>JARYHS010009186.1:137700120-138178161 GCA_031002005.1 Vandiemenella viatica
CGCCAAGCTCCACTTTTACTGAACTGATCATTTTCTGAGTCAGTTAATCCGTTGTTTTCTGTTTAAACCTTTTGAACACACCGTACAAATGGCCTGCACCAATTTCTAAACAAAATGGGGCCTACTAGAAAATTTTGCAAAATTAACAGAAATACCAGTTGCCAGTTTCTACCAATTTTTTTAATAGTTTAAAACTGTTATCTGATGATAATTCTAAATATAAAATCTGTTTTATAAATAACGCATTAAAACCGATCTTCTAACTGAAATAAACAGAGCTGACTGGTATATTTAATTAAGTAATAAAATATGCAGATACGATGATCACTACACTCATTACTGCTAAGACCATTTAGTGACGTCACAAGGTCCCATTTGACTGCGGCCTGTAGTATACGGTGTCGTTTTCGTATGTTTATCCATGGAAACCACCAGCAGGAATGAGGGAGTTAATCTCGTGTTGCCTTAACGACGTATTGACAGATTTGTTACGCATTCCACCTATATCGTGACTTTAACCTAACCCGGTAGTCCTGCTGGGCGAGGGGATGTATTTTCAAAATGAATGCAAATAGCGTCCTTTCGCAAGTCACGCGAATAAAGCAAAGCTTTGCCACAGTGGAAGGTCAGTTTAATGGTCCGTAAAAATTCAACTGAGCCAACATTTGAACCAAAGACTATTACTTCGAATTAGAACACCTAAACTATGAATCTATTAAGTAAACTGACCGTTTCTCTCAATTGAAATTAATAAGTGTATGGTTTAATACAACACGCAAAATGCAACTGTTTTAATCCTTTTTATTTTCGTCATTCATTCATTTCTTTTTCGGAAGCACAGTCAACATTTTACCTTCTGATGTTACTTACAGAAGTAGCTTTTGATTTTGACTGCAGTGCTACAAATTTAAAGTAAATCACAAACGTGAGGCAGTATTATACCAACGATACAAACTTTGTAAATTTATGATTGAATTTAAAGAAGTTTTAGTGATGGCACAAGCAACCTAACTCTTAAAAGCGCTTTCCTTGCCTGCTCAAACTGGAATCACAAGTTTCTTTGTGTTCGTTATTTGCCATATATTGTAAACAAATTTCGTTTATTTGCGAGAAGTTATTCCCGTCGAGAAAGCTCACTATTTCCTATCGCGTAGTAGCCATTTCAATAACAGATTTTTAGTAGTTTGGAGGCTGCAACGAAACGTAAGAGATTCGATTGCAAAATTCCAGAGGTTTTGCGATTAATTCATCGTAATTACCCAAAACTTTTTAGGTGCAGAAGTGACTGCATGTACTGTTGATTTCATGATAGTTGATGAAGTAAGTGGCCATGCGCAAATTTCTAAACTCATGTCCTTTCTGAAGAATACGGTTCTTGGGGCAATTGCCTATGATTTATTAGATAAGCTATATTTTGATGTTGGCTCAAAGTTATACACTGTTGAAGGAGTTATTGTTAGTTGATCAAATTTGCCATATAGCTTATGGTTTGTGCTTCACGATTTCAGTTCCTAGAAATGTAGGCAAAATCTGAAAACAAATTTAAAACCATTATGAAAAAGAGAACTGTGTAGTAGACAGCAAGTCCTAAACCAGCGTGTAGTCGACTGTGCAAGCATATTTGTTATCTATGACATTAAGATATTGATGTGGTTTCATATTGCAGCCAACATCTTAGAATGAAACTGACTGCGTTCACATCATTTAATCAACTCGTAATTACGCACCTATTATACCTAAGAATTTGATTGGTCGGTGAGTTATATCTACTATCTATTATAACAGTCTCTTATGTTTAATGCTACGCAGCGGTGATGCTACTATTATCCACGCTGTCGACGCATCCAGAAGGCACAATAGAAACTATAACTTCTCAATAACCTAACCAACACAACTTAAATCAATTTAAAGCCAAAAGAGCCATTCAAAAAGTATGATTGGTTGATACGAACTCTGGATAAATAAAATTCACACAGTAATTTAGTCTGGTCAAAGCAATATATACAGCACTTTTAGCCGTAAGAGGTTGGATGCCATGTGGAACCACGCGTACACACCATTTCCTGCTCGCGGAACTAGCCAATGAGACAGCGGCGTGCATACGTCACAAACATCTACAAATCACATCCATTCTCATTAATGAGCCGCGAACTTAAACAGCAACGACTCACGTACATTAGTGTTATATTTCGAATTGCATGACCAATTTTATACATTTCCAGTGAATTTCTGTGAACGGAAATAGTGATGTGTAAAACTTAAAAACGGTGCTTAGTAATTTCAACAGGTAAGAGTAACTTCTTATCCAGTATATTGTTATTATTAATTGCGACGTGAGCAGTGACGTTCTTTCTTACATTTATTTCTGAAATGTGCAATCATATCTTAGCATCTGCGCCTTCTTCTGATTATTTTCTGACTTTTATAACGGAAAAATCTTGCTGTGCATTGAATCTGCAAAGAGAGGAGCCTTGTACTAATTACCACTTATGTTCATTAATCTATCCGTGTTATATCTCCGTGCGCAGTTTCCTTCTTATGGTAGCCATCTTGTGTAATTTTATTTCAGTGCTATGGAAAATTCGTAAGTATGTTTAAAAAGATAGCCAATAGACATGCCGTTAATGATGCTTCCGAATGGGAAGTAAAATACACAGAAAAATATAAGTAATCAAAAAGAACTCCAAAAAAGATGAACAGCTATTTGTTTCTGATACTAAAACCATCTGTACGATGTACTTACTATAATTTTCTTTTCGTTTAAACTAAAAAATTTAAGAGACAAATTCTACAGATGCAATATACGGTTCTTCCTCAAAGAGAAGAAAGTAAATGTCCTTTTATTCTGAAAATTTGTGCACACGTTCATTTGGTGTTGAGTATTTAAGAATATGCCTTCAAATAAATACTACTGTAATAAGTCGTTCGGAATGTGGTCAATTCCATACACGATGTTATTCAAGAAATACGTACTAATACCTGTTGATATTTATTTCAGGTGTTAAAACGCAACCTCGAGCAAAAACTGAAGTTGCAGTTGGCTTCAAAATTTTCGCCGGTTGTTAACGAGTAATAAAACAAATTTACATTACGTTGTATTCATTCTACAAAGTTTTGTATCATCGTTAGACGTTACGGCTGTTTTATTGATTGATTACCTTTCAAATTTATGGTTGTTTTAGTGTAGAATTAATGGCTATAACATATAAATATTCTTAATTAATATTTTCGGAGCTGCAAAAGGAGTCGTTCTTGTTGCGGAACCATCAAGTATGTTGTGTTTGAAAGTCGCAACTATAAATTATAAATAACATTTTATAGAAAATTCGTAGTCAAAAAACGGTTTACCATGAACCGTAGTGGATAGGGAGCGTCCATAAACTATGTGACTCAGTCTAAAAAAAAAGGGGTGGGGATGGGTTGGCTGGAGATCCACGCTGGGCTACGTTGGGGCGGGGTAGGGGGGAGGGAGTTCCGAGCCAAGTCACATAGCTTTTCATTCATATTATTTACTACAGTTAAAACAAGGACTCACAACTGCGTATGAATATTTAATTCCGTCATTTAATTATCTCCATATATAATTTACGATAGTCTGACAGCAGAAAACTACAATATATCTTCTGAAATCAAAAGGGGAAAAAAATGGGTGCTACGCGAGATTGGGGATTGCGGGGAGGGGGGGGGGGGGAGATAGAGGCAAAAGCCACGTGGGGCTCACAGGAGGCCAAAATGGAGCTACTTAGCGTGCTTCATAATTTCGAGTAAGAATGATTAAGTGTGAAGTTCGTGGAGTAATGTTTCCACTGTGATATATGTATGGAATATATTCATAAGTTTCAAGTGCTCCTCATACAGCTCGTTAAGCTGGATAAGAATAGTATTCTTTTGCCTGTAGTATTTGTTCAGAATTTTGATCATAGCTCCTCTATCGTATTTCCTAATCCATTTTTGAACAACACTGATAAATTCCATAAATGAAGTGTGATCGATGAAACAAAGATAGTAACGTTGATTTTATATTTCGTTGCTAGTTGACGTAAAACCAGTTGCAATCTTCGACCAGTAAATGAAAATAAAAATCAAAATTCACCTCCATTAAGTATCTATACAGTTAATCCCCTTAATAATTTCAGGAAAGTTTGTAGCATAAAATCTATGTGTTTAGACCAGAATGGGTTCCGAATGCCAGGTTCAAACGTTACCGTACACTATAGAAAGAATGAAAATCTGAAATGCGTTTTCGGTCCATGTATCACAAGATAGGCTGATTTTTGGCTTTTCACGCATTGATTCGAAATCAATATAAGGCATTACCCTTTAGATACGAAACAAACATTATAAACCTGAAACGTCATAGATATATATAAGTTTATTAAAGAAATAGGCCATGCTCTAGTTCAGTGCTTTCTCCGTGAGTCAACCGTAGTGAGATTCGTCCGCGACCGTAAGCAGCGACTTTTCAATGCAGTAGTGAAGATATAAGGCCAAAAAAAATTTGTAGGTCTGCCAGACCGAGCGTGGTGGGTGAGCGGTTAACGTTCTGGCCTCGCATTAGGGAGGACGCGGGTTCGAATCCCCGTCCGGGCATCCAGATTTGGGTTTTCCATGATTTCCCCAGATCACCCCAGGCGAATGCCGGGATGCTTCCTTCAAAAATGCCGTGGCCGAATTCCTTCCAGTTCCTTGTCCCCAGTCCCATCCCGCTTCTAATGACCTTAGCCGTCGACGAGGCGCAAAGCAATAAGTAAAAAAAAAAACGAGCATCTAATACCAACGAATAGAAAAAATACTAGGCGAATAAGAGATCATTTGGTAAGTTTTGCTGTTGTAGCGAAAGCGAAATAAAGGTAAACGTCACGGGGTTCTTTATATGAATAGAGGGACACTTCCTGTAGGATTCTAGGAGATAGAGCATCCAAATCTGAAATTTTATTAAAAAAATTAATTTCATAATTTTTAGCCATAAAAACTATTTAACTTTGGGAGACAAATTAAGTAGGTTATTTTTTAATGGTCGTTTTAATTAGAGGCAGGAAAGATTGAAGACAAGGAATTCAGCCATACCCTTTTGAAGGCACAGTTCCGAAGTGATTTTAGGAAACCATCGAAAACTGAAATCAATATGGCTGGATTTTAAACAGCGTCCTCCCGATAGCCAGGGGGGGGGGGGGAGGGGGTGCCGGTCACCTATCAGACTCGACTCTGTAAATAAAGTAAGAAATGAATAACTAAAGAAAGGAGTTAATGAAGAAAAGTAACGGAAGGACGTTGGATTACATTTTAATAGATTCCGAACATGCTGCTGGGTGAATGGTTAACGTCAAGTCCAATCATCTATAGCAATCTCAAGGTCCACTGCTCTATCCCCACTTCGCTACCCTTAACCCTCGATGCGAAGGGGAAATCGTGACCGCTGACAAATTTGCCAATCGCCTACCTGAATAGTGCGGTCGTTTCAGATTGATAGGCAACGGGAAGAGGTGGTGAGTTGCGGAGCAGAGCAAAGAGAAAATGACATTGAACCGCCAGTTCAGAGTGTATAGAGTATAGCAGGAGACGAGGGTCCTGATTTCGGTTTTCCATGGTTTCCCTAAATCACAGATTATGGTCGAATTCCTTCCAATTCCGGTGCAACCAACCATCTCTCGGTTTCATAAACATCGATGTCAATGACTCTTGATGCCCTTTGGCCTTTTGATTGCGGGGAGACTCTTGCGGGTAGTTTGGCTTTCCTTTTTGATGGAGTTTTATCCAGCTACTGCCGCCTCCGTCGGGAACTTACTCTATTGAAAGAGTGGTTGTGGGACGTCCATAAATTACGTGAGGTGAAATAGGAGGGGGAGGGGGGTCCGGCAAAATCTCACCAAAACTCACCAAGGGGGGGGGGATCTATTTTTTACGGAAATCTAAAAATTGTTGGACTGTAGAGCTAAAAAAATAAAGGTCTACAATTGACGCGAAAGTCGATTTTTCGGAGGTATTTCGTCTAAAAGGTCTCAAAAAGTTGCGAGGGCGATTTCTAGGGGGGGGGGGGTTGTCTCACGACCAGATCTCACCAGAAGGGAGAGGGTCGGGCCAGATCTCACGAAGTCTCACCAGTGGGGGGGGTCCTGAAATTTGGAAAAACACCTCACGTAATTTATGGATGCCCCCTTGTGTTTTCAACTGCCTGAGAAGCATGCAACTGGTGTTGTATATGACAATTGTATTTTTGTTTGTGAAATGTGTAATTTGTGAGGCGGAGGTTCGGATCTGTACCGGCACTCGCCTAGATGATTGCGGCAAACCACCTAAAAGCAGCAATCAAGATATTTCGTACTCGGTGTTCGGGGCTCGGAACTAGTCCTGTTGTACCTCTTAAGTCCAGTGTGGTGGCGTCTTAAACCATGCAATCGAGCGTGGTGGGTGAACGGTTAACGTGAAGGCCTCCCATTCGGGAGGTCGCGGGTTCGAATCCCCGTCCGGGCATCCAGATTTGGATTTTCCATGGCTTCCCCAAATCACTCCAGGTGAATGCCGGGATGCTTCCTTCAAAAAGGCCATGACCGAATTCCTTTCCGTTCCTTGTCCCCAGTCCCATCCCACCTCTAATGACCTTAGCCGTCTACGAGGCGTAAAGCCATAAGTAAAAAAAAAAAAAAGTAATCCGTGCAGTCACACTGGCGTGTTATGTGTTGGCGTGTGAAGAGGTTATAAGTTACGGCAAGAAATGGATAATTGTGTGAAATCCGTTGAGATATTGAGCACTTAAAAATACTTAATATCATTCTAACAAATTAAAATATATTTCATTCAGTTTATTTTACCGATTCTGGTTCATCCCAGCAGTGGTTGACGATTAATTGCGTGAATTTGAGATTTATAAAATTTACGGTTCTAAATTGGTTGGTTTCCATCACGGGAGGCGTTGTAGAAAAGTGGCTTCTCCAAGGACGGATCTCTATTTCCTTTACTCGGTATCTCTCGAGCTTTTGTATGTCTGCACTTGGATGTAATAAGTGAATATTGATTGCGAGTTATATGCATCTTGTATGAAAATGAAGTAATCCGAGGATACAATTTCCGGTTTATTCTTTTTGAAAGATGCCAGGTTTGATGTCCTAATTGATAATATCCTCCTAGTTTCAGCATCTCGATCTCTACTACCTAAAATGAGGAATGATTAAAAAAATTTCGACCTTCAAGGGGTCGGTTTAGCAACGACTACGAACTTAGATAAATCCGATGCAACCGAACGTCTGTTTTCTAAGTTGATATAATCTGGAACGGGTTAAAGGCCCAATGAGGTTGTTGTTAAACAACCACACACACCCTCTCCATTCTAGTGCTGAGGCAATGGAAATGAATGCGGACCTGTACCTCTGGGGGTCAGTGTAACAGACGCTAAACGTTTAACCTTATACTGGGACTGGAAGAGATAGCCCGTGAAAAAGAGCTTAGCACATTTCCACACTTTAATAACTGGAAGCCAAAAGGTAGGGTGAAATTTATGTCTACGTCCGTTTATCCACATATTCAAATATTCGCCAAGCCTGAGACATTTTAAATTACTTTCATCTCCTTTTTAACAATAACTGTAATCGACGTCCTAAGCTGTACAGCCAGTTCAAAGAAAACCTTTTATATAGATATATATATATATAAGATAGGTTGGAAAAAATATTTTACTAGAGAAAAAATGAGCTGGAAATTACAACGGATATTACCCCTTCCTTCCCCCCTCCCCTTTCCATTTTTTTGTGTGGAAAGGGCCCATGGATTAATACATGACTGTATCCCACATTTTACAGCGAAGGCAATTACTTCAGTACCAACAGCCATCTTTGTAATTTCGCGTTTATATATGCAGTCCCAAATCTATTTAAACGTTGGTATTTGTGCTTCTGATTAAAGTCATTTCACTTAAGCCAATTCGTTAGTTACGTTTTCGTCAACAGCTCTTTTGAAGTGAACCAAATTACTTCACGTTTAGTTAATGTGAAAAAGAGGCAAAATTATTGCTGGGTTTCATGAACGTTAGGGAAAAAGAGGTTATTTTTTTGTATGAAGGTAAAAAGCAAAATTATTCAAAAACGAAGCAACAGAATTTTTTAAAATATCATCTTCATATCAAGTTTCGTATTTAAACAATATCGAATTATATAAACAAATTTATATCCTGCTTCGCAGACGCCTTTTTGCTTTCATGTTTTGGTGACAGAAGAAAATACCTAAAAACAATTTCATATTTCGCTGATTCTGTAATATATGTAAATTTCTACACAAATCGAATGAGTTCCGTTCCTCAGATAAATAAGGAACCTGAGTGTGAATTTAAATTTAGATTCTCGTTTTTTTTTATGTTTTACTGGGAATTTTGACTTTTTTGTTTTGTTTTTAAAGAGATGGTGTTCGTACTTTGAGACAATTTAGTCAGCACCAAATATTTACATTTTTACGAAATATTTAGTCAGCACTAATATTGTGTGTTATGCATGAAATTGTCTGAAAACGTAGCGAGAAAAACGCAAGACGAATACAACACTTAATTAAAACCAAGCTATACAGAGGTGAAATCATCGTTTTGACTATTATGCTATTACGGCCAGCTCAGCGACCTGTAAGAAAAGAGAGAACGAAATGGCGATATTAAGGCAGTCAATTCAACAGCTAATTTCGATTATAATATTGGTTTTCGTTGTTTCCTTTCTCATAATCAGTGTTACCAAGAAAAACACCTTCCTCATAATGTGGAAATACGTAAGTCTTAGTATACGTCAATGATATGATCGTTTCATTATTGCTGGTCACCACAAGCTATGTAGAAAACCAGACTATAACACCTCCAACACAACACTTCGTTAAAATCATGATTTTAAACACTGTTTTTCTAATTGGCTACCTACAATGTCCAAGGTTAGCGCACAAGTGCAATGATTGTAAGCCAGCTGGCGGGAGTTGGACAAGCATTGCCAGAAATTCGGAATGGACAGTTCTAAATTCTCCCCGTGGGGGCTGACTTCCCTCAGGCATGCTGGGAACTGCGTCGATAGTGTGGGAGCGGCGCCGGCAAATGGTCCTAAGCCGCCTGCCGCGCTTCACTTGTTTCCGGGAGATGTGCCGGCGCGCGACGTGACAGTAATGGCCGACCCTTATCGAAGTGTGGTCCGTATTCCGCACACGATCCAGCGCGGACGCACAAGATTTATTGCGGGGATCCTTCCTCTCGCCGCGTTCGCATCAAGATGGCCGACACGCACTGCCCAGCCAGCAACATAACCTCAATCTGCTGGCCTGGCCTGCCGGGCTTAGGTCTCTTTAGAGGAGTAATCTTTGATCTCCTTGACAGGGGACGGAGGGGGAAGTGGCCGGTAGAATTGCGGTGAATAAAAGATCTTCGGGTTATCCACCAGTCACAGCGGGAAGGAAACGGGAGAAATCGGATTTAGAGAACGAAGTGGGAACATCAGTAAGAAAAAGCCCATCGAAACTGATTCCATTTTAATTGTATCCATATTGATTTGCTTACCAGAAATAAACACAGAAATATTTTTAAAATGTTTTTTTACAACACGTCAGAAATAATTTAGTATTTAATTCGTGTGATACAGAGTGCACCCACTTCTCTCAAGTAATTTTTAATCGCTTTCCGTCTTCAGCTGATCTCTTTGTTATTGTACACCCACAGTAATCTGTCTTGTATTAGCTATTCCAGATACTCTAATCTTTGTCTACCCTTCTGTTCTTTCCAACATATGTGCCCTCTATCAACCAACCAGTCCCGCACCTCTTTAAATGTAATTCACAAACTCAACTTGTATTTTTGGAGATTCTTATTTTTTTCTTTTTGTCTCAAGATCATTAGAGGAAGGAAGAGACCGGGGGCTAGGAACTGGAAGGAACTGGGCAATGATCTCTTGAAGGAACCATCCCGGCATTCATCTGGAGTGATTTGAGGAAACCATAGAAAACTTAATTCTGATAGCCTGACGGGGATTCGAACCCGCTCCTTCCCGAATGCGGGGTTAGCGTTAACGCTCACCCACCAGACCAACAAACTGGATTCTTCATCCAACGTGTCTAGAATGTGTTCACTTAATTTTCAAAAAAATTCTTTTATAGTGTTTTGAGAATCCTTCAGTTTTCTTGTTAGTGGTTATCTCCGGTTTCAACTTCACATTCATGAAGCGCTGTTAGAATGTTTGTTAATGTAGACTGTTGCACTGACCGATGATGAAAAGTTTAAGATGCTAAGTGGATTATTTAATGTTTTCTAACTGACATATATGGGCTAGTTTCAACCCGTCTATTCTTTTCTTGACCGGTCTGGTAGTTCAGTGATTAAGGCACTTGTTTACAAAATGTTCGCTACTGCGATCCCAGGTTCAAATCCCGGTGGGCGGAGGAAGTTTTAAGCGTTGTGTTTGATTATATGAGCAATGCTCTGACGCTCTGTTGTTCGGATTCCATGTTAAACTGCAGGTCCCAGAGAAAAGGAATTGGCCGTCCTACCCCTGACACAATCGCTT
This sequence comes from Vandiemenella viatica, assembly GCA_031002005.1. Taxonomy (NCBI): domain Eukaryota; kingdom Metazoa; phylum Arthropoda; class Insecta; order Orthoptera; family Morabidae; genus Vandiemenella; species Vandiemenella viatica. The sequence goes on from JARYHS010009186.1 coordinate 137,710,632, forward strand.
AGTATGCCTCCTTCGGGAGACCGAGCGGGGCGGTGTAACGGTTAGCGTTCTCGCCTCGCATTCGGGAGGACGGCGGTTCGAATCCCCGTCCGGGCATCCAGATTTGGGTTTTCCATGGCTTCTCCAAATCACTCCAGGCAAATGCCGGGATGCTTCCTTCAAAAGGCCATGGCCGAATTCCTTCCCATTCCTTGCCCCCATCCTTGCCCCCCATCCTTTCCTGTCTCTAAAGACCCTCGATGTTAAAAAGAGACGTAAAGCAGTTACAAAAAAAAAAAAAAATCCTTCGGGAGGATCCAACCAACCTTCGGGTTGTGGACTAAAGTTAATTTTATTATTTTCTTGTGTACTTAACATAAATACATAGTTTTTTGGATATCAGAAGACGAATCACTCCACTATGAGACATAATTGTCTTTATTGTGGAGTAAATTCACTGCTTATAGAACCAAAAAAAAAAAAATAACATTCAGCTAATAGTTGTTCGTTGTGTCACTCTAAGAAAAATAAACAGCTCTAAATCCTCTGTTCCTGATGTTCATACGACGCTGCTTTTTTTTTTTTTTTTTATGCGGTTCTTATGAAATATACATAACAACTAAAGATGAAATCGATATCTGGCTACTCCGTATCGTTTCATGGGTACTTTTGATAAAAGTCATTGCAAAAGAAACGACAATTATATATAATAGTAATGACCTCTAAGGGACCATGACATAAATGTAATTAGTATGATTAGCTTTTCGGTCGATGAACTACGGAATCTCAAAAGCGTTTCGTTCTTTTGGAGAGAGAGCAGCTATACTTATACAATTTTTCAAACTGTGAGGTATGATTTGAATTTTCAGACATAACCGATTTTAAATGAATGAAATGAAACAAAATAAAAATTAATTAACGGTAAAGTTGTTTTGTTACATATTAATTAGGAACAACACTTATGAGTTGATACTTAAAACATATATCATGTTGTGTAATTCACTACCGGTGTTCGATCCCAGATCAAGTCGAGGATTTTTATTTTCAGCTGAACGGCGTATTAGTCTGTTGTCAAATGGGTACTGACTAGGTAACTCGGTAGGAAGTAAGTCGGCTGGAGCGTAGCGCTGACCACGTCACCTCTAACTTATTTCCGTAGGACAAGGCTGGGAATTCTATCTTCGCGAAGCCTAGTCTAAACCTTATCTTACTTTAAATTTGTATGTTATTATAAATGATAACAAAACTATGATAAACTATTGTGTGTCCCAGGCGTGTCTAATAGTACCATCCTGATGTTTTAATATCTACATTATTACGTGTCAAGACATACTTACTATATGTGGTTTGGGAGGTAATGTGAGATCAGGGTATTTGTTAGTTTCTATGTTATTTATTTATTGGATTTTGCAATTTTAATATAACATAATTTAATAAAACAAAAATATGACCATAACCAAACAAACATATGTACAGATTTAAAAATATAAAATCAAAACAATTCAGAACGGCTCTTCAATGTCTAAAACTTTGTACTGGTTTATAAGACAGGTGTAACTGCTAGACTATCGTTCAAAAACTCTTCTCCATCGAAGCGCGTTACGGAGCATTCTTGGTACGTTGTGTCTGATAGTTTGCTAGGAGCTCCGCAGTTGCATTCCGGTCCATTATGAGTATAAAAAAACTTGCTTTTTGGCACTAGTCTAAGAAACTCTTGTGTTTACTCGTCTCTGTATCCTGCTATCCTTGAACGTTGGAGTGGTACAGCGGTATGAATATTCCAACCATTGTAAATCTATGCCAACAAACAAGGACATTAAAAATTATTTCGAAACTTATGTCTTCATAGGAATAGTCATAGGACATGGTCAGGATATAATCTAAACATAATATGACACGTTGGTGACGGTTGGGAAACAACACTCGTAAAGCACTGTTTGTCTTGAGACTAAACCAAGGTTAATTCTCGTCATTCGCAGGCAACCCACATGGAATATTTGGTGAGTGGATTTTTTTTTTTTTTTACTTTAGGTTCTTCGACATCGAGGTCACTAGAACCGGCCAAGAACGGGAGAGGTAAGGAACGTTAAGGTATTCTGGCATGGTCTTTGGAAGGAATCATTGCTACATTCACGTTGAGTGACTTAGGAAAACCATAGAAAGCACAACTCTGGATGGACAACAAGTTCGAATTCATTACTAAATTTTCCAAAATCTGTTCTTGTCATGAAACACGTACTTACATATAGCGATATTTTGAGAGTGTACGAAAATATAACTTACTAAGAGTTATCATTATGACTAAAAATTTGCTCAATGAAGATTTTTTGTTTTGATACTGATTTTCTTTGCTTGACAGCATCACTGTTCTAAGGTAAATCTATATTAAAAAATTTCGTGTGGTCGTAATGACCTGCGCAATCCGTTCCTATCGTATCCGCCTAGCCTAAACCGGTAATCCTATCGGGTATAGGTGACCTACACTTTAACGTTGAATCCGAACATGGAAGCGTTGTGGCGTACTTCATAAGTTGTTCCAGAGGTGAAGGTCAGGTGCAGACCCTTTTAAAAACTCTGCCGAGATAGGGATTCGGACCGGGGACTTTCCCATCTCCGGACAAAACCTTAACTGACTACCAGACCACTCGCTGTAAACGTTTAAAAAAGTAAATAAAGTATTTGAAAAAAAAAAAAAAACTTGCTTACAAGAGATAGCACAGAATAATTGTGAAGGATTGGTAGAGTGATGAGGGAGGAAGGGTGAATGCTGAATGATGCCCCATGTCGCTCCCAAAGCCGGCCGTGACCATGAGTTCTTAGCTAGCACACTAAGTCTCTCTGTCTACACAAACAATCACTAATATCACCGATTATATTGACTCAATAACAGAGTTTCTAGGGGCAATACTTTTAGAAAATTAAATGTTATAAAAATTTAATTCATGTTATATATAATAAAATATGAGGGAATTCATATTTTTCTCGGACTGTAAATCCTATTTCTTAATTAACATTATGACACAACGTATAGCTATTATTCTAAGTTAGAACCACAAATATAATAGATCTAAAAAAAAAAAAGGAAAAAAATTCTGCCGTTCAGGCATGACTAACGACAAACAGAAATATAAACCATTTGCATTCTTAAACAATGAAACGGATTTCTAAAAATAAAATATTTATGTCAAACTACAAACAAAATTAAATTTTATATATATAAATATATATAAACTAATTGGGTACACCTATAAGTTTCTAACGAAAATTTGTGTTTCATTACCGTTCTACATTTAACCAAAATAAACTACTAATTAATTTAGGTACAGCATTTGATTATCGGATTTCTTTTATGGAAAAATAGCGTATATTCATGGACCTATCACCATCGTAATTTTCTGCTTTATCTCCGTTAAAAAACTCCTACATTAATATATACCTTCTCTAAGCCTCTTCCAGTACCATATGCTTCTAGAGCAAAGCAACTGTCCTGCGTATTGTCTGAACGCGAACGTAACTGAGAAAAGAGGAGAAAGAGAGAGATAAAAAAAGAAGGAATGGCTCAATCCAGGGCGACAGTCAAAACAGCGGTATGAATGGCAGCCGTGAGCGCTCTCCCTTTGTGTTAGAGCCATACATTGTGCTAGGAAGAGAGCGATAATGAAGAGCACTGTGAAGTCAGGGGAGGTGAAGGACGTTAGCTCAGCACCAGCCACAGATGGTCTGACTGCAATAGGCACAATCCGCTGCGGAAACTGTACTCAACCAATAAAGGTTACGCATAATAAATCAACAAATCGTGCGGAAAAGCAATGAATCTTACGAAGAATTTCACTGTTCAGAACTTTTTTGGCGATATATTGGGAGATAGAGGTACAGAGCTTCCTTCCAGTCGACACAGAAATCAAGGAGTTGTTATCAACCAATACCCGCCTACTACCGACCTGTCTCTCTAAAATTAGACTTTAGTAGAATTTTGGAGTATGCAATTTTGTGTTAGGTCATTAAAGACGGGAGAGGATTGGAGACAAAAAAACGGGAAGAAAATATACCATGTCTTTTTGGAGGAACCATCCCAGCATTCGCCTAAAGCAGAGTTGTCAAACTCAATTTTGCAGAGGGCCGTATATTAAATTTAGAATGTGTAGGCGGGCCATATTCAAATAAAAAAATGTACTTCCGTAGAGGAATCGAGTGAAGTCTAAATCTCTAAAAAACATGATTCTTCTTTCTGTGTCACATCGCGATCGCGGGCCGTATTGATAGGGCCCGGGGGCCGGATGCGGCCCGCGGGCCGTATCTTTGACATCACTGGCCTAAAGTGATATGCGGAAACCATGGAAAAATCAAATCAGGGTGGCCTGAAGGGAATTTGAACCCGCGTCCTCCCGAATGCCAAGTTTAAGCGTTAATACCGCTCACTCACTGAGCTCTGTTTTGAAGCATGTCATATGTTCGAATATTATGAAATTTTTATGTGACCAAAAATTAAATGTTCAAGCAGACATGGATTTTGATGGAACAGAGCCCCATCTGGTTTTTCATTACGCAATGCAACACTGAAATGGAGGATTGCAAGATGACACAACTTTTTTGGATTTACACAAAGCTCCCGATACAGAACAGACAATTAACGAAGATCCCAGCGAACAGAAAATCGCAACTGATTTATAAATGAATAAGCGACTGCTTAACGATATGAAATATGTCGTCATCTATTTCTCAAGAAGTTGAATTGGGTGTTCAACAGTGTAGCGTAATTTGGGCATTTCTATTAATGATATTTATAAACGATCTTTGAGACAAGGTTAACAACCTTTTAAAGTTAATTTCTGATGATTCAGTAATCTATAGGCAACTAAAGAGTTCTACCGATTGTTTGGATATTCTGGGCATTATTTCAAAATAGTGCGATAAATGGGAACTTACATTAAAGTCCAACAAGCTGTAACGCCCATAACGGAAAGGAAGATACCATTACCCATTAATGCACCGAGCGTGGTGGTGTAACGGTTAGCGCTCTGGCCTCGCATTCGGGAGGACGGCGGTTCGAATCACCGTCCGGGCATCCAGATTTGGGTTTTCCATGGTTTCCCAAATTACTCCAAGCAAATGCCGGGATGCTTTCTTCAAAAGGCCATGGCCGAATTCCTTCCCATTCCTTGCCCCTCATCCTTTCCCGTCCCTAAAGACCTCGCTGTTAAGGAATGTTAAACGCTAAAAAAAAAAAAAAAACCATTACTGCGAAATAAACCATTCAATTGTTGGGTGTATTGAATCCTGCAAGTACGTTGGTTTTTCTTTTTTTGACGTCGAGGTTATTGTAGACAATAAAGTACTGGGGACAAGGAACGGAAATGAATTTAGCCGTTGCCTATTGAAGGAACCATCCCGTCATTTGCTTGGAGTGATTTCGGGAAACCGTGGAAAACAATAAAGATGAAGCATACTTTTGAACAGTATTCAAGTGTTAAATATTGACTTTTTCTTGATTTTTTGTTTATCCCGAAACGTAGACATTGCTGTAGCGGTCTTATAAACAAGAGCGTAATGTTACGAGTCAGGCAGAGTATACATCGACGAGGATTCAAGATCATTACGACCATCGATATTAACAAACAACGACAAAAATCAACGCTGTTCGATTTGTGATTCGTGCAAACAGCCGTTTAACCGTGCGGGGGGTTGCAAAAAAGTTGGGATTAGCGTCAGGTTCTGCATGCAATTTTGACTGAAAAACTTAATATTTACCTTGTAATTGCAAAACTTGTACAATGGCTGTTCACCGACGGCAACAAAGAGAACCCCGTAACCAACAGCAAATAATCACCTGGCTGCGCTAACAACATCAAAAATTTCAAGACATGCATCATAACAAGCGACGAATCGTGGGTTTATGGTTATAACATGGAAACAAAAGCACAATCCTCGGAATGGCTCGGACCAATTGCGCCACGACCGAAGAAAGCACGCATGAGTTGGTCGAAAGTGAAGCGGATGAAGTGATCGTTTTCTGTTCCTTTCATGGTGTTGTCCATTATGAATTCATGCAGCAAATCAGACTGCCAACAAGCAGTGCCATATAACAGTTTTAAAATGTTTACGTAAAGGTGCGCCTTATGAGGCTTGAACTGAGGAATAACAACAGCTTCATTTTACCACGATAAAGCGCCATATTACTCGTCTCAGCTCGTTCGGAATTTTTGACCAAAAACGATACAGACGTTCTCCCCCACCCCCACCTTTAACTCACCAGCATTACTGTTTTCCAAGATTAAACTTTTTTGAAGGACGTTGTTTCCAAAGTGTAGCGGAAATTCAGGAAAAATCGCAGACACAACTTCGAGCCATCACAGAAAACGAGTTCCACAGATCATACGAGTAGTGGAAGAAACGATGAGGACGTTGGGTAGCAAGCAACGGGGGGTACTTCAAAAAGGACAAGCATTGGTAAAGTTGCAAGTACAAGTCCGTGACAATAGTTTGATCTTTTTTAGAAAAGATCTCGTATGGGTAAACCGTATAGGCGAGAGTGCATAAAACCCAAGGACGTGCTAACCTGGAGTATTGTTTCGTATGAGATCCACACCATAAGGAATTGATTAATACATCGCTTTTTCTTTGTCTTGTGGCTTTAAACCGCATCGATAGATGCGTTATTAGAGGTGGGAGAATACTGGGAAGGAATTCGGCTACGGTCTTTTGAACTACTATTTTATATATGTTTCAAAGAAAGAATAGCTCAAGTGAATAAGAAAATCAGAACATTAAAATTCTGGTCTACTACTTCGCAATTCCAACATCACCTAGTTGAAACACAGTTCTGCTAATTTTACTGTTTACTCAAGCTTCTCGAAATGACCTACCAGCTGACTCCTAACTGACAGTATTTTGAAAGTTAACAGTAACTTTCAACTCATAAATACTGCAAAACACAAGCATAGAAACAAGCATATTGAACTATTTGCTATGGAAAAAAATGTGGTTTTGAGAAAATAACGGAATTCTTGTGAGTCATTGTCAGTAGAGATTTTTTCCAGATAACGAGTTCATCCATGTATAAATACATGAACCAATAACAGATCGTCTAACTGGAAACAATCAATATACGTAATCTTTTTCAGTTAACTGATAATCCAGCAAAACTTGCTCCGTAAACATTATTTCAACAGTGAAATGTACTACCAAATATTATGGTAAACTTTGTACTAAATCGAATTGATTTTTATTGAAATTTGAAAAATATGGTACCGAAAAATCAGTAATTGATTTTTAACACAGTTAAAGTTAAGTTAACAAGAAGTTAAATTTCAATGTACTCAAGTTAAATCACAATGCACTTATTTTATGCAAAGCCAAATTAATGCAAATTGTTAATCGTGAAAGAACCTATCATACTTTTAAAGAAAATCCATTGATCGAGAGAAGCTATAAAAAGCAGTAGATTTTCTTCGTAACAGCCAAACGTAATTTGAACGAAGTATCTAACGAGACTGAAATTAAAACTATGTAACTGATCAAGATCGCAAATCCTGAAAGTAAGATTTTATTTTTTTATTTTCAAAAGTGATTTTCCAGTGCCTTGAATGCTGTTTTTACTTTAAGACAATAATTTCAGAAGCAAGGTAAGGATAAGGTAACAATTGTTCAATGAGTATTAACTGTTAAGATTTAGTTCATCAAGTTTATTGGAAAAACTAAACTGAACTACGAGGGAATAAGAAACTGTTGGGGATACTAACAAAGTTCATATACGAGTGAAACACTTCAGACTAAAAGCGAAATGTTGAGGCTAATATTCTTCCAGATTAACATACAATATACCTGATACAGACACAAGGAGGCAGATACATATTACTTTCTCTCATTTTTAATGAGTTAGTAGTCAGATTTTTTGGAAATTTATCAAAGAGTCTGAAAAAAAACTTACAGAATGATCTTTGGAATAAGTCTTTAAAGAATATACAAACATTTCTGTTGAGAAAAAATACAGGCTATGTCTTTAACTATTAAATTGCATTGTCCTTTGCAGCAGACAGTTTTGAAAACTTGCGTATTAAAACAGCAACGGCAGTAAAACTTCATTGTGTCCGATATTGGACAATTATATCCTGTCCGGAGTGGAATTACGTTTCCTGCTGGTTACATACCTAATTTCCTCATAATAACAAATAAAATGATAGAAACTGTTACAACTTTATCAGTAACTGAAAATAGTTTTAATTTCTACATTTACAGTCTAACTTCAGCCACTGAAAATAGTTTTATTTTCAGTGGCTGAAGTTTTATTTTCAGTGGCTGAAGTTTTATTTTATACTCTCAGAATCTACATTCAGTCAGTGGACATAGTTGTATTTTAAATAATTCAAATCTCCTTGTTTTCTGTCGCTATACTCTTAGAATATGGCAATACAACTTCATGTGCTTGTACGGTGTTGCTGTACGCAGTTATTGCATGTGTCGTTCTAAGCAGTTAGTACTAGTTCACTTAATTAGCAGTTCAATAAACTAGGTGCAGGTCAGTTGGCGTGTATGAAATCTTACGAGCCACCATTAAACGTCATAAAGATTGCAATTGTGTATAATCTTCTCAGAATTTATATTCTGTCGTATTCTACAACCATTCTTATGGAGGATGTTTGTGAAATTGCTTTGTTTACACCTCATTCTGATTTAGAGATCATATATCTTCTACAAATAATATAATTTTGATATCATGACCGATCCGGGATGAAAATTTGGATTGTGACATACACCTTTAATGTTTTGCTTGTTTGTACATCTTACGCTCCTTGTCTCGTTAGAATATGGAAATCTTGAGTTGAACTTTCACTTTGCTAATCGTAGAGTTCTGCTATTACGTTTTGTAGGAATTCTTCTTTGCAGGCATCCAAAGAAATTTAATTGCTGACCACTCACTACAGTATCATGACTCGTATTTTTTTAAAAAAATTAGGGCATTGCGGCTAGTCATTAAAGTGAGGAGAGGATTGGAGTAAGGAACTTCAAGGAATTCGGTAACATCCTTTTGAAGGATCAATCGCGGCATCCGACTGGAGTGATTTCGGAAATCCATCATGAGTAGGGTTCGGATCTTTATGACCAAAAAATAGAGAAATATGCAGGCAAATATGACCTTAAAAATGGGTAAATATGACCTAAAAATTACAAAATATGACCAAACATTTAAATTTACTATACATCAAAACATGCTCAATTATACATAAATGATTTTACCTAGTAGTGTCGCTTTCATGTAGACAGCATAATTTGCTTCCGCGCACTCGCTGCACCATTGTGAAATTAAATTTTAAATCGTTTTGTTGAAGTCACTTTAATATCAGATAATTTATAGAATAGAACTCTTTTATCTGTACTAAAATAATCCTCTCTTAATTCCTTTACGTAACTTAGCATTATATTTTCGGCATGGCGGTAGGTTTACTTACTGATCCACTGCAGATTTAATGATGACTGAGGATATTTCATTGTGATATTGATTGACGCTGATCGACACAGGCTTGCTTCTGCTGCATTGTCGAGATTAAAAGGCGGGTGGAACGTTACGTTTAGAGAGTGACAATAACTTTAATTCTAGACTGGTGAATTCTGACCACAGTGAAAATTAGTTTTTTCCCATCTGTATAGCAGAAGTACAATTCTGTGAATAATTATCTTAATTTTTTCTCATCTATATCTAGTGAATTCGCGGTACTATTAAAAAACTACCAGGTTTATCCTCAAAATATGGCCATATGACCATACATATTATCGAAATGTGACCAAAACTAGGAAAATGGTCTGAATATGCATTTACATGCTATATAAAATACATTTAAATACAATTAGAAACGTTGAATCAGTGTATGATTCAGCATTTCAGCTCAAAAAGAAGGCAGGAAAAAAATATGACTTGTCATAAAGATCCGAACCCTAATGATCAGGAAGACCGAAACGGTGATCAAAGCCACGTTCACCGGATTGCCAGGCCACGGTTCCTTGATGTCATTTATGACTGTATAAAATAAAAAAATCCTCTGTATCATAAATATGATGATACAAAGGCGACATAAGTAATTCGTTCATTTTACACTTAATTAAATCGTATTGACACTTGTTCTTTTAAGCCGGTAAGGATAGTGATACTGCCGTTGACTCATTACGTCTTCCTATTTTAAAACAGAGTGATATCTTGTTGAAGTTTTGCTGTGACCAGGAAGTACTTTGATTTTCTGTTTTGTGTCATTAGTTAAATTAAACATCTGGATCGCCCAAGAAGCATGAAATATTCAATTTTAGCACAAACTTGCCAATCAAACCAGATCAAGAAATTTGGTGTACACATTTTTATGAGGAGCAAAGTTATTATACTAATATATCAATAAAACTGTAGGTGATAAAATTGAGCTTTAAATAAAAAATGTAATTGAATCAAGAATTTGATAAAAACCGATATAAATATGAAATTTTACAAAAATAAGTTGATTGAGGGTCCTATTACCGGTTTGTAAAGAAACTGCAGTCAACCAAAAAACAAAATCTTATTTTCATTTTCGCTTATGTTCTGAAACTATCCATGATTAGTAACATTCATTTCATAGCCATTTCTATCAGTTCTATTGACAGTGGTTGTATTTAGGAAATTTAATAGAGGAAATATTTGGAATACTCCCTCCATTTGACACAATGTCAGAATTGCCTTTACAGAATCACCCTTTCTCTTGAACCAATATTGATATTTTTCGAATATCTGTCCGTTTCATTTCTTTTTTTCACTCTATTGTCTTTAATCTGAAACACCTAATTTTAAAACGAAGGTGTCCTAGGTTTATCATTTGTTGTCTTTGGCTATTTGTGGAGTTTCAATTAAAGTTTTAAGAAAATTTATTGGTGTCCGTACCTCTTTATCGTAAATATTATCATCACTTTTAAACTCTTTTAATTATTGCTCCTCTTTTATATTTCAGTAACAGTAATTAAATCTGCACAGTTTTATAACTTTTTTTTAACTTCAAATTTTTAAGTGCTAAGAAATTTCGTTCTTTAAACTAGATCTCGTATATCTGTCTCTTTCTAGCCAATTCCTTTCTGTTGTTTTTATCCTCCAAGCTAACCTACATACTTCTTTCAAATCGAAGCGTTTCTACTATTTAATTTTGGCTCCATTTCCAGTCAATGACTAAATATTCATTAAATACTGTTTCTTCTTTTCAGATGTGTTAGTTGCCTTACGACTGTTAGTTAAAAGTATCGCAGGAGCCAGGACTAGTTCAAATTTTCTTAAAGCTCACAGGATCAATTTATTTTCATGGTCCATATAAGTTCCCGAAGGTTCCCATTAGAAGAATATTTACTCCGTAACATAGTTTATATTTTAACAGATACTTGATAAACTAACTGCAATTCTCTAATGATTTTATCCAAATTTTGCAGCTTCCAAGAAAAGTGCTTGTCTCTATGAAATAGCTAAGTGGTAGACAAACTGTTTGTTATCACTGCTTGTGATATTCTCTTAAAGCTTCAAATTTAGTTTGGTTATAAATCGCTGATTATTATTTTTTGCTTTACACCTCGTCGACATTGAGGTCATCAGATGTGGGAAAGGACTGGGGGCAAGGAACAGGAAGGAATTCGCCATTCGCCTGGAGTGATTTGAGGAAACCATGGAAAACCCAAATCTCAATGGCCGGACTTGGACCTGAACCCACGATCTCCCGAATGCGAGGCGGGAGGGCTGGCTACTGCTCACCCACAACGTTTGGAATTAAAAAGTGTTCCCAGCAAATATGTCGAGCTATCTACACCATTTGAACGCTTACTCTTGGCAATTTCCGCACTCTACTGTTTTTCTTGTAGGGACCAGTTCTATTTATGCCTCGGAACCACAATACGACGTGCAGACCTTTCATGTTGGAGATTAAAGCGATAATTACTGGTTATTTTAATCTTAAAATTCAAATATTAACGTAATCAATTTTCAGAAAAATTAAGATAAATTTAGGAAACACTTCTGTAATGTGTTATCGAATGTACTCCCGGCACGTTTATGCACGTCACCGCAACTTGTTTTACCACCTATCCGCCAACAAATCCATACGAAGACTGAATCGCAACACTTCTAAGCTTTGTTAAACGTGTTTAAGTGGTTCCGGATATTGTAGATCCGAATGCACCTTTATGAACAGCCTGCCCTTTAACAGATGTTTCCATCAGTGCCTGTTGGATTAATGCAATTCATTTTGGGGTTCCGCACCCAAAATATCAAAACAGATCCATCACTTCATGTCAGTCAATTCGTCCGTGCGTATGTGGCAGCTTCCTAATTCAGCCTATTTCATTTAAATTCACAGCAAAACAGATCCATATACAAATAAGTACTAATTTTTTATGCACTCTTCAAAAAAGAGATAGTTTTTTGGTTTTCTCTGATTCTATTTGGTACGGTGTTGTTGGATAGTTGTTCCAAAAAGTTTTTTGGAATATTTATTATTTAGCTGCATATTTCGCTGTTATAAGCTCACAAACTTATAAAAAGTCTCCAAATTTATAACCGTATGACTGAAAAAGCTGAAAAAATTTAATGAGATATTATTTAACAAGAACATCAATGAAAATTGTTTGGAAAAAGAAGTTGGCAGTTGCTTTCTTACATTTTCATATTCATAAAACAGCTTCTTAATATTGACACTTTTGCAAAGTTTGTAAAGAAATTTGACAGGAATAAGTCTTTATTCCTTGCAAAACAAGTTAAAAGATTGATTCAGAGAATACTTGCAGACAGTTAACAAAGGGAAGAAAAAGTTTCCAAACACTATGCTATTCATGCTTGGCACATACCTTTATTATTTTTTCCACTCTCTCAAAATTCATATCCATTTTCTGCACGATGAATCTACTAAGCTTCAACCACTAATTTCCGTATTTCTACACACTTGTAATGTATTTATCATTTCATTACATTTTAAAATTATTAGTAGTCATCTTCATTCTTCATCAAGCTTCATTTACTGATTGCTCAAATTTGGAATGTAGGCCTACTCCGAGCTTGATTTTTTTCTTGACACTCTTTTCTTCACGTTCTTTTCTCTGGAAATATTTTAGGTGTTTTCAGCTAAATTACATTCACTGTTTACCTCAGATCTGCATTTAAAATTACCTTCGCTCTGTTTTGATGTGAGTTCCTATTTATTCGTACGCTTCTATTTTCTCTGGTCTGTGTCTCTTGTTTATTCTCTTGTTACTAAACCATCGTTTCTTAATTACGAGACTGAGGCTAGAATGACTATGCACCCCAAAAAGTTCAAAGTGGGCCCTTACATATCGGACTGGTGGTAAAATGAGCTGTTAAATCATGTCACAAATAAGATTTATTGATCAGGTCTTGGCGGACATTATATACAAATTGATCACTACGACGGTTGGTAACCAAATATATTTGTTGAATTGGGGCTATTAAGTTGAAATGGAAGGAGAAATAATGATAATCTACGATCTTCTAATAACATCGTTCTGCTCACAAACAGTTTGAAAGAACTTAAGGAATTTATAAGCCATCAACAGACACTGAGGCAATAACGACACCAACATCCTAGAACATCACACCTATTGTGGACAGCTGATCAATCTAAGTCTTCATTTCACGCCTACAATCCGTCGACATATAAAACTACACTATAAAACATATGGGAAAACTAAGTAGTCAATAAATCAGACATGTCAATGTACTTCGAAAAACAGATTTCTGATCACTTCATTTTACCTGTCCTTATATACGCTTGTCAGACTTGAAACCAGAAGAGTCAAGCAAAGCAATAACTGAAGGTTACAGTTGTGATGAGAAGTATGGAAAGAGTAATGCTTAGATGCAGAAGAAGAGAAGCGAAGAGAACGACAACTGACGTGGAAGATATTATGGAAGGAGTGGAGACCCCGAAGTGTCAGTGGATTGAACATATTTCCCGAAGAGGCGATGACATGGAAACAATGGAAATGATGAGAAACCTGAAGAGATCAAGAGGAATATATCTATATAGCTGGGACAGAAAATTTCGAACAGTATAGAAGTAAACTAGAAGAAAATGTCACTTGATGGAATGAAGTAGTAACTATCTATTTGACGCAGCTCCCCTGGCATAAGAGATATGTCCTGAAAGGAGGATCGACATAGCTGCTTAATATAGTACCTTTATCTTGCTCACATCAGATCATATCCGTGAATGACGCCTGTGGCGTAGGTGTATGCGCCTTGCGAAATTTTAATTGGAGTGATTTCTCTTCGCCTTCGACAGTGTCACCATTGTTAACAATTATTACTGTATTTTTGGATGACTGTGATTACATATGTATTTGTATAGCGTGTTGCTATTTCCTTAGTGGGTGAAATACAAAATAAAGGGAAGGTTGAAACCTGGTATCAACCTATTTGGGACTCCCGAGAAACACCTAAAAGGCCACCAAATTTGATGTCCTCATCCGACGGGCATATCACCATCAACAGTATTGTTGGCACTACAGAGAAATTTGGGATATAGGATAGGCTCTTCGTATACAATCTGGTACAATACCATCTCTCTTACAACACATTTAGTTCGTTATTTTTTTGAATTAGTTGATACATGTAAATCATGTAAATAATACAAGATTTGTTGTTTCTAGAGATAGCGAAAGAAAGAAATTATAGGTACTCAGAATGTTCTACCATCCTCGTCATAGCTTTGCACACATTCTGACTGTAACAGTAGTTTAATGTGAACTTACTAATTGACCACTTGTATGTAGGCGATAATGCATCAAGGGCTAGTTCTCTATATCAATCATTTTTCAAATTTTCTCGACACCTTGTGCCTTATTTGCGCAAGAACATTGGATAAGTCCAAGAACAAATTACGTAAAGTACATAACCTGAAGTTGTTTACAAACATCAGTATTGGATTTTGTGTGATTCTTATAGTTTCTAGTCTTTTATATTCCTTTTTTAGCAGATTTGATGGACACCTTGCTCGTCCGACTTAGTCCTTGAACAAGACAAATTACGGTAAATACAAAACCTGAAGTTTTTTTTCAAATTTTGATATTGGGTTTTGTGTAATCTGTAATAATGAATGTGTAGGAAGTTAAAAGAAAATCAACCAGAAGAAGAGATGTGTTTCTGTTATACCTTCGAAAGTGCTTAGATGTTTAGGTTAGCAACAAACAGCTCAGAGAAGGGACAGCACTATGGGTGGTCTCAAATGTCTTAGAGAAAACACAACTTCTCGCCTTCTGTCGTGGAGGAGAACATAAAACACTATCTCGCAGCCGCTTTGTAGGTGAGAGCTTCGTTTCAGTATATTTTTGTTGCAATATTTACTCGCAGAGCGGACGCGAGAGTGATAGATCGCCACTCGCGCTTGCAAATAAAGCGCTCCTTCTTGCGGAACGAGCTCATCTAGGAGTCGCCGTATAAACAGATAAATCTCGCCCAGTATACAATACGCCTGTGTGATCTGTTGCTAACGATCGCAGACTGTCGTTTATTAGCACCGCTAAAGAGTGCGACGGATCGGCGATAGAGGGACTCTTCTCTACACAGAATTGACAGGTTTCGCCGAGGTTTTGAAGTGAAACCTGAGGAATTCGTTGTGCGCGACAGAGCCTCAGGTAAGTTTTCTTACTTTCTTCGTAAGGGAAAAAACCTATCAAATAACTGTAGTGTGGATGAACTACTTTTAATCCTGGGTCTTAGTATCAGCTCACGTTATCTTTACTAAAAAAGCGTTGACGGTATTACCAATTTACAGGGTGTCGGCCGAGTTTCATAAATGAACTATATTTAACTTTTTCAGTTAATAAATTTTCACTAAAATAAACAAATTTATTGACATATGTATGAATAAACAGAGTCGGCAGGAATTGAGAGCTAAACGTACCATACGATCTTACACTCGCCCTCGTAAAGTAAAAAGCTGGATCCTCATGCAACACGGAGGTCAAGGAAAAGGGATGCTAATTTCTATGTGCACCAGTTACACTCAGTAGTTCTTTTCCACCTTGAGGTAAGCGGTAACGCTCGGCCCTGGCATAGGAAGGTCATAGGTCCATACCCGAAATCACTACAGGCCACGGCCAAACAATTCTTTACCATTCCTTTTACCCGTCCCATCTCGCCCCCTAATGACCTCTACATCGATGAGGCGTAAAACTATAATAATAATAAAAAAGTTTTTTACATCGACAGACATGCTTAAAACCCTTTACGATTTATCACGGTGCCAAGTATCAAGATTAAAGGATCTAAATTTTGTTGTTCTTCTCTCATGAAAAATGAAGTAACTTTTCGAACGGTGTAACTCGAACAATATGGATCCTAATTCTTAGAGCAGTTTTGTATCAGGATTAGATTTGAATCATTATTGCTACATGTATAAGTAACTTTCAGCATTTATAATTGTTTCCTATTTGTAAGTACACAACTATTCAAAAAGATATACGTCAGAATAGCAAGTTGTGTTAACTTACGTGATATTAATATTCAGTTACGTGTTCCTTGATATTTCAAGATCATGAGAATGCGATTTCGCAAGAATAGCACACAGAAAACATCATGCTGAATCTTTCTATAACAGGACTGTGGTCAATTGCTCGGGGATTAAATATTTTAGTTAGAGCTAGAATATAATTATCACGCTCCCTGATGCTTTCACTGTAGTCTCAGTGATAACTTGAACCATACAGTGGAAAGAGATGGCAGCGAATAATCTTCTATGTCATTACCTATTAATGACCACGAAGAAGTCAAGGGATTTTATTCGAATATGCACGTACGAACTACGGCTCAGGACCACTACGACAGTTATTTTAAGTGTAACTTGGGTGGGAGGAAGTGCTCTCTTGGAGTTAGGTGGCAGGAGGGAGTTACTAACTACATCAACTTCATTATCGTATCAAGTCCATGGGAATAAATGCGAAGATTACGTATGACATTATCACTTTATGGACACTTGTCGCATTAAACTGTTACAACCATTAAACTCTGATGACTAAAACACCATAAACTAATTAGTCGGAATTCAGCACTTCTTTATTGAGTGAAATATCGACTTTGTAGTATAAGGAGAAAAATTGGTTTTCTTCTTCAGATTTTAGATGATGTAACTATGTTAAAGTTGACGTTTGTTCGTTTGAGAGTCCAATATTCATATCTACAAACCCTAGCACAAGGGGAAGCCTTTTTTCTTAGTAAGATTTCTGGAAACTACTTGCACCATCCTACACAACAATAACTTTTTTTATTCACTATGGCTATTCCCGCATTAGCCTTGTTAAAAACGCTTCAAACATGGTTAACACTGCACACATTAATACCGTTCTTAGAACCATTAGTAATGATCAGATGACATCCTTAAGGAACTCGAAGTTAAACCAGTTCTACGAACAGTGCAAAACCACAGAATATCTTGGACAGACCATGTCCTATGGATGAAGACAGACTGGAATATCCACAGGTACCAATCTAGAACAGGAGAGATATAGGAAGACCAGGGAGAAGATAGATTGAAATCGTAAGAAGCAACCAGGCCTGAACACACAATTTTTAGATCAAGTTGTGATGACTGGTGGGCGAATAAGTAACTCTTCAGCGCCTACCATAAAATAATAATAATAAAGAAATGTTCAACCAGCTCACCTGCCTCCATCGAAAAATGGATCAGTGCATTAAAAGTCCCAATTTCCAGCAAACCCATGATGCTGACCGGATCACGAATGACGTAATAGATTTGTAAGCTATGGTATTTGTCATAAATAAGTTCCTCCGGTTTTGAAAAAAAGCTTGATCATTTGAAAAGGTTCAATATTAATTATAGCAGAGAGTCATAGGATTCAAGAACAATTCCTTCGAATACAATTGTAATTGTTGTAGATGTGATTTCATCTTTGAGGTTGATGCTGAGTTAAGTAGTTCTTTAGCGGTATCAACTCCTACTTCGCGAGTTTCGGTTCGAATCAGTACTTGTGTATTAATAATCTATTTAAGAGGTATTGTATTCGTCTTCAGATATCCACACTGATTGAAAAAATAAGCCCTACTTATCCGATAAACGACTTGCCTAAAACGTAATATAATAGCTCGTTGGGATTTACAGAAAACCTTGCAATAGCCGCTGAGCACAAGTAAAAACAATACAATTTTCTATTATTTAACGCTTGTTCCCAAGTCCTTTCTTTCCACTTTACTCGAAAACTCTTCGGAGACTTATGGCTAAATTCAGTGGGTTATTAATCAGTAATTGTAGTAAGTGGGGACTGGGTCAGCAATTGTTTCACCTGATATAATGTATTCATCTACATTACTACTGAAGTGCCATTCCTCGACTCAAGTGGCTTAAAGAGGTATTTGTAGCTAGGCAATCGGAACCACCATTTGCTACAAATAATCGTTTGGAACTATTGACAGTTACTTCCTTTGGAGAATGAGGTTTATATAAAGATGGAACATATGGTTTAGCTTCTTTTTTTTGTTAGTTCTGCTATTTCCTGGTTCTATTCACCAAGTGTTTTTACTAGTTAAGGTGAAGATCTTTTAAAATTGCGTCGAATGTGTTTCTCTTATGCTTAAACCTTCTATGATTTAATATTAGCAACATGAACTGTTTCTGCATCTTTTTTAGATGTTCACTGTGTTTATGAGGGATTGTGGATAGATGGTTTATTTCTTATTTGTAATCGATGAATGTGCAGTGGTGGCTATTTTCTGTATGTTATTTTACTACTGAAACAATTGATTATATGCGGACCTTACTGTACTTCGCAGAGTGTGGTTAGAGGCGAATTTCCTTAATCATTTTTCTGAATATAGGATGGTCGAACGTTACCACCTTCTTCCTCTTCTTTTTCTTTGAAAAAAAAATTAGTAAAAATCAAGTTTACATGGTAAGAGAATCGTTCCAATTCGCAATAACCTGAATCAATGATAAAAATGTTTTTAAAGGAGATAATTCTTAAAGACTTGTGAAAAATACTATAAAAAAGGTTCAATATTAGAAGTATTAATGTTAATTATGTTATAGTGAAACCTGAGCTTATTTTTTATCTGTCACACAGGATATCAGTTTATTTTTTAAGATCTCGTTATGTGATTCCTGGCAGTATTTATGGTGGGCACAGCAGGGTTGTTGCTTGCAGGTACAGAGACGGGGAAGTCGCTGGAATGTTTTTGTGTTTCCTTCTCCCCTGGCGATGATGTTGCATTTACGCCGGGTGCCGGGAGGCGTTATTTTCCAGTGATACGCGTTCCGCCCTTCCCGAAGTAGGTCGCATTATCATAACACCCCCTCCACTTCCCTCGCCCCTCCACCTAGCCTCACGGACGCTTTGGTCCGCTTAGTGGTGCAGGTGTGTGTCATTGGGGAGGGGGTGCACGGAGCAAGTGTGGCCAACTTGTGTGTGTAAAACTTTGTGAATAGTGGTCATTAGCTTCTGATATATAATACAAATAAATCAAATTGTTTTTGCTAGACATAGCAGCGAGCGGGGTAACAAAGGAATAGCAAATATTTAAGGCAATGACACTCATGTACGTACTCGACAAACTATAACGCTTGCATGTGGCTTGGGAGAGGTTGTAATAGTGACGATGAAATGTAGAATCTTGTATTGTAAGTGTCTACATTTCGCACTTGTTTCTCATAAAGTAACAATGATCGATAATGTCCAATGAAGACCATTTTGCCTTAGGCTAAATGTTTCCTTTGTCTTGTCCTATGACTGGCCATTAATTTGAATAGTATCACTAAGAAAATTGTAGTACAAAATCAAGCATGAACAGACTCGGTTTCCTGATGCGACTCTCAGTAGACGATTTTGCAATCAACAGTTTGAATCATACTATTACGCTTGGCTACACAAAGTATTGAGTAATACTCAAGCCATTATTAGCGGTGCGGTGCATCGAATAAAACTGAGAATATCAAATTTCCCTTTCGTTTTGGCCCGTCTTTTTCCTTTATAATACACCCATGGATAAGTTCCTTTAACATCAGATAACAATAAAGGCTAGTTAAAAAAGTCGATGAAAAAGAAGAGATACAAATTATTTCTGCGAAGAAGATGATATTAGAAGAATCTACCAACACAACATAGTTTGATGAACAGATATCCTAACAACAATTGTTGCGAACATAATAACTGAGTTAGTATTTGTTATTCATAAAATTTCTGTCATATAGATGCATAATAACACCCTATTGACTGCTGAGCTAAAGCAACATATCGGATCATTTAGCCATTTCGTTGTTTCCATTGTCGAACTTCCTTCCTGCCGTTTTCCCCTTAATATAACATGAAACTCTTCTTCAATTTTTTAATCTAATTAACAAGGGTCAACTTTAGTCCTCACATTTAAATAAATGTCTAATTTTTCGAAATGAGCATGTTGAATTTCCATTGTGTTATCCCCATATCTTATTAACATTTTTTTTTTTTGCTTGTGGCTTTACGTCTCGTCATTAATAGAGGCGGGAAAGGACATGGGAAAAGAAACGGGAAGGAATTCGGCCGTGGCCTTTGGAGGAAGCATCCCAGAATTCGCCTGGAGTGATTTGGGGAAACCATGGAAAACCCAAAACTGGATGCCCGGACGGGGATTCGAACCGGCATCCTCCTGAATGCGAGGCCATAGCTTTAACCGCTCACCCACCACGTTCGGTATCTTATTCACCAACAAATTTGCTCTTATTTGTGATGACGTATCTAGTAACAAACATTTTAGGATGCATTCTCTTTTCACACAGGACGATTCGAAATATTATCAGCAAGTCTCAACTGCTGCACCAATACTGCTTGTGGAACATCTAATACTTTGCTTCATAATAATGTGACTAGTCGATTATATTGAATAAGCTGAAAATATACGCGATATCGCTATTCGTTTACGAAGTTCTGGGCCTCAACTATAAATTACGATTCTATTAACAATCTACGAAACAGGAAATTTCGCGCATATTTTGAAGTCGTTATTAACAACAGTCAGACGTATGTTTCTTATGGAATTTTGTAAGTCTACTGTATAATTGTTAGAATAATCAATGGGCTAGTCCTAAAATTTTTAGGCTACCCTTTTGTCAAACAAAGAAGTTATCCCTGTTATAAGGGTTAGGAGACAGAGTGAAAGCGTTGCCAGCTTCGATCAGGATCTTGTTCGAGGAATGTATTGACTTCACAGGGACCGAGAAAGGGTTTTTCTGTATGACACAGGGTACAGGTAGCCACCCACCCCTTGGTCGCCTGCCTCTCGGTAACGGTACAACCAAAGGGGGGGTTGGCCAGCCTGGCTGCAGGTGGCCTCCTGCGCACACGCGGTAAAAAATCGGCCTTCCCTGTGGTAATGATGCGCAGATGTTGAGCATTTTAATACGAGCCTAATTAACGTGGATAACGCGCCATCGTAAATCTTTATACTGCGATCGGCTGATAGACGTGTTTGCCGACTTTGGAAACTACGTCGGCTTTATTTGATCCACAATTTAACGCTGTCGCTCTTATCTTAGATATCCTCTTCTTTCCTCATACGCTTTTTTCCGAATCGTAGAAACAAAGTTATTGGTTTCATCGTCTTTCCTTACATTATTATTCAAAGAAACGTTGCAGCTATTTATGTGTTTCGGTGTTTCTTTAATGACAAAAGAATGAATGTCACATGAATGCGTAGGAAATATGGGTCCATCTAAAGGTGTCTTCAGCATTACATTGTGTTATTTCAGAAAACAAAGGAGAGAAATATAAGATGACAGAAGACTAATTACATGTTAAGCTCCAAGTTACAAGAATAATATCTTTTCCTCGATCCTTATCTTCAGTAACAACGTATCTTTATAAAATAAATAAGGCATGCTGCATTCTCAGGAAACAGAAGTAAATAGCTGAGATCCGTGATTGAAAAGTAATTACAATAAGTTCATAATGGCCCAACTGCGTCTGTCTTCCTTAAATTTCTAGCAACGAAGATTTTTGATTGAGAAAAAGCTGCTTCTGACGAGACTGGAAGAGGTAATGACTGACAGGATTAAGAAGGCTAATATGGAGAAAGAGAGAAGGTGAAAGAATTAATAAAGACAGAGGGAGAGAGGGGGGGGGGAATGGAAGAAGGGGTAAGACAAGAGATGGGGAAGAAAATGAGCCAGTACGCAAAATAAATATGTTGACGATATGAATGAAGAGAGTCAGAAAGATAATGTGATATGAAAAGAGAGCCAGAGATTTCAACTTTTTTATGATAAAATATTGCACGTTTTTACGATATTGTTCAAGTTTCCTTTCCATTTACTTCTTTTTCTGAAGATATATCTAGGATTTACGCAATTACTTCTTTTTCATCTGCAACCAGAAATGAGAATGTGGGATACAATCTGTTAATAACAATCTCCTGCATGAATAAAATTTGTTTACTCGTTTTATTCTACTATTATTAGTCTAAATATTTATAGCTCATAACCAAATGTGGCCTTGATTCTCAGGATCAGTGTTACTATTGTAAGTGATAACCGTTGATGACGTGTGGCCAAAAAAAAAAAAAGGTTTTGAGATTTCGTTCACCATCCGGTTTGATTTTTTTTTTTTTTTTTTTTTTTTTTTTACAACAGAAAAAAGAAACACTTAACCATGGTCTGTTGGTAACGAGTTCTCTATTAGTTCCATACGAGTCTAAATTTTTTGATTTTCATTCTAATGTCATTATACTGCCCGTGTCTTCTCAACTGATGGTGAAGAGGTCAGTCCTGCTGATTATTAAAGTTTTCACGCTTGCTGTCTTTTGAGATGATTAGCACGTTGCAGCATGGCTGAGTCAGCTAGCTCATTATAGTGGTAAGATTGTGCCTGAAGGGTTGCAGGTCGATGCAATTGCGGGATCTACTACGAGAAATTAGAAATCGGAGGCTGCCTAAGTGATTTTTCTAAATCACGGATATT
The DNA here is from genome assembly GCA_031002005.1 of Vandiemenella viatica. Taxonomy (NCBI): domain Eukaryota; kingdom Metazoa; phylum Arthropoda; class Insecta; order Orthoptera; family Morabidae; genus Vandiemenella; species Vandiemenella viatica. The sequence continues at coordinate 137,733,552 of JARYHS010009186.1, forward strand.
GACCAGTATTTGGAACCAACGATTGAAATATCTTACTGAAATTCAAAGGAAATTATGATGCACAATTATCGCAATTTGCTTCATCAGATAAACTTCCAGTTCGTTTTTTATTTTATTTTTTACTTATGGCTTTACGCCTCGTCCACGTCCAGGTCTTTAGAGGCGTGATAGGACTGGGGACTAGGAACGGGAGGGAATTCGGCCATGGTCTTTTGAAGGAAGCATCCCGGCATTCGCCTGGAGTGAACTAATGGAAAATCCAAATCTGGATGCACCGACGGGGATTCGAACCGCTCAGCCACCACGCTCGGTTTCCAGTCCGTAATTTAACCAACGGAGTATGTGGTAGGGAGACAGGAAGTTGTCGAACTGTTCTATAATCTTCTTCTATCAACTGTAATTGAGAATTTGTATATAGATTTTTTTTTTATTTATATATAATGTGTAAACTAATGAACAGATGCACCTATTTTCTAAGATAACAGTGTGCAGGGCAGATGTGCAGTGATTTGTAAATAGGGGACAGATAAACAGCTGTTACTATATTTAACATGTTGAAATGTTATGCCTCTTCCACAAAGTTACTAATCCGGGAATTCTCAGTCCAGCCAGGTTCACGTCGAATCTTCAAAAAAATCAACAAAGCTGATAACAGGATGAATATATCTTCCATATTAGCCAAGGTAAACCATGGGACACGACTAGCATAACAGGTAGGTATGTGTCAGTACAAAGAACTTTAGGAAGCCTTCTTCCTCTTCACCACCTTTTTTCAATATTAGGGGTCGAAATGTTAAAATATTGGTGCTTTGGTTTTACGGCCACATGCCCTTTCTGACGCCAAGCATTTTATACCTACTGCCAGTTCGTACTAAATGCTAACGAGGGAAGCGGAGTGTTGCCATCTGTCCGTGAAGCGTGTAACTATGTTCTGTGTGTAATTGGTGTATTTTTTTGTTAGTGAAATGTGTAGTTTATAAGACGGAGATTGGGGACCGTCCCGCCATTCGCCTTGATGGCAGCATAAAAACCACAGTGATGACGTTCTGTTCGATGGTGGCTGGGCTCGTGCCCGGTCTCGGTGTACCTCCCCAGTCTTGCGTGCGGCGCCTCACTGAGCCAAATCGGTGGCTCAACTTAGGAAGCCTCTCAACACTAAAAACACTCTAGTATTACCGCGGAAATATATTTTACAGTCGTCGTGGCTCTTAGTTAAATTGGATGTTAAATCAAGAATATTCCTACTAATACAATGAAATGCCATGTGAAACTAACCGGGATAACTAGAGATTTTCGGCGTAAAAACTAAAGTTATCGATGTGTTGCCCATGCGGGCAGCGACGTTAAAGAAACATCATTGATGAAATCCTTCTCCGGACCGCGAGGGGGAAAAAAAAGGAAGGGTAACCGATTTGTATTCGCTACTGCCATGTACAGAATAGGTTTAATAGCGCAATGGTCAAATGTGTCAATGTGAAAGGAAGTTTATTGCATTTTCAACACTATATCCGTGGCATAGTATCTGTCTTAACAACATTCTCTCATCGTTATTCTTCAACCATTTCTTAAAATATCGGTAAAATAAATAGGCTTCTGGCATTGTTGGCCGGGAGACCCCGAGGGGTAACTGGAAGACTTACAGGGTTTCAACTTGCAGCGCAGTCCACTTCTGTCAGAAAATATAATCCACCAATCCATCATGTACTATAACTTCATCTTGGTGTATTCTAGCTTGCTCCACTTTATGAAATTAAAGCTTTAAGACCGAGCGTGGTGGGTGAACGGTTAACGTTCTGGCCTCGCATTCGGGAGGACGCGGGTTTCCCCAAATAAGTCAAAGCGAATGCCGGGATGCTTCCTTCAAAAAGGCCATGGCCGAATTCCTTCCCGTTCATTGTCCCCAGTCCCATCCCGCCTCTAATGACCTTAGCCGTCGACGAGGCGTAAAACTATAAGTAAAAAAAAAAAAAAAAAAAAAAGCTTTAAGAGTTATAAATAAATTCCGGTCAGTATCTGGATTCGAACCTGTGAGCTCTAAGCACTGAGCCACCATCAACTAAAGAATGTGTAGGTGTTTTAACTAGCGATCTATAACGATGTTTTTTTATGATAAATTTATACAAATACTCTTCCCGTTTCACGATCTTTAATCGACACTATTTAGGAACTTTGGTTTCACTCCTACTTAAGAAAAACTTTCAAATCGTCGCTCGATGGGTCATAGCAACTCTAATTAACTGTCTGTCGTACCCTTTTGCCGTCTAGTTAGTGATGTATTTCTGTAGATGAAGTGTTGTTAGGTATGGCTTGAGGATTTCTTCATTATAAAATACTATAGAAACAAACCTAAAATATTTGAAGGCTTCGATTTATGAAAGGTTAACATTACTTTTACCCTAAGCAATACATATCATCTTCTCATTCACTTTTTTTAACGAAAGTTTTTTTTCTTTTATTTCAAATCGTTGATAAAAAATTACTGTATTTATTTATGCATTTTCTTTATATTTAAGTCAATTCATCTCTCCACTCATGATACAGTTCGAATTATCAAATACTTTCTTTTAATTCTGTATTCTTTCTTCTTGATATCTGGTTTTGCCAGGCTCACAATTCTGTTGGTTGTTTTTTTTTTCTTTTTTTTTTTTTCCGATTAAATGTTGATTATCGGTTCGGAAGTTTTGCTTTAACAAGACAATGTTAGATCATACAAATACTATAACTCGTACTGCTGCCGCTAACCATTATATGATCGGTGCTGCTAAGCTAACTCTTTGTTTTTCACGGATGGCATATACACTGCGTTCTAATTGATACAAAAAAATAAAAATAATTTAAATAATTAAATATGAAAATGAAGAGTGATATGACTGTTACCTTACCATTGCAGAATTGTTTTATTTGGATATGTTAAATCCATTCTGTGTAATGATACTAATAGCTAGTTTGCAAATGCCTTTGTAATGTTATGCGTTGCTATGTCACATGCAGAAATATTGATATGTTAGGTGAGAATTCGATACTTTGTCAACTTAATCTCGCAGTTTCTGAATACAGAGGACACTATAGTGCTGCCCGAAGTAAACGTGAAAACAGAATTGATGAGCTTTATTACGATTCTGGAAAATACGTATTGCTAACGAAGTTTTGTTGACACATTTTAAGTGAGTGTCTGGTATGAAGAAGTAGAGCAGCATCGGCCTAGAGGGAAACCGATCGACAAACACGATCCGGCCTACTGCCAACATTACGCAATCTAAGTCTGCCTGCCGGGCTTCATGTCTACTGGTCTTAAGCTGACCGAACGGTACTTTCCGCCCCTCCCAGAAATCTACCAAGCTGCATCGATTTCCACAACACACACTTATTGATTATTTTTCGTCATCTATGGAACTTCCTCTAATTCGATTAATCTACTGAAAACATTGATAGGTCTGTTTTGTTTATATTTTTACTGAGATTTTTGTTACTTTCTTTAACTTCGTCATCTCAGGTTTCCAATTTGAGGAGCTTTCTCTTTTAATAATATGTAGCATAATGCGACGTGACTATTAGTACCCAGCTGCTGAATCTTGTAAATTAATTTTTACCTTACTGGACCGTGTTCCCAAGCACGAACATTTTTAGATGTTCTTCCAGGAAATATACATGAAAGTTCCGTATTAGTTTCTTGAAATATCAGATGCTACATACACATACCTTGGAATAAGTATGTACCTGCTTACCCATATCTGCTTCGAAGTGGAATTGTAATTTCTAATAAACTCATCCATGAAAGATGAAAGTATTGTATTTGATAGATGGGTACACCCGCACTGAACGAATATTTCTTGCTTACTTCCAAATAAATGATAAGGTTCACAAATTGCTTGCTGACTGTCGTTTTTATGCTAATTAGTAGTAGTTGCTTTCGCTACTGATGGAAAAGATGTTAATAATATAATGATCTTTGGCGTAGAATTACTGCTTTGACAATTTATGACCTTAGTTTCAGCACTAGGCTATGCAAAGTAGCAAATTTTTACATTCTTCAAAGTCTTTTTGTTTATTTGTGCTTTTTATTCGTGTTGACTCATGGAATATTATAACTGGCATGAACTCTTAATGGTAGGTAAGCCATTATAAAATCATATCTTTACTTTCTGTTTACGGCAGCAGATATCAAAGAACTCAAAAACAAAATGGGATCCGTCAACCAAACGGAAAGTCATACACGACACAACCACTTTTTTAAAATTGGTAAAAAAGTAACTAACGCAAGATTTTCTTAAGAATTTCTGAACAGAAAACAGTTATGAATATCCTTGCAAATCATGTGTCGGAGCCCCTACGAAAATACGGTTTCAGTTGTATTTATGGTATGCTGTTTTAATGCAAGCTAAGCTTTACCAACACCTGACTATTACGAAACCCGTTCCTGGAAAATATGTTGGTTGCATATTCATGACAGTATACTGCAGTGAAAACAAAGTTATTACAATAAATGAATGAAAACTGTAGGTTATGAATTTAAGTAGATCCGCAAACGGAAAGAAATATTTAAATCGGTAACCTTACAATAAACACGTAAACAAGGAAGTTCAATGCCCCTTAGTATTGTGACAAATTGATCATTAAAGAAAATTTACCATTTCTTGCCTTAATTAGCAATATCCACCAATAATTTATTTTATGAGAACTTTTACGAAAATCAATGATGCGCATCTGTAATGTATATGCCGCTAACAAGTTTCTTGCAAATTTGTTGCGTTTTTAACTGGATTAATGAATGTTGAGTTTGGTTTAAATTAGAGTCAAAATGCAAGCGGAAATAGGAATTATTACCAGGAAAAGTTTTAAAAAAATCGAAAACTCAGTGAAAAAACACACGCTATTCCGATTTTTACTCTCCGCTTGGAGCTGCGTATGTAACAGCAGGGAGAGACTGAAATTAACAGACAAATATAACAGATATAACTGAAAACTTTTTCAAGATTGCCCAGTCATATCCCTAAATGGAAATTATATACGATTATTGTACTCGATTTAAAATTTGTATGTGCAAATTGTCTGAAACAACGGAAGATGGAGGTGATAAGTTGATTGTTATTAAAGAGTGCACAATCGTTGTCATCGTATCCTGTTTTGTGAACGATCACCAATGCGGTTACACGAAAACTGAAGCAAAGAAGAATGCTAGGCTCTCATCACCTAAGAGGTCGAAAAAATATTGTTTCATAATAATTTCATAGTAATACAGGGAACAGTGTGCATTTTTTGTTGGCTGTTGTATATACAAAATTCACTTCGTGTTCCGCCTCTGTCGTAGCCATACCTACAGTTTAATGAGGAATTCGAATCATGAAAACGTCCTACGGTATTTCATATTATCCTAAATAGGCCTTCAAAATTCCTGACCGCGCTTGTGTTTGAACCCGGAGTTCGGAATTTTGCATACCAATGCCTTAAACACTGAAATACTAGACCGGTCTCAAGTTTACTACTATCACGTGGACGACAAAAATGATGTAAATGTCATGAGAATAAATGCGTTTAAACTAAACCGCTGCTTGATAATGTATGAATTTAAACTTAACATGGCACTAGCACGAATTAATGTGGAAAACTAGAATATTTCACAAAAGTGATTAACAAATTTCACTAAGAAAATAACATAAAAAACATTTACATGAAACTTAGACAGCAAACAGGTGGTAACACTATCTACAATCGGTAGGGCTACAGAGTCCTTAATGATGCGACGTCTACAAGTCGTAGAGCCCATACTTAATAATTGAAGAAACACTGCAAAAAGGCTTACTCAAAGATTACTAAAAACTACTTTTTAAATACTGACGAAAAGGGGAGCTTCATGTGATAAATTCGCTAAGATTCCGCTGTTAATACGAAGAAAGTCTATTACAGGCAGACATTATTCTTTAAAATTGTTAAAAGAACTTTGGGGGCTCTAAGCGCGAAGATCGATTGTTTTTTTGGATGAATATCAATACCCTTCGTATTTTCTGACAATTTTACGAATCAGTGTGAACAGGACAGAAACAGTCAAATTAAAATTCTATTCGAACTGTTTTGTTTAAAACAACTTTCTGCGACCTTGCGAATAATTACTTCGCACTGGTGTCGAAGTTTCCTTTTTAGTTTCCAACTTTCTCGTGCCGTCTGCGACATTGCAACCCTCTTTTCTGTCCGAAACCGCTATGCGTGTATACAATTCGTGTCCAGTAAAAGAAACTTCTTTTATTGAAAGAGTGAATTCTGAATCGTTAAACCAATATTCTTGGTTCTTTTTCTTTTCCTCTCTTGTTCTTGAGGATATCGGGTAATATCTTTGTTTTACAGTCCCTTGCAACTTAACAGGTATTCCTAGGAAGTTGATTTTGTCCCCTATTCATCGTTTTTCATTTTTTCATGATGAGGTTCAGCTTAACAATTACCTGCAAAATCAACGATTAATATTCATAGAATGCTGTTATCTGCACGCAACAACAAAGTGTGATACCTTATAGATTCTCAGGGGTGTGCTGAAGAATGTCCTTTATGCACCAATCGATGTAAACAACTTCCAAAACCTAGAATCCACATTTAACTAAAAATCCGCCAAACATAAATGTCTTCTTGCATCAAACCCTTCAGCTATAACTGACGTATTGGTTATAAGACTGTAATTATTTTAATTCTTTGTATTAAACTTTGATTTATGTTTTTAGATAACATAATTAGAAATGAAGTGAATTGAAAACAAGTGTTCTTTTTTATTTTAATGTTTTAATTTTTCCATTTTACCACACGCGTCGCGATTAAACGTGTATAGTAAAATAATGGTTAAAAATTTCTGACGAAAATTTATTTTATTTTCTGAAATATATCGAATGGTTATCCAGTCTTTTGTACGTTTCGAGACGATCAAAGAATCGAGAAGGAAATGGGCTGCGCTTGTCCCTTCGCGGAAGCTATCGTGTTATTCGCAGATTTGCCCTTCAGAACTATTATTCATTGTAAGAGCGTAATGTAATTTGTCATTCTTGCTAATCTGATGAAACAGTTGCTTTCCTTTACCTTAAGATTGGTGAATAAGTTCTGGGAATTCCTACCGCGTCATTGCTTCTTGAGAATACTACGTTTCATGATTGTGTCCTCGTGAAGTTGATGTTTGAGTCTGGCTTCATTAACGTTCGTCAATGCATTTCACAAAGTCTTTCTAATTGTTAAAAAAATATTCTGACCAAGTCCAAAAGTCGTAGAGAACATAAGGTGTAGAAAAACGTAGTTTGATTAAACTGACTGCAAGACATCGCTAATACTATTGTATAGACCGGTGTTTATCAACTTTTGGTACGAGGTGGACTGTAATTGATTTGAAGATACGATAACAAAAAATAAGTTAGTAAAAATTGTTCAGACAAATTGGATACAGTAAAGGCTATAAACCTACAAAACAAACTTTCTAAAGGTATGAATATTTCAACCACCAAGCAGAAATCAGTTATTTGCACTATATATAATATGAATGCATCGATAATACAATAAAACACGTTTACATCTGGCATCAAAGAAGCAGTGCATCTTTAAGAGTTTTTTAAGTGAAGATCTTAAGAGAACGTGGTAAGTATTGATAACAATTCGCAGAGCAGGTGAAAAATTAGGTCCTTATAAGCTGGTGGTCCATAAAATTATTTTTGACATTTAGGAGGTCGTCGGGTTGAAAAAGGTTGAGAAACGCTGGTATAAGCGATCCTTTTTCTTATCACTATGTTTCGACTCAGGAAGTTCCGTTCCAGACTAGTTTTCTTGTTCTACGAGTGAACGTATCATAACTGCCGTAAATTCAACAAAATGAGATAAATCTGTGTGCCTGATGGGACTTGACGTTGAGGGTAGTAAGTAGGGTTGCCACGAGTACTCTGTTATAAAGCATTGTACTGTATTTCACGTGGGCGAACTTTGTAATCTACAGAAATAACACAGTACGTTAAAATACTCTTTTTCAGCTAACACACATTCTCACTTCTTTGGCTGACTTTTTATGTAGAGAAATAGTATTCGAATGATATAATTGGAATTTGTCACTCGTTCGCATGCGACTTAATAGGTCATGTGCAGTGAACAATACCTTCTCCTTTCTTGGGATTAACTAGTCATATTAGACCGCAGTTGTCTGACCACTTATTTTTTGTTTAAATACTTTCTTGTTTTGTGGACTTTGCAGCTGACCCACTGATCTTATTTTTGTACTGTGTTGCGTACATAAACTAAAATAAATTGATAGCAATGATGATAATAAATGTGATAACACTGGTATATCTAAAACAACAGGAAATGGTTACTTAAAAAAACAATTTAAAAAAAACACGGAACTGAAGAGGTAAATTTGAAAGTTGACTTTGACTAAAGCTTGTGTGCTTGCCGATTTTTACACGTTTCATGTCGTGCATGGTGTGTACATTGACTGGTTGTGGTCGTCTGTGGTGGATCTATGGATAATCATATATCTATCAAGATAAATAATTGAGTAAACATTTAATCTGAGGTATTGCAATGCTCTGTATGAATGGTAGTTCGGCAAGGTGTCGGTATAAGAGGTGAAAGGAACAATAAGAGAACATTTGTGTTTTGGGATGGCCAAAATGCATTCTCTAAATTTTTCTCGAACTAAGGTTTTTCCTGTTATTCTAACTGCAAACATATGAAACTTAAATACAAAGACTTCCCCCCAAAAATGTCTTGCATTCGTTGGTACTTTTTCTGTGGAGAGAAACAAATCTTCCCTCAACTTAGTGCAGTATGAGCTCATAATATATTGTAATTTTAATACTAACTGTACAGATGCTGTGGAAGTGTTTAGGAAGAATAAGCATTTGTTGAATCTGTGAACAAGCAATGAAATATGTTTGTTAAAACATAAAAAGTAAATATATGGAGAGCGTTGATCATTTTCTTCAATTTCTGATAGTATCAATTCATAAATTACGTGAAAGAAATTGAATCTTTGTTCATTTATTGACCTTCCGAATGCGTTTTACTTCTCTTGCAAAAGCATCTTCAGCGGGTTCTCCTGGTAATTACATGCACATGTTACAATTTTGTTATGTTATGATTTGTACAATGAAATTACTTTCTAAATTATAATCTACTTATATTTTTCGGTCTATTGCATTTATTTATGCTGAGAGTAGAGTATAATAAATGCGATAGACCGATAAATGTAAGTAGATTATAATTTAGATAATAATTCCATTGTAAAAAACGTAACATTATAGCCAAATTGTAACATGTACACGTAATTACCATGAGAACACGCTGAAGGTGCTTTTGCAAAAGAAGTGAAGCGCATTCGGGAGGTCAATAAATGAACCAAAATTCAATTACTTTGGCGTTATTTATTTATCAATAAAAAGTAAAGGTGTTCTTTTTTCCATACAGTGTATTTTTGCCACCCGAAAACGCAAATGTACTCTTATTGTTCCCAAAAAGGTGTCAATGCTAGTAGTGCAATGTACCGAGGGAGGCTGAGCATTGCGAGGCTGCGGGTCAGCGACCGCACGCACTGGGTCGGCGCCGCGGCCGGCCGCCGCCTCCAGCTCCTGCGTCGGCAGGCGTCGCGGCGCTGGCTGCCGCGTGCGTTCCGGTTTGAGGACGCGCTTGCGCGGTGGATGGTCGCGCAATAGACGGCCGGCCGAAGTGGAGCTTGACCCGCAATAGTGCGAGTCGCTGACCCCGCGACCAGTGCGCGGCTGGGACGACACGTGTCGCCTGCGCCCGCTCCGCCCCGCTCCGCTCCCACAGCCACAATTGGTATGCGCGCCTCTCGCAACAGCACTTGGCACTTGCCGGCGATTGGGTAAAAGTCTTGTTGGCCAGACGCCCGGACGGCTCCGGCGTGCTGTGGTGCTTCGTGGGCGCAAGACTCCTTCACGGCAGGTGTAATACTCCCGCCAGCGAACGAGCACTTCATAACTCTGCTCAAACTTCATTCTTCCGACCGATCGGTTTTTAGTTTATTTCCAGTCATAACATCTTCGGTGGTATAATGTGCCCGGTCCGTAAATTCTGTTGATCCTCAGTTTCCATAGATTGAGGGGCGTCCATTAATGACGTGAGATGTTTTTCCGGAATTCCGTCCCCCCTTTTCTGGTGAGATCTGGTCGGACCCCCCCCCCTCTAAAATGACGTGAGATTTTGACGGAGACACCCCCCCCTACTAATCGATCTCGTAACTTTTTGAGACTCTTATTTTTTTTAGGTCTCATTCTTCCAAGGGCGATTATACTCCCACTTTCGAACGTAATACCCCCCAAAAGTCGACTTTGTAGTCCTTTTTTTCTTTTAGTTCTACAGTCCTACAAGAATTTCGAAACCTCACGTAAGATTTCCGTTAACGCCCCCCCCCCCCCTTTTCCCTATTTCACCTCACGTCATTAATAGACGCGCCCCTTGTTGTAATATCTATAATTCAGCTTTTCTATCTATAAGCAATGTCATCTAACGAAGAAAAACAGATCCTGTAAAGAGAGACAGACAGGGTTGCTTACTAATACCGATACGGTTCAAAGTCATTTTAAATAAAAAAAAAAAAAAAAAAAAAAAAATCTTTGGCCGTCACGGGACGCCAGGCAGATGTGAAACATCGAAATTGATGGTTGTTGAAAAAATTTATAATTAAAGAAAACCAATAGATAAATATGGAGTAAAATAAAAAAAACCTAGAGCTTCATTAATAAAATAAATATTATTTTTCTTCCTATCCTTTTTTTTTCTTATAGCTTTATGCCTCGTCGACGTCGAAGTTATTAGAGGAGGGAAAGTATGAGGCGTAGGGAACGGGAAGGAATTCGGCCATGGTCTTTTAAGGGAAGCATCCCAGCATTCGCCTGAAATGATTTGGAGAAAACATGGAAAACCCAAATCTGGATGCCCCCACGGGTATTTGAACCGGCGTCCTCCCGTTACGGCTCACCACGCTCAGTTTCTTATTATTAGTAATATTCTTATTATAATAACACATACAGACTATATATTATATACATCGTGAGTGTGCGTGTATAGTGAATATGTTTATCCATATGTCTATGCACACATAGAGGGAAAGGAGTTAGAACACGTTGATGTATATACCCCGCGCTTTGTGTACGCATGCGCAGAAAATAAACCGCTTGTTGGTATCAGTATGCACATTTCTAACCCCAAATGAACAAACGAAATAGAATGGTAATAAAATATTAATAGAGGATTCACTTACCTTTGGTTTGAGTTGGTAGATTGTTTCGTAAAGCAAATGTAGTGCACGCGTATTAAACATTTTACTGCAACCTCCACTTTCATCATTTTTAATTTTTTATTGCTTCTTGGCCACTTGAACGTCATTGTCACTCATATTTAAACTCCATAATACTGTCACTGATTTAAAATCTTTAAGCGCTTCAGACAATGTTCTTTTGTAAACTAAAGTGAGTAGAGAGAGGCGGCGGCTGAGAGGGGGCATGACGGCATAGGTGAGCGTCGTGCCGTTTGCCTTCACGGCATACGAGTCGGTCGTTGGCTAGATCCTCCCATTACACGGAACGGTCACGAGGCAAAACTTAAGTATTACTGCAACCGCCTCATCCACTGCTACGCTTGTGTACAGTAAACGTGACATCAAAGCTGACTAATACGCCGGTTTCTGTGGTGAAATCCACGAAGTGCGCGCTGTTTCGTAGCGCTGAAGTAATTTCTTCTGTCAGCGGTTTTAGAGGCGGCAGAGATTGCTGAGCGCCCTATTAACATCATCTAGGACGGGGCCCTAAAACTTGTTGAAGCGTGAGATGCTTTGCTGCGAAGGGAACAATTCACGCCGCGACCCCAACACCACCCAACCTCTTGACAACTGCGCTTTCCTTATTGACCAGACGAATCAAACCTTCCAGAGTACATATCGTCCCGCATTGGTAGCTGTGTACAGTAGAGCGTGTGATAAATATCTCAGTGCTGTCCCGCCCTAGAAGAAGGCCGCTGCAGAAACGTCGGCATTTAATGCTAAGGAGTAGCCCCATCCGTATAGCGTGGGAGCTATATCAATTTCGGTTGTTGCCTTTTGAAATTATAAAGATTCCATATTCAGGATCTATATCTTGAATTAACACACTCGATAGTTTCTTTTTATCTCTCTCTCTTTCTCTCTCTCTCTCTCTATATATATATACACTGAATGTATTCTTTCCATCGGTTAGCTCTATCTTCTGAGCTTAAAAGAGCTATCCCATCAGCAGCTTTAATGTTCATACCTCTTTTCCTTTTTTTTTTTTTTTTTTTTTTTTTTTTTTGAGAAATGAGGAAAAGAGGTATGAAAATTATAGGTGCTGATTGGAAAGCTCTTATAAGCTCAGAAGATAGAGCTAACCGATGGAAAGAATACATTGAGAAACTGTATATTGGGGACGACTTGAACAATAGTGTAATGGAAAAGCCAGGCGATGTCGACATAGATGACTTAGGAGATACAGTTTTGAGGACATAATTTAATAAAGCTCTGAATGACTTTAAAACTAATAAGGCAGTTGGAATTGATGAGATCCCTGCAGAACTTCTTAAATCCCTAGGAGAGGAAGGAATCGAAAGATTATTCATGCTGATATCAAAAAGCTATGAAACAGCAGAAATTCCAACTGATTTTAATAAAAATATCATCTTCACACTTCCAAAGAAAGCACAAGCCGACAAATGTGAGAATTATCGCCCCATTAGTCTAACATCACATGCTTCTAAATCGCTGAGCGTCTGAGCAGAATAATATACAGAAGGATGGAAAGGGTGGTAGAAGAGATAGTAGGTGAAGATCAATTTGGGTATAGGAAAAATCGCGTTACAAAGGAAGAAATTCTGTCTTTAAGATTAATACTTGAAGGCCTTTGTTGATTTAGAAAAAGCTTTTGATAATGTTAGATGGGACAAGATGTTCAAAATTTTGTCATCTCGATACTCAGGTCTAAAGTATCGAGATAAAAGAATACTATATAAGAATCAAGTGGCTAGAATAAAAGTAGAGAATCACGAGAGACATGCATCGGTTAAAAAGGGTGTGAGACAAGGTTGTAGTCTATCCCCATTAATATTTAACTTGTATGTAGAAGAAGCAATGAAGAAAGTCAAAGAAAAATTTCCATGTGGCATAAGTTTTCAGTGTGAAAAAATCAGTATGCTACGATTTGCTGATGACATTGTCTTGTTAGCAGAGAGGGCTGAGGATATTGAGAACTTACTGAATGGCATGAACAAAATACTGAAGGAGGATTTTGGACTGAATATAAATCAAAGCAAGACAAAAGTGATGAAATGTAGCAGAAATGATACAAATACTAGTAGATTAAATATAAAAATAGGATCGGATGCAATAGGAGAAGTAAGTGAATTCTGTTACATGGGAAGTAAAATTACAACCGATGGCCGAAGCAGGAATGATGTTAAAAGCAAAATAGCACTAGCAAAAAGAGCCTTCATGAAAAAGAGAAACCTTTTAGTTTCAAATATTGATCTAGGAATTAGAAAGAAATTTTTAAAATTCTATGTGTGGTGCACAGTACTTTACGGTAGTGAAACATGGACTTTAGGAATACCGGAAAGAAAGAAACTTGAAGCATTTGAAATGTGGTGCTACAGAAGAATGCTGAAAATTATGTGGACAGACAAAGTAAGAAATGAACGAGTTTTGGAAATGATGGGTGAGAAAAGAAGTTTATGGAAGAAGCTTACAGGAAGAAGAGACAGGCTGGTAGGTCATATTTTGAGACATGCTGGATTGGTTAATTTGTTAGTGGAGGGAACAGTCGAAGGTAAGAACTGTAGAGGAAGACAGAGATTAGAATATATGAAGCAGATAATTAAAGACGTGGGCTGTAAGGGGTATGCAGAAATGAAGAGGTTAGCACAGGATAGGAAGGGATGGAGGGTTGCATCAAACCAGTCGAAAGACTGACGACAGCAAAAAAAAAAAAAAAAAAGATACATTGAAGAGTCAAAGAAACTCGTATAGGCGTCAGTAGTAAACACAGAGATAAGCAAACACTCAAAGTACTACGCTACGGTCGGCCACGCCCATATAAGACAACAGGTGTCTGGCGCAGGTATTAGATCGGTTACAGCTTCTACAACGGCAGGTTATCACGATTTACGTGAGTTTGAACGTGATGTTATAGTCGGCGCACGAGAGATGGGACACGGCATCTCCGAGGTAGCGATGAGGTAGGGATTTTGCCGTACGACCATTTCACGAGTGCACCGTGAAGATCGGGAATCCGGTAAAACATCAAATCTCTGACATCGCTGCGACCGGAAAAAGATCCTGTAAGAACGGGACCAACGACGACTGAAGAGAATCGTTCAACCTGACAGAAGTGGAATCCTTCCGCAAATTGCTGCGGATTTCAATGCTGGGCCATCAACAACTGTCAGTGTGCGAACCATTCAACGAAACATCATCGATATGGGCTTTCGGAGCCGAAGACCGACTGGTGTACCCTTCATGAGTGCACGATACAAAGCTTTACGGCTCGCCTTGGCCCATCAACGCCAACATTGGACTGTTGATGATTGGAAATATGTTGCCTGGTCTGACGAGCCTCGTTTCCAATTGTATCGAACGGGTATGGAGACAATCACATGAATTCATGGGACTGTTCGACGTTCGTACTGGTGAAGGATCTGTAATGGTGTGGGGCGTGTACAGTTGGAGTGACAAGGGACCCCTGATACATCTAGATACGACTCTGACAGGTGGCACGTACGTACGCATCCTGGCTGATCACCTGCATCCATTCATGTCCATTGTGCATTCCGACGGACTTGGGCAATTCCAGCAGGACAATGCGACACCCCACACGTCCAGAATTGCTACAGAGTGGCTCCAGGAACACTCTTCTGAGTTTAAACACCTCCGATGGCCACCAAACTCCCCAGACAGGAACATTGTTGAGCATATCTGGGATGTCTTGCAACGTGCCGTTCAGAAGAGATCCCCACCCCTTCGTATTCTTACGGATTGATAGACAGTCCTGCAGGATACATGATGTCAATTCCCTCCAGCACTACTTCAGACATTAGTCGAGTCCATGCCACGTCGTGTTGCGGCACTTCTGCGTGTTCGCGGGGGCCCTACACGATATTAGGCAGGTGTACCAGTTTCTTTGGTTCTTCATTGTATGCATTCCTGAAGAATAAATTTGCGTTTTTTCGACGTCGATGTCGTTAGAGCTGTATTTGCCAGGAGTGTTTTCGGGAAGCTATGGAACACCGAAATCTGGATCTCCTGATGGCGATTTCATCCCTCGTTTTTCCCAATGCGAGTCCTGATTGGTATCGCTCACCCACCGTGCTCAGTTGTTTTACTCTCTACTTTCCCACGAAAACACAGGTTTTTTACCACTGTGGTTTTGAGTTACTACAATATGTAGTGTATTTTTGTTTTAGTTGTACTTGCTCTTAATTTTTTTTTTATTTTTTGTGGTCAGTCTCTCGATAAGTTTAATACAATCGTCGATCAAAAATACTAATTAGAACCAATATCTTCAATTCTACGCTTTATATGATCTAATCATAGTCTTACTCTTGTCTTCGATATGTTTTGCACCGAAAAAAACAAACTTTTTTGTATTCTGACATGTATAGAAATAGCAATTAATTATGTGTCGTCTAAAAGAGATAATTATTAAGAGCTAATTTTTTCTATTTTTAGCAGCAATTTTAATTTGAATATTACTACTCCATATTATACTTCAAATCCTTCTCTATTTATATCAGTGTTTCCCAACGTGGGGCCCACGCCCCACAGGGGGGCAATTTGGTTTTTTTAAGGGGGGCAATTTAGAAATTGACTGGATGCGACTTTACCGCTTTCTCTTTGGGTTATTTAAACGCAATGCCAGATATGGTTAAAAAATATAGCAAAAAAGCAAATTCTTAAAAGGATCACACTAAATTGCAGTAATAAATGTTTATTATAAATCATTTGAATTTTAGTATTTCATTATATGTTTTTTAATTTTACTTACTGTGTTTTATGATAATATTAAAGTGTTTTCTTTCAAAAACCATCCTATATCAGTTTCTTTAATAACAAATAATTTATTTATTAAAAATTATATATGGGGGCAAAAAAATGTTGAAAGTGGGACATGACCCAAAAAAGGTTGGGAAACACTGATTTATATCATAATAAATGCTTTGCTCTCTCTCGTTGAAGAAGAATGCCTCAAGTATCTACATGAAGGAAAAGAACTCCTACACCGGAAATATCACAGAATCCATAGTACCGCAGGTTCATCATTAGAACTTCTAATTAAAAAAACTCCATTTCCGCTATACTCAAGCTTTTTAACTGGAAGATTAATTGGGTGCCATAACTAACGCTGTTACATTAACCAAGAGCACGGCATCGTTGCATACCTACTGAGTTGCGACTGAAGCTTATTAAAATACGTGGCATTACTCTTAGCAGTATTAGTATGTGATCCATTACAATTAAGTTCGTTCCACAGCTAATCAAAATCGTCAAAGGGTCTGATTTATATGCTTTTTTAAAACTGGCCAGTGATGATTGATTAACATATAGGACATATTTTCAACAGTTCGAATGTATTAATAGCTTAATTTTCAGATTCTTGAAATGTTTTAAATTTTCCTAAACAACAAATCTCTGCGTAGTATCCAGAAGTTCACCTATTACTCCATTTAAAATTGGCCGGTAGCTCTTTCAGGAAATATGAATTGGACGAGTTGCATAATATTCGTTGGTTCTTTCTATTAATCTCCAGATTACAACTCTACTAGTTCCTACCATCAATGCACCATCAGTTACTACACGTAGAAAACTGCGAAATCGTGTTTTGAAAAATTCAGAGACATATCGAAATCAATTTCTCACAATCTATATATATAAAGATGTATATATGTATGTATGTATGTTTGTTTGTTCTTCATACAAATCCACAGTTTTCATCCGATCTCTTATCCTTTGAAACAAGGAGAAAAATACTGTCTACATTTGGTTGGAAAATGTAGAACCTCTCATCGAAGTTGTCCGGTTCAAATCGGGCAATTTGAACAGCGACAGACAGAAGGGTAGGATGTGTAGGTCTCTGTACTACCTTTTTTTCATATTGCGGTCTGGTAGCTCAGTGGTTAAAGCACTTGCTTACTAAGGTTTGGATTGTTTTCTTCGGCTCAAAGATCAGGAGAGCTAAAAAAAAGTCTAAAAAATTACGATGTCTGGACCTAGATAATTTTTTTTTTGGGGGGGGGGCCTTGAGTCCCCTAGCCCCCCCCCCCTTGTTCCGCCCCTAACTCTTATCAATGTTGCATTCAACGGATGCAGTTCTGGGGTAACCGTTAAGAGAATGATTTGGATGATTTTATTTTCACGTTTGAAATATTTCACCCATCTCCTCATAAAACATTGTTGGCATCTGTGCATACGTCTCTATACCGACGCTGAAGTTCGCGGTGAATTCTGCAGCAGTGGTTTTCGCTTTAACCCAGAATTCAAATACAGCACATTGATGAAACGAAATATCAGTATCCTGCATTTTTTATCTGCTACCTGTAGTCCCGTGGCGGTAGATAGTAACTTAAAAATAACCCATTGCATTGTACAAATACTGTTGATTAAAATAATGTCCTTGGTTTTATATTATCGGATATTTTTCTTTTTAATTCTGGTTCTTTTCTTTTGGTATGTGGCTCGTATATCAATGACGGCGTGTTAAGTGCAGAAAATGAAGAATCTTGAAATGAAGCGGTGGCACTGCTGGTCTGATTTTTTTTCTGAATGAGGCCGACAATACTGAAGCCTTAAAACACGTACAGGTATCATCACCAACAATGCCAATTATCCTCAGTCCAGACGCAGTAAGTAGAGATTTCCGATTTAATTAAGGGTTTTGGATAATATCTGCTAATCGGCAAATTAGATCTTCATCTCTCCTCCCACATTCATTGCTGTCATCATTCTCTTAAGAATTTCCCAATCACTGCTGTAAACTGCTTGAAAAAAAAAAAAAAATCTTCTCCACTGTTTTGTATTCATCCTCCTCCTTTCACCGGAATACTCCATGCTACTCGACACTCTTATTACTCCTATCAGCAATCTCATTCATTCGTTCTCTGCGCCTCTTTCGTTACAAATGCAATTGTTATATTTTCTCTGTTATCTTCTCCTATTTAATTTGTTCATATCCACAAACCATTGTAACGTATATATTTTTATTCTTTGCCGTATCTGTTCCCCATTTTCCACCTCACTGACTCCTTAAATCACGGTTCAGTAAATGACTATTATTATTATTATTATTTCCACTACCAGCGCTGAAGAAAGTGGCTTCTGGTTGCGAATCAGCACAGTAATGCTTTTTAATGCGAATAAATTGTCTTAAGTTTCAAAGTAAATCAGAAACATCTGATGCGAGTGACAGTATTCTTTGTTTTTTAGAAGCTAGAGTGTCAGAGAGTTGCTGCAGTGCTAAAAACAAGCGGTGGGTAATGTGTTTGGCGTACAGCTGCAACCTTTCCCGCCCCTGATGACTGTCAGACCGACATGTCCGACGCTCGCCAGCCAGTCTCATGTGACATGTTGGTGTTGGCAGCTCCGGAGTGCAGCGAGTATTGAACTAATTAAAACTCGAATGGGCCGTGTTCCCACACAAACAGCCGACGTGTAACAGTTTTTATACCGACATGCAGTATTCTTGGAGTTGTGTGCAGCAAACAGCACGAATTGTACTCTGAGAGCCCGAATTACCGTAAATATCTTAATTAAATTATGTTCTAATAACGGCGGAAATCACGAAGGACTTTACGGTGTATTGACGTCGGATCATAAGGGTGTCAATCGTATTGTTAGTCTCCTGCTTTGCAAAAAGCGGCAATAAAGAAAAATCAAATTCTTTCGCCAAATTTGGATTTTTTGCGCAATCACTACTTGCTTTTTCCGCACAAAAGAGACAACTCCTTTTATCGCGGATGACAGATCATACCATTACGTTAAAAAAAGAAATTTCATCTCGTTACAGGTGGAAGGGGTTAGAACGTGTTCATTAGTGATTGTGTAGTTTTTTTTAAAATTAAAATGGCTTTCGGCCATGTTAGCCATTCAACCAGCTGAATGTGTTTGTTCATTTTACAATGTATAGATTTAATCCAAGTGTGATTGCTTTCTCTCTTTTGTAAGGACGACACAAGACGAACACAACACTTAATTAAAACCACCCATGCCCTCGGCCGCACTCGAACCGGCGACCCCTGCAACGCGAAGCAAGCATGTTACCCCTACGCTGCCGGGGTCGGCTGGTATAGGGTTGGTGACAAAGAAGTCGATCTCCACTACTTTGAAGGAAGCATCCCGACATTCCCTTGGAGTGATTTCCTTTAACGTTGTTAAGCCGAAACCTTGATGGTTAGGCCGCGCATCGAATCAAGTTTCTTCCTTAACGCCTTGAGCGAACGTTAACATTCCCTCATCAGGCTCGGCATATTGCCATTACCGTTAAAAGAAATAAACCAGTACATGTAATTAAGGACAAAATCATTTATGCACGTTTGTTTACATTATAAAGTTCAATCTGTTTGTATTCATTTTAAGTTATCGCTTTTTTTAATGCAAGAAGAAATGGTTCTTTCTGATGGTAAAAAAGTTATAAAGACGACATTGACATTTTAATATTGAATATTATCTTAAAAATGAAAAAAGTCAAATTATCCGAAAAACTATACATTTTTATTTTCTTCACATTCAAAAGCGTAAAATATGCTGTCATTTTTATCTCCAAAAGACATTTTTCGGTTGTGTTTTGTCTTCATTTTGCCGAGACGCTGGTAATCTAGAGACGTTAATGATCGTAGAAAGGGATAGCGAATAAATGTTTGGCCTTTGGCGGAAATTTTGAATTCAGAGTTTCCAAACTTTGGTGACAAATAGGTCACTTAAGTGTTCTCCAAAATGCCGTTTCAAAGAAATGACATTGTACTAGATTATTCGTTTTTTTTTTTTTTTTTGTTTTTTTTTTTTTTTTACTTATTGCTTTACTTCTCGTCGACGGCTAAGGTCATTAGAGGCGGGATGGGACTAGGGACAAGGAACTGGAAGGAATTCGGCCATGGCCTTTTTGATGAAAGCATCCCGGCATTCGCCTGGAGTAATTTGGGGAAACCATGGAAAACCCAAATCTGGATACCCGGATGGGGATTCGAACCTGCATCCTCCCGAATGCGAGACCAGATCGTTAACCGTTCACACACCACGCTCGGTAGCTTATTCGTACCCTTTTCTCTTTGCTCTAATTATTTAATAAATCTTCCGACCGATCGAGTTACTTGACTGTATTTATTTTTGGTATTGAATTTCGCTTCAATAATGTTTCCGAAATATACTCACTTTTTGAACGTTTCATGTTTATAACAATTTAAGTTTTTTTTTATTTTTTTTTATTTTTTTTTTTTAAAAGACAGGTGCTAGGTGCTCAGCGTCTAACACGTGACCTATTGGGTTCATTGCTTTTCTATAGGAACCAATCTCAAGTAGAGGCAAACGGAATTAACTATGAAGCATTGATCAAGTGATCAAACTTAGTCATCAAGGAATGCTACGGTACCAACTCAAAGAACATTCTGATGGAAATATGTTGAAGCTCCATAGAAACATCACAAGCAGAGACCACCAACAACACACAACGATAAGCTATCAGAATAATTATACCCACATTGTAATGCGCTAACAATTCACTCGATGCTCGATGATTTATGTACCGAAATTGTAAGAAATTTTGGTCATCGTACTGTCCTTGGTAGTATACACGATATTCGTTTATTCATAAAAGAAAAGTGAAAAAAATTGGCTAAAGGTCAATAGAGAAGCAGGTATTCAGTTCTTAATCACCTGATTGTGTCCCAGAAGTATCATAGCGGTGTTGAAATGAGAGCGTACTATTGTATTGACGGTGATTCGTGAATCGTACGAAAGACGTTAAGTCTGGTGCTCTCTATTTACATCATTAGGAAACTTGGGGCAAGAAACGCTCGACCTACAACAAGTAACATGAGATCCCCGACAATCAGCTACACACACGCAAGTAGAAGGAAGAAGCCATCTAACTCTGAGACATCATTGGTTTAGTACGGTTAAGAAGATGCGATCAGTTGTCAATGCTTGTAATTGTTCGCCGGATAGAGTCGTTCGGATACAAAAAGAAACAATAGAAGCGAAAACTGACATGTACTATGTTTGAGATCATTTCAAAACATGTTCTCATTAACTGAATGTAAACTCTCTCTATCCTTCATAACATGTCCTTCAGCGAATGATATTCATGTCGTTTGTTCTCTCCATAGACAAACAGAATTTCAAGCTTACACTATTCTCACCTAAAAACCAAGTGGAGTTTTATTAACATTGTCTCTGAATAATCCAAGAATAGGAACAATCCATGGTATCGTAACTTATGAGCGCCAGAAACCACAATAAGTATTCAACTACATTGATAAGCAAAGGAATAACTATGTAGTACTAATCATGGAAGAATCGTACATCCTTGCTACAGCCAATATAGTGAATCCTATTTCCACAGTCAGAAAAAAAAAAAAAAAATAGTTGCGAGGGTAAAATTTGTGTAGTGCAATAGAGGACATTAACAATCGGTTGAGGTGAAGCTCCTTGGATAGTGAACATTTTGATTTCCTCCCAGCGGAAATACTCTGTAACAGTACGAGAGGGCATAAAAAATGGCTAACACTTAAGAAGATGGCTAATATACTCAATATTGTATCTTCCGTATTCGATGTATGAATTATCCTCTACGGATGTTAATGTATACGCTGAGGAAATCAAGTGATGGTGAACAGAGTTTTTTATTTCGTTGTGATGAATATAATAGTCATATATATATTAACATGGAGTTCTATCACTGGTAGTATTATACTTTTTCTAGTAATTCGGTTTATTTTTGATGTTCTGATACCTAACGTCCTCTTTGATGCTCCTAATAGGAGTACGTAGTTTCGGTCGGATGAAACTCGGAAATGAAGGAACAGTGATACAGAACGACAGTTGTGGAACCAGACTATTGCTATTTTAGGTGTACAAATTTACTAAATAAAAATCCTGTTTTGGACAGTTATTGTTTTACACCTGTCTCACGTGCGTTATTTTTATTCCATGTAGTTACAGTTTCATTCATCAAATTAATTCCCAGTCACAGGAGATATTTAAGCATACTGTGCTGTAACCTGATTCTCAAATCTGACGAACCTCGCTTAGTGGTGTATCACTTCATATTCTTTGTAGTCCGTCTTAACATTAGGTCCCACAGAAAAGGAAACTGGACCACCTCGCCTCTGAAAAACTAGTTTTATACGGTATCTGTGGAATGATCCAACAAATCTAGTTATCTGAACTTACACCAGTTTCCATTTAGTTTATGTTAGCTATTGTTCAAGGGGGGTCTACAAAATTATCAGCCTCGATCAAAACGGGGATGCAGGTTGCTGCACGTTGTAAGGATAAATATACTTATAGTATGTGTTAGGAAGACCCGCAAGTGTGGCTCGGTGCGTTGAGGCGCCGCACAGTGGTCCGGAATTGGAATATATAGTGGACATTCGAATTAAAGAAAATTGCTTTAGATAGCTTTTGCTATGCTGATCAAATATTGTTATGTTCAATTTTTGATGGAAATGAGTGCTTCACACTTAAAATAAAAAAAAATATGGGTGGAAATCTATTTTTTTTTCACGGCCCTATATCAAAGTGTCAAAGTCAAACCTTATGCAATCATAAGTACCTATCCCACTTAATATTACAACATAAAAATTTTTATGTATCCTTGCCGCTTTTACAACAGGGTACGAGTGAATTTCGGCGATAAAATATAACGAACATTCGAACTAAAGTCATAATATCGATCCAAAAAAATTGCTTTAGGTAGCATTTGCTGTGCTGATCAAAAATTGTTATGTTTAATTTTTGATAAAAATGAGTCCTTCATACTTAAAATAAAAAATGTATGGGTGGAAATCTGTTTTATTTTTTTTAACGGCCCTATATCAAATTCAAACCTTATACAATCATAAGTACCTATCCTACTTTATATTACAACATAAAAATTTCTTATGTTTCCTTGCCGCTTTTACAACAGGGTGCGAGTGAATTTCGGCGATAAAATATAACGAACATTCGAACTAAAGTCATAGTATCGATCCAAAAAAATTACTTTAGGTAGCATTTGCTGTGCTGATCAAAAATTGTTATGTTTAATTTTTGATAAAAAATGAGTCCTTCATACTTAAAATAAAAAAAAAATGTAGGTGTGGAAATCTGTTTTTTTTTTTGTTTTTTTTTTAACGGCCCTATATCAAAGTGTCAAAGTCAAACCTTATGCAATCATAAGTACCTATCTTACTTTATATTACAACATAAAAATTTCTTGGATATCCTTGCCGCTTTGACTACAGGGCGCAAGTGAATTTCATGGTTAAAAAATAGTGGACATTCTTACAAAAGTCATAACATGGATCCAAAAAAAATTGAACATAGTAATTTTTGATCAGCACAGCAAATACTACCTAAAGAAATTTCTTTGTATTGATATTATTCGAATGTTCGTTATATTTTATCCCCGAAACTCTCTTGCGCCCTGTTGTCAAAGCGGCAAGGATACGCAAGAAATTTTTATGTTGTAATATTAAGTAGGATAGGTACTTATGATTGCATTAGGTTTGATTTTGACACTTTTATATAGGGCCGTGAATAAAAACAAAAACAAAAAAAACCCAGATTTCCACCCATACATTTTTTTATTTTAAGTGTGAAAGACTCATTTTTATCAAAAACTGAACATAACAATGTTTGATCAGCACAGCAAATGCTACCTAAAGCAATTTTTTTGGATCGATATTATGACTTTAGTTCGAATGTTTGTTATATTTTATCGCCGAAATTCACTTGCGCCCTGTTGTCAAAGCGGCAAGGATACGCAAGTAATTTTTATGTTGTAATATTAAGTAGGATAGGTACTTATGATTGCATAAGGTTTGACTTTGACACTTTAATATAGGTCCGTGAAAAAAAAATAGATTTCCACCCATACTTTTTTTTTTATTTTAAGTGTGAAGCAATCATGTCTATCAAAAATTGAACATAACAATTTTTGATCAGCATAACAAATGCTATCTAAAGCAATTTTTTTGGATTCGAATGTCCACTATATTCCAATTCCGGACCACTGTGCGCCGCACAGTGGATCGGACACGAACCCAGGACTCTGCGTACCGACCGTCCTAACTATGGTTTTCCGCAGCCATCAAAGTGAATGACGGGACGGTCTCCAATCTCCACCTCATGAAGTACACATTTCACAACCAAAAAGTACACTTATCAGACGCTGAACATGTTGCACGGACAGATGGAAACGACTTTGTACGACTTGGCAGTAGGTATGCTTGGCGTCAGAAAGGGCCTGCGGCCGTAGAATCATACTCCAAATTTTACCATGCCAACGATGAGTAAGACTCGTCGAAGGTAGCCATCCCCAAAATGTTGAAAGAAGATGGTGAAGAAGAAGGAGGAGTATGTATTAGGCAGCAAACTTTTTTTTGCTTGGGCTTTACGCCTCTTCGACAGCGATGTTATTACAGGCGGGATGGGATTGGGACAAGGAACAGGAAGAAATTGGGCCATGGCCTTTTGAGGGAAGCATCCCGACGGCATTCGCCTGGAGTTATTTGGGGAAAATATGGAAACCCCAAATTTGGATGCCCTGACGGGGATTCGAACCTGCGTCCTCCCGAATGAGGCATCAAACATTCGTTTGTAGAGAAATTTGCTGATACCACTCCATGGAAAACTTTTCAGACCGTCCTAGAACAGTGGTTCCAAATTAGTTTTTCCCTAGTAATTCTTCAAAAAAGAGCTCAACCTCGCGTACCTCTTAGAGCTAAAAATGATTTAAAAAAGAAGCCAATGTTTTATGATTTATTACATTTTAATACAATAACAAATGTCATAAAAATCAACAAATGTGTAAGAAAATATTTTGGTGATATTGCTTGTTTTTTTTATTATCTTAATGATTGCCTTAGCCAAGAAATCACTGTGCGTACCGCTTGAAGCAATGTCACGTAGCATTGGGGGTTCTGGCTTCGCATTCGGGAGGACGCGGGTTCGAATCCCCGTCCGGGCATCCAGATTTGGGTTTTCCATGGTTTCCCCAAATCACTCCAGGCGAATGCCGGGATGCTTCCTTCAAAAAGGCCGTGGCCGAATTCCTTCCCGCTCCTTGTCCCCAGTCCCCTCCCGCCTCTAATGACCTTAGCCGTCGACGAGGCGTAAAGCGATAAGTTAAAATAAAACCATTGGGGGTGCGCGTACCACTAATTGGGAACCCTATCATAGAACATTAGGTAGCTCTACACGCAACGTCACATCGTACCTACACTGCGACCTAAGTAATTTATGGTGGATGCGGCTCTGTATAAACAACAAGTCGATATCGCTCATCTTGGAATATCTGATTAAAATGCGATCAGAACCATCAATAACGTATTGCACCACCGCCTATTTGTTTCCGATAAACGGACATAAAATTGGAAGTAAAGTTCTCCCCTCCTGCCTTCAGAAGTTACTATAAACGAGAGGTGATTAAAAACATCTACTGCCTCACATATTACTGGATATTGTAGCGTACTAACGTCAACTTCGGTCTCTGTAGTATTTCTCCGGCAAGCAAGGCAAAGTTTGAGCCCTGAGAACACCTGTGCTGTTAAATTATGTTGTGTAGGGAATTACCAGCTTTTGTGGTCGGCTTCGCAGCGTAATACTAATGACCCTCTAACAAAAGAAAGGTGTGGGTGAGGGCGCAGCTCTCT
Source organism: Vandiemenella viatica (assembly GCA_031002005.1). Taxonomy (NCBI): domain Eukaryota; kingdom Metazoa; phylum Arthropoda; class Insecta; order Orthoptera; family Morabidae; genus Vandiemenella; species Vandiemenella viatica. The sequence goes on from JARYHS010009186.1 coordinate 137,759,430, forward strand.
CGGTTAACGGTACTGGCAGCCGGTCGGCTTAAGGGGGTGGAGGGGAGGGGGTGACTGGTAACAGTATACACGGGCGCATCTTGATAAGCTGCTCTACCTGCCGGGCCAGCGGGGGTGGGCCGACCGCACAGCTGCCCAAATCCATCAAACACTTCCTTCTGCGCACAGTTCTAATGTGTAAGTACCGTCAGGTACCGCACCATCTTCCACGGGGGTGAAGAATCTCGAGGTCCCTGTGTCCAAAGAAGTGCAGAAGTCATCAGCTACAGAAATAAAAACTCTCGACATAAATTTCTGATATTTCAAACAGAATCTTTCAGAGATTTAGTAGATGAAAATGATATAAATTTAGTACTTTTTCATGTACGAAAGCCTGTGATGGTACGCTAAAACAGCTATAAATATTTTTTTACAAACGGTCATCTTTGTTACTACTTCTCATGGCTCGTATAAAACATTAGCTTTTACACATGGTGATCTGGGTTTATTTGGCTTATAACAGCAAATTATAATTACTTTAAAATAGCTGAAAGTAATTCCTTTGAGCATGTTCAGTTTTTTCTCGGAAATTAATTGCAATAATCTTCTTTACAACTAAAATTAAATCCTGACCTTTTTTTATAATGTATTACACAGTTAGATAAATATAGATGATGGTGGTCAAGTTTTTCAGTTTTTTTTTAATTTTTTTATTCTAAAGCGCAACATCTACGGTGCGGTGCAAACGCTTTAGGGAAGACATAACTAAAAGATTCATTTCATTAAAAGAGTCTTTACCGAAACAGGCAGAACGCGAGATCATGCATCTATTCACTAATTTAAGTTTCAGTTTTCCGTGGTTCCTCTTAATGCACAGAGACGAGTTCTGTATCTGTTTATTCGTTTACGTGGAGTTAGTGTTGTTTCTTCTTTTCGACATTGAGGCCATTAGAGCTGGGAAGGGGGAGGGGGAGGAAATTGGGGACAAGGATCGTGTAGGAAGTCAGCCATGGCCTTTCGAAGGCACTTAACGATATTTAAGTAAAAAATTAAATACCGTGTTTGGTGAATGATTACAATAGTAAAGATAGGACGCTATCTATATTCAGGATATTATTTCACAAAAAACGTAGAAACCGGAAAAGTTTCACGATTAGGTTTTCTTTTATTTATTTATGATGAACACAGCCTGAAAAAAAGAAAAATTTTTCTACACATTTGAAGCAGTTTTGACGTTCTATAATATTCTTTGAGATTGTATAATAGTTTGTTTTTTATACTGCATACTCACATATAGTTTGTTGTTATTAGACACATATTGATTAACAATTAGAAACGGAAAGTACTGAAATTATATATATATATATTAAAAGAAGCTTCATCGGCATGAAAGTTATTACGGAACACTAGTAGGGACTGAATCACAGTTCGCCAGAATAAAGAATAATTAAAAGTGCGTGACGTATTTACGATATTATCATTCGTGGGGTGGAAATACTCAAACTAGAGGAAGGGTTCTGAAGATTGGTGGTGTAAAAAACACCATTTTCATGAGCTTTGGTTTCAAAATGAGAATTTAGCTTTTATATGTATCGTATTCTACAGTCACCGGAGTAGAAATTTAAAACAGGAAAAGAAAATTTTATCGTTTTTCGACAGTTACGTTATTTTAATATTTCACAATATTATGCAACGTACCAGTATATGAACCGTAAGAAAACAGAAAATAGTTTTGTATTCATGTAACGAACAAATTAGTATTTTTCCGTACCAACTCAATTTGTTTTTCTTTTATAGCTAAAATGTAATTTTTTGGTTTTAAATTATCACCAAAACGATTTAATTTATTTTACCTTTAAATAATTTAGGAATTACATAACTATCTTTGGAGCTTAGCATCGATTTTTATGACAAGTGAATCTATCTGGTCTGTAGTTCTCATCATCAAAGGCCTTTATTAATAACTAGAACTAAAACACAGTACGATCCTTTCATATCTCACATCTCTGTATACTTTGCCAGTCTAGAAATAAAAGAAGATAATTTTACAGTTCCTGTAAAGGGTAAAATACCTTCACCAGTCACTTTTCACTTTCTAAGCGCCCATAACGAACCAAACCACAGTTTGCAATTTCCGAGACGACCGATCCAATTAATTACTTAAAACATAATAACCATGGGAAAAATACAACAGACGCGTTATCAACAATGAATCGTATTTAAATTAACACCAACAAAAAAGAATAAACATATTTCTAACTACCTATCATAAATTTCCCTAAACAATGACTATATTGTGACTCTCAAAGACGTTACGACACAAAGTGCTGGTGGACTTTCATAGTACATGTAATCCATTGTTAGCTGTCAAAAACTGTAAACATCATTCGCAGTTGTATTAACAACAAATTTAGCAACGCCTCTGGTTGTTTCGTGTATTCCATACGTGTTACTTGTTCCATCCACTTCTTCTTATATTTATTTCCTCATATAGATTAAAAATTTGGATGTTTCCCTTAATTTTTTCACTTCTTTCCATATCTAATAAAAGCCCTCAGAAATCTAAGCTACTTCTATCCGCTGCTACTAAAATACAAACCAAAAAAGGAATAAGTAAGATAGGTCGACCTAAGAAGAGCCGGCTGCAACAAAAATGTGTGAAGGCGGAACAAAACCATAAATTGTTTAAGCCTTGAAGATGATGATGATAATTAACAACAAATAAAGTGGACAAATACAGCATGTCTCCCGCTGCTCAAAACGGATTTCCTGAAGAATGGAGATATTTTGCCCCCTGGAAGTCTTTAAGAGACACAGCGCTGGTTGTGTACTAGCAGATATAGGGGGTGTAAAAACGGATGTCTCTCTCTCGGGGAGGCAGAGGCCCACATTCCTACGGCAGGCCGCATTCTGAACCGAACAGAATGTACACACGCTGGGGGCGCCGGGTCGGGGGATGGAGCAGGTAAGAATCGTCATTAGAGGGTTGATGCTCTGTGCTAGGAAAAAAATGTTTCAGGTATTTACAAGGAGGTGGCGGCTTTCGCTGCCTCACGCATTAGCTCTCCCGCTACTGAATAATGCAGCATAAAGGCGAGGTCATGAGCTAGCCGACAACCCCAAATCTCTCTCCTGACAACCCCCGCAAGCAGATGTGATTATAATAACGCCGAAATTGTGACCCTCGGAACCGTTGGTCTAAACCGTGGTCTCCGTTTCCACCATTGGTATAGTATAATTTGTTCCCTCAAGGGGGCAGTCATTTATCCGTAATAAACCATTAATGAAGAATGTAACCATCCATTTTTAAACTTATCTCAGTTATTCTACATTCTACTGCGAGGTTCTGCAAGATTCAGTTGCAGTTGCAATTAGGGAGCATTTACAAGATTCCCTTACTAATAACTGGATGTTTTAGAACATTTTCCTCAACAGATAATAATTGTAAATGAATGGTAAATGCAGTTGAGTTTTTAGTGCGTTTCACTTCATTTACAGAAACATTTTCAGCGGTTTTTCTTGCTAATTGTGTCTACATGACATACATAAAATGTAATATCAAAACCATACCACGACAAGTACATACATTTAACAGGAAACCCCCTGGAAATGTTTCTGTGATTGAAGTGAATTCCTTTCGGAGTGTGGAGGGTGAGCAGCAACTCTCTGGCCTCACATTCGGGAGGAAACGGCTACGAATTACCGTCCAGCCATCCAGATTTCGGGACTTCCATGGTATCCCGCAATTACTGCAGGCAAATGCCAGAATGGTTCTTCCAATAAAAAAAAAATATGCCCGAATTTCTTCCCGTTCCTTGCATTCCGTCCAATCCTGCATAAACCATAAACAAAAAAGGTAAATTTATAAAAAATAAATCAAGATCTAGAAATTTGGAACTACCTTACAGATTAACGCAAAACAGATACAACAAGAAAGCGATCTCCTACAAAGTAAAGTTGAGAGATTATACTACAGTCGTCAAGACAGAGGCAATGTTCAGTTCAGAATTCCTGGTATTGAATAAGAAAATGGAGACTGAGAAGTTAGAGGAAAAAGAAAGGAAAATGTAAGAACCAATGAAGGGAAAAGATGGTTCTTGGTGGAAGAGGAAAAATGAAGCTCTATATAGGTATACAGAGAAAATTACAGGCATAATGCACTAGAGATGGCTGAAATTTTATGGATATCTTATGAGGATGAGTGAGAGTAGGTTGGCAAAAGGAATTTTCAACTACATCACTGAATTAAAAGCGACAGCAAAATGGGTTGAGGAAACGATAAAAGATTTGCGAAATGTTAGAACCCATGCAGCTGAAATAAAGAATCGAAAAGCTTTTTAAACTAAAATAAATTCAAGGGGCTCCAGGAACAATGTTCAGAGACTTGAAGAAAGAAGGAGGAACCTCAGAGAAAGAATGAAAAAATTCTGGGAGGCGAACAGTAAACCAGCTGGTTTCCGTGGTCCAAAATCGAAAGAAGAAGAAGGAATAAATATAAACGAATTAAAATTTCAGTTATGCTATAACTGGGTGGTTCCCTATTGTTATGTTAATGAACGATTTCTTCCGTTTCATCATATTCTTACCTTTTCCATAATGAATATTAAAATTCAAATTTACTCATCATCACAAGCCTGCTTATGAAGAAATCGTCGAGTCTAATTGAATTTTATAATTTAAGTTTTTAATTAACCTCTGGGTTACAAAATATAAAGTTCATATTGCCAATGATGAATTTAATTTACCTAAGAAGTAAGAGAGATAAAAGAATCTTGTATGTAACGGTTTAAGATGGCACATTCGCTATCAGCAAGGTGCCGCGTTGATCTATCTTACTGATGAGTACTATTATTTTAAGCAGCCGTCGGGTGAATACTGAGCAAATTGTTCAAGTTGAATGTCATAACGCAATTACTTTTAACACATCGACTAGGACCTGTATGAATAAGTCACTAGCTAAGGATGCTGAAGTTTACTGTTAAACTTACTATTTCTTCAGAAAAACAAGCTCTATAATCAATGGCTTGAACAATAATAATAATAAATATATTTAATCTGAAACAGTCACATGAAAAAATATAGGAAGTTATTAACGTTGTGGGTTAACATTGGCAAACAATTTGAAATCACCAAGGAATCTGTTCTAAACATTCTGAGTAGTTAGATTAAAGTGACCGTGGGCACAGTATTACCTGATTACTAACCACACTCATACTGACGACATTATGGGCTATGGGAAGAATGTAATTGGGACAGCCACACTCTTCATCACACACAATCTTCTTTACACTATCATCCTATAACTGCTTACTCTAGACTTTAAATCCCATACTTCGTTGCAGTCATCTGGTGATTATCCACTTTTTGACAAGGTTTTTAAACAAATAAAACAAAAAGTCCTGAGTGTAGTACTTAAACCAGTTTGAGAGGAAAAATACAAAACCCATCTCTGATTTTCACGCCATTTACTCTTTTTTCAATGGAAGATCTCGACCTCAACAAAATATCTAAGGAAGCAGCTATGAGTTGTGGTTATCTTTAAGCGAACTCGTTTTCTCCACGTAGTTTTCCGCCATCATGGTGGCTTACCCATTACCTAAAAAAATCAGCATTCCAGATCCATTTTGATTACAGCTGCAAGCATTCTTTCTGTCTTAGAATATTTAAGGTCAATTTCGGTTTCGGAAAATTCGGTGGCTAACGGATTTAATGTAATTTTTTTTTTTTTTTCTGAGTGGATGTTCGTTTGGGAAAACAGAACAGCAGAAGAGGCATGCAACACTTCAAACTGCCTGTGTGAAAGTAAACTAAAAAAAAAAGGATCCTCACAAAAAAGAAGGTCTAGTATACCGTAGACATACAAGCAGCAGGGAACGAGATTGAGAGCAAAAACGTATGCTGCCAGAGGAAGAGATTGTGAAAGCTCCCTAACGACACTGCGATAACACACTCTGAATAATGGTGTCGCCTGGCTTTACGGTTGCCGAGTGCTTTCAGGAAGACTCTAATAAGATTCCTCTAACGGTCTTAACCTAATTCGGAAATATACTGATGAAATTCGAGACATGATTAAATGATCAGGCTACTTTCTCCAGTATGATGACATTCTCATATTTATGTTTCGTACTGTGCATCACCGTGGTAGACTGCTCAGCTATATAATTTTTGTTTTGGTGGTATGAAATATATAATCCACTATTTATTATTTAAAAAAATTCAGACAAGCAATTTACGTACTGAATTCTCCAGTAAAGTCTCCCTCATTTTCGATACACTGGTGTCATATTTCTGGTAGGTAACATATTCATGTAGAAAATGTTATTTCTGCTAAAGATTTTGTTCGGTTCGCCTCTGACACGATCCGGCTCATTTTTACATCTATAGAGTTTTACGTCTTAAAACATACATTTAAATCACTCACATACTTCTAATGATATCAATTTCTCATCTAAAAGAAAACACTAATGCGTTGCTACATGGTAAGGACTTCTGTTTCAATCATATCTACCGGTCTGAAATTCTTACATCGACAGTACTACCAGCTTTATAGTGATGATAGGCATTCGTTCATTCGCAAAGCGTAACATCTTTGCACAGCAGTGAAAATATTCCACTCACCATGTCACATCCATGGCGGTAGGAAAAGAGAGGATACAAGGTGTCGCTAAAACTGGGAAGCCGCCTGTAAACGCTGGAGACGACTGCGCATGCGCGGCGGCCATACTAGCAGGTTTAAAACATTGGGCTTTTTTCATTGCCGTCCCTACTGTGAAAGTTTCATGTTCTGATATTTCAAAGTGTTTCAAATTGCCAAATTTTGTTGCCTATGGTTTCACAAACAGAACAAGTAATAAACAACCTGGAATAATATTCCATAGGTAAGTCACGTTGTAATTATTGTTTCTGAAGTGCTTGTAATGCGGTGTGTGAAAGATTAGGGCCTGTCATTACAGATTTACAATGCCTGTTCAAAAATTATATACACAGATCTCAATAGGACGACGGTGTTATCAAATATTTGTTGATGCAGAGAACCATTGTATCTTACTATTTTTACGTGTGCATCAAGTTTACATCGCGATGCAGCGAATACATTATTCTACGTGCTTTAGTTCAGTTATAATTTATATTGAAAGTGGATGATGAAATTAATTTGATAATTTGTGTTATGCGAACTAGGAATCGTAATGAAGTCCATTTTTTTGTTATCCGAAATGTAATTCGCAATTCGTTTCATGTATTTAGTTGTGTTTTGCATCGTTTGACATTTAGCGGCAATATTAAGTCAAATTGTGATTAGGTTGAAATGCAGCCTGTAGCAGAATATAATTTTTATAGCATAAGGAATAAATTATTTATTAGTTATTAGTAATTTATTAAGCGCCTTGTTAGTGATTTGGGGAAACCGTCGAAAACCCAAATCTGGGTGGCCGCACGAGGATTCGAACCCACATTCTCCCGAATGCCAGGCCAGAACGTAAACCGTTCACTCACTACAATCATTCAGACAAGGTAAGTTCCTATCAGAACATACGTTTACGATTAAAATTTTAGAACATGTAAATTTTTACCAGTCCTTAAGTGTACTAGGGATTTATTCAATGTTTCCAAAATAACAATATGACCCTCAGTTTTTTTGGGGGGGGGGGGACTAGTGGGGAAAAAAAGTTCTATTTCAGCAAACAAAATTCCTATCAAAAATTATTTAGCAACTTGTTTTTCTTAAATTCTAATGTTTTTAAGTTATATCAATTAGGGTATTTATAAATGTATCCCATAAGACTTCATTTTTAGTAATGCGAAGGTTAAAAAGGAAGAAATTATTCCATTCAATATACATTCCCTGTTTCTTGGCCCTACCAATATGGCGACCTCCCCACCCCACCGCTCTCCTCTCGGCTTCACTTCGTTGTATGCGAAGGTCCCTTACGTGATCTCCTCTCTTTTCTTTGCTCCATGGTCACATCACGACAAAATTGTTTGACCTCTGATGTGACACGGCTTTGCGGAATATCTTCCACAAATCCACTCATCTTCAGCATCTATTTTATTTGGTGCTAAATTCTAATACTAATCTAAATTTAAATAATCTTTCCTATATTAAGCAATTATTATGAGAATTACGATAGTGATTAACATTTGTAGGAAACATATGTGTTTAAATATCAATTTAAATTGTTGTTTCCTTTTACTAACGTAAATCTGCAGTTTTAAAACTACCGTAGTGTGTGTACTGAAAATTAGTAACACGCTGTAAGGGGGCATCCATAAATTACGTGAGGTGAAATAAGGGAGGGGTCCGGCGAAATCTCACCAGATCTCACCAGGGGGGAGGGGGGGGTCTACGGAAATCTCACGTGAGATTTTGCGAAAAATTTGGGGACAGTAGAGCCAAAAAAAGGTCTACAATTTGCGCCAAAGTCGATTTTAGGAGGGTATTTCGTCAAAAAAGTTATGGTTTGACCTAAAAAAAGGTCTACAAAAGTTTGGAGGGCGATTTCTAGGGGGGGGGGGGGGTTCTCACGGACCAGATCTCACCAGAGGGGGGGGGGGTCCGGCCAGATCTCACGAAATCTCACCGGGGGGAGGGGGGGTCCAGAAATCCGGAAAAACACCTCACGTAATTTGTGGATGCCCCCTAAGTACCACTCTTCTTGTGCAGTCAGTCACATTAATTCAAGGCTTCATGCGGTGTCGGGTTCTGTACAACCTAATTTCAAATCATAAAACAGATTAACGCGAATTTAATGGCTTTTTCTGCATTAGATGACGAACCTTTTCAGTTCAAAACACTTTTTTAACACCTAGAACTAAGCAAGAAGCGTAAAAATTCCGAACATCCTCCCTTTAAAAAACGAAGAAATTTTGATTCAATAGGAAATCGCGATACCGGAAGAACTGCATTACATAACGTGAAGTGTTGACGTCATAATACTGTGGTAGTCAATCGCAAGAGTTAATATTTTCAAGCAGTAATTAGGTTGTTATACGCCCTGCATCAGCAAGACATCTCTAGAACTATCCATTCCAGGTATGGCCGTATTTTTTTCCATTCCTTTCTCCCAATACACTCCCGTCTCTAATGACATTGATGTCGACGAGCCGAAAGGCCACAAGAAGTTTTTCATAAAAACTCACACTTGTTCAAAAAAATTTAAACCATTCCAGTAGAAGGCGCTGACTCTCAATAATATATGCCATGTTAACATTTCATATCTTCACCCGTTTTACCTGTGAGTGATGTTTAATATTACACGAAGGCTTGGCTTATGGCTTTACGCCTCGTCGACATCGACATCGAGGTCATGAGAGGCGGGAAAGGACTGGGGATAAGGCATGGGAAGGAATTCGGCCTTTTTAAAGCAGCCATCCAGGCATTTGCCTGGAGTGATTTGGGGAAACCAAGGAAAGCCCAAATCTGGATGACCTAACGGTAATTCGAACCCGCGTTCTCCTGAATGCGCGGCCACAGCGTTACCGCTCACCCATCACTCTCGGCAATACTAGTACATGAAATTCTGTCTTCACAAAGCGCGGTACTTGATCGATTGAAATGAACGTCAAAAACAAAGTAATACATCTATCTAACTGAAATTTTTTGCGCGACTCTGCAAGATTTGATGACAACAAAAAATAACCTCGAAACGTACTAGTGGCGAAATCTTCTACACTTGCCTAAACTTAACGAATACTAGTATGTCAGTTGGAATTTTTCATTTCTTGAGTTCCTATTAATGTGTATTGCTTGTGTGCTGTAATTTAGGTGCCACCCCACCTTTCTTCAGAAACGGCCTAAAAATCAGTCGGATGGCCCCGTATAAACCCAAGAACACCGTTTCTTCATGAAGCGCCATAAGGCAATCAACTAAATTGTTGGATGGTCTTGAGGAGGTTTTTTTTTCCAAAGCCTGATATGATGTTAGTTAAAGCAGGCCCTTTGTTTTTATAAATTGTTAACAATTTACTAATCTTCTTGTTTAATTAATAGATCTGGTTTATTTTTTTTTATAGGACTGTGAACCATATGAATTGACATTATATTCATATACTATGCCGGAACATAAAAGTTTTAATATAGCGTTAAAATGTCTATGGCATCCGCACTAATTCTTCAAGCTGGGGAGAAAAATGGCAATATAAGTTAACTAATAAGATGAGCAGTACTATCCACATATGGAGTACTCTTGAAAACTAACATTCTCGTATAACTAATCTCTCTCTCTATTTTTTTTTGCTTATGGCTTTATGCCTCGTCGATGTCGAGGTCATTAGAGGCAGGAAAGGATTGGAGACAAGAAACAGGAAGGAATTCGGTCATGGATTTTAGAAGGAAACGTCCCGGCATTTGCCTTGAGTGATTTGGGGAACCCATGGAAAATCCAAATCTGGATACTCGGACGGGGATTTTACCCGGCGTCCTCCCGAATGCGAGGGCTAAGCGTTAACTGCCCACCCAGTACGCTCGGTAGCTAATCTCGATTAAATTCAGTACTGTTTGTGTTAATTACAATACCCAGAAGAAATTTTCTGTACACTCCAAACTCGGAGGACGTGTTAAAAATTGAACCATAGAAAGTAATTAGGATTGCAGAGAGATGGCGGGCACTTAGGACCAGCAGCGCCTCTCTTTTGCGCGACCGAACAGTTCAGTCTTAAGCCACGCGCAATCCCTGCAGAGCCGACAAAGGAAGTGGACACGTGCAAGAACTTCCAGTATAGCGTGGGATGATCGCTATTTTGTCCGCATGGCCTTTACTGACAGAACACCTTCGTCCACAATATTGATTCGATGTTGGAGCACTGCAACTGCTGCGGACATGTGTGCGTTGACGGTTCGACTCTGTCTGCCGAGGGCTGCATTGAGAATTCAATTGACCAGAAACCACCAACGCCTCAGACTGTAATGGGCACACAAACCCCGTCGCTAGATGCTTAGTGGCAAAATGTAGTGTTTTCGGACGATTCTCGTTACAGCTTGTCTTACTGTGATGGTCGCGTATGTGTTAGACGCTACCGTTATGGTCATAATCGGTTGTGTACGGTATAATAGACAAGCGCCAGATTCAGTGGGCTGGCTATAACATGCAATCTAGCTTGTTATGTATTGAGGGAAATCTGAGTAGCAACCGCTATATTAGGGAGTTTTCAAAGCCCGAAGCACTTCACTCATGTAGGCACTATCAAATGCCATATTTCAGCATGTGACGTGGAATGCACAAGACTTCTTCGAAGAACAACGGGTACCATTGCTTCCGTGGCCTGCACGTTCGCCAGACATGTCGCCCATGGAACAATTCTTGTGGATATGGTCGGTCGGCCACTTGTTCCCCCTGGTCCTCCTGCAACAACTGTCGATGCCTTGTGGACGCATGTACAAAGAGCGTTGTATTATGGTCTCAAGAAGCGTATCCTGATTCTCGTTGATTGCATACCACGTTGTCTACAGGCTCTGGTTGCAGCACGTGCCGGTATCACACTGTATTGAATTCTCACGGTCAAGATAAATGTTCAGTTCTCTGATTCTAATGTGGAAATATGGGAACACCGCATTTGAAGCACTGCGGCAGTTCATAGTAACCGTATCAAGCAGCAACGAGTGAAAATACATATATAAAAAATTAATATCCCTTTGCAATTAAGAAACTGCTTTGACGAATATGGTAGTCCAGACAATCGCAGCTTTCGTTAGATGGTAGGGCGACTGTCTGCGATCTGGGTTCAAATTCCGGCAAGGAAAGATTCTTTCATCAGATCTAAGCTGAATGGTTTTTCAAGCCTTCTTAGTTTATTATTGAATCAGAAGCTATGTACTTTTCTCTCGGAAGTTGTAAAGTTGCTTAAGCGTTTTGCGTTCCATACAGACACATTACAATGAATAAGAAGTAATTGAAGGGCTATACCACCAGCAGTGACACGCAGTGGGTCTTACATGAACAAGATAATCCTGTACGAGCCACAAAACAAATCAATTCATTGCATCCTGTGACATTTTTTTTTTTTTTTTTTTTGCTTTAGCCTAGGGCTAATTTAGCCAGGTACATAGGAATAATTTGGCTATCCTTTATTTGAACATATGTCTTCTATATATGATTTTTAGTTTTTGACACATAATTGTATAGTAGTTTACAGGATTTTTTATTGGGGTGGGGGAGAACCTGCATAAGGGTTTGTATATCTCTAATCTGTAGACCTTTTTCTAAATACTCCTGTCTTTCGGCTTGATAGTTGATACATCTCAGCATAAAATGATATATATCCTCCTTCTCTGCACAGGATGTACACATTGGGGAGTCACTTTGTTTCATAAGGAATCTTTTGTCGTTTAGTAGGGCATGGCCGGCTCTCAGCCTGTTTATGCAGTTTATCTCCTTTCTGTTGAGGTACAAACGGTCGTACCTAGGTTTGTCCTCAATTGTATTTATTATTGCTCGGTACCATCTTCCCACTTCCTGTCTATCCTCCCGCCACATTTTTTCCCATATCCTGTGACATACTTTGGATGAATTATTTTGCGTTTTTACAAACGACCACTAGATGACACTACTGAGATGTGTTATTTTAATTGTAAAATTTGTTCTTTGTTATTGTTAAAATAATAGTAGCTCAGAAATTATTACAATGACACTTTAAAAAAATGTGTTGTAAAAAATGTTAATTTCGTGCGAAGTTTTTTCGCTGGATATATTTTTTTTTACGGTTTTAATAAAGGCGTAACTCAACGACAATGCCTGGAATCGTTTCAGTCAGCTTTTGGTAATCAAGCACCATCAGAAAAGACTGTTTACAGTTGGGTTGCAGAATTTCGTCGTATGAGATTTATATTCAAAACCGGAACTCTTGCTCACAACCTGGAATTAAGTTGTTTTCACCTGTTTAGACACTGTCTGAACTCAAAATTAACGTGCATCAACTATGAGGAAGTCTCTCTGAAGGTTGGGTCAGCGTCATGTTGACAACAATCTAGGCGCTGATTTCTTCACGCACCACGCCAACACTCCAGCCGTAGAAAGCTGCGGGCGACATCATTTCTGCCTCTCGTGTCCCACGCTGGTTGCATTCGCGTCACACAGTTTATTTACAGCCCTTGTCACAGCATTTGCATTTCTACTGCGCAATTAAGTCGGCAGTGAGAGGCAGTGAGTACGCCGTGCCAGGTTTACGGCGTGACAGACAAACATGTGGGTGGGAGGTTCCGCTACGGTGCTTCGCTAGCTCTTCCGGATCAGACAGTCGTTGGCTAATGTCTCATATACTACTTCATACCCAGTTAACCTCTCCACGGAATGAACACATAAGCGGGACGAGCTAGCTTTCTGGATCAGGGGATGTTGTTCACTGACAGAGTTTGCTTAGTGGCTCAGTAAATGCCTATACGGCTTTTCCATGATTCATTCTGTGCATTCTTGTCAAAAAGTTACCTTATTTCAAAACCTCACGTAAAAAAAACTTATTTTATTTCGGATGAAGAGGAAGTTGAGGATGAACAGAACAAAATTCAGCCAAGGCCTTTAGAAGAAACCATTCCGGTACTCTCCTAAAACAGCGTTTCTCAACCCGAGGACCAGTAAACTATCAAAAATAATGCTGCGAATCACTATCATATATGGGCCTAATTTTTTACTGACGTGTATATTATTAACATCTGAAACATATTTTACTATACCGTTATAAAATTATAAACCTTTAAGCACATTTTGAATTCTTATGGAAGCTCGCTTATGAAACTGGGAGTTAATTATTAAAAGCCAATTACTTATTAACCAGACTCTTAATATTTAGTAACCAAATGAATAATAATGCTACTACTTGCTGCAGGTTGGATGCTACGCCATATCACCGACCTACACGTACAAAATGAAATAAATGACGCTACGCCTTAAAAATTTTATTTTTATTTATCTCTCCAATCTTATGTCACCAACCCTACTACGTACCGCAGTACCTCACACCTACTACAAGACCTTCACATAATCGTTAAGCGAAAGACAACTTTTTTTTTTTGACTGAAAATGAATAGACTAGGAACAATGCTGTCCTTGCCTCATCCTGGAAATGCCAGATTTGAGCCTGTTCATTGAAATAATCGTGGCTTTTAAAAAAATTGGCTTATAGTTTATACCCGCTTATAGCCTTGTTCTGCTTGCGGACCATCTGAACCATCGTCGCCCTGGGGCGCGCGATGACAAGAGGGACGTGGAATGCAAGGTAGATTCACCGCCCGTGTGGACGATACTTGCGACAGTGTAGAGCTACGATATCTCTACACTGTCGCAAGTACTATGTCTCCTCCGCCGCCTCTAAGAATTGAACATTTTTATTCTAACATCACATACTTAGTTAGTTTCCTCTGAGATGTTATTGTTAGTAGTGGAAAGTAGGCTTTTGCCTTATATTAATAATAAAATTATAGCGGGGGAGGGGAGGAAGCATGAAAATTTTTATTTTGACTGAAGGGAGGTGTGGTACGAAAACCTTTGAAAGCCCCTAGCCTAAAGTGATTTCGGTAAACCATGTTAAACCGTAATCAGTCGCCTGAAGGACGATTGTAATCACATCCTTTCTAATCTTAGGCTCAGGTGTTAAACATCCACTCGCCAACCTTGGTCTTAAAGAAAACCTTCCTGCAATGGCATCCGCTGTTAACGCTATGTTAGGGTACATTAAGAATGAATCACATGCAAACCATATTCACCATAACAAACAGCGATGGAGACAATATCTGTATTATTAAATATTACTGGCAATAGGAATTTGTAGACTTTTTTTTTTTACTTATGGCTTTACGCCTCGTCGACGGCTAAGGTAATTAGAGGCGGGATGGGATTGGGGCAAGGAACGGGAAGGAATTCGGCCATGGTCTTTTTGAAGGAAGCATCCTGGCATTCGCCTGGAGTGATTTGGGGAGACCATGGAAAACCTAAATCTGGATGCCCGGACGGGGATTCGAACCTGCGTCCTCCCGAATGCGAGTCCAGAACGTTAACCGTTCACCCATTGTAGACATTAACCGTCTCAAAATACTATTCGCCTGTCCTAATCATTTAAATTTGATTTAATTTCATGATTTAAACTGAACTATCTTCTTGCTTCTTAATATGTTCTGAAGGTTATCTTACTCTACATGTGTTCCTATCAGTTGTTCCCCCTTCTAACAATTTTACCACTCTCGCATTTTTTTTTATAAGAAACCCATCATATTTTATTTCCACACAAACTCATTCCTTCATCTCCCATTTACTAAATGTTCTCTTTTCATATTTAACCTGTCCATGTAGTTATCAACTTCGTTGTATAGCACGGAGTAGCATGGCTCAGCATTGTGTCAGCATAATAACTCATGTACTAAAAGTATCTTTAAAACTGCATTAAACGGTATTGACATTGTGCAATAATACTAGGGAGTTCAAATACAAAGTGCAACAGAAAAAAACGCAATCTAACTCTCCGATCTGATAACATTGCTAAAGTACTCTATCACAATTTTAAAAATTAACAGTTATAGCTTTTAGCTTGTGTTAACTGATCAAATAAGGCCAGATTTAAATCGTGGCATAATAAAAGCATAGCGCTGTAGTTTGTGGTATTTTCGCAGACTTTAGGATGAACAACGACTTCTTACCTACATCTTTCAACTTTCGGTGTGCTAATATTCGCAACTGACACTGGATAGCTTGGCAACCCTCTTAATATAGCTGCTTTCCTTGGCAGCTGACAATCAACATTGTTATTAAACCCACAATTGTAAGTTTAAAACTGATCCCGGTGAATGAGCGGCTTAACGCTTGGACTCGGCATTCGAAAGAACATGTTTTCGATCCCCAGTCGGGTCATCGTAATTTCGGTTTTCCACGTTTCTCAGAAACTACTCTATGCATATATCGGGATAGTTCCTGCGAAAGGCCATGGTCGAATATCTTCCCATTCCTTGTCTAACTCCTCTCCAGTTATTAATGACTTCACAGTTGACATGCTGTAAAGCCCCCCCCCCCCAAAAAAAACTATTCGGTTCAATTCTTTCCAGTTTTAACAAGGCGTCTATAGAAACGATTATCGAAAATTCGCGTAGACGATAAACTCCGTAACAATCACGTGTCCAATTATGGGCGTATCCAGCGAGGGGCAGAGGGGGGCTGCTGCCCCCCCCCCTCCTAGAAGAAAAATTAAGTTGCCTTCAGTACGCTTCGACGAGTGAAGAACTAGATCAGGAGCACTTTGGGAAAGAAAGATTGACTGGATTATGTCTGATGAGTGTGCGTCGAAATTTCATGAAAGAACACCATGAGATATTGAGAAACAAAATTATTGAAAATGAAAATCCGAGCCAATTAATGTTTACTTAAAAAACTAACTGACTTTCTATCTTAATTAACTACATAGTAGGTCCTTAGATTAAGTAGTTGGGTAACTATATTAATCAATGATAAAAATAGTTTCCTGAATAGGTTTGAGTTTGATTTTGTAATGTCATGTTTCAGTCCCCCACCCCACTTCCTGGAAACCAAAATGAGTTGCCCCCCCCCCCTAGATCAAATCCTTCCCCCTCTAGTTCTGATCTTGGATACGCTCTTGTGCCCAAAATACCCAGGTGTTTAAGCTCCATTATCTAAGAAGTGGGAGCGCAAGGTAACGATTTCGCTAAAGAACTTAAAGCTGTTGAAGGGATGGAGATATTTCATTTTTAATCCCAAACTGTGTTTTGTACGATGTATCATTTGGTTATTCTTCTATCTGTTATTGCTTTCAATTAGTTAGTTTCCATACTTTTTTATGTTTCTATAGCAGTTCATATATCGAAGTCTAGGCATCACCAAAGTTTCATGATACAGAATCAAAACCAAAACTGTTTTGATCCATACTAACACCCCACTCACTCCCCACTTTACTCACGACAGATTGTCGATGGAGTTGCGTCCACGACGGCGAAAGGCGAATGAGTGATGCGGAAGAGTTTCTGGTCAGAGCTGCGACATGTGTGGCGATCTTGTGACCACAGAGGGGGAAGAGGAGGAGGGGACATAGAATCCCGGGGGAACAGTCAAGCGGTGACCGTCAGCGCTGCAAAAAGAGCCCAGCCGACGATTGATGGCGGTCACTCGAGACGTGGTGGGGTCGCTGACACGACTGATCGAGTTCTACTTGCGCTGCGGTCACCGCTGACAACCAGCTAGAATACTTCTAGCTACCAGTTTTTCAACATTTCTCGTGTCGGCCCTTCTCATTTCTTATCGGCAAAAAATAGGGATCGCAGACTTATGCCAAATTCGAGAAGATTAGTGTGTATATCATATCATAGTTATTATTTGTCTGGTAGCTCAAGTAGAAAAGCGTTTGATGAGCCCCCGACGATCGGAGTTAGATCCCAGATGTGGTAGAGGATTTTTCATAAAAGCTGAACGATTGCAACGGCTTCCGATGAACACCAGCCCAGTGTCAAATGAGTAGTGTGGAGAGAACTTTGTGGGAAAGGTAAAGTTGGCAAATCTGCCACCTACACCTAAAGCTCTGCAGATCGGAGATTGGATTACGGGACTCTACCTCCACGTATCGCAGGACAGGATTCTCTGAGCTTGTTTGCGACTTTGCCTTTACTTGTACTTATGGTTTTCCACTGACTACAGCTCAGCAGATGTCTGTTGGCTCAGTTGGTTAATCCGCGTCACTGGAGTTCGGAAGGTTCCTGGTCTCGGGAGAAATTTTTACGGGCTCTTAACCTGATCTTCACCTCTAAAAAGCTTTGATTTCTTCATGTGAAGTGCCTTACGACACTATTAGCTCCGGTGAGATTAAAGGCTTAGGTGAAGGTAGCCACGACAGGAGCATGAGGGACAATTCGAAAATCTGACACTCGTCAGCCGCACTACTTTTCGGGATCTCCCAGCCAATAATGCCGTACGCAATTATTTGCTCCTGTATTACTCTGTCGCTAGCTGGTAAAGATCAGATTTACTAACTCAGATCTGAATTGTGTAAACTACTGGAGACTAATTGAGCTATAAGTAAATCAAATGTCTTGATCAACTATATTGGCTTAATGAAATACTGTATCTGGTAAAGGGAAAAGAAGAGTTGGATTGAACTGTATCAGACCCCGGGAATGCGACTGACGGGGGCAACCTAGGCGCTGGGATAAAATGGTGTCAGCACTGACCTACGATATTATTTGCGGTCTGGTAACAAAATTTCTTTGTGCTATATTTCTGACTAAGAATTTAATAGGCGATGAACGCGTGGGAATGACAACTAACAATAAAAACTACCTAATCTGGTGGATGATCTGATTCCGAATGCCGGCCCAGCCATCCTGTAGTCTGTTTACAACGATTTTCCCATCATCACCATGAATGTTGGGATTGTTTTATTGATATAACCGTTTTTTTCCCCAGCTCCTTGCCAATAATTCTCCTCCCAATCTAATGATATGTTGACGAGAAGTAAAGAGGAAAAGGTAAAAAAAAAAAATTGACTCAACACTATAACGAAATACTAATCTTGAGATGAGATCCGGGGTGGATCCAGGATTTTGGTTTGGGAGGGGCTTGACTTTGGTTTGGGGGGGGGGGCTTGGCTTCAGTGGATTTTGGTTGGGGTGGGCTTGCCTTTAGTGGATTTTTGGGTTTGGTGGGACTTGAGCCGGCCAAAAGTTGCTATTTATAGTCTCCTCGGGCCTCAAATCCGTAGAGCTAAAAAAAAGTCTCCAAAATTACAATGTCGGAGATTGACTTAGACAATTTTGGGTGGGGGACTTGAGCCCCCTAGCCCCCCCCCCCTCCCCATCTGGATGAGATCATACGTGAAATAAAGCTACAATTTGATGCGTATTTAAGTTTCCCAAAACGTTTTGTAAATTTATTAATTCATTCCCAGCAATTATTGATTTTACTCTTTTATTTTTTACTTAGAGCCTTAAGGTTCATTGAATTAATAGAAGACAGGAACTAATCCGGCACTTGCCTGAATAATAACTCTTTTTTGTTTTGCTTATGGGTTTACACCTCGTCGACATCGAGTTCATTAGAGGCTGGTGGCAAGGAACTGGAAGGGATTTGGCCATTGCTTTTTGAAGGAAGCATCCCGGCATTCACCTGGAGTAATTTGGGGAAACCATGGAAATCCAAAATCTGGATGGACGGTCGGGGTTTGAACCGGCGTCCTCCTGAATGCGAAGCTAGAGCGTTACCGCTCACCCATCACGCTCGGTAATTTTGAAACCTTGGAAAATCTGAATTGCCGATCGGTGATGGAGCTAGTGTCCTCATCAATGCCATGCTTGGGGAGTACTGAATGTTGCAATGGTTAAGGGCAAGAAGTTATCAGGAAGGATTCTAATTCTTTTTTTTTTTTTCTTTTTTTTTTAAACTCCGAGAGTAAAAGTAGTAAGCAACAAAACCAGCAATTAAAATTTAAATTCTGTAGTATTTTGTGGTTTTAATTTATTGAGTTTTATGTTCTTCTGATAATATTTCTAATACTATCTTGTATTTTCAATTTTAACCATTCTCGTTTCAAGTAAGAAAATTACAGAACAGCCACGAAACGTTCGTTGAATGTAGAGATCTTTTGCGAAACAAAAATTGTTTCCATTCCTCGGTTGATAATGTCTTTACACAGTCGTAAAAAAGAACTTTCTCAACTTCAGAATTTTTACTGCGAGATGTAGGAGATTCAGTGTTGCCGTCAGTTCTAAAAAATGAAATAAAAACTGAAAAGAAACTGCTTCAGTTTTGGTATTATATTTCACATGCATTTCCCTTTCGCTACCCGCTCAAAACATTATAATTGTTTAATATTTTTATGTCGTTTTCTGCCTCTGTTCTTTACGATAGTGATGAAATGTGAGAATGAATAAAATTTAGTTTATTTTACGTACGATTGCATAAAACAAAATTTTTTGATCTCAGAACAATTTTTTCCACTACAGTAACACAATGAAACCAAAGAATGAGTCACTAATTTTGCTAAAGGATATCATAAAAATAGTAAGACGAAGGTAACGAAAATTAGCAATAAAATGTCGCTATTTGCAGTAAATGAAAAAGGTCGCAAACTATTATATAGCGGATGAACTCCATGCATAATCTCTCTTTCTACTTCTTTTCCTAAACAGTAATCTTGTTGTAGGCCATGTTCCGCAGTTGTTGCATAAATATTTTTGAATAAAAATCCGTCTTCTAACAACTGTTTTTTATTGACTTGTATCTACCAGACGCGTTTCGCCCTTGTGGAGTGGGGCATCGTCAGTGGCTATAAATAACATAATATTATCATCATATTTGTGTATGTGAATTATGTACATTAGTTATATACATATGTTCATGCTTTAAAATTTTAACGTCTGTATGTTCAATCTGCTATAATTATTCTATATATTGTTTTATAGTATCCGTGTTCAAACATAAATTCACTTCTTAATACTAAATTATCTCTATGGCTACAATATTTATGTACATAAACTCTACTTACTAAAAATTGTTGCAGCTAGCACATGTCAGTCTGGAACAGCACCTTCCGCAATTTTCTGCACCGTTGTTTCTTGCTACACTTTAGCACCTTCCTCAATTTTCTGCACCGTTGTTTCTTGCTACACTTTAGCATTATTGCTCACTGTATAATTTGCTGTTAAACTGCACTTTTTAACTACATCAACTAGTTATTGTGTATACAGCGATGTGTTTATTATGTATGTACAGTGGTACCAATCTATTTCTGTTGATTATTGCTTTGTTCAGTCTTTGTTAAATTATATCTTTTTTTGTGATTATCTTATCTATTATTTGTGATTTGTGAGTAATTGTGTTGGTTTTCATGTGTTGTGGTGTTTTCTATTGCTTTGTATAGTGTTTTGTTTGTTAAATTTGTGAATTCATTTAGGACCGTTTTTCCCTGTGTGATGGCTTTATGAATTTGATAACTTTCTTGCACTGTTTCTTGTGGTTGTTGATTTTTAGAATTTTCATATCTGTTTGTATAGTTGTGGGTGGGTGATTGTTATCTAATAAATGCTCGGCATATGTGGAATGGTTTGTGCATTTTATGGCTCTGATGTGTTCTTTGTACCTAGTATTGAAGTTCCTAGCTGTTTGACCTATATATATTGCTTGGCACTGTTGGCAAGTCAGTTGGTATATTCCTGACTGTTGGAATTGGTCAGTTTCAGTGTTGGTTTTTAGATGGTTATGTAGTGTGTTATTTGTTCTAAGTGCTATTTGAATACCTTGTTTTTTGAATATATTGCTTATCCTGTGTGTATGTTTGTTGATGTATGACATTGTGTACCATTTCTTATTAGATTGGTTCTGGATACTGGTGTGTATTGTATTGGGTGATATCTGTTTGTGTGCTTTGTTCATGATTTTATTGTTTATTTGTCTAATTAATTTTTCTGTGTAACCATTATTCTTAGCAATTTGTACAATTGTTTTATACCACAGAATATAATGGTAATGGAGCATTAGGTACTGCTAGTTGTCACAGACAAAGGAATATAAGTATCTTTCTTTATTTGCTTTAATTTATTTAATGCGCAAACCGAGAAGGTATATTTTATTTTAACAATAGGTATATGTTAGTATAATGATCCAGAGTGACTAATCGAGTGAAAGAGGTGTTTACACACGATATTTTGGCGATCGAAATCTCTTCATCACAAGATGGCTACAGAGTTTCAATAGCCGAAATAATTGTGTAAACACCTCGTTCATTCGGCTAGTCATCCGAGAAAATTATATTAATTCTCAAAGCCGAGAAAAATTTCGTTTTATGTACAGATATACGTGCTTGATTCCTGTTTTATTACAGATGAGTGTAATCACTAGAGCGTTAAAAATTACCACATTTGATAATAGTAATATGCAGATACGTATTTAAGTTACGTTTGTTCCAGTGATTATTGTCAATTAAGTAAAAACATTGTCTCATTTCGTCAAAGTGTGAGGCAGTCTAATGACTTTTTTTTCGTACTGCAAGATAACTAGATAACTACAGAATTAATAATCATGATCACATAAATTTTTGTTTTTCTATTCACCTATGTGAACTGAGACTGATTTCATATTAGATGTTAATTTATATATCCGAACCAATCATTACCGCCGTTTCATTTCAGCCATTTTGGTTAATAAAGATGCTAAAAATCGCTAAATGCATATTTGTCATAACTTTAAGTGATATGGGCCAGAGAGTAGTAAAAATTACAGAAACCGAAGATATGCTTTTGAAAGATAGTTTGTGGGACGTTTATGAACAAAAATAACACTTTTTTTTTTAAAAAAGAAAGGAAATTAGAATTCTAAAATTTATATATAGCCATATAGGCATACATTAAATTCGATAGATTAATGGTGTATAAAATGTTATTGCCTTACTGGCAGGATTTGCTGAGATAAAATTACAGTGTCTGGCAATCGACGTGGGGGTTAACAAATTCGAGCCCAGAAGGTGGAAGAAGTTTTACCAATCCGGGACATTGTTACCATGGTAGTAGAGGTGTGGTGCATTGTCCATAACAGCCAGATTATACACCAAAGACTTGCATTAAATCCTAACGCTCTCCTCACTGTGTACATAACAACAGCATGTTGAGTCGTTTGTCACTTGGTTTCACGGTCTCCCTTATTCCTTTTCATCTCTGCAACACACTTCATTAAACACACATATAATCATCCTCACATGCTGTGGTAGGTGCCTTGGTGGGCAAACCACGTTACAATTATTTCTCATACCTTTATGATGAATAATTGTGGATTTTAATTTATATGAAGGAGTGGAAATTTACTAATTATGCAAGAATCTCGACGTTAGTTGGAATTTAGGAAAAATTGTCACAATATGACATTTATTTTTTATCACTGGCGATTACAAGTCTGAGCGAATTTAGCGTTAACATTAACACAAATTGGCAAAATCATAAAAGCAACGCTCAGAGTTACAATTAGCCGTCATGGGCAAGCAAACAATTGTATATTTACTTTTAAATATCTCAGAATCAAAATGCAAGAAATAATGACAACTGGAAACAATGAAAAATACAAGTTATGACTACCTCAGACAAAGGCATCATAATACTGTGACTTTACAGTTAAAAAGAAAATCATGGGCGCCAGAATGAACAATATATCATTCGAAAATAACTAGTTCTGGCAAATTATGCCGCTAGCTCAGGGGTTTTTACAATTACAAAGTGAGAACATGGACCTATCCTCTCAAAGTCGCTTACGGGTTCTGTTTTCACGGAATGCACAATCACATGGCTTGGTCGTAATAAATTACCATTGTAGTTCTGCGTCTGATGTCTGTGATGAGTGTAGCGGACCCACGATATGTGAGATTATCTCACAAGTCGGCTATAGGCATCTCTGGTCTGGCAATGCGCATCATCGCATTACCGGCTGTGTTGCGGTGATACGCTCGCTCCAGCAAGGCAAGCTGCAGTTAGCGAATGAAGTCAACTGTCCAAGTCAACCTCAGACTGGTGCGATCGAAGTTAGAATCTAGCATCGAATGTTCCAGCTCCTGGCTCTTCGGTCCACGAGGAAACTTCTTGCTCCGCCCATTTGTAGTCTCGAAGCTCACATACAACAAAAATTCCCAGGATTTTGAGTTATAACGCTCATTTTGATTGGACCTTCAGGTCGGCACCTAATGTCACGTGATATCCTCGATATGTGATTTGGCCAAAGAATCCAACAGAGGTCGGACATATTCGGCTAAGTTCGCCGGGGAGAGAGAACATTCGGGTTTCGGACGGCAGGCTTTTCCCGCTCGGTGAGTGACCCATCCCCAGGGAGCAGTGTGTGTGGTCTGGCAAATCCAAATCTGCGGCGTCCTGTCGCCATGGCTCGGAAAGACCAGGATTAGCTTTCAAGCCTACATAGCTCAATAACTCTTTAATATTCGCTTTGCTACGATACACTGTATAAGTTCATCATTTCATTACAGTCCTCACTTGGAATCTTGCGTACTTTATAAAATTACAACAAAAATCTATTCACGTGGTCGCCCAAGATTTATGTAAATTACTCTTATATTATTACATATATAATAAAAATTGCACCTTGTAACGTGGCGACAGCGCGGCTCGTTACAATATGGCCGGCCGTTGGTGAAAATGAAATTATGGTACAATAATTTTATTTTTAACTACCTAATTCTATCTCAATTGTGACTCAACAAAAACTTAAGCATTTTTTTTACAATCACATAAATTTTAAAAAGTGATTCCAAAAACCATCGTTATTCCTGCCTTGTAAGGTGAATATATAACGGGAGCATATGTCCTTTTGGCCGTCTTACAATTCTTTACAAACAGAAGCACGTGAATTCAGGTAGCCTTCCCAAATACAAAATTAAATTAAACACAATACTAAATATACATGAAAAATAAATTATTTACATACATGTTCAAATAATAATAATCTTGAAAATATCTTGTATCAAATCTTATCATTAAATCACTAAAATGAAACACATTAATAAAACAAAACATTGTCAGAACACTTATGCAGAAAGTGGTTGAACTATACATTGTATTTACAATTTAGCGTGATGTTTTACTCATGTGCATAAAAATAATTCTGCCTTCAACAAACATCCCTATAGATGCTAGAGGTGAGTGGAAAATATCTCATTACATTGCGCGGGTTTAATCTCAAAACAACGGAATAGTTTAGTCGGATTCGGTGACGTGATTTTCGTCATGACCGACGGTTAATTCAATAAGCATTTCAGAGAAGATGTGCCCGTGTTCATGGTCAAATATCACTAACGGTAATCTTAGATTTTAATGACGCGGCATTTACTTATAATTCAACGTGGTGTGGAATGAACGATGTAAGTACATGTTTTCGTTTGTTACGTAAATTATGAACCTTACTCCTTGAATGTTAGGTGGTCTCCTAATTAGTCTTTCATTGGTCGACATCTCTAACTTGTAATATACCGTCTGTGAAGTGATTGCGAATTTTATGGCGAAAGTAAACTGTATTTGCTCATGGGTATATGTAATGGAATTTCTATAAAATTTACCATTCCCCTATGAGACATTTATACATATAATGCGGTTTGACCTGACCTTTCGTCATCGTCAACCAAAGTCGCTGTAGCATCTCTGGCATACAAGCGGACACAAAATATAACCATTCGCACATAAAATTAAAGGATAATGAATAGCGTGACTATCATTCCTTAGTAACATTACGATTCCTTCACAATGGGTCTATTGATGACTCGAGATTATCTCGACATTCAAAGAATAATATTCCTTTTTACTCGTGGAATGTTAGGTGGCCTCCTAATTAGTAAACTTTTCTCTTTATTTAGGAGTTATTATAACACTCTTAACATGTCGTATACTCCACGTTTTATGCCGAAAATCCATCCCAGTTAGCGAATATTTTCCTTTTATACACTATGCTTCTTTAGCTTGTATGAAAATGGTCGTAAGCTTTGTGCACAGAACGGTTCGCTCTCAGGTTTTCCGTTTGCCAATACAAAACAATTTCGAGATTCCACGCTAGCAGAATACTACAAATCTATATAAAGCAAAAATATAAACATTGCAATTATTTTCGGTGAGTACACACAATTCTGAGCTAAATGTATACTGTCCAACAATAGTTTTAATCTAATTTACGGAATACTATACAATTTACAGTAAGGGTACGCGAAATACCGCTAGAACGAGGCATGAAACTTCTTGTTTTCTTTCCCATTCATTCTTGGGGTATTCGCTACCTGCCAGAATTCTCGGAAAGTGCCGGTTGAGCCACTGCTTACCTGCACTAATGAGGTCAGCTGTTAGAGGGGTAGCTGTCCCCAGCTCTCTCGATACCGTTACTCTGTATGGAATGGCTTTAAATTCCGGGCGTTATGAGGCCTGATCTCGGTTTCTCCGTTTGCCAACATATAACAATTCTTCGAGATCACTCTGGCAACCAAATAAGGCCAGAAATATAGCAGAAAAAAAACGTCGATATCACCAATAATCTTATTGTTCACGTCTTCACCATCTGTGCATTTATCATATACAAAATTCCCTTTTAATTGAAGTTAGCATCAAATATAATTACCTTAACTTGCAAAGTTAGCTGAATTATTGAATATATCCCGTAAATAAAGTTTTTCCTTTTAGCCTTTATAAATGCAGTCGCCTTTAACTTTTTGCTCTTCGACCACGCGCTATCGTCAGCAAAATAACAGCAAGGTATTGTGAAAACTCTCCTGTATATCTGTAATCGTTCAACTTAAGATTCCTAATTTCTGTGATGACCAACACAATTTAAAACACATCTTTCTGGCAAGGTTTCGTGTTCTATAGGGCATTATCTATGGCACGTTTGCCACCCTTTACAGATACACGAAAACCAAGAAGTAAATTTCGTTGACGAGATAACTTGCGATCTTCGATCAACACAGACAAAGCGATATTACGCTCGCTGTACACTTCTGCTCAGAAAAGATATAATGCAACTGCCTAAGGTAAAACGTTACATCGAACTCATGCATCACAAAATGTTGAAACCCTTTTCGTTTATGTCACAAAATACATCTTAGAAAGCATATCACAATATTTGTATCGCTGTCCGATCCATTGTGATTGCGAAGACAAGAAATTGTGCTGCTAATGGCGCTTCATTCTTCCGCGGGTGCGTATTAATTTATCTGGCTCAGGAAAACATTTAATATTTCAGGATTTTTATCAAATCAAGTCCAATTAACAGCGTGAAAGTCAAAAGTGACTATTAATATTTCACGTGGACAAAATATAACGTTCGGAATAGCGAAATAAGCATTACAAATTCCGAATATGGAAATATCCTAAATAGCTTTAACTGTAAGTGCAAATTTGGAAACTGGAATTTTAATTTTCCGTTTATCTAATCTTTCCAGCAAAACAGACGGTTTAGACTAGCGAAACCGGCATCGGCGTTTTTCAAGCATGATTAATTTCGGTAAGGCGTCTAACCTAAAAGAATGTGTACTGTACATTTAATTTCCCCCTTTTTTTTTATGATTCAAATCGGTCAATTCATAGTCAGCCTTTTCGTCAACGTATTTGGCATGCTACACAACTTGTTGAACAATGCCTACAAGACGAATTTGAGACGTCCATGGATTCTTTTTATCACATAATTCCTTTCGGAATACACGCTCATCGCATATTTATTGAATGCGATAAAACGCTGATGCGAGGCGAGAAACGTTTGGCACTCAGTGATGACCCTAAGGCCAACATCTGCGCTCCCTAACAAAATTCTCGGAAGACGCATTGTGCTCGTGGATCCCTTAGCCTTGCTAATGGGCTCAGCTGACAAACAGGTACCTGGGTTACACAACATTCTCGTCTGTCTTCCCTTCCAGCTGATTTCATTGATCCGCCAGAATTTAGTTTCTGCAGCAAAATACTTGTCTTTTGACCTGAACGGGCACAGAAAAATTTCCCGTTGCTTTTCGATCATGGCGGTGTATATGCTATCATGCCTTTCTGTTCCATGGATACTCAAACCGAAACGCTTTACACAAGTTTTCCGGAACTGCGCGTCTGACCAGACGCATTCCGTACTCACAACTGCGATCTGCAGTGACTTTTGCACTGTATCAACGCTTTTGCTGACACTATGCTCAGTAATCTGCCGCGTCACTGTCACGTCTTCGAGCAGTGTCCGATTGAAAATTTGTATTTCCGGAACTGCTTCGACCATACAATCGACAGACGTAATGGTGGAATGCTCGCCTTCCTCAGAGCTTACCAGCTGTTGGTCTGTATTTTGGGTTTGCTCCACTTGTGCAATTTCGATCCATTCATCGGTAATCGCGGTAGTTGATACCTCTGTGTGTTTTTGTGTTTCAGAACGGAAGGTGGATAAATTCACGTCCAAATTTGTTAATATCGCAGCTTGCGAATCAAATCGTGTATTAACACTTTGCTTTAATTCCAGAAATTCCTCTTTTTGTGAATCGAACCGCTTGTTTAATTCCTCCTTTTGTGAATTAATTTGCAGGCTTAATTCCCGTTTTTGCGAATTAATTTCCTGCATTAATTGTTGATTCGTGCTCTTATTTTCCTCCTTTTGTGAATCAAAACGCTCGTTTAATTCCTGTCTATGTGAATCAAATTGCTGCTCAAATTGCTGCCTTGATTCCAGAGATTGCTGGCTACTTTTCTGGCTCAATTGCTCTATTGCAGCCATCAACATGTTTAGCATTTGTGATGATGGGGGTGGTGACTCTACAGGAATTTGGGCCATTTGTTGTGTCTGTTCTGAATGTGTGGGCGTATTCTGTGTCATTTCACCTACAGGAAACGAAAAATTTTCCATATTTTCTTGTGGCGACAAAGTAGACTGCGAACTATATGAATGGGTCGGAACTTCAGAACTTACGTTCCCCTCCCCTGCAGCCAATATTCCGCATTCTGTTAACTGAACCTCGTTCATGATTTCGGGAGATTTTTGCCTATCAGACTGATCATCCATATCAAAACCTTTTATCGTACGAGATCGTAGCTTCATATGAACACACAAACAATGAATTTACACCGCAATTGTGCAATGACGAAATCTAAATTCACTAGCAACAAAAATACCGCGAATTTCAATACACACAAATACATATACCCCTCCAAAATACAGCAAGAGAAAAGCAACGATGAATCATGCAACACAACACCATGAATGCAGACTTACTTTCAAACACATGGGCAAAACATGTGTGTCTTTAATTTTCTTAACAGCTACCATGCTTTAAGAAATCAACACTGAAGTTACTCATTTAAAAATTTGAAACATGATCACAAAATTGTTACAATACAAAGTGTATTGCATCTCAATTGAAATACACAAATGAACTTCTTTTAATGCGTTGAAACAAAATAAATTTTATGCATTGAAACAAAATGAACTTTATGCATTAAAATACAAGTGAAACATCAAAATAAAATCTTGTATGAATATCTATTGACTACAAGAATAATAAAACAGCCAAAAGACATGTGCAACATTCCATGAAACTTTCTGAATTTGGGCTCCAAATTGTATTAATTTGAATTAGTGCCACCAAGTTCGCAGACATTAAGTAGTAATGTCTCATCTGGCACCAGCGTTGGGCGACATTATGTGGTAGGTGCCTTGGTGGGCAAACCACGTTACAATTATTTCTCATACCTTTATGATGAATAATTGTGGATTTTAATTTATATGAAGGAGTGGAAATTTACTAATTATGCAAGAATCTCGACGTTAGTTGGAATTTAGGAAAAATTGTCACAATATGACATTTATTTTCTTCATCACTGGCGATTACAAGTCTGAGCGAATTTAGCGTTAACATTAACACAAATTGGCAAAATCATAAAAGCAACGCTCAGAGTTACAATTAGCCGTCATGGGCAAGCAAACAATTGTATATTTACTTTTAAATATCTCAGAATCAAAATGCAAGAAATAATGACAACTGGAAACAATGAAAAATACAAGTTATGACTACCTCAGACAAAGGCATCATAATACTGTGACTTTACAGTTAAAAAGAAAATCATGGGCGCCAGAATGAACAATATATCATTCGAAAATAACTAGTTCTGGCAAATTATGCCGCTAGCTCAGGGGTTTTTACAATTACAAAGTGAGAACATGGACCTATCCTCTCAAAGTCGCTTACGGGTTCTGTTTCACGGAATGCACAATCACATGGCTTGGTCGTAATAAATTACCATTGTAGTTCTGCGTCTGATGTCTGTGATGAGTGTAGCGGACCCACGATATGTGAGATTATCTCACAAGTCGGCTATAGGCATCTCTGGTCTGGCAATGCGCATCATCGCATTACCGGCTGTGTTGCGGTGATACGCTCGCTCCAGCAAGGCAAGCTGCAGTTAGCGAATGAAGTCAACTGTCCAAGTCAACCTCAGACTGGTGCGATCGAAGTTAGAATCTAGCATCGAATGTCCAGCTCCTGGCTCTTCGGTCCACGAGGAAACTTCTTGCTCCGCCCATTTGTAGTCTCGAAGCTCACATACAACAAAAATTCCCAGGATTTTGAGTTATACGCTCATTTTGATTGGACCTTCAGGTCGGCACCTAATGTCACGTGATATCCTCGATATGTGATTTGGCCAAAGAATCCAACAGAGGTCGGACATATTCGGCTAAGTTCGCCGGGGAGAGAGAACATTCGGGTTTCGGACGGCAGGCTTTTCCCGCTCGGTGAGTGACCCATCCCCAGGGAGCAGTGTGTGTGGTCTGGCAAATCCCAAATCTGCGGCGTCCTGTCGCCATGGCTCGGAAAGACCAGGATTAGCTTCAAGCCTACATAGCTCAATAACTCTTTAATATTCGCTTTGCTACGATACACTGTATAAGTTCATCATTTCATTACAGTCCTCACTTGGAATCTTGCGTACTTTATAAAATTACAACAAAAATCTATTCACGTGGTCGCCCAAGATTTATGTAAATTACTCTTATATTATTACATATATAATAAAAATGCACCTTGTAACGTGGCGACAGCGCGGCTCGTTACACATGCTTACCATTACTTTCACACTGGATAAGGGCATGGGGAGCATTTATGGAGCTGAAAAGATAGTAGTCCTTTTTCATGATTCAAGTTTTTTCTTAAAAGATCGCTCGGAGTGAGATTACAACAATGTGATTATAATCTAAATATAGAGTGCCTAATAGAAGGAAAAAACTTTATTAGTAGAACATTTTTTGATGAGAATTAACGTTGTTGTTGTGTATGTAAATTACAGAAGGATTGAAAAAATGTACTCATTCACTCATTCTCTTACCTTTAGTTTGTATTTAACTGAAATAATTTCAGTTCTCTACTGAGGGAGCTAATCCATTATTCTTTCATTGATTTCTCTAGAGTAATGTTTCGACTAAAATATTTTGGAGAGATGGTTCTTTTCATACGTTGGTATTGTCATCGCAAAAAATGACCATGTTTTCAAAACATCCTTAATAAACAGAAGTTATTTTTAAACAAATTAACACTAGCAGAAGGTAGCATTGATGTATAAGAATTAGCTCTTTGTGGGTTGAACTTTTCTTACCACCCAATGTCAACATTTCTTCCACACTGCTTATAAGTCCTACGAGCCTAATTGTTGTCAAATTAGTAAGGTTTTAATTTTTCCACGCCAGCTTTAACTCTAACACAAGTTCTAATACTGCTTCAGATTTACCATCTGAATGGCAATCATTGATTAGTTCTGTCTAAGTGTGTAAATATTCCAAACTCTTTAGTATATTCAATGATAAATTCTGAGGCTTAGATTCCTTTCTATGAGTTATTTAGTAGATTGAAACATGAATTGTTGGATGATTGACAGCATGATTTGATTTGCGTGTTGTATTCTTTTTCAGAACCGACAGAAGCACAAACAGAAGCACAAGAAACAGCAGCCCCAGTACAATCGGTCTGCGGGAGGAAGCCTTAGTGACAGCTCAGGAAGTCTTGCCCAGCAACAGGTATGTACTAATATATGGCTTCATCAAAAGTATTTCAGCTATCATTCAAGCTAATCGTAGATCAAACAATACATCCTGCTTTGATTTTCTTCAAGAAACCTGAGAATCTGTGAATCATTAACGAAAACTTATTCATTTGAATAAATATGGAAATTTGAGGTCTCCTTCATGAAACTCAAATATATAATTAAAAACTGGAGTGAAACAACGCAAACAAATCCGTCACTTAACTCAATTAAAATGATCTGAGAACATAAGACTCAATTTATTAGTTATGTTATAGCGAAAATGCGTTGCTAATAAAATTAAAATGTTAAAATATACTAAAGAAGAATTTAATAATTTTTTTTTCCAACGAAATCTATATAAACAAGAGTTTTGTCTGTGAAAAATTTCGTGATAATATTTTAAAATAAATGAAAACAGACTTACAGAAAACAGATTCAGGGAAATACGGAAAAAACAATAAATACACCCAAGTACCTATGGTAAATAATACACACAATGACCTAAACAAGGAGGCGACTGAAAACAAGATCTTCGAAAAGTTAAGAAATGGTCATTCCATAAAACAAAAACAAAATCAGTATCAGTATAAGTTAAAAAAAAAAATCAATACTACCACCCTGTTATACAGATTATCACCAGGCAAAAGTACTTTTAGCTTAATACAAAAAGAAAAAATCTGAATTAAAAGGAGTAGAAACTTTTGATCAAAATTCTCAAACTAAAGAAAAATGAAAAGAAAATATGAAGTAAAGAATAATTTATTGAAACTAAAATCTTTCCGATACAATAAGAAAAAAAATATTATTGAAGGAACTTTGGAGCGAGTGACTACAGTGACTTACCTAAAGATTGCTTATTCATTTTTATAAAAATCCGAAATTACAAATTCGTTGGTTTGCTGAAGTAAAAATGGAGACAGCGGAAATAAATATTAGGACGAAAGAAATCTTGAACAGGATTGTATGCCGAAAAAAGATAGCGTTGAAAGTGGAGAAAACGAAGTAAAACCCTTTGGACTCAAGAAAGAAGAAAACGCAGTGAAATTATGAATAAAGAAAAATAGGCATGAAGTTATTTCTAGCATTCTTTGGCTGGACAAAGACGAAAAGAAGAAAATGGCACTATAAATTAATTTTACAGGGAAGAAACGATAAAAGTTTTGTTTCAAAAAGTCTCATACTTAATGTTTACGTTACGTTTGTCCCTGCGCTGCAGTTTGAAAGATTGTTACACAACTTATAACGTTACGCAATTTCATTCCGTACATGCAACGCTGTTATGTAATGTTATGTTCACGCAGGTATTTGACTGGTTCTGCCTAGCATACAGTGAGATTACTGCTACCGCATGAATAAGAAATTCAGATACGTCCTTCATACACGGTGCCTTCAGTCATTGTTTACAGACACTTTCCTGTCCGATTTCCACCTCAGATAATCCTGTTTCCACAATTAATATTTTCATTGTAAAATAATTCGAAGTAAATGTCCTTTTTTTTTGTAACGAAAGTCTTAAGTATAAATCCGAACCAACGACTTCTTTAAAATGTTACTTCATATATTGTTTTCTAATGTATTTAAAATGTAATGATTTCTGAACCATCAACGTATCTATTATGTTACTTCATATATTGTTTTCTAATGTATTTAAAATGTAATGATTTCTGAACCATCAATGTATCTATTTCATTCTTTTCTCATAGTACGCTACGTGAAATGTGGTCAAACGCAGACTCTTGAATCTCACTCGAAGACATTCTACTTCTTTCAGTTTAAGCAACTAATTAAATTACAAATACCTCGAAGTAAACTTGAGGTTCCTTAACATAATACTTATGATGGCTGTCGTTTTCAGGTCTGGTTTTAGATTTAAATACCAAATTTGTATAATTTTTTTTTTTTTTTTTGAAATCTAGTAAGTGATGATGGAAATTTATCTAATAGGCCTAAGTGTTGATAGAAATTTATTGGAGGCTCCCTATAATTATTCAGTATCCAAAATCAGCTATTCGAATTATGCTCACTGTAAGAAGCATTACGAACGATTTTAGGAAACTTACTAGAATTCTCTGAAGAGTTACATTTTTTGTCATGGAACCAACTAATAAATCAGATTAAATTAGATTGGATATGTTCTCTTCGATCAAAAGCAACGGCAGGCTCAGGAATAATGCGCACTACACGCCATTCGTATTATACATAATATTACCAACCAGTGATTAACATCTCAAAACATACGCACATACAGAGATAATTACGAACACACAACTTGTAGTGTTATTTCCACAGTTTTGAAATAAATTTAAAAGAGTTTACTTGCTTCCCAATAAATCATATACCACACCAGATGTTTTCGATAATTTTAGATGACTTTTATTTTAAAAAGTGTAGCTATTTTTTTCTCGGTCCACTTCAGTTTCAAGATTTCAAAAGAAAATCTATCTCACGGATAAAAGCTTTAATGTAACTATCACGTGTCTGAAGAAGAAAGGACAACAAAGAAATAAATTTGCCGAACAATTGTACAGATGGCAATGATTTGTAATATTTTTGAACGTTTTTATTGTTCCTTTTCCTATAATCATGCGTGTCAGTATTGAAATCGAAGTGCATAGCATATTTACACTAAAAAAATACTATGAGGGTACATGTGCTGTGCTGTAATTGAAAGTTTTATCTACATTTCCAAAACTACTTTTGCATGATCTTTGTGGGCTAACTTACAAGTATTTTTTAGAACATGTTTCTTTGACTTAGCATCTACGAGTGTGTAGAATTCTCGCATTTCATGGCTAAAAACGGAACGAAAATATGAGAAATACATTAACGTGCCTTCATGAAGGAGATGAAACCCTGTACAAGGTTAATCCATTGTGCTTTGAGTTTCTTGTATTATGTTGCTCGCGAAATAAGCAACGTTATTGTTAACGAAAATAAACTTTATGAAAGAACCAAGAGACTGGTACAGGGTTGACAGTTGTTGTTGCATATGACAATTACTCAACATAATACTTGCCACATTTATTAACAGTGTAACAGCACAATCTGAAGTTGCGTTGGGGTAAAATATATTTCCTCATGACTTCCTTGATGTTTTGGGGCATTTGGTATTTCTTAATTACTAAGAACACACAGGAATAATAAACTGGGCTGTTAACTTGTTCCTAGATATTTACGTTAAAATGGCTGGTATTTTGTTTGTGGTTAACTTGCTGCAACAGATTTGTGACGTAATATGACATAACTCTTTATAATGGTTAATTCAACGTTTTAGGGTTTTCACTATACCGAAATATGAATTACTGTTCTATAGATAGTGAATCACGAGAAGAAAGCCAATTCATATTTAAACAAGAAACGTTGTAAAACGCCAATGCAAATTCTTTGATGGCTCAGATATCAATCTGACTAGATAATGTGGAAAAGAGCAGTCATGAGTATCCATAGAATTCTAAAGAAGAGGACAAATGGACTGACCTTCCCTTCCGAACATCAAGATTACAGGCTCATTACAAAGCGTTTAGACAAGTAGATGCGACGTACTTTGCTTGATGACATGTAGGGGAAACCTGAATAACATATATATAACGTTCTTCCCATCCCAATAGAACAAATAACAATCTGCTTTTGTTTTTGGTTTCATACTCCGGTTTTGATTTTAGTGTGTGGATGAATGGATCTACAACAATTTTATTCACAAAAAGTCGGTAAATTACAATAGGTACGTAGGCCTTACAAATAGATTACACCAGCGTTTTTGGTTCTGTCCTCGATTCAGATAAACACTTTCTCTTAATACGAGAAACCAGTTTCCTACTTTACTACTAAATTCAATGCATTTTAAAGTCAGAGCAGTGTTTCTCAACCACTAGTGGTTCCCGAAGATTGTTCAGGTGGTCCTCAGACAAAATATTAAAAATTTAGGTACTGTACTTTATAAGGCTACAAATATTTCAATGACAAGATAAAAATCTGACATTTCCAGGATGAGGATAGGACTCCACTGTTGGCACTACAAAGAGCATCCTTCGTCTTAGGGTCAAGTAAATGACCGTTTTCTGAAGGTCTTGTAGTAGGGATGAGGGATCGCGGTACGTGGAAAGGTTAGTAACATAAGAGTGCTGAAGTAAACAAGAATAAAAGGTGAAAGGTGTAGTTTCTTTTATTTTGTGCATGGTGGTCGGTGGTAAAGTGTAGTATCCGGTCTACAGTAACATTATTATCTATTTGGTTACTAAATATTATGTGTCTAGTCACTATATGATTTTAATAATTCCCTTCTATTTTCGTAACTGTATCTCCGCAGGAATTCAGAACATGCTTTGAAATTTATAATGGTACAATAAAACATGTCCTAGATGTTAACAACATACACGTAGGAAAATAATTAGGCCCAAATAAGATAGCGGTCCACAGCATTATTTCTACCAATTTACTGGTCCTTATGTTGAAAAAGTTTGAGAAATGCTGGTCTAAAGCAACAAATTGTTGAAGGATTTCTGTTCAGCTGTATTTTACTAGGTGTATATCATAGTTCAGTACTATTAAGTTTAAGTGGATAGACATGTCATTTTAATAAATATTTAAACTTCCATTATTTATGATGTTAAGTCCAGCATTGTTACGTAACATCAGCCAGAGCTAGTTTTAAAGATTCGGTACTATAGTAGTTCTCGCGAATAGTGCCAATAAAATATCAGTATTTTTAGATAAAATATAGCTTTGATGAATTTCATGGTTTCACAGACAGAAAAAGTTGCTGTACTGGGCATTTTGCAGGCAAAGGTGATCTTTACGCTCAAACTAATCTAACTCTTGTATTTCAGTTAAGCCTGAAAAGTATCAGTCTTTTCAGCTCTTTAAGTCCAAGACGGAATTAGGTAAGCCAGATCTTGTAGTTAGAGATATTAATAATCCTTGCTCCAACGACTAATTATAGGTATTTTTTGCACAATTTTAACTCTAAATTCACTGTCATTTTAGCAACATCCATACCCTATCTATAACTTTAGGCAGGACAAAGAAGTTTTATCACATTCAGTGACCAGTCTTGTATTCTAGATTTAACGATTCACAGGGTACGTTGATAGTAAAGTTGAATGGAGATATAATTCTGCGAAAACATACAAAAGACCTAAGGATAGATTTGTTACAGTTGGAGAACTAACATCAGGAAAATTATTTACTTGTCTAAACTGGATGGATTGCTGATCACAAGAATATGGAACTTGCACAATTTCGTAATATCTAATAATCAGGTTTCTGCCTATTGAAGTTGATTCTTCTGATTTCCTAACCCTTCATCCTCTTGAAATAAACCATTGACGGCAGAAATGAATTGAGAAACTTGCATAGCTTTAAAAGCCTGCGTAAAACGCACGTGAGAAGATCCATCTAAAAATGAATAGCTAAAATTTTCGAAACTCATATATTTTCTTTGACTTTTCTTTGACAACTAATTTGACACTTGGAGTACTATAGTGGCTGAACTACAATTGTCTTTAATATTTATCCGTCTTAGTTGATGACTATGTTAACCATCCAGTTGTTTCCCACTAATGGCTCTCTCTCTCTCCTAGCTTTACGATCTAATACTTGAGTAGAGGAGACACCGAGGAACAAGCCTAAACGGGGGAAACTTTTTCACTAAAAAAAAAAAATCCAGTGACTAATTTTTAATAGGTTACAGAACATTTGCATCTACCTTTAAATGAAGCCGCCACCTAAGCAGCCGTAAACACCTGGTCCTGTATGGTGATGACAGGTCATTATACATATCTGCACCTGCCCTCAAAGAAGAGTCCTCCGAGTAATAGGAATACAAGGCGATAAAATGCAAATGATAGAGGGAGAATTATACCTAAATGATCAGAAGGTAAATTGAAGGCAAATTGAAAGTTTTTTTTTTTGGATTATTATTATTATTATTATTATGAATCAACCTCCCCTACGTCGGCGGTAAACATCTGGTATTGTAAGGCCAAGGCAGGGGATTACACTATTAATACCGGCACCTGGCCACAGAAGAAGCTCCACCCAAGCTGCCGACGAAAGAGGCATATGCTCCCCAAGAAAGGACGCATAAAATTACCCACCAACTGTTATGTCTTTGGCACTCTGAAATTAATGCCATAATAAAAGGAACGCATTAAATATTTTGTACTTTAATGCCAGCTGGCATAAGTTTTTCGCTGAAAGTAATAGCGGCAGCGATTATTGTAGCAAGGTAGAAAGACACAAGAGGAGGAGGCACTAAGCGGATTTTTTATATATATCATTCACCAACCACTTCCTATAATTGCAATGATATGTCAGTTTCTCTGCGCCACGGAGAAGTATGGTTCAAATCTATCAAATAA
Organism: Vandiemenella viatica; assembly: GCA_031002005.1. NCBI lineage: Eukaryota > Metazoa > Arthropoda > Insecta > Orthoptera > Morabidae > Vandiemenella > Vandiemenella viatica. The sequence goes on from JARYHS010009186.1 coordinate 137,797,248, forward strand.
ATTATTAAATTTCATTTAACGGTTGATGCAAGTTCTCATGGCATTAAAACTCGTAGAAGGAGTGATTAACGTTGTAGCTTAGAAATTTACAAGGGAATAATTTCTGGGCATATGTTTCGAGAACACGCTCTCTTATCTGCCGGCTTCGTAAGTAAACTGTTATTCAAATACAAAACAGTATAATCAATTTCTTGATTACGAAATTAATTTCACATTGGAAGTGTATTCCTTTGCGTCCCGGTTAGTATCTTCCCTTGAGGGCTTATACATCTTTCAACGCCAAGGTGCAGACATTAATAAAGCTCTGCCATCATTTTACAGGAGCTGATGTTTACCACTGCCCAGGGCCGGATTAAGACAGCGCGGGGCCCGTAGCAAATGTGAAGCAGAGGCCCTAGATTTTTGCCCTCCGGGGAAAATTGTAAAGCCAAAAAAAAGGTCGCCCATCTAGCCTAGGCGCGGGGTCCCCTTAGGAGGTGCGAGGCCTCCAGAAGGCGCGAAGCCCGTAGCATTTGCTACCTCCTGCTACGTTGTTAATCCGGAACTGCCACTCCCGCGGGAGTGGGGGTCGAGGGCTGGTGCAGACATTCGTAATGACTAGTCATAATCTTAAATGATTAGTTATTTGCCTACGGCGTGAGGGGGTAGGCGGCTTCCTTTGGGGCCAGGTGCATGTGTCCAACTATCAGCTTTTTTAAGGCCTTTTGAGATTACGGTATATGTCCTTGGTGGATGGTGGCAGAGCCGAAAGTCATTAATCATGTTGCAGAAAAAATTCTCACACTCGGGCTTGCTCCCCCCTTTTCCCTCAACTAACTTGTTCTTACAATTCTTCACTTCATCCACCTTGATACGTCTATAGATATCGTTTTAAGCGACCTCAAATTCTAGTTCCGCCAACAATATTAAGCATAATTGTTTCTTTAACAAAGTTTGATGGCACCTGAGTCTGCAGATCCTTACCACAACCGACGTTTCTGACTTGATGCATTTCATAACCATTACTATAATCATCATACCGGAAGAAACCCTCCCCAACACCAAAGTTCGAATGCAACAACCTTAATTTATTATTATTATTTTTTTAAATGTTTGGATTTCACAGCCGCATATGCAAATGAGACATTCATGTTGATGTAGCAGTCCAGATATCATTTCCGTTGCAAATATTATGAGTATAAACATAGAGCTACGACTTTATATTGTTTGTTGTTTGATCTCTCGGAGACATTTTTCAATTTAATAGTTCTAGGATCCAAAGAAGAAGAAAAAACCCTACTATTTCACTATCAATCCATTTCAGGATGTTGTCATGATTTTGTCTCTACGGTGTTCACACAGAGGCTTAGCTATTTGCTTTCTTCTTTCAGGTTAGATATGAGACTTTTAAACCAGTCTCTGTATCTACCAGTAATGTTATGTCGTCCCCATATCGAAGGCTGTTAATATTTCTACCACCAACTGATTTCCCATTTTGCACACTCGATCTTTTCGTGGTTATTTGGCTGCTTGCGTTATAAAGGAGAGTTGAGAAATTAAATTGGTTCCTTAACTACTGCGTTCCACGTTAACAGATTGCGATAAACTGCCGGAGCATCTTCAGAGGTTGGAGGCACTTATTTCATACGGAGTGCTGATTACTGTCATCGATTTAGATACGTATGCTAATGCATTGTTTTGCGTGTCAATATTGGGAAAATATTTTTTATTCATAAAATCTGGACCATCTTAGTATCGAAACGAAATTAATAAATATCGGACTGAATTTTTCTTGGGTTGCTGGCATTCTATTCCAGCATCGCCGGCCAACTAGTCGTTCGTCTTACGTTTCCAGTGAACTACCCTGCTGGGTCCAGTTCAGCTGACGCTTGCAACAATTGGTAGCGGTGTATGTTCTGGTGGGAACGCCCACCGCTATTGCTGACTGTCCACTTGTCGAGAGTAGTGGCGCTGACGCCGGGGGGTTGCCTGTTCTTGGTTTCAGGCGGGCGGGAGGCACAAGCGACAGTACAACCTCTCCGCAGGAGGCAGCCTCAGTGACAGTTCGGGCAGCGTCGTCCGACAGGTATGTACAGCTAGCTCGTACAGTATACACCCGAAACGCTATCAGCTGGAGCTAGGGATTGCAATCCAGCAAAGCGGGATCCCACAATCCCGCATCATTTGACAGTCTGGCGGATCCCGCACAAAATTAAGCGGATCCGCAAAATGCGGCGAAAACGTGTCAGTCTGCGTTACTTGCTGCCCCGTCGTTGTTTTCCGGCCCCACTCAGTCTCTATCGGATTTATTGCACTGTTTCCTGTACCCTTGCAGTTGGCATTTGACTCGTGTGAACAGTGGCGGATCTACAAATTTTCCGAGTCGGGGGAAAAAACTTGAGATTACGGCCCCTTCAAACATGAATTTGCCGCCCGGGGCGGTACAGAGCTATTCTTTGATTTTGCCGCCCTCTGATGGTTTCCGCTTGGGACAGCAGAGCTAAAAGAAAAGGTCACCATCACACGAATTTGCCATTAACCGCTCCTTCAAACATGATTTTGCCGTCCCCCTGAAATTGTCGCCCGGGGCAAGCGCCCCGGTTTGACCCCCCCTAGATCCGGCGCTGCGTGTGAACAAACGTTTCTTTTTATCAACCTTCGTTATTCGTAAGTAAATAGATCCACGTCTACGTATTCATTAAAACTTACGTTTGTTTTGAGTACACGTTTCTATAATTTGAGTGCGATTTCCTTACTGTAAAATAAGTATTTTGTATGTGTCGCATACGTCATCTGTATTTGCAGATAAAGTAATTGTGATAACTTCCTGTATTTGCGGCTGAAAATTTTATTATTCGTTGACACGAAACTAATGTTATCGAAATTTTAACGATTACATACCTGTTTATTTAGCAGATATCAAAAGGTAACTGTATATTCTTTGACTAACTGTCGTCTCTACCCCCGCCTCAAGGCGTTTGAAACCCATAATCTTTGACGAAAGCCGTCTGCTTACATGTGCCGCTCTGACTTACGATTAATCCCTGTTTGGATGATTTGGTCAATGTCCACAATACAATATTTTTGAGTGAATAGCATGCGTCCTTTCAACCTTTTGATATTATTTCGACTAAAGGCAAAAAGAAGTTACTATGAAGTCTTCAGGGGTGTATCGCAGAATTGTGTTGTAAAAACACCATACTTCGACGGCTGCCTCCGCAGTCTTCCTCACGTGTGAAATTTCGTGTTTTTACAACGCAATCCGGCGATACACCAGTGAGGATTTCATTGCAATTATACGCCGAGAAAGTCTCCTTTTTCACATAAAAAATTAATTTCCACTCTAAAAAAAGTCGTTATGCCACTTAAAGTAAAACTGAAATTCTTGACAGTTTACGTCTTGGTGAGTAGTTTCTTTCAATTACAATCAATCAACTATAAGATCAGTCAAGAAATCAGGAGACCTAATAATGAATCCCACAAAAACGATTCTTGTAAAAATAGCCCAAGTCTCGTGCTTGGGCAGTGACAAAAATTATGAGATCTTGTTCTGAGACAAGTCTACAGTTTACACAGTATATCCATTTCACTTTGTGAAATAGAATGATCTATCTCGGCGTTATAGTTCGTTTATTTATAGTATAAAAGTCTGGTAACTTGGCCATTATGCATACCTTGTTTTCAAAGTGATGTGATTTATTGTAAGGTACATAATATGACCTAATACTGAATATTTGTATTTTTAATTATTTATTTAAAAATTGTTTTATATTTTTTTAAATGTAAAGCTCGAAATATTCTTAAGACTGTGTAAAAAAATTAATGTCGTTTTACCAATTAAAATATTCTCAACTGATATTTTTTATCATTTAACATTAAAATTGATTTATTAATTTATTTAACAGATGTTTATTATTTACTTTGTTAACACTTTAAATAACTACGTTTTAAAAATATCCCGCGGGATTGAAAACACTGTGGGATTGCAATCCTTAGCTGGAGCAGTAACACCGTAAGAAAGGCTGTTTTCTTAGCAATCTCCTCGACCTGATGACATGCTGTTTCACTTTCAGGTTACATCTGAACACATTTCCTATAGTTTGAGACATGGATATGAGAGAAAGAACAGTATTTATTATTTCTAAATTCTGGAACTTATACAATTAGAAATGAAAAATAACTAATTGAGTCAACTTTAGATGTCACACTTCACTTGATAGCATAGCAATCAAGTAAGCATAAGTGAAGTATTCGTGCAGAATTCATGTTCAGGAGAAACTGCTCAAACTAATCTACCTATCTCATTCGGTCATGATGGTTGCTAAGCTATTACATGTGTACAATGTTGCTGGTATAATATCTTTAAAAGAGCTGAGATAGCTTGGTTTACAATCGACGTTTCGCCTAACACACTTTGTGTCGTCATCTTTTGGGGAATGGTGCCACCCAACTGCTGACACAGGCAGCCAGTGAGGTTGTGACGAACAACGCCCACCGCTCGGTGTGGGCTCTAGAGACGATTAAAGATTCAGCCTGTTGTTTCGCCGAAATTTCGTCTGAAGGTGGTGGCAGAGCATATGTACGCCGAAACGTCATATGTAAATTTGGCGCGAAATTGGCTCGTTTCCGGAGAAAGTCTTAGCAGTTAAATCCCTGTGAAGCTGCTGGGAGTGCTCTTAGAGACCCGAGCACGGCGCATTATCCTGCCGGAAGCACCAGTCGTGCTATGGGAGTGCCATTTACGTGATTTACTTTCCTTCCTTAAAAAAAAGTTTTAGAGGTCCTCCGACATTTTCACAATGTTATCGTAGCCGGAAATTCGGTCGGAGGACGGTTGCAGCATTTCACCCATATTGAAATTCAACGTGCAGTACGAACTAATACGATCCGCACGCAGTTAGTGAAACCGACATCCCACCATTTAAAAATTAGGTCGGAAAAGACAATCGTAAACAACGATCTACGAGGCATTAACAGAAAAAAATAATAATTTGTCATTAACTTTCTGTTCGCCGGCCTCGGTAGCGTAGGGGCTAGAGTGCTAGCTAGCTCCGCGTGCCGACGGTCGCCGGTTCGAGTCCGGCCGCGAGCGTGGGTGTTTAAGTGTTGTGTCTGTGAATGTCATGACCGTACTGTGGTGTGTCTAATTAGCTGAAAAAAAATTCATACTGCATCTGAAAGCACTGCGTGACATACAATTACCATCGAGCCTAAGTTGCCAAAAGCCATTAAAAAAAAAAAAAAAAAAAAAAAAATCCTTCCTGGTCGGCAAACGTATAGGAATATCCCAACGAAAATACCTTCATGGCATCGAGATTTGCAAAACTATTGTAAGTGATCTGCTACTGAGTCAGGAAGTAAAAATTACTGAATTATTATTATCTTTACAAACAATTAACGGCATACATCTTGCTTTCCACCAAATAACTGAGGTAATTACCAACTGACAACTAGAATTTTTGTTTAAAAAGGTTCCCTCGACATATTTGCTTGTTAAACAACTGCGCAAACAAGCATACAACAGATGAAAATAGATTTGTGCATTACATTTGAAATTTGTATTGGAAAAAGAAACTATTTAAATATTCTTCATTGAAGGGGAACCAGAGAGATCAAACTAGAGCAAATGAAAATCTGTCGTTTTCTTTAATATCAAATACAAACTTACATACAACATTACGCTGTTAGTGTTAATTAGCTGATGGGTTTGAGCCCACTCACTGGAAAGCAGCGCGCAAGATCTTTACTGCTTAGCTGGGGCTTTTCAAATAATACGAGAAACTCGAATAATTTTAGTTTTTAGTAGTTATAGTCAGCGCAAGGAAACAAATAACTAAATAACAAATATAAGCAAGTTTTTGACGCTGGTTAGTTCCTATTCTACTGACACATAAGTTAACAGGTCATCCCTTATCTGTGATGAAAACGTGGCTTGTTTCATATATGGATGATAAAAACCACATTAAAATGGTTTTGTGTTTGTGCCAAAAGGAGGAGGGGTGTACAGAGGCACAGTGCTATCGCTTTTGTGAGATATTGTCATCAGTCATCACTTCATTGCCTGTAGATAATTTAATGTAAAAGATATCAGGTGTCTTTGAATAACTATTTCTCAAAGCAAATCATTGCAGCTTTTAATCAAAGAGAGTCAAGAAAATTACCGTACAGCATCATCGTTATTAAAATTAAACTTATTCGTGTTTGACTAGGTTTTATTACTGATAAAACTAAAAAAGAATTATAAGATGGCAATTAATTGCTCATAATGACAAGTACTGCTCAACATACAAAGCTTTCAACATGAAATGAGGAAATAACCACTGTTTAAAACACTAGTACAGTAGTATACCAACTATCCGAATCAATTGGGACCGGACCCCACGCGGATAGTAAAAATTTCGGATAATTGGATTTTTTCCGAAAAAGGGTCTTTTTTAATTAATTACTGTATGTATCTTGAAAATGGGATAAAAAACTATTTTAAAGGAAAAGAGTTTAATTAATTAAATTAAAAGGCAAGACTTTTACATGTTAAGCGCACTTACAAGTGTTGTACATTAGTACAGTATGTATGTACCGTACTATAAATAAAAGTCATTGCTTGTTGAACATCTCGGTCAAAGTAAGTTATTCGACTGTATTCATCCATTTTCGGGCAGCCAAGTCGCGCATCCGATTGACAGTGAGAAGTTACATGTGGTCACACTCGGGCTGACGCTCCATCCACTTCAACCCAGTTTGAAGGCCGGCAAATGCTTGACTGGCTGATGGTCCCGTGTCTGCTTCAACTTCGACATTAAGGTCATCTTCTTCCTCGACACTTCCTTCTCTCACACTTTCAATAAGTTCATCATCACTTAGAATTTCATACCCCGGGTCTGACGAATCACACCCCACCTACTCTCCTAAATCTTCAGCACTAACTTCTGAACATCCAGGAATTTTGAGAAGAATGTTCCTGGACTCCTCCATTTAAACGTTTTCCCCATCTTCTCCTGTCTCTTCCCTTTCCTTTTGTTGAGCTTCTTTTTCCTTTTTCTCCATTTCCTTTCCTTCTTCAGTTGATACGGCTTTCAACTTCTTCCACGCACGTCTTAATGTGATTACCTTAAGTGATTCGGATAGTCGGAGTTCGCGCAATTGGAGTTCTACTGTACAAATAAAAGATATATTCTAAAAGTTTTTTTTTTTTAACGTATGGTGTGTTGAAGGAGGCCAGAACTCTACAGCTCACCTATCACGCTCGGTAAAGGATTTTCTTTATGAACAAGTTGTAAGCATTGAGCCTGACATTTTCTATGCATATCGAAAAAAGAATGGTAACGTAGAAAGTCAAATCTCTCGTATGTAAGTATAGCAAGGGCATGAATACATAAAAGAGAGTGGACTGTTAGAAATTCTTATTTTCTGACTGAGTTCTTGATCAATTGCATAATTAAGTTTTTAACTTATGTGTCGAGTGCGCACATGCTCATTACTTGTTCTGATAGGTTCGTCTCGACTCACTCAATTTTTTCCAACGCCTTGAACTAAATTTTACGGCGTCAAAAAAAAAAAAAAAAAAAAAAAAAAAAAAAATGCGTAAAAGATTTATGTAAATATTTCATGACAAATATCAACACAAAAAAGTAAACCAGGACATTTTAGATTAGGAAATCGTTTTGTGACACAAAAATTAAAATAGAGGTTATATGATGAAGTGATTCGTGAAATATATACCTGACCGAGAACCGGTTGCAATGTAACAGCAAGTAAATTGCTCCTAATTAATGATAATATGACATACTTTATGTGCGATTCCTTTGAAAAATAAACTGTTGTCTCCGTTCTGGTGTTCTAGTGTCATCTTCCCTTTATTATGTCTCTGATTCTTGAGGATATTGCTTTGGCCTTTAGACTGTTTTTCCAGTACGTGCATCCTGTATTATGCGCTTAATTGAGTTGCTTCTACGCTTTCTCTTAAAGCTTTTTTCTGTTTTCCTATAAGCTCACCATATAATGGTATTTTAATAAACGGTCTTCTTTCCTTACGTAACTACTTATCCAAAAGGTTAGCATTGTTCTGCAGCCTTATAAATGCAAAGCTTCTAATCATCTAAGCCTCTTTCTCTAAACTAGGTTTCGGAGCCATATGTTGCATTGCTCTGTGTATGGGCCCCTACCATAAGAGTTTTCACTACCCAGGCTGACGTTGTTTAAAGTAATAAAATATTTGTCCCGACAAGTGTTTTTAGTTATATGTAGATCATGCCTTCATTGTTAATTCACTAACTACTAAAAGTGGAAATCGCAAACGTCTTTTAGGGTTACATCCTTACTCAGCATGTCAGAACAGTACAGACAGTCTATATTATCAATGAGCACTGGATGCATAACTTAGGCGACAGTAAATTATCATCAACAAATATTTCAACCCTCATTTCTTCTTCTTTAACTGCATATCTTAAATATCTCTTTCAAGTTTCATTCTTGTTGTGCTACAAATTAATATAAATTACAATTACGTTCATGGTAAAAAAAAAAGTCAGTTGTACAAAAGTCTCTTGTATTTCATTACATTGTTTACTTCCTCACCTTGAAGACTTGGTATATCAGATTTCTGTTTTCTCAGTTAAAGCAAGACACGGTACTACTACCTAGAAGTTCATTGTGCAGAAATAGTTTACGGCTGAAGAAAATCACAAAGCAAGCAATTCATAAAAAAAACTTTTGCTTACCATCATGACGTTAATGACCAGTTTGTTCAATCAGTTGAATTCTCAGTGTCGCTAGTTAAAGGGACGGAACCAAAAAGAACTATTCCTGTTACGGTGTGTGATTTCCACCTTGTTTCTCACGCTTCGTATTATTTCACTCCCTTTCTTCGCATTTACAGTTCAGAATAGAATCTTACTTTAAATTAAGAGGATAATTTCTCCGATACTAGCAGTTTCTGATAGAGTCAAGTTTTTTTTATAAATTTTATTCCATGGTATATTTAAAAAAAAAAAAAATCAACTCAGGAAAGTTCACAGGACTGACAGAAATTTCTTGGAAGTTTCGCATAACCTCCAGAACATCAACTACGGTAATTGGATTTTTCTAAAGTTTGTTCTGAAGATGGGAATGTTAAATAGACACCAGAGAAGTTTGCTTGGAGTAAAAGCGACGAAAAATCAGCTCTTAGCCTAAATCGAAAGTATGACTAAATATGGCAGCGAATTACTGCAGGGCATCGGGAATTTTTTCCGCGCCGATGCTTTACAGAACTTGTGTCAAGGGGAGATGAAATTGAAACTCGGCCGAGGGACGCTGGATCTAAGATGAAAGGTTGAAAATAAATAAATAAAAACGATTTTGAAAGTAATTTCGTACATCTCCAGAAGAGAGCACAGTAATTTTCGCGTACGGAGGAGAAAATTAGAAGACTTGACAGGTCTCATTGAAGCTCAGATATCTGAAAGGAGAACATTACAAGAGAGACGGCAAAGCAAGATGTGTCACGGTGCGGGAAGTATGAGGGGAGCGGTGAAATGAAACCGAACCTCTAATTGCGAAACCTGCGGGGTGTTCTTTACGAGAGAAAATTGCTGCTCCCTCCCTAAGAAAGAAAAAAAAAAAATATGACGAGGAAACAGTGAGTGTGGTTGTCAGGGGAACGTGACTCGTCTTTGAAGAACGTGTTCCCGCAAGACCCACTGAGCATGCGGTAAGTAACAACCTGCAGAGCTGTTCTCCAGATCTCGTGTTCAACGACCTATGATGTTTTCGTTGCCTCGGTACTTAACGTAAACGACTCGAGAAGTGACGGGAATCTACGCCGCGCCCAGAAGTAATCGACTTTCTCTCGCGGCACCATCCTTGGTCGTGTCCAACGCCATTCGACGCACGACCCTTGTTACTAGTGTTGTGTTGTTGCTGCAATTAGGAGTCAATGCCAGTACCAGAGTCTTAATTAAGGATTTGGTGGGAAACTTTCTCTATGTCGGAGCAAGCTGTTAATTTCTTTCTTCAAGCTGCTGCGTAAAACTTCCTACTGGTCACTTGGGCTAAAGGCGTATTTATTTACATTTGAATTAGCGTCTTCACGGATGTTGAATGTCTCAGTGTACTTGTTATTCAGACTGCCGACGGTAGATTTGTGTTGCTGGAACTGGAGGAGATGAAACTCCTTATCTAACCTTCGAGGGGACTCACTAGCTAGACAATATATTTGGTACCACAAATATTTTAAATCTGGCCAGTCTTTTGTTGGTCCGGTACGTGAATAGTCCTTCAATTCCGAAACGAGCCGAAGCAAAAAGAACCTCTCCTTCTCCCTAAACCTGTTTGCCGTTGAGTTATTGCCACGAAAAAACAGTAACTCCAGATCTACAACATGGACGGCAAGGCGTGCATACTTTAGCGACAGCACAGCGGCTCAGTGCTGCCGCCTCGTGGAGCAGGTACGCATCAAGCGCTGCTTGTTTGAATTACAAAATCGACGGAAAAAGTCACGAATGAAATACATTATTTCGTTACAAGGTTATTCACCTGAGTTGGTCACCTCGAGTTCTTTCCCAGTCACTGAAGATATCAGCCTCGTAACCAGAAGCTCATTAAATGAATGTCAATTTCTCTTACAAACCGCCAGTCACTGATGGAATAATTGATATTAACACATCAGAGAACTGAAAAGAGAAGAACTGCTGACCCAAGGTTAAATGTTTTCAAGGCTAGAATTTTATCAACGTTTTAGTTCATGAAGCTTGAATTTTTGTCCATTCGTGATATATCTAAATGAGCTAGTGTAACAGTTTTTGCCAGTATCATCGAGACCACAAAATATTCTTGCACGAATTTAATAAATTCCGCTGAATGCGGCCGCTGTCTTATAGAAAGCGCTTCTAACATAGTATTTTAAAATCAGTGTTTGTCTGATATATCCCATATGGAATGTCAGTATGTTAATGAAACCGGGAAGAAATATTATATTACCGTGCAGGGAGAATCAGAATACCAGGTTATAAATAGTTATTCTCAGAAAGTATTTTCACAAATTTTTGCTCGTCCAGTCATTACAGTTACATATGAAATTTTAGAGCGATATTTATTTGTGATATATGAACTATGTGGCCCGACATTATTAAAGTCACTAGATATTGGATCATGAAAACGATTTTAGTAGATATTCACAAAATGTTGGTAGTAAATTCATGGCCTGCTTATTTATGAAAGATGCACCTCACTTTAGACATCGGAAAATAGAAATATGGGTGAGTATCTAAAGCTTTTGAACTTTTCACCATTACCGATTTTACTGTTCTGTGTTACTAAAGACTATAATGTAAGAGGCAAAATCCATACCTGTTAAAGGTAGCACCACGAGGAATAGCTCCAATTATTTTTTACTATTTCAACAGCAGAATGAAGGTGGGTGGTTACTTCACTGTTCCCATCGTTTAATCTCTCAGGCAGTATGATAATAACTTCAATGAGTTTAATTACTTTCCGAGAATTGGGCTTGAAAAAAAGAATTTAATTTAATTTAATCTTAGTTTCGTTGAGATTTAAATCCCGAGCCTTTATTTTGAGGTAAGTCACTCTATCGATTGAACATGTTGTTGTCTACTGAGCTCTGAAAAACCGAGCGTGGTGATCTAACGGTTAGCGTTCTGGCCTCGCATTCGGGAGGACGGCGGTTCGAATCCCCGTCCTGGCATCCAGATTTGGATTTTCCATGGTTTCCAAAATCACTCCAGGCAAATGCTGGGATGCTTCCTTCAAAAGGCCATAGCCGAATTCCTTCCCATTCCTTGCCCCCCCCCCCACCCATCCTTTCCCGTCTCTAAAGACCTCGCTGTTAAGAGACGTTAAGCAGATATAAAAAAAAAGCTATGAAAAGTTGTTGTTTCATTAATTATAAAGTGTGTAATGATCATCTTAAACCATTATTCTCCGCCGTGCTTCCTGGGTATATATACGTTTGCGTCATCTACTCACAAATGACTTCTAACAAACATATATTTAAGTTTTATTATTTTTTGCATCACGTCAGAGAGTAAATTTTGAATTCTTATTACCTTACAGAACGACTAATGTAGGCTTTCTATATATTATTATTTATTGCTATTGGGTTTCCTTATGTAAGGGAAAATACTTATTTTTTCGTTCCTTCAAATAGCTTGCCTTCTTTTACTTATCTAACAGTGATTATGCGTTGAATCACTTTTAAGCACCTTATTTATCAAACGACATTACATCCCTAAATTTGTACCTATAAATTTGTCTAATTATAACACTTTTAGAAGTTCTCGGTCGCTGTCTAATACAGTAGATCATACTAGTTTTATTTTCTACTAAAAGTTTATCGATCAACTTTCCGCATGACTTTTTTTTTTTTAAATCCTGCCCTTTGACCGCTTTTCATATTACCCACATTTCATAGATACCCGTTGGTGCTGATCGTCCACTGCTCTCATTATTCCTTGTCACTCCGTACCTTTTCTTAATTACAATCATATACATTATTTTTGTAGATTTTTTTGGTGAAAAACCATAATTCTCTCTTCATACTTAACCAAAATCTAAAATGAGGCATCATGTTAAATATTAAGTCCTCTCCTTTGATAACATCATTTATTGAGAAAAGGATTTTTCGAAATTCATCCCATAAGAAGCAAAATTATTAACAGTTAAGGTGACGGGTATGCAACAGTTCAGAGTCTAGCTGCTAGGCTGCGCTGGCGTCGATCAGGAATGATCTCACTACCGCTAGATAGCAACACCGCATGTCACAGGGATATTGGATAAACTGCGTTTGTTTTCTAGAGTTTCTAGTGTTTTCAGAATATTTTTGTTTCTAGTTAAGAAACATTTCATCATTTCTAATTGTTTCCTAAAAAGTTTTATGTGTATTGCTACGTACCTATTTCAGTTGACAAACAAATAGTTGCTATAAATAAGACGGTTCTTCTTTCATTCTACTACAAACCACCAATCTTGCTATGCATCGAATGTAATTCGCGAAATTTTCGCACAGGTCACCTAGTCTGATATTAACTATAGTTACATTATTTTCATGTTATTATAATAAATACATCACCATCTTCTTTTTCCGTGTGCTATGAAGTGTGTTTGCTATAACCTGAACGAAGCTACAGTTCCAATCTCTCATAGTAAATTGCACTCTTTCTACAAACGTTTAAGGCGAATAATCACGTATCTGAATAAATTAATGAAAATCAGAACCTCCGAATTACCTGGAAGAAAATTTTGTGGCCATAGGAATGGGACAAAAATTACTGGCTCTTTTAGAAATACATAAAACAAAAAATGGAATTGTGATTTTTTCCGGACATTTAAGGCGAATTTAAATGTGGAACCAATGGTTCGCAATTGCTCTCCGTATGAGATACGAGTACCGTCATACTAGCATTGACAGTGGCAAAGAAACGCGTTCTCCCTCGTTTACTTTAAATACATACCTTACGAGACCGACTGTTTGTGCACGCAATAACTTACCAGATCTTTCGTAATAGTTACGAAAGGACGTTGGGCAGTTTATTTCAATGATAGTGAAGAAATTTACATCTACAAACATGGAGACTTATTTTTGTGGCTATTGCGCCATAGATTTCCCTGGAACTTTCTATCTTTAAAGCACCTACTTAATCTTATAAGTCAATGCCGCTCGTAAATTGTGTTAATACTCATTGACATAAACAAGTGTTGAATACAGAGCGGCCTAACTAGGCTATTTTTCTTCTCGGTTATGTAATATTTGTACCACTAAAAATCCGAGGTAACTTGAAATGCGTGAAATTTCGAAGTTCCGATGTGTGACGAGAAGAAATCGTTGGTTGCCGACATTCTGGTAATCACATTTCACAGCTGAGGAAGAAGTCTGAGCCCATTGTCAAAACATAGTATATTTATAACACCATCCACTGCATCATTACGGCGAGAGAGTCTCCGTTCTCACATAAAGCAGATAGAGCAACGAGGCGTACTTCCGGATGTAACGATTCGTGACGTACTTTGTTTCTTTACGTGGTCTTATTAACTTTCATTCATGACCTTGACGCTTATCTTCAAACCGTTCATTCCATTACTTGCATAGACATTATAAAAGTATAATAAATATGAATGGAGCGTCTCGTTTGATACATTTAATACGATAAACGTGATAAAAAGAGTTTTGAAAATAGGTATAATATGTAACATTTTTAGTTAATTTTTTGATGTGTATTTTGGCGCACGTACTTTTTTTGTGTTTCTTCTTGAGGCCAACCACAGAAATAACTAATATTAAAGTATCTTATGATGATGCCGTACGTACCGGGAGAAGAAGAAAATAATTTCAGAGATGGGTTAGTTTGATAAATACTTTGTCGTTAAGAGACACTTTACAGACAAAGCTCTCACGACAGGCGAAATATTTTTTGCCACAGGATTCTATTAAATATTTGGAAAGCAATTCATGATTTCGCCACGTCAGTTTCAGAAAACTGACTTCTTTTTATAATTCTTAATCAAAGTCGTAATACAATATACTTTTAATATAGGTTGAGGTAATAGTTACCGGACAGGAGATCAGTACAGATCGTTTCACACCTGAAGAAGACGGTGGAGCTAGCTGTCATAATATTGCGTTTTTTCATCAGATTCCTTTGGTATACCCCTGTGGGTTCCATTGCAACCGTACGCCGCGAACCAGTCTCTAAACGAGACGTAAAGACAGAAAAAGCAAAAAAAACGTTCTTATATCATTGAAAGTAACCACCGGTGGTCCAAATGTATAACTTTAAATTGGCGATGCTAAAAACAGGCTTTGCAGGATTTTCCGGTTAAACTATTACTATCAGTTTCATCGACGTCAAGTTTGGCTTGTCATTTTCCCATTTTACCCCTCCAGCTACCCCTTCCCTATCTAATTTCTCTATCTCCCTTTTACACGCACAGTCACACCCAAACACACACACACAGACACATTACGTCACAGAAATTTTCTGTATACTATTTCCTGTGTTTTATTTTAGCAAAAAAAACCAAAAGATGTAAATGGCGAATGTTTTTCGTTTCTTCTGCATAATCTGATGATTTATGAGTTTTAATTCCTAATAGACACCGTTGAAAATGTTCTGAAAAAAATATAATTACTTTGCTGTTAGGGAGTTCAGGAAATCAGTTCTTGTGATTGATAATACACGTTCTTGATGGTACATAGAAGATACTATTTACCTTTTCAAATCAGGGCCTAAGCTTTACTGGGAGCGGTCTGGTGGATCATTGGTTAATGACGGGAGACTGAAAAGTCACCGTTTCGAATCTCTGTCTCGGCGGAGATTTTCAAAGACTCGTAACCCAATATTTCACTCTAGTGCAGCTTACTGTGTAAGCACGCCAGAAAGATGATTCGGATTGCATGTTAAACTGTAGATTCCCTATACCCGGTAGGATTAGGGGTTTAGATTAAGGCGGCCACGAGAGGGGCGGGACGCGCAGCCAATTAAAACCCTGCCACCAGGTCTTTACGAACACACAAACCTTTACTGAAATTTTTAATTTCGTCGCCGAAATTACAAACCGTAATTACAAGACAAGGAAGGAAGGAAGGAAGTAAAAAGTTGAATCTATAAGATTTCTCTGGTTATGAACATTGCAGCAAAATTTTGAACTGCGTGATTAGGCCCGTGGCTGTTAGATTTCTAGTTAAGATATTCGTTCGAAGCACAACATTTGGTGTCAATCAGCCGAAGATATCTTTTATTTCAACGTTATTAATAGAGGTCAAATCGTACATGCGAGGTTCAGTCTTATAGTGAAAAAGAGTGAGTGGTATCAGAGATCAAAGATTTAATGTGTTGTCACGGTTAATTACGTATTCTGGCGATCCCAGTTCGGTGCATAAGTATATACTAAATGGAATAGAGCTTCGTGTTTTCTATTGTTAGTAGAACCTCAAGTGGGTCGTTACGAGGATGAAGTGATTAACCGCTCTCCACGTTCGAATTACTATTCTCCATTTTCGACCAGTATACTTTCATCAAGGTAAAATACCTGGCCTGGCCTCAGTGAGGGTCTGAGCTCAAAGTAATTTCGAGAAAACGACGTGGCCTTTTATGAGCGTGCGGCCTTTAATACACGTGTTCTAGGAAATGCCGTTCGTTCTGCTTCGACGGAGAATCGTAAACTACGCCAAAGAGCGTAAAACAAGCCACGTCCATAATTTATTTCACCTGGACCACTGACGCCCCCGAATGGCTCTCCTCTACTTGGCAACATGTTTATAGGTCCTTATGAATGAGCCGAAATATTAACGTTTTCAATTGAGCGTCTGTAACAACTAAAACCAGTGGCTTAGTCATTTCAGAGATTAAATTAAGGTCAACTGCGCTGATTGTTAGTTGTGAATATATAAAGGTGAATTTCATTTTTGATTGTTTTTACTATTCTCATTAATTCGTTCAGACTGTGTTAGTTTCAGATGTTTAGAATAATAAACATAAAGTGAATTCCCTTTCAAATCATGTTTTAAAATTATACCTGCATTATCTTATTTATATGGTGAAAGGTATATGCTCGCTTAAAAAGCTTGATTTTTTGTATTAAATAGTAATGCATTTAAAATTTCTGTCTTGAATTGCATGTAGCATTTAAATTTGTGACAGAGAGAGTAGACTGACACGTTCACTGTATTCACTTACTGTATGAAAATTATTCATGCAGTTATTCATATCATCGTGGTGTTACACAGATAGCTTTCACTACACCAGTGTTTTCTATTACGATCAAATCTTTCAAAAACATCGAAACAGTTCTCACTGTTTATCATCCCATCCAACACCATTGATGCTCTAAGACAGGGTTTCTCAAAGTGAGGTACGCGACCCCTACTGGTTCGCGAGTTGATTATAGGGGGTTCGCGACAAGATATACGTAATGGTGGCTGACTAGATGTTTTGAGTTTCCAAAACGCACAATGGTGAATTGAGACAGAACATGAGAAAAATGCTCCTCGACTGCTGGAAGAAACAAGCCCATCAATCACATTACTTAATAACATTGTGTTCTTTATCACTGTATTACTTTTGTAAAATAAAAATCCTTATTAAATAAAAAACAACAGTTTTTTAAAGGGAGTTCGCCATTGTTTGGCAAATTTTATATGGGGTACGCGGAGCTAAAAGTTTAAGAAACACTGCTCTAAGAAACTGATCTTTCTGAATGGACTATAATATCTGGTTGACAGGCTATCTTGCCCTTTTATTCTTGTCTTTCTAAGCGCGTAGTTCTGATGAAAATTAATACTGACGTGTTTCTTGCTTGAATTGGAACAGGTACTAGCACGTTTGAGAAATATTCATTACCACTAGGTGCAGATATTGGCAAACGTTTTGAAATGGAGTTAATGAAACTTAAACATGAACTCTATTTAAAAGAACTTTTCATTCAATTTCGGTATCCTCTACTCAGTTTATACTTAAATTTCGTTTTTCATGTTGTAACACAAAGCTGCATTGGAGCCATTTCCGATATTTCTGCCTCTTTTCTACCGCGAGTTATTCACTGAAAATAAGCTCTGTGGCTATGTACCCACCAGTTCAACTAGACTTGATTTCTTGGAATACTAGTTTGCACTCAGACGACCTTTCTTTGTTAGTACTTGAACTGCACCTGCTTCCAACTGGCGTCCTTCCTTGTAGGTTACCGAGTAGCGTAGATTTTTCTGGGTTTTTTTTTTTTTTAAATTAGTTTTCCTAGTAAAGTTTCATCTTATCCAACTCTGCTTAGTCCATCCTGTGTATTTGTTTTTCAGGAGTCTCCTTCGATTTCGTTTGTCGATGCAACTTTTCTTCCTTTCCTACGCTCGAAAAGTTTGCGTCTGATCTATTTGTCTTACTGTCGCGTAATGCAATTAAATCCTCATCATCTCTGTATTAACCTTAGCATCGTCGGTAAGCTGAAGCTTTGGTTAAGGTTATTCAACCGATTTTCCTTCCGCCTGCTGATTTGACATCAAAATCTTCACCTAATACCTTTCATGAGGTTGTGTTTGTTGCACTTTATTTTTATCTTCTTAGAGTTGTTTCTTTTCCTGCCATAATTTTTTTTTTTAACGAATTGTGCAATTATAGTAACTATAATCAACAAATCAAGAAAGGAGAGGACCTGAATTTTCTTCTTTAACTCTCTAACAAAGGGTCATAAGTGCTGTTACAGCCTGAGAACCATACAAGCTTTGTGAAAACTTTTTCGGTATTTGTTTATGAAGTGTGTAGTTTTAGAGTAAGAAAGTGAGGACTGCTAAAGAATTTTCCCAGAGATCTACGAAAATTCGACCAAAAATTTAATCAGACTGGCTTTGATGACGGGGCCGAGCCAAGGGTGATGTTAATTTTATATGCTTTGTAAGAACAAGAAACGCAGAGAAGAGGATACATAGATATGAAAGAACGAGATTGAGAGACGAAGGGCTGAAAATAGTTGAGAAAGTAGAGAAAATAGGAGTGAAGAACACCGCAAATTAAAAGTAGACCGGTGAGTTCCGTAACAGATCCAACCGATAGCAGAAAACTGTACTCTCATGTGCTCTTCCACAAAATTTTATGTTTCTTCTGCTAGCTTTCACGCATCTAAAACTCCATTTCAGTTTTGTCACGCTTGAGGAAAATATAATTTTTCTAAACGCTCGCTTTGTTGAGTTCGTAGGCTTACTCTCATCTTCCCCTTAGGATCTTATACAGTAGATAATATAGATAGTACTTTAATGGTATTGACTTCTTCATGACATCATATACCGTCTGTATCAATAATTTCGTACCTCCATCCATGACGAAGTTTTTGGTACTCCACGTTCTGCTGCATCCAGGTTTTTCTTCTCCCATCGTATTTCCTAGTTTTAAGATTTGTTACTGCTTATAAGCTTTGTAGTAAGAAACGTCTGCCTTATTTATTTGGCGAAAGATTGAAGAGATGTTAATTTGATCTTAACAGAGGGGAATAAATAGGACCTTAATATTTTATTTGCTTAGATGTCGCTGAGTTCTATACATTTAACTGACAAATCATTATTCAAGTCGTTTGCGAGAGGCTTCTTTTAATTGGACTTTTTGGCTCTTCAAGGATGAGATCATTTGTGTCGGAAGGGGATTTTAGTCAAGTAATGGTAAAGCAACTGCACGAGGTTTTTTTCGAAGGAACTATTCGGTCTTTTGCCGATTATTATTTGGAAAAACCATGAAAACCGAAATCTGAATATTTGGACGGGAAAATCGAAACCCATTAATACCACCAAATTTCGAAACCCATATTATCTTCCGAAGTCTAATCTGATTCTTTGTCATAGGCTTATACCAACGATTTCCTAGCACTCTGTAAGATACTTTTTTTTTACGTTGAAAAGGTTTTACATCATGTGAGTAAATATTGCAAGCGTATTGACCAAGTATACTTTAAAGTATCTGTGACACGACAGATCTCAAAGGATTTCTGTGTTACTATCCGTCTCTCCAATGATCTGGCTCAGTGCTACATCTCTTCCTAACCTAAGTTAACTTTTCATCTCCACACATCCATTATAACACAAGTCCTCAACAATTTGTTTAATATAGAGTAGTCTTTGTATTCCACTATAGTTCCTCCCTCGGTTAAAACATTAGAAAAATCCTGTATTTCTCACCATCCTAATTCCCCTTCATTCACCTTTTCCTGAAGCTATTCGTTAGTAGTCTGTCTGTACACTGAAATTTTAACATCCATTTCAATATTTTCCTCCTTTCTCGTAGTACTGAAGTCCAAGTTATAATACCACATCCGCCGAGGTAGCGACATGAAGCGCGCGACGCACGCAGCATATGGGCCGGGACACGTGTAGTCTGTGTGACCTTAAAGCGCAGGATGTGTGAAAGCACAAGACAGGTAACAGATCCTGCACAGGAGATATCATATGGCGGCAGCAGTACAGTGAAAGCCATTGCAAGAGCGACGTGTCGGGCTTACGTCCCACGATATTGTGTGACCGTCAGCTCGACTCGATGGATCGATGTTAGAGCCTCCGGGTGACTGACATTTACAGCTGGTAGTCCGCCAGAGGCCGCTTTCGGCGTTTCATCAGCAGAAGTACTCGCTTTTTCGTCGATAAAAAACAGTACCAACATGCAGGAAGCTGGCGGAAGGCAAGCTGCCTATGATATTAGAAACCGGAAAAATGAAGCTTCGTCTCCTCGACGCTGACAGAAAAGAGATAAAAAAGTTTTGCTTCCCTACAGCTCGAAATTAAGGAAGAAACTGCGTTTTATAAGGAAACATAGCTCAAACCGAGCGTGGTGGGTGAACGGTTAACGTTCTGGGTTCGCATTCGGGAGCACGCGGTTTCGAATCCCCGTCCGGGCATCCAGATTTGGGTTTTTCATGGTTTTCCCAAATCACTCCAGGCGAATACCGGGATGCTTCCTTCAAAAAGGCCATGCCCGAATTCCTTCCCGTTCCTTGTCCCCAGTCCCATCCCACCTCTAATGTAATGACCTCAGCCATCGACGAGGCGTTAAAAAAAAAAAAAACTCAAGGAAATAACTAAACTGAAACAGCTATAAAACTTAAAACTGAATTTTAAGAAGTAAAGCATTTCAAAAACCAAACTAGCTATGCAAGAGACTAGATTGAAAAAATTGCACTTACTTGCCTATTTTTCGGGGGTTTGTGCTGTGTTACGTTTCGGCATTAGCAGCAAAAAAAAATGCAACTTAAATCCAGAAAAAGGCAAGTAAGTGCATTTTTTTTTTTCAAAATGACGCCTGCGAAAAGTGTGAAATTTTATAAGAAACTAGATTTCCACTGAAATAATTTTGAGACATTATTCTGATTAATGTTTTCTAACAACTCATTTCTTTAAATACTGTAATTGCATTCTTATTACTCGTAATACCTGACTAGTGAGGACAGAGTAAATTAAGTTTTTTAGTAGACGATATTCAATGTGGAATAGTAGTGTCCGACTGGAAACGTTATTTCGTCTC
Source organism: Vandiemenella viatica (assembly GCA_031002005.1). Lineage (NCBI taxonomy): Eukaryota > Metazoa > Arthropoda > Insecta > Orthoptera > Morabidae > Vandiemenella > Vandiemenella viatica. The sequence goes on from JARYHS010009186.1 coordinate 137,818,205, forward strand.
TGGTGTAGCACAATAGGCGCTGCCTGCTGTATTGTGTGTTGCTTTGCTACGGTATATACAGGAACATATAAATAAAATTCAAGGTTAGATCACCTCGTACAATCCTTTGATCTATTTGTATACTACACACACTTTACAAATAATTCAAACATCAACTCTGACAGCTGTCAGATCTGAAATAACTGTTTCTATATGGAAATATGTAATCTTACTCGTGTTATTTGGAATCATCAGTTCTCGTACATTATGAGTATACATTTTGTTAACATAGTGGTTATGTTGCAGTCTAATTCTGATTAATCTAATGAAAATTGTTACGTAAACACTTTGACTTACAATATTCGCTGCTTTCTAATGCATTAGAAATAGAGACTATTCTCGCACTGACAGTATTGATATCAGTGATTATCTATATACACCTACATTAGTATGCGCTGTAACTAATTTGTGTTACAACAGAGAGTATGGCAGACACAACTCCACCGTTTGTCTACATTTTCTAGAAGTGCATACAGCTGTTGATACTAATTATTTTGTATCTGCATTATAGTACATTTAGATATGTCTGCTAATATGTTTGGGCTATCTGAAATCCATTCCAAGATAATGTTGGGAATGTATATCTATTAAGGTTGAATGCTATAATGGATTTTCAATAGTAGTTTGCTGGTTTAATTGGTGTGGTAAGTCATTAAAGTTTCTCTGAGCTATGGCTTCATATCATCTAGCGTGGTGAGTGACAAGTAACACTCCGTCCTTGGATTAGGGAGAACGCGGGCTTGAATCCGGGTTTTCACTCCCAAATCACTCCATCAGATTGCCTGGATGGTTCCTTTAAAAGGCAATCCGGCAATCCCGTTCCTTGCCCCAGTCCTTTACCGCCTCTAATGATGTCGGCGTCGACGAGGCGTAAAGCCGTAAGCAAAAAAAAAAAAAAAAAAAAAAAAAAATATTCATGTTGAAGTTATTTTCTTTAAATTTAAACAACTATTTTCAGCTGTTGTTTAATTCATTATTTTTATATCCATGTGGATGTTGGTGCGACGATGCTTGAGATCTAGTCAATAACAAACACTTATTCTCGAATAAAAATCTATGGGCTGTACATATAGTGGAGACTAAACTAATTTAAAGTAAAGAAACTCAGTCGCTAGTAAGGAAGTGAAGAAAGTTTCTTAGTTCTCTGTGTGCTAATTAGTTGCTCCTAGCTAAATAATTTGGATAGCTGAATGAGTGGTTGATTTGGAAGTTCAATTTTGTTTAGAAAAATGCGGTAAAAATACCCCAGATCTTTTTTTACTATCAAAAACAACTCTATAACATAGCGAATTCGTTGTGGTACCGTTTTTAGTCTCTGGAATTATGTTAAGTGATAGCTATGAAATATAAAAGTCTTGATTTTAGGACACATCCAGCGTCAAGTTTGTTTTTCCCGTGCTCAAAAGTTTACTGCAGCTTGTGGACAACTCAAGACGAACTTGAAATTGTAATCTTTCGTTATAACGCTGCCGGAATGATAAAACTGTTTAGACTGGGATGCGAGGTTCATAAATGAGTAGGTATTTTATTTATGTGAGCGAAATTAACTTCGAAAGTTGTCATTTGACTATCTAGCTTTAGGGTTTATGGGTTTACTGAACTAACCAGTACTATCGATGACAATACTTATTTTTTCAGTTTTTTTTATGGGGGGGTTGACAGAAAACAACAGTGCAGTATCAAATTAATAGAAGAGCAGTATAAACTTAACTACAATTCCTGAGATGTGATTCAAGTTAGAAACAATGTAAAATTGATATTTATAACTCCAGAAAGAAATTTAAGGAAGCCGTATATACTTCTACCCACTAGCCCTTTCCTTCTTTCACCATGTAACAACGACATTGTCACGAAAAATATTTTAGATGAGAAACATTAATTTTCACTTTGTAAGAGCAAGAAAATCAGCTGCCTCTAATTTGTCTCACAGTACGTGCGGTTCCATTCTTTGTAGAAAGTGTAACAGCATTACTATCTATACAATAATGAGGCCATATCTGTCCGCGCCAAATATCTTTCTGACACATTCTAACTGCCTTCAAATTAACAGAAGAATTGCAGAGTGAACCCAAAGGGCTGGGTTTGTGTTTAAGCAAGGCTGGACCAAGCGATAATGACCATTGTTCCTGTCCCTACACTTATACAATAGCAAAATCACATCTGCATGTGTCTAACACGTCTATTAATACTTATACGTCCCTTCAAGCTAATCAGAAATTTTGCAGATTTTTTTCAGAGTTAACCCTAAGGGGGAAATACGGATGCAGTTCGTATTTCAGTCAGATCAATCAAGTTGTAATGACCTTTCAACTATCGTTGATCTGTCACCATACACAAAAGACATTCACAAGCTTATACCTAGTAGGTATTTTTTTTGCTCATGGTTTTACTCCATGTTGACGACGAAGTTATTAAAGGCGACAAAGGATGGGGGCAAGGAAAGGGAATGAATTCTTTCATAGTCTTTTGAAAGAAGTATCCCGGTATTCGCCTGGAGTGATTTGGGGAAACACAAATCTGGTTGCCCGTACGGGGATTCGAACCAGCTTCTTCCCGAATGCGAGGCCAGAGCTTTGCCACTCACCCACACGCTTGGTCCTAGTAGGAAATATGGAAGTAACTGAAAAGTCTATTCGATTATTGATAACTAAGCGCAGGGAACTTATATCTTCTTTATCTAATGAGTACTACAGAAAACAATAAGTAACGTTAAAATGAATTTTTACCGAGCGGGGGGGGGGGGGGGGGAGGGTGAGTGGTCAACGATCTGGCCTCACAATCGGGAGGACGCTGGATCGAATACCCGTCCGGGCATCCAGATTTGGGTTTTCTATAGTTTACCGAAATCACTACAGGCGAATGCTTCCTTAATAAGGTCATGGCCTAATTCCTTGCCGTTCCTTGTCCCCAGTCCCATCCCGCCTCTAATGACCTCGACGTCGACAAGGCGTAAAGCCACAAGTAAAAAAAAAATGTATTTTTTTCTTTTTAAATAAGAAAAGAAGGAATACAAGGAAGGTGTCGCGCCGGATTGAGGTGTTGCTTTTTTGTACCCTATATCATAGGCCGTTCTAAAAATGACTATCAGCTAGAAAATTGCACAATATATGAACAAATTAACGCCTACACTATTCGTCTAAATACGGTATCTCGTAAACCGCCCCTTTAGCTAATACGAAAGGCGGAATGGCAAACCACTCTACTGTTTATTCCCAGAATGCCACTATGGAAAGCATTTTCATTGCACGGGGCCAATGATGAATCTGACATGGTACAAGAAAAATTGGCTTTGGTTTCCTATTCGCATTACAACCTATTTAGCTATTGAACCCAAACAGTATATTAAGGGCACCAGTACGAATCTAACTCAATGAGCAGATCTCGCGAAATGATCGAAGGAAACCAGGCAATTAGAAACTTAATCTCCAACAGAAATCCAAGTAGGAGATAATTGTCTGACTGCAATTACAGTTTTGAAATACAGGACAGGATAGTTTAAAAAAGTATTGAGTGAAGCTATCTATACTAGTTAGATACAAGAGCTAAGGCTACCACTGTACTGGACACTGTATAACAGTCTTCAGTATCTATACTGTGCAAGCACAATCAGTCGAGTTCTTCTGTCTGCTAGATTGTACGTATCACTTAGGGAGCGTGCATAAACCACGTAGCTCCATTTTGGTCGCCTGTGAACCCCTCCTCCCCCTCACGTAGCCCTACGTGGCTTCCCCCCCCCCCCCCATGTAGCACGTAGATTTTTTCCCTTTTGATTCCAGAAGACATTTTGTACTGTTTTCTCTTGTCAGACGATTGTAAATTACGTACGAAGGTAATTAACTGAGGGAAATAAATATTCACTTGCTGTTGTGAGTTCTGTTCCTCATTTTAACTGTGAAAAATGTTATGAAAGGAAAGGTACGTGGCCTGGATCGGAATCGCCCCCTCCCCCCACGTAGCCCAGCGTATTCCAGCTACCCCCCCCCCCCCTGGACCGAGCCAAGTAGTTTGTGCACGCTCCCTTATTAGTACATGAAACGTGAAGACTCAATTGAAAACAATGTCTTGTTAATATGCTTTTAGTATTTTTAGGCTATATGGAAAAAAGGGCACCCACATATACTCTATACATTATAAGCTAAATCGTAGTTTCAAATACAGACTTTAGGAATATTACAGCGGGATGGATTTTGTGTACTCACCCTAGCGCTCTAGCAGTTTACTTCTCTTGGATACCATTGTACTTACTTGGCAACAGACAAAATGGGTCTGGCACGCCATTACGGACCTTTTTGTTTTATACGAGCTTGGAGCCATATCACACAACTTGTTGGTGGTCGCTCTACTGACTGAATTCCAGGCCAAGGATTGCTGCTATTTCCTATGTTTGTGTCTGACAAGTTCTCGTCTTCATTTCGTAAAGTCGAAAAAATGTACAGAATTCCGTAATAACGTTATATTAACACAAAATTTTCGTGAAATTTACCTTTCAACAAAAGCTTCACCTATTATCATCGATGCTTGTAACTTTTCCGTTTAGCCTACAATGGGATACATACTCATATTTGTTGGTAAAAACACATTTAAAAACTGTAGCTAGGGAATGTTGTTAGTGAAACTAATTATCTAGAATTGAATCAAAAAGTACGATATAAAAATGACAGTTTGGATTAGCTAATATTATTCAGAAATACAAAACATACAGGGGTAGTCTAGTAAACGGAAGGAAATAAATGGGAGTGGACAGTTTAATGGAGGGAACTGGAAGAAGTTTCATACATTACTTCAGTGATGCTAAAATTATGACGTAAATAAGATTTCCAAGATGTATGTTACGATAATATATATATATATAAAACCATCGCGGAAGATAGAAAGTAGGTTTTAGGAAACAATTTGGAAGTTTAGATGGAAAGTGGGAGGTGAAATACAAAGACAATGAACTAGAACAGTGACCGAATATTTATATATGTATCTAAATAATAGCTGTCGGGAAAAATAAAAACTTGAGTTGATGTGCTGTAATATTATTCTGAATATTTGATGTGAACACGTCTATGGACTCAGGTAAGAGATCTTCATCACTAGAAACTGACTGTTTAGTAAGCATGAGAAGACTTTAAGTGCCTATTAATCAACTACTACTAGCAATAACCCGAAGGTTAAAGTGTAGTCGGACATCCTACATGACCACGTTTCTGGTTCCATAGAGAAACCGTGTTTGTCTACTTTCTCTACCTCCCTGGAGGGCAGAGTCTACCATACAAAGATATTCTGTGCGTAGTTGGCACAAATTCGTGAAACGTGATAGTCGATAGCTGACACTGTTTCAGTATGAAGTTGCAACTAGAATAAGAATATTTAACATTACTATAGTGGACATTACACTTATAATTTCTAAATATCTCTTCAAACAACTAAAAATTTCTACTCAAAATTCAGATGACCAACATCACAACATGGAGCAACTCGTGTCCAATCCAAAAATACCCCTGACGCCCTTCTGGTGAGAATACCTGCCTATAGGGGAAGCTCATGTCTTATAACTTCGCCATTCGGATTTTTTTTTTTCCAAAACCTAAAATGTTTATTTACTGGCATTTCTGCGGGTAGAAACTGAAAGGCTAGACGATGAATTTGTTTTTTTGTAATACAATCCGCTTTGTCATAATTCGTTGCTACTGTTCACCATATAGCATTCCCATGAACGAGTTGTGTTGTAGGAGTGAGATCATATAATAATCACGTTCCGTGCTTGTCTAAACGTCGCGTAACAAGCAGATATCTACTAACTGACATAGATCTCTCTCTTTTTCTCCCGGGACAAAGAACAGGCTAGCACGTTGTTGCCCTCCCCCTCACGGACAACTTTATTGCCCTTCAGACCTCTCGGTATTTATCCGCGCGGCTCGTTTCAAAGAACAGCGCATAGTTTTCACTACCCGTAATAATATACGTAAATGTTTCTTTTATCGTCGGCAGAGCCGCGCGCGATTGTTTTATGAATCCACCCGTAATTCTCGTCTTCGGTGGAGGGAGCCGGGAACCGCACAAAAAGCTGTGCCCCTACTCCTATGACCATTGTATTTGTCGTGGTGGGGCGCCGGCCAGCGGTCTACTAGTAAAAACAAACGGCGAGCGATTTGCATAGTGGTCAGACCGCTTCTTTCGATTGTTGGCGACACGACATATGGCCGCAGGTAGCTGGGCCGCAGCCACGGCTACTGCTTATTATTGCGCCTTTTCATTATAGCGGCCGGCAGCGTGTCATTATGATGAAAGGTCAACACCTCGACCAGTCCGCTTAAATCTCTCCAACGCCCACTCCGGCGAATCTCTGCGAGTAAAAATGACCTGCCGAGTGCATAAAGTGGCTATCCCTATTTCCATTATAGAGCTGCGAAACATTTTATTTTCGTTGCTGCTTACAGGTTGCCGACTACACGATGTTTTGTTTATTTGGATTATCTGCAGCCAATTCAGTCATCTATGATGTAGCCTCTAAGAGTCATTAAGTCCAATAGGTCGTCAACAACCATCTGCAGGTATAGTGGTCTCGGACAATTCGCTGTCAGATAACTCCAGGGATCCTCGGTATATTTTTATCCCATTTTATTCCTATTGATTCATTTTATTTTCAGGGCTTTACTGCTCGTCAACATCGGTGCAATGAAAGCCGATAAAGGAATTAGGCACGATAAATTCAGCCATGGCCATTTAAAGGAACCATACCAACATTCGTCTGGTGTGATTTCCAGAAATCATGGACAACCAAAATCTGGATGGCACCAAGGATTGAACCCGCGTACTAACGAATCCTGGCCGGAACGCTTGTCCTCTTGGTCTCCGTCAAACTATTGAGCTTCACTCCGATACTCTATATGTCCGTCTGCTATTTTGAATTGGCTGTTTTCTCCAAAATATCATTAATCTTGGTAACTGGTGTCATATCAACGGCCCAATTCTTGTTTTTCCTGCTGAAATCCAGCATTGACTTTTTCATAGTTCCCTTTTTTAAATTAATTCCATCTCAGATTTCGCAGTCGTAATACAGCACCTGAGCTGTTGTTTGTGGGAATATTTCATCTGAATACTTTCAATCCAAACACCATGCGACGAAAAATTTTTAGTCTAATATTTGCCTGCAGATTTAGTTGCTGGAAAATACAGATGTGCTCACGACAAAGATACTAATCTGGAAAAGGGCTAATCCATTATTCGCCTCAATCGAAATCATAAACATAAAATAGTTTTGGTTGTGCTATTTTTGTTTGTTTAGTGGTGCTGACTGTTTTGCCAGGAAATAAAATTTTCAGACAATGCAACATTGTAAATTTATCAACTCATCAGTCAGAATCGTACTGGACTTTTATTTTGAAGATAGTGGGGGCAGTTGATCTATGTTTTGTGAGTAACAGATAAATATCATGGATGGAATATTCTCTGATGTTTAATACTCTGAGTATTTACTGAGCATAAAAAATCAACAGTAAATATAGATTAATTACTACTGAGTTCTTAGATAGGCCAATTGTTTAAATCGCTCATGATCACATACTCTTTAATCCGTTTTGGACTTTGCAGTCCAAATAGAGAAACATGTTTAATATCTTCTCAATTTGGGGCATTTTCTTAGCATTAGGACTGATCTGTCAGAAAGTAAAACCTCTCAAAGTGTTTTGCATTATTCCGCCATTCCGCCTCTTTCACTGGTAGCTTTTTCCATTCTTTCTCTTGCAGCTTTCACATGCAGTCTTCATCCAACCATCTCTTGTTCATTCTACCCTGTAAAGGATCCTCGTTTACTGCTTTCCTCACATATATATTTGGCAACTTGTGCGGTCTTGTTGCACCAAAGCTACTGTGAAATTTCATCATCATTGGCTTGATTCTACTGATATTCCTTTCTTTTATATCTTATGTTTTGAAACCTAACTACTATAATAGTACTTTTTGGCCCAATAAATAATTTCTTAGAATCTCGAGCGTCTTTCTGATCTATGTTAATCCTCTGACACACCTTAAAAGTACCTGTGCTTTTCTCGTTGAGTCGTTTACTTTCTTCCTGTTTCTGCTATTTCGTCTTTAGCACGTCCAAAATACTTGACTTTTTGAATGCCTACAAACTTCAGTTCTCACAATCCTTTTCAGTATTATTCCGAGTTGTTTTTCAAAGAACTGTATTACCATAATCATTTAGCAGTACTAAAAATTTCATCTCATAATTTAATCATAACAGAAAATCGTCAGCAAACAACGTAGATTTCATATATTTTCCTTGTCTTCAGTGACAAGACTTTAGTTAACCAATGAATGTACCCAGCTTGCCAAGATTGGATGTAATTACAGCATTCGGTAGGAAACGTTTAACGTTAAGTCCTAAGTGATGTGAATGTTTGCACAAACATTCTCTTGACACTGTTACGCTTAATACATTTGATTTTTGTTTTGAAACGATTGCTACTGCTTTATTCCATCTGCTAGATCTCATATCTGGTCGGTGACGAAATGTTGTCGATTACAATTCCACTGTGGTAAACCTAGCCTCGACGGCGAGGTGAGACTTTTGCGGTTGACGGCACCTGATAGTAACAATCCCTCTCTGCATCTTTTTTAGTCCTGCACGTATCACCTCGCTCATACTTCTGCCGCCGGAAATAGCCAGACATTTTATTCCGATTGAATTCGATCCTTTTGTTCAACAGCGCATTATCACCTCGCGTGCCAGTTCTGCCCGGAAGATGAATGGATGCGATTACTATACATCTGCTTCTTACGTAATCCACTCTGACAAACGCAGAGCAGAGCCGGATAATTAATCACAATTGCCCTACCATTAACATATATATTGTATATTTAATGATAGACTGACAGGACGGCAGCAATGGCCGCGCGATTAGCATGATTAACAGCGTGTGACGGTCGATGTGTTTGAGCCGACGCGACGGGAGGATTCGTCGGACATTTGGCGATCAAGTTCCTTCTAGACATGTGTGGTGACCCGGGGCGGAATTGGGTGGTGCGTGATGCATGCTCGCCCAGTGATGGACCAATTAACACCGCTATTACGGCAACCAGTGTAATGATTGCTTGCTCAATTGTTGTCATGAAGCTTACGTTGGCGGTGGACACTTTTTGTCAGAAACATTCTCATTAATAATAACAACAACAAACTTTCTAAAAACATCTCATGCATTACCGCAAACATCGTCCTGCGATCTTACGTACCAAATAACGAGGACCGTGCGTCGGATGAAATACAGAGCGCCTTTTTAAGGAATTAATCGCTGCAGGCGAAATGGTGATGAATACCGTTGGCGGCGGATTGCATTTAGTTGACATTAGACTCAAGTACTTTTTGGAATCTTTGGTGTGTCAGCGCTGCTTTATTGATCTGCAGTACAACGCAACCTAACCGCTAATAACATTTAATCACCTAGAATGATTTGATTTATTTCATACAACCCAAGCGATAGGCATTAGTTACTTGTTGATGTTATGATAATGTAGACAGCTTGGGATTGTTAACGATAAACCAGAAGTGGAATGATATTCACTGGTTGGATTAGTTTATACTCAAATATTAGAAATAGCATCAAATTCCTCACATGAAGATATCACAAAATATCATCATCATCATCTAGGACAGCTTCCAGCCACTGGCCAGGTCTGCTGGGAACAAAAGCCTCGCCAGCGCATATCACAAAATATATTATATCTAATTTACTTAGTAATTTTTTTTTTCACGTATCCAGGATATAACATTACAAGTTGAAACAAATTAAAACAAATAAAATTAATTAATTAATGTCAAACTTATAGACTACAGTCAAAAATTAAATTGAATATGAAGACCAGAACTCTGCAATCCTGATGGCCTTCTCATTTGCCCTAAAAAAGTCGTCGTTGATGCAGGTTTCTGATAGGTTTCTGCATACCAGGAGATGTTTAGTTATATTAATGTGTTATAATATTGTATTTTATATCTTTATAGTATTTTTCAAATTGATCAAGTTACAAAAAAAAAAAAAAAAAATATACTGCTTACCTTAGTTGACGGCAGGACGGTGCAGAAACTCGTAAACGCAGTCGATACAACTACATAAAGTTTTCTGGTACAAATACTTCAGCAGTGCACTAAATCACTCCCAGTAACCACCATATTCCTGTGCCAATGAATATTTTATACCTCAAAACTGTTTGTACCTGTGTTGTTCTGTGTTTATGTGTTGCACCGCCCCCCTTTAAATAATTGTGGCAGGCGATGTTTTACTTCTACATTTTTGTTACATAATTTATGATTTATTTCTGCTAAAGCTTATAGAATTTTAAATATATTTAAAATAATTATCATATGGAAACAAATGACTACGTAGAGTTTAGGTATATAATAATGTAAAAAATGTTGAAATGAAAGAAGTAATGCGTTTAATGAGACCCGGATCGTGATACGTTTGCATGTAGACAATGCTACCGGAGTTGAGAATTTTAAAATGTTTAGCAACACCTTACAGACACCGGCTGAAGATCATACGAACGCGAACATATCACAGTGAGGCTGGAAGATTTATTAGGTAAACTTATGCCCAAATTGGATTATAACATATGCAAACCAGGCAAATAGATAGACAAAAAAAATTAAAAAGTCTACACCACATTTAAACTGGTAAATATTATGTTAATAATTTGATGATCACACTGAAACGGTGTAAAACTGATGACTCCACGAGAGCAATGATGCAATATAGAAGTAAACTATACTACCGCGTAAGTATTTCATTTAAGAGATGTGCAGTACACTAATAAACATCGGATTTTGGTAATTATATGATAAAATATTAACTTTCCTCTAATTTTTAATACAGACCTTTCGCGTAAAAACTAAAATGATTTTCTGCACGATCTGTGGTAAATTAATAATAGACTAGTTACCACCATTAACATAGCTTTAGTAGGTAAATAAGATAAAATTGTAACAGAGCTTAAACAAAAATATGTACCAAAAACTCTAAAGTAATGGAGTTTAAAGCACAGAACCGTGTTAGAAACAAAATTTGTTTAAAAATCATATACTGGAACAAGTTATTACATTTATGTATCTAGTACGTTATCTATATTTCTCAGGAAAAAAGATGTATATAATAAAATTCAAATTTCGTTAAAATAGCAGACAGTATACATTCCAAATTTCAACTATCGTTATTAGAGAAAGGTTGTATAAATTATCAATAATAAAGAGAAGTTGGGTAATTATGACCTAATTTGGTATATCGTCAGTAATTACGTCAACATGAAGAAAGCTGGATAAAATCTCTATCACGAGAAAAGGTATGAAGATTGTATTTAAAAAAATGAGAATAGAAACAGTCGAGAAATTCTTAGTAAAATACGAAAACAAATGGAAACGGTATGTAGAAACAATGAATCCTTAAAGACTGCCAAAGCAAACACTAAATTGTTTGCCTATAACAAGATCTTTCAGACGTGGTGCGGGAGATTGTAACAAGTCAGTAGATCTACTATGTAAACTGTCAAAGGTTTACAGTGTTTACAGCTACAAGAATATTTTTATAGTGATGTTTCCCATTGTTTGTAACTATTTACTGAAACAATTAAAAGCCAAATTTTAAATGGTTCCGTAAGTTGTACAACGATTATAAGTTTTGATGATATTTTGTATGAAATAGTCTGTACTGAAACATTGCATCTAATTGAATGTCTATATTTACATTTCAGAGTTTCCTATATACTAATTTAATAGTGGTCTACGTGATTCCTGTCGCAATCGGGGATCAGCGGCTAGTAAATTTGTTAAGAAACGCATTCTGAAGTCCATCCCAAAAATTTCACGCAGTAATTGGGCAGTGTGGCTGAAAGAAAAAATGAATTGGCGGCTCTACCATGGCTAAACCCAAATGTTTCAGGACTGGATTTTTGCGTTCAAGAGTTCCTATTTTAATTTAGAACAGAATGCATAGCAGTAAGAGGAAAATAGACATTGATCGCAAAACTTAAAAAGGGATAAGTACAAATTCTATTCTTTTTGTAATTACCTTTCAAAACCGTCAAGGTAGAACAAAAATGAAGGTTTTGTTTGAGTACTGGACTTAAAGCATACATATACGTTTTCTTTTATAATTTCACATGCTTTTTTTGTTTGTTTTTATTGATTCTCGAATCCTAAATTCTAATGAAGTTTTGTTGAAATTTTGTATGAAATCGTGTGTACTGAAGTATTACAGCTAATTGGATATCTACCGATACATTTAATTTTCAGAGTTTCATATCTGCGAAATTAATATGTGACACTTGTCTCAACATGGGATCAGCAACTAGTAAATTTGTTAAGAAACATATCCTGGAGTCCATCGCAAAAGCTGCACACAGTAATTGTATAGTCCTTCTTGTAAAACGTCTTGCTCCCAAGCTGCTGGGCCATAAAACTCTTGCAGCGTTAGGTGTTTATGTCTCCAGTGCTCCGGGTGGAATCCTCTCCCCTCTTCCCACCGCCACCGATTCCACAATAGTGGTGCACACCGGTCTTGTTTGTCCCGCTTGCTTTTTGGGAGCCCGTTTGCCACTATTCTGAGAGGGCGTTCACTCTCACTGTAGCCATCCCGGCCGAAGCCTGAGCGGACACTGCCCTCACTATAGCCCAAACCCCCTTTTCTTCTCCACATGGAGAGTAGTATTCCATCAGGCCCTTGTGTCCCGATGGCGGTCATACATCAGAGAAATACTGCCTTTGCTAGTTTGGTCAGCGATTCTGCTACTAGATGCTGTTTTCTTCAAATCCATTTGCATCATTTCTTCATCGTAAAATATTAGAACAGATTTAAACCATTTTTTGTAACTCAACTGTCTGAAATGCATGGTAAAAAGTGGTTCAATCAGAACAACAGGTTTTTTGTGTTATTTTGGATGTCCACTGTATTTTACTGATCAGCCAGAACATTATGACTACTTACCCACTATCGATATCAATCTGTCCAGGCGATAGCAGTGTCACCTGACAAGGAATACTGCTAGCCAAACGTGAAGTATCGTTGATCATGCTATCCGCGTTTGGAATGGGGAAGGTGCAATAAATTTGAGTTTGATCGAGGGCAAATTGTGATGGCGCGTAGGCTCGGCGCCAGCATTTTGGAAACTGTACGACTTGTCGGATGTTCGAGGTGTGCTGTGGTGAGTGTCTTCAACAAGTGGCGAAACCAAGGTGAAACCACTACCAAACCTCGAGGGGTTGGGCGGCCAGTCCTCATTACAGATGTCGGACGTCGTAGGCTGGGCAGACTGGTAAAATAGGACAGGCGGCGAACTGTGGCGGAACTAACATCAGACTTTGATGCTGGGCAGAGTACAAGTGTGCCTTAAAACACAGGGCACCGAACACTCCTAACGATGGGCTTCCGCAGCCGGCGATCCATGCACGTACCAATGTTAACACCACGACATCGGCAACTACGAATGAAATGGGCAGGTGACCATCGTCACTGGACGTTGGCGCAGTGGCAGAGCGTCTGATGAGTCCCGATACATTATTCATCATGCCGATGGGAGGGTGCGAATTCGTCGTTTTCCATTGAACAACTTTCCGCCACCTGTACTGCGGGACAGAGACAAGCTGGCGGTGGCTCATTATGCTCTGGGGAAGATTGACATGATAATCCATGGGTCCGGTGGAGCTCGTGCAAAGCACCATGATGGCCAATAAGTATCGTACACTGGTTACAGACCACGTACACCACTTCATGACGGCCATGTTTTCCAACAGCAGTGGCATTTTTCAATAAGATAATGCGCCATGACACAAGGCCAGGAGTGTGATACAGTGGTTCCAGGAATGCAGTGGCGAGTTGCAATTGATGTGCTGGCCTCCCAACTCTCCAGAACTGAACCCGATCGAACACATCTGGAATGTGATTGAACGTGGCGTCAGAGCTCATCGGCCCCCTCCCCGGAATTTACGGGGATGAGGTGACTTTTATGTGTGCAGATGTGGTTCCAACTCCCTCTAGCGCACTTCCAAGGCCTCCTCATTGCTTCCATGCCAAGACGCGTCGCCGCTGTTATCTGTGCCAATGGCGGACATACCAGCTATTAGGTAGGTGGTCATAATGTTCTGGCTGATCAGCGTATATCTTTATCAAAGTTTTATCTCACACTGAAACACACACATACCGTATTTCCGGTCCTTCTCTCATAATTCTACCACTTTACTCGTGCCTGAAAACACAATACTAGTAACAAGAGTAATTCTTTCAATTTTCGCACCGTTTCTTACTGGTTTATTTTTTTTTTTTAATAATTTGAAGTTGTATTAGTATAATTTATAATATTTAGTTTTTATAATATGTAATGGTAAGTTTAAATAACTTGCATGTCCAGGATTAATGCAGATGATTCCTGAAAAATTAATGAGTGAATACAAAATCTTATCGGTATACTTTTGTAAAGATTCGGCGCAGGGCATCCGTGCTTCAATAATCAAATGTGTACGTAAAGAGTAATAACCTGTGATATGCTGATTAATAGGATTTAGAAGAATCTTTGTAGACCTTACTTTCTATCTTAAAGCAATCTCGAAAAAAAATATTTTGAGAGGGAATTAAGTCTTCAATAGCTGTTAATAAATTTATTAATCTATCTATTCTTACAACATTGTTAAGAAACGTATTGAGAGGTTTTTATTTAGTTTGGTATCCTGTCTTGGAAATAGATTGAATCACATTTGAGGTGTAAGTGATTAAGTAAATTCTTGCGATCTCAGAGATCAGCTGACAGAGTTTGCTTTAAATGATGCGTTAGCACAAGGAAAATGTTTTATGAACATAGGGTTCCTACTGCGGAAAATAGACGAAACAACAGAAAGCTTCAAACGTCAAAAGTTTGAAATAATAATAACATCTTTTACCCACTAAAATTTTTCACTGACATTGCGTAAGATATTTGGCATTTTTCTTTAACCACAAGTAAGTACCCCAGGTAGGAGGCTTTACAGTAAGTTTATAATAAAAGTATGTAACAAAAACGCAAAATTTTAGAAATCCATTAATGTGGTAACAGAGTAACCCCTGTTAAATTGATGTTTGAAGAAGTGGATATTTGTGTCGACTATGAGTAACCGGTAACAGCTTCACACCGACTAATTTTGTTCAATTATCGGAAAAACAACGACGGCATCTTGTCCGATTACATAATGTCGACTGCGAAAGAGAATTGTGGCCGAAAAGAATTACCGTTACCAGCAAACGCCGGTGTGGGGTGCTTGTGTTGACTTTGTTTCCTTCTCCGTCTCTCGTTCTACTTTTTTTTCTTTCTTTTCTTGCGAAGGAACTGAGAGGTATTTCTGTAACTGGTCGGACGGGAACCGAACAAATGGTGGTTGGCCTTGGCCACCTTGTTTCATGAATGCGAAAAACGTTTCCACCTTGTATAGGGGCGTTGCTCCGAACTCTTCATCTGGTTGTTAAATACCTGTTACTTCCTTTCAGTCAGTCAACCATATATTTTAACTTACATGACACTGACGCCTGTTCCGCATAATTGTTGTCGTATGTGTTATTTCTGACTTCTCTTTGAAAAAGCAAATTAATTTCTATTCAATTATTTTTAATATTGTTATATAAATCGATGCGCTGAGCATTTTCTCTAGGGATAGTTTTCTATCTGATTTTCATCTTGTGAACACCTTCGTGTTGTTATGTTCCTGTATTTTTGTTGAAGAATCTGAGGGTAGAGCATTAGCACAATTTCCATAAAAAGGACTTTTTAAATTCATTTTAGAATTCAAACGTCTTTTACCAACGTCACATCTGAAGTGCTTCCACTAATGAATTTCTGTCAAATAAATGTCAAAATTTTCTGAAAATCACAAAAAATAAAGTGAACCACCTTTTTTGGGAAATGCAAAATTTTTATAAAACATAAATCACAACATTCGATAGCTGCGGTAGCACTAACCTATATCATGCTACGCAGTCCTTATATGCTTACATGCTTTAGGAAAAGCGCACAGTTAAACATTCTCTCTCATGCAATTGATTGATGTGATGCTAACAAAACATGAAGAAAATTTAAAAAAACGATTCTGGGCAATTAATCTAGAGACTGAAGATGTACCAATTGTAACTTTACTTTTAAGATTGATGTGAAAATAAGGGTTTCACACCACATCTGTATCTTACGAACAAGAAATGAAGTGTGTTTTCTGTTGTTTTTGTTTGTTTGTTTTGTTATATAGTTATTGTCAGGTGAATGATGTTTATCAAACGATTTAAACGAAGGGAAGTTTGATATAGGTCAACGAGATTAAATACCTTAGATTAAACCACTAATTATAAAATTCAAAGTTAATCGTGTTTTATATATACCAATTATATTTGATTCCCAAAAATACGTCAATCACAAACACACACACACATAGATTTCGTCAATAACCGAATCTCAACATCTTCTGAAAATAACGATTTGAATATATGACGTTTTATTTTTATTTAAGGAACTACCTTTGTGTGTTTATGAAGGAAGAAATTGATTCATCTTTTTAATCATAATAATTCTGTATACTCTAATAATCCTCCGCTGTCTCGTTAACTGATATCTGAGATTCTTATTTCCATCTTCCCTTCTGATTACTCGTCAAAGGCGTATTCCTTACTAAACATTCTCCACTGGAAATTACAATTAAACGTAAAGGGCATATTTTTTTTAATTTCCTAAGTATCGTAAACTTAAATGACGTTTTGTGAGTAAAGGCTACAGTAATATAAAACTACCACGCTTTCGTGATTTAATATTTTCGCTTTCTACTAACAAACATTTTTAAACAATTCTGTTATCTGTTCCAAGAAGATTGATTGTTTGTAAATTTTGTATGTGACGTAGCAAGTAATAACGATATTAGCTGAATGGCGTCAATTCGCTGAAGCCTCAAACAAGCTTAAGAGACGCGAGGCCCCTGGCTGCCTTTTGTGTAGCCAACCCGCTTCACGGAACTACGCACTGCCCTTGATGAATTTCCTCCAACTTTCTTCTTATGGTTCCTAAGTACCTTGACTTAATGACACTCTATGAGCACTATCCTTATATTGACTCGCTAGATCTGTGTATCCTGCTCTCATAGTCACTGAAACTTCATCTTTTCATACGCAGTATGGAATATAAATCTAATACATCTTTTACCATTCTTGAAAATAGATACTTTGGGACAGCAATTGGTTGCTGAACATAGAATTCGGAAGCGAACGGTTATGCTATCTGGTTCACCTATCCAGACTTTGACTGTTCACGGTTTCCTTGTTTAACTTTAATGCCAAAACACGTTACGGCCAATGTCCTTCCTTTTTCTTGGAACGTAGAAAACCTGAGTTTAACCGACAGTATATTTTTGAAGCAATATTCTTTTTGTCTGCTGAGCCTTTAAAACAGTTTAGAGCAATGAAATATTTGCAAACCTTTGAAACAGATCGAACGAGACTGACTATGGGGTGCATGCATTAATAAATACCATGCTTCTAGCTTTCTTCTTCCTTGCGGATACTGCTTGAACCAACATCCAGTGTAGTGCGAATAATTCGGTAGAGATTTTCTTGATTCAAACAGTGACTTATTTTTAGCATATTTTTACTATATTTGTTATTTCTGTAAGCTGCAAAAAATTCAAGAAGCAATAAAATCACTGCAAGTTTCCGAAATCTGTCAAGTAATGGCATTAAAACTCAGAAGGTTTTATATCTAAGTGACTTATTGTAGGACTATCTCTGCATAATTTACATGAAATTTCTATGAATGTTAACTTAGTGCTGTCATTCCAAAACATGAAGTACTATCTGACAAATCTACAATTACCTAATAAGACAGCTACTTAAAATGATTCATATAACTCTCCTTCATTACAGACTGACGGACTCCTAATGCCATTACATTTTGCGGTTACTGCAATATATTTTAAATGTATTATTTGGCTATCACATTCATTGCTGTAGAGAAATCTTGACATGTGCAGGCAATCCAGAAGCATAGGTATCTCACTCTTAAATTACGCTATTATTTACAGAACAATCTAAAGGAAGCTGTAGCCTTCACGGTTGTTTTGAGAATTGTAACTGCCGTATGTGCTAAGTTGGATTACATATAATTAAATGAGATGAATCCAACACAGGTTTTAAAACATTGAATTATTTAGTGCTTCAGTGATAAATCTTAATTTCCAAGTCATGTATTAAATATCTATTCAATTTAAATTTTGAAACAAACGTGTTAAATTACTTCATAGGCCTCTGATCAGCATTGGTGCTTAATGCTATATCGAAAAGACAGTGTATAAAGTAACACAACTTCACATTCTTCTTTAAACAGTGCTTAATCCGTTGGTTGTTTAGGACCCTCCGGAAGGAGG
This sequence comes from Vandiemenella viatica, assembly GCA_031002005.1. Taxonomy (NCBI): domain Eukaryota; kingdom Metazoa; phylum Arthropoda; class Insecta; order Orthoptera; family Morabidae; genus Vandiemenella; species Vandiemenella viatica. Next base: position 137,836,641 of record JARYHS010009186.1, read on the forward strand.
TATGCTACCACGGTAGTGATACTCACAGATATAATGGCGAGGGAGTATTCTTCTTTTGTATAGTTTTAGTGTATATATACAAATTAAGATGATGAATGAGTGTTATATATAGCACGTTTTACGTTTTGTGTGAGGATGGAGCCGGCGAAATCCGGTTCCGGCGCTGAAAACTCTCCCTTCCATTGAGGAGTGATGGATTACAATCACCGGTGCCGTATGCCATCACTCCTTGTGTTCTGCAGATTGAGTTCAATCCATGACTTTGGCATACAGTGTGGTGATCATAGATTTGAACTCTTCTTCCTCGTTGACGACGTACCGAGAAATTAAAATTTCTTCTAAAGCTGCGTTACCACGGAGGCCGCACCTCATCAGCCGAAGTGTACGGATCAGCGCGCATGGCGGGGTAGCCCTCGCCAACTCCCCACCACCTCGCCTAGTGTCGTTTCATCTACAAACGCCTTTCATCTTTACCGCCTGGCGATGGGTAGAGGCGCGCCATCCGTGACCACGGACGGTTCCTTTGAAGCCTGACGCGGCCCAGACCCGGCGCGGCTTACCAAACAATGCGCCGTGGGAACGCACCTGAACACTTACAACCGGAGGCCGCCAATTGTGAAATTCAGATATAGTTCAAACTGTGTGTTATAAAAGCTCATGGCCAGAGGTGTAATGTGGCAACAAGCACTACTTCACCGTTATAGAGAAAATCAACATTGAAATGTTCAGTTGCGTTCAAATACTTTCTACATTATGTATATTTCAAGGATAGCGTGGCGCAATTGGTTAGGGAGCGTCCATAAACTACGTAGCTCGGTCTGGAAGCCGGGAAAACGGTGGGCTACGTGGGGGAGGGGAGTTTCCAAGCCAGGCCACGTAGCTTTTCATTCGTATTATTTGTCACAGTTAAAATGAGGAACAGAACACTCAACAGCATGTAAATATTTATTTCCGTCATTTAACTATCTCCGTATTAATTTACGATTGTCTGACAAGATAAAACAGTAGAAAATGACTTCTGGAATCAATAGGGAAAAAGGCTACGTGCTACGCTGGGAAGGGGGGGGGGGAGGGTAGAGACAAAAGCCACGTTTGGCTACGTGGTGGGTGAAGGGGTTCACAAGAGGTCAAAATGGAGCTACTTGGTTTATGGACGCTCCCTAAGCTCTCTGCATCATAAACCCATTCATTGCTGCGGGATGAACTCTTGCTACTGGAAATATTTTTTATTTATTCAAATATGTGCAGATAATTCCCGGCAATCAATTTCAACACTTATGCATACAATAAGATTTTTAAACACCTTTTGTTTTGGAAAAATGACAGCTTCTCGCTTCGACCCTCGAGTACCCTGATGCGGGAATGAATATCTGTCCTTCAACTGTAACGGTAACGATATTTGTATTTCAATCTTGTCGCATCAAATATTTATATTTTTTAAATATAACTTTGTTTACAAACATCATAATGAAGTTCGAAAGCGTCGGTTTTAAAAACTTATTATATGCATTATTGTTGAAACGGTTGCCAGGAATTATCTGTATACACATTTGAATAAATAAAAAAAAGTGGCCAACAGGGAGATTCGATCCAGCGACGACGGTCTTAAGGACCAGAGAACTTGCTCGCTGCGCCACACGCCCCTTCCCGGAACGCAGAAAGTATTTGAACGCAACAGAATATCTCAATGTCCATTTTCCCGACAACGGCGAATATGCGTATGTTATTACACTGCCTCTGGCCTTGACCTTTTATAACACACAGTATGAACTGAATCTGAATTTTACAATTGGCGGCCTCCCCTTGTGAGATCTGAACATATGTCCAAGGCCGAACACAATACTGCGCGCTGATGACTTCCACCACGAGGCGGGTCAACCTAACACTAGGAACGACGAAATATTATACATCTTGCTCCTCACAACGACGAATGGGATATATATAGGAAACATACGTTCTTGATATACTAACGCATTGTGTCGCGTAGCATAAATATACAGTTTAATAACAGCCTATTTGTTTCTGAATGAGGAGGAATGGTTACAAAGTATATTGTAAGAAGCAAACAACTCGAGTTGATTGGGATGCATACTGCGGCTTGTTTAGCCAAGTTAGAAACACCTGACCCTATTCGAACGAAAACCGGAGCATATTATTAAGTTACGAGATAAGTGCACATGGCGTTTCAGCTGTCACAGCGAAATGTAGTAGTGAACGTTTCTTCAGGCACACCTGCAGAAGTAAGTATGTGTTGAGTCCAATTATTATTATTATTTTTTTGCGATGCATATAATTTGCCGCCTTCGGCGTTTACACAGGGCCTCGAATTACTCATGCATATGAACCATGGGCACAATCCACACTTTTTTTCCTCTGATCCGGCAACGATGGAGGGGGGGGGGGGAGAGAAGGGAGGAAGGAACTGAGCTCCTGCCCGAAGTAACTGAGCCTGTTAGGGCCAGCGTACTTAATCTATTCGTGGAAAATATTGTGTTGCCATCTGTTTACGAAAAGTGTAACTTTTCGTGTACTGTGTGATAAGTGTTTTGTGAAATGTGTGGTTTATGAGGCGAAGATTGGGGTCAGTTCCAGCATTCACCTCGATGACTGCACGAAACCGCTTGAAAACCTCAAACACGACAGCCGGTACGCAGGGTTCCAGGCTTGTGCCCGGTCCGTTTGTTTTTGTTTTTTTTGCTTCGCTTTACGCCTCGTCGACAGCGAGGTCATTAGAGGCGGGATGGGATTTGGGCAAGGAACGGGAAGAAATTCTGTCATGGCATTTTTGAAGGAAGCATCCCGGTATTCGCCTGGAGTGATTTGGGGAAACCATGGAAAATCCAAACCTGGATGCCCGGATGGGGATTCGAACCCGCGCCTATTTCCGAATGCGAGGCCAGAACGTTAACCGTTCAGCCACCACGCTCGGTGGTCCCGTTGTACCTCCACCATTCAGTATTCGGCACAGCGCACTGAGCCACATTGTCGTATAATCCACGCTTTTAAACTGATAGATTTCTGTTGGGTTTATGTTGTTCTGAATTGATTAATTTTAACATTTGTCCTGCATCTTATGAATTTGGACCATAGTTGTTGATTATTATTATAATGTTAATCTGCGGTTAGAAGTTACGTTGTTTACAGAGAATATAACTTTAAATAACAGGATTAAAACGAGACAGGATTGTGAAAAGCTATACAGGTTATCTTGTTGGGCAGGTTAACGAGGAATAACGATAAATGTGATAAAAGTTCAGCTTATTATACCTTGTTCATTCTGAACTGTAGGCTCAAGGTTATGTTCCGCTGGCCCCGATCCTCATCTCATCATCCCCTCCCTTCCTACCTCTCCGCACCGTACGCTGCATCCAGGCGGGCGAATGGTAAATTTCCCCTTCACATGTAGAAGAAAAGGCAGCGGAGCGGGGATAGAGCATACTGGCCTTGAACCGCCTCTCTTAACTGACCGCGCTATAGATACGACGGAAAGTAAGGGTTCTGGGGGATAGTTCACATTAATGTAAGAGATTCGCTTATTGAAAGCACAAAATTTAAATACCTTGGCATCTTATTTATTAATAAAGTAGTTAGACAGGACACATTGGGCATTTGGAAAGGACAGGTATCAAGGTACTGCACCAGGTAAGAATGTTGGAGAACTCGGGACTACTATACAATATCTAGATGAAACCCTCGCTTGAGTTTGTTGGGATAGTATGAGGCCCACATTATTGCTGTCAGTTTTTGGAACTGGAAGTGGCGTAATGGAGGGCAGCTAGATTTGTTTGTGTGACGAAGCGTGCTTGGTGCAAGCACATGGTCATCTCCACCCACTAGTATATTAAAATGTACTTCTGCAGAAGACAATCTTAAGAAGGTCGAAACCGGTCAAGACTAATAGCCTGACTGATGCAACTAGTTGGCTTTATTTTACATCTATCACCTATTTACCGTTGCTTAAAATCGTGAAATTACAAAAGTATAAAGTCAATTACAGGTATGATAAAGGAACAAGGGTAAGAGTCATTGGGAATGTTCAAGACGTACTATGAGGCTTGGTTATATAGCCGGAGAAGAACTGGGAATAGTAGGTGGAAAATAGTTCTTGATTTCAGGCTTAGAGGGATGGAAACGTTTTCATTTACAGGTAAGAACTGAATAATTTAAATTAAAAACAAAAGTATGTAACATTGGGTCATAAGCTCCATAAAAATTAATTAATTAATTATTAAAATGCTTCTTAAATTCCACGTTCTTTGTGAACATATAATTAATTTTCCGATAATTGTTTATCAGCTGATGCTCTCTAAATTACATTTACTCAAGATAAGCTCCATGTTTTAGTAGTGTGAAAGCTTTCCAACGTTAATGCTTTAACAATGGCAAAGGATTTCAGCTATATTTCAACCATCTTAAAGTGTGGAGTCGTTCTGTTTGTTTTGCTAGTGAGCAACCCGAATCCGTAACGGGAGGACCTCCTGTATCACTGCTGGCCCTTGACGTTATATTTATAGCCGTGATGGCCGGAGTGGACAGGCCTTAAGCAACATGCGATTCACGTACTTCGTTGTCGGTACTTGATCCCGGCGGCCTCTCAGTAATCAAATATGCCAGCACGAATTAGAACAGTTAATACGGGCTCTGTTGTTCAGATGTTTGGCCACCACTAGCTGTACTGAAGCGCTTCTGTTGTTGCTACTCGTAATAACGCGTGTCTTAAAACATTCGACACCTTACGAACCTCTTTGCAAATACTTAAAACGGTAAGCCTCACGATCTGTTTAGCTGATTCCTGCCTGTATACCTTCACAAAACAAAAAGGAGAAGAGAAGGACCACTGAGCTCATAAGAAAAATTATAGTCAATAAAGTTTATTAATCGTAGTTGACCTTTGGATGGAATATTACTGTTACTGGTACCAACGAATACTATGCTTACGTCGATTTTTGAAGAAAGGGTAAAACATTGGTAGAGTTTCGTAGTTTATATTAGTTTGTATTCTCGTGAGTTATAGAATTTAACAAACTTTAATATGTGTTCTCTTGGTCTACGTTTTTAAAATAAATAAAGTAAATTCATGTGATAGTGTTCAAGTTGCCGCACATTCCTCCTCTGTTATGGTTGTACCTAAATCTTAGCGGGGATTCTGAACTGTCGAAAATTTAGAATGGTTCACACGAACAAAGCAAAACTTTTCCAAATTTGGTCACGTTAAGTTGTCTTAAAAATTCTTGTATGGGTCGGGATTTCAGTTGATATTTTCAGACCCCCTTAATATCTGGCAAAACTTTAATTGTGTAGAACTCCCTGTGAGATTCTGAATTGACTTTAAACTATAGGTACCCTTTACCCGGTATCACTGGGGATGAATGCTACGCGTCATGACAGAGGCGGATTAAATGTCAGATACTTGTTCGTACGATGGTTAAGAGTCACTGGGTAACAAAAATATGCAGCCATTAATGTTACATAAATAATTATTATTACTATTGTAAATGCGGATTTTTATATTTTACTTCGAATAAATTATTTCTTGATCATATCCAACTGTTGAGGCTGCAGAAATGTTTTAAAAATTCCACACAATTCAAAACAAAATTATAAGAAATACTGTCACGCTAATAAAAACAACAGAAAAATATGCGCAAGACATAGTTAAGAATAATTTTTGTTACCAAAATTTCTTCTAAGCGGTATATAGATTAAAAAATTTGAAACAGTGCACTGAAAATATGGTACGACGTTTAGAAGCAAACTGGGTCACTAGCAACGAAATGAAACTCGGTCGTAACACGTAATGCCATGACCGCGTTTGTCTCGTATTGCGAAACAATTTAAAGGTTGAAAATGATAGTTATCACTCTAAAAGACATGTTTCCAACAAGGGTTTGTACAACATACACAGAGGCTTGGGGTGATGCATTCAGAATTACTCGTATTCGATTTAGCCTCGACTATCACACCTAGAAATAATGCCGCGGTTTTTTACCAAAAGAACCCATCACACATATCCTTCACAATAATCTTCTCCCGGCTACATTGACCTTTAGTCGATGGGTCGTAAAAGCCTAATAAGAAAAATAAATACAGTAGACTATAGGAATGGGAGCACGAATGTCACCTCTCATTGTCTTGCAAATAGTGTCTGACAAGTGACAAATAATATTCCTCTAATAAGTTGTGGTTTGTTGTCACTGTTAAAAAAAAAAAAAAAAAAAAAGTGTATAAGTGTATTCCTTAAGTTAACAGACGTCTTTATCTACGGTGTAGCTTTGCATTTCATACTTTCAGAGATGCTCGGCAGTTACATTTTTCACCATCAGCCTAGTGATTTCATTTAAAATCATTGAAACCATGTTCTTACAATACAAGATAAGAAAAATATTGTATTCATAGATCTTTGAAAATTTATTTTTAAGCATTTCGCCGTTTATGATTCCAGGATATACAGAATTTAAAAAAATGCATAAAGTATATAATAATAAGTATTTAATGAGAAAATTATTTGATTTAGCTCATCAAGCAGCAATCAAAAGTTTTTATAAACAAAAACCTAATATACCTATTTAACTTTGCACTTGTACTAAGAGGTATGTAGTAGTTATCAATAAATGTAATTCCCAGAATACCTTTAACATAATGATATTTAGAAGCACGAACAGAAAAATACGTTTGACGTGATGATTAGGATTTGAACCTGTGTAAAATAACGAAAAACTGAAGTCTATGGTGTAAATACCCTGTACAGTAATAATTATGATATAGTTAATCAATAACGTAGCAAACGATGATGCTTAGAATGGAAATTCATTTTGATGAGTTTGTGGGAAACACAGATCCAACGACGTATTTGTTACTGAAGTCTAAGAGGAGAATTTTTTTCTTGTTCTCTTTTAAGCAATTCATTAAAATAATACAGAGATCTAACAAGAATAACATGTTTCAGTATATTTGCTAGTGGTATTTTGTAGTCTACCTGATGCAAAACTAACAAAAAAACCATTGTAAATAGTAGGATGGTGGAGAAGTTTTAGTGTATTAATTATTCCAGCAGAAACTTATATTTGTGTTTACAGCATTATAATTAATATTTAATGAAATTTCATCTGTCTCACTACGACGATGGCACTACAAACTATATTATGGTTTCATGATCCCATCGTGGTTAGGATCTACATGGAGGTTGTCCAGAAATCTTCAACGTCAGTTAATTATGGAAATAAAACTTGGATCATTACAGCAAGAGTTTGATTTCTCTGGAAATAAAGTCAAGAAACTTGGATACCATAGTCTTCGTTTTCTACCTTGAGTTGACGACCCAAAGATCATCTTCATCAACTATTGCTGAAGTGGCAGTGCGAGTGTACATTGGATTGCAACACAGAACTGAGAGCTCGTTTCCGTCAAATTCCGATGTCTACAGCGATATTACAGACATTAATTTGGTTCCTAATACTGTTATTCGAGCGTGAGTTTGATGCGAACATCCCCGGACACCATTAGCATGAACAAGACGCCGTGTGGGTGTAACTCAGGTCTGACTTGTTCGTCACACGCGGGCCACCAAAAAGAAGAGCTGGACATCGGATTGCATAACCCGTCTGGCCATAAACGATCACTTGCCCCGTAAAATTTAACCAGGCCACCGTAAAACAAGACCTGGTACTACTAATCGATCCCGGATGCGTGGAATCTAGGCAAACAGCCCGTGACCGTAGTGTGAAGTCATTGCCCTTGCTGCAGTACCGACTGGTTCAACCTCCTGCGTCAAATGAACAGATTGTTATTGTCCAAAAATATTTTAACATTACCATACATTTCAATGATTATTTCGATACTAGGTCCTAATTTTTGTCCCTGTTCACCCTGTCGGATCAGCCTTACTCCCAATCACTTTACGCAGGTTTCTTATTTTTGTTATTATTAGAATTTAACAATATTTTCATAAATAAGATGAAGTTAATGTGGCTGTCTGTCCACAAACCTTGTAGGCTATGTGCTGTCTGCCGTTGCGTTATTCTATTCTTGAAACTAGCGATTTTAAGGCTGATTTTTCTACCAGTACTGGCTTACATGATTATGTTAAACAGCCGAAAAAACCGCAATGAGGACTGTGGTTACGCAAGCGGCGGTAGAATTTAAATTTGACCTTTCTGGGTCTAACACGACTGCGCCTTTGCTCTGCCAGCCGCACTTGTAGGTCACGTGTGGACGGAAGTATTCTATGAAAGACCTTATTGGTACCTTCTCTTTACATCATTTTCTTCATCCAGCTCTTCTCATGTTTTCCACCTTTTATCTGTGGTAGAATTGTAATTTCAGGCTATTTCGATGACCTTGATTTGTTTATGACTTCATTTTACGTGCTTACTGCCCAGTCAGGGCTGTTATTGCCCTTTTTGCTCTCTAGGTGTAAATATATAGACTGAAAATATTGTATGAAATATAGAAAAGAAGAATGTGGAATGAATTCTAGAATAAGGCACACAACTATAATCGTTAAATTATTCGCAAAGTTAGAACTAGGCCTACTGAATTACTTTCATTAACCGTTTTGCAGTTCTGACTTCTACTGATACTCTACTTCTGAAACTGCTATCACTACTGTTTCTTAACTTTCTACAAAAATCTACATCTAAATCTATACACTGCAAATCACGAATATTGCGGTCGGCAGAGGGTGCTAAGCACCAGTCCTAATTCTGTCCATTCCAATCCCGAGCAGTACGAGGAAAGAATGAATACATATAAGCATCAGTACGGCATCTTATTTCTCCAATCTTATCCCTCCTGTCATTGCGACCTAAATAGGTTGGTGGAAGAAGTATTTCATTGTACTCGTAAATTAAAGAATTTCGCATATTCTCCAATAAATTAAACCCAAAATTACGTCGTCTGTCTGCCAATCAATCCTATGTATCAATTCTGTGACCTTTCGTAAGGCGTTCTGACCTCGCATTCGGGAGGACGGCGGTTCGAATCCCTGTCCGGGCATCCAGATGTGGGTTTTCCATGGTTTCCTAAATCACTCCAGGCAAATGCCGGAATGCTTCCTTCAAAAGGCAAAACACTTTCGTAAGGACTGTAACTAGCAGTCACGAATCGAGCGACTCTCTGCTGTAATTTCTCCAACGTGCCAATCAATCCCTTGCGATACTGATCCCAAACTCCAAAACAGTATTCCAAATGCGGAAGCCCTAGTGTTTTGTACGCTATTTCCTTTGCATGAGCATTACAACTTCTCAAAAAATGACCTACGGATCGTAATCTAGAATTAGCTTTGTCTACGATGGAAGTTATGTGCAAGTCCAATTTCAGTTTGCTTTGTACTATTACGCCCAGATACTTCAGGGAATCAACCGTGTCGACAGCTGAATGGTTAAGTTTGTACTCGTGAACAAACGGATTCTTTTTGTTACTTATTTGCATGCCTTGCACTTTCATAGTCTTGTTTTCTTTTTTCCTAATGGCGGACAAGAATCGGAGTGCAGATTACATGCTCCGATCACTATGTGAATTCGGCTGGAAAAGAAGTTGAGGGCAATGCCAGAAATCTATTTGTGGAAATGTTTTTACGAGCTTAGGCATCATACTAGTTATTCCCCTATCAGAATGCCAGCCATACGTCATTAGAAAGAAAGCGATTCTATCCACCGTTTCATGGTAACTGCTTAGTACCTACTGTTTGAGTGCTGGCTCATTTAATGTATTGGCATTCTCTAACATACAAAGCAACAAACTGAAGGAACCTCTGCGTCTTGTATGTGACAACACAATATCTGACAACGATTAGATTTTGTATGACTTGTGATGTCGGTTAAATGTTACGAACTTGCGTGATGGTAAAATAATTTTCCTACCCTTACGTCACTATCAATTACAGCGTTTGCAATTAACATTTTAATTTTCATTTATTTCGTTTATTAATTTGCACCCGTGACACATTACTGCCTGCTTCTGACTGTAGACAAATTTAAGACAACAACAGTAGGCCATAACAAATGCGCCAATTCTTAGTTTTTACGGCATCAAAGTTCTGTCACTATCATAGATGAAACGTTCCAGACGTAGGCAATGGCTGGATAGGCCGACTACCATATACGTATTTGGACCTGTAGAGAGTGAGGCCTACCAAATATTCGTGAAATTCGCCGTGTAGTAATTTGTCTCTAGCTTCGTCACCTGTGGCCGATTTCTTTCCAGACAGGAGAGCAGTTCATTAGGAACTTTCAAAAGCGCATGTCACTGATTCACTCCTGAGATTTCTAACTTAGTTGTGAACCATATTTGCCGCCAATGCACTGTTCATCATCAACTATAATCCAAACCAATACAAATTTTTCAATCGACAAACAGAGTACTTAAAATTTTACTATCCGGGGTAGGCGTATTGCTCCGATGTTCATATACACTCTTTGCACGCCGACAAGTTGAAGCGAGGTGTAGTCTAGTTTTTCATAGTAATTTAGATGATCTCACTTCTAAAGTTTCAGTTTGACTCAATAAATTTTAACAATCACAAATTAATTGCGACAGTAGCTGCTTTCACTTCAGAAATCGTTATGCTAGCTCCATCATTACGTTGATCATACCTCCTTTTATCTGGTGAGGTCGAGAACGGAAAGGCAAAATTCTCTCTTCTCTAGCCCCGTGCTATAGATTTCAGGAATCTATAGGAACTATCTTTATATGAGGTACATTTCATTCCAAAGACGTAGCCATGTTCCTTTTGAATAATGTATCATCTTGAAGATTTTCTGTATGCCAGAGTTTTACATCTAGGGAGACTCTCATTTCTCTGTGGTTGCATCATTTTCAAGTTGTCCGTAGAAAACCGTTTTTTTTTCCTTCTTCTAAGATTGATGCACGATTTGTGGGAGACCTTCCGTAGTTGTTTCATAAGAAATTCTATGATCGTTAGAGATCGTTCACAAAAACCAATTTTTTGTCTTTTACGTTCCACCATGTTCTTATATCTAAAAATTCGCTTGTAATAACAATTTCAGCTGAACAAGTAATCTCATTAGTTAATAACGACTTCAACACAACGCATGCATCTCTTTTATTGTGTGAAATCTGCTCCGCGTCGTAGTGGTTGGTGCTTCCGGGAGATAGTCCCGAGCACTTAGTAGCTAATGCCATTGACAGGAATTATTGAAGAAGGTGGAAGGAGCAATAGAACCAGAATATGATATTCTCGATTAATGAAATTGAGGAAGTATATTAAAAATTACTATCCATTAGATGCTACTAAGTGCCGGCGAATAGTGTTCTAAATAAATTTTTAGTGTCTAAATAAGTTGTTTACACTCTAGACTCCTTATATTGGATCATTAGGGCCTAAAGTTTGGTTGAATGATTAAAAGAATTCTTAATATTCTATTTAGAGAACCCAACTTATGGCTCACGTAATAATATATATATAACCAACAATGGATTCTGCTCCTAATAGCCTCAGCCTCTTCAAATCTGGATTAATTGAATGGTTGTGTTCTGTCGTTGGTAGCACTGGCTGCTGCTATTAATAGTACTCAAAAAGTTTTCTGTGAAGGTGAGATTTATTAACAGTTGTTATGTCTATTGTGATTTGTCCGAATGCTAAGATATGTCGATAGTGTCGTATCAAGCAAAATTTTCTATGAGGTATCATCTGTAAAACGAATGCTAGCACCATGATTCAGTTTCACAAGCGGGGGTTTGACCTTGCAGTTTTAAACGGCATAGATGTATATGCATTTGATTCCTGTCCCTGCTACCCTCTATTCATGAGTAAAATTCGGTTCAACGTAGGCTATAAGTGATCAGGAAAAGTCCTCTACCTAATTCTTTGAGCTGCTTCTCTATTGTTAAATTTGTACTAATGACTTACCTTTATTTATTTTATTTATTTATTTATCAATCTTGTTTCATGGATCCCTGCTGAGGAAGGACCTCTGGGATGTGAAACATGTCATGGTTAATACACATACATAGGTTTTAGCCTGAATTCCAACAAAACATGTATAAATATTCATGATTCAAGCTTTTCGGGTTAGGAATCATACATAAATAATTCTTTGAATTCGCATGTGAAAGAATAAGTTTCGAGTTGACCTAATCAGAATTCGGTTACTCATCATTTTCCTAATTCTGTTCAGGCGAATGCTGGGATGGTCCTTCACGTAGGCATAATCGAATTACTTTGTGAACTCTATAATCCCGTGTACAATACCCGACTCAGATGGCTCTGACGTCGACAAAGCATAAAGTTCTGAAATTATCAGTACCCTGCAAGAAACATCCGCCCAATACGTCAATAATCAGAACTTAATTCGTACCAGCGCGGCTCAAAACTACAGCATAGCAATCCAGGAAGTTTCTGCGGAACCCGAAACACCTGCATGTGATATTACTGCGGTTGTGATGACGCTGGAGGAATTTGGTAATACCTTTAGAAGCCTTAAGGCATTTCTCATGTTGTACTTCGGCTGAAACTACTGCTTCTGACAGGTATTATGTCTTGGTCGGTTTATACATGTTTAATAGCAAAACCGGTTAGTCAGTTGGGCAATTTATGTTTCGTCTACTTTCATTGCGTTAGAGCCCACCTTCACATATTTTCTGTCTTGGATGTTGATGGCTGGTAAATTACGTCGGCCTGTTTCTGTTTCACACATTATGATGTTTAAACTTCATAAAAACTACAAAACTTCTGAATCTCTGGTCTAGACTGTTTTACACTCTTTTAGGCTACTTATAAAAACTGAACAATACGACTATTCTTGAAACAAACAAAAAATCAGTAGATGGAAAAGATTCATCTATTTTTAAGTAGTACTTTTTATTCAACTATTAAAACCACCATGCTATCAGATCTTACATTTCAGTAATGGGAATAAAGCTCAGCAGTGTAGGTGATAACTGATTAGAAAATTCCAGTAGGTACCTGCATTAAGTTTCGAACCAGATTAACAAATCAGTTTACAGTTAAATAAGAGATAAAATAACATTTGCTCTATTAGCTATTAACTTCTTGTTTTCTCTGTCTATAGGGTAAACAGCGAAAATTCATGAATATTTAGGAACTTTCCACCACAAATGTTATTTTTTTTCGGTTGAGTAATGAGTTTTCAATGGCAGCAAAAGTGATTTAACATTCTTGCCATGACACTTACACGTTTTACAAACTCTTGCGCCCTATCTGAGACAGCTGTTTCTTTTAGACCTCTCCTGATGTTGTAAAACAACTTGTAATGTGAACGGTGATATACGTGCTTCACCGTATCAGCTGTGAATATTTATCTCCCATCCTTCTCTATGTTTCAACATACGGTTATCTAATACTAACGAAATTATTACTGGAATAAGTGAGAAACATTTTTCCTTGATGGTATTTTAACACCAATTTCAATTTTGTTCTGATCACTTTTTATTTCTAATATCCTCCTTTTAGTTTGTGTCACTGAATGTGCTCTGACAATCTTCAGCTTTCAGGGGCAAGTTACACCAGTTGCCTTTTATCTGTGTTGTATAATTTGGATTTTCTTTGAGACTCCTGGAAAATGATTTCGAAATCAGTACATATTCATTTGTATCATTATTCCTAGGCACCCGACCTTTAACTCATTCAAAATACATTCATTCGTTTTGGGACATTTGTCATATTCTCTCTGTAAGCTCCGTATGCTGCTGTCTGTGGTGATTGTGATGTAGAGTTTGAGTTATGAATGTTTTTAAATCAGCATACTTTTCACAGAAACTTGTTACATGTATTTAAAATCCAGCAGGATTGGTACTTACATACTCCATAGTTCCAGAAGAGAATCCTATAGACACTTATTTCTCAAACATTATTTTGTCTTGCAAGTTTCAGAACTAGTTGTGAGCTACAACCCGAAAGAAACTACATGATGTCATTTTATATTACTGGAATATACAAACAATTTAAATTTAAATTTTATATATATACACAGACGGAAAAAAAAATCCCAACACCAAGAAAGACTTGTGTTAGATAAACGAAATTTGGTAGGCGTGTTTATACATCTGAAAGATGACATCGATTCAAATTTCGCGCTTCGCGCATAAGTGTGGCGCTAGTAGCGCTACTCAGAGCTTGCAAATCAGGTTTGCTTTAAATACGCGCTGTAAAGTTTGTGAACGTTATTTACCGCTGAGATTTGACATAGTGAGTTGATGTTAGCCAAGAATGCCTTTAAGAAGACGAAGAAGCCATTATCAACAGCTCACCGAGTTTGAACGAGGTCGTGTAATAGGGCTACGAGAAGGTGGATTTTCTTTTCGCGATATTGCAGAAAGACTTGGCCGGAATGTATCCACTGTGCATGATTGTTGGGTGCAGTGGTCAAGGGATGGTACTGCCTCAAGAAGACCGGGTTCCGGGAGGCCACGTGGCACTACTGAGAGGGAAGACCGCCGTATTCGGCGTACAGCTGTGGCGCATCGTACTGCGTCTGCGGCAGAAATTCGAGCTGCAGTTGGTACCACAGTGACACAACGAACTGTTAGAAATCGGTTACTTCAAGGACAGCTCCGAGCCAGGCGCCCTGTAGCGTGCATTCCACTGACTACAAGCCATCGCCGTTTGCGACTCCAGTGGTGTCAAGCCAGAGCTCATTGGAGGACGGAGTGGAGATCTGTTGTGTTTTCTGATGAAAGCAGGTTCTGCCTTGGTGCCAGTGATGGCCGAGTGTTGGTCAGAAGGAGGCCAGGGGAACGCCTGCAACCAAACTGTCTGCGGCCTAGACACACTGGACCTACACCTGGAGTCATGGTCTGGGGAGCAATTTCCTATGACAGCAGGAGCACTCTTGTGGTTATACCAAACACACTGACTGCAAATTTGTACGTCATTCTGGTAATTCAACCTGTAGTGCTGCCATTCATGAACAGCATTCAAGGGGGAGTTTTTCAACAGGATAACGCTCGCCCTCATACCGCTGTTGTCTCGCAACGTGCTCTACAGAGTGTCGACATGTTACCTTGGCCTGCGAGATCACCAGATCTGTCTCCAATTGAACACGTATGGGATATCATTGGACGACAACTCCAGCATCATCCACAGCCAGCACTGACCGTCCCAGTATTGACAGCACAAGTACAACAAGCATGGAACTCCATACCACAAAGTGACATTCGAAACCTGTATGACACAATGCATTCACGTTTGCAGGCTTGCATTCAAAATTCTGGAGGTTACACCGGCTATTAATTTAACAGTATTTCACATTTGAAATGCATTTTCTTGAGCTTAAATTAACCTGTGATCTTGAAAATTTAATCAATTAAACATGTTAACTTGACAAATGCATTGTCCAAATTTCATTACTCTACAATAATTTTTTCTTGGTGTTGGGATTTTTTTTTCCGTCTGTGTATATAAGGTGAGCAAATAATTATCCTGCAACACAGTTACTTTTAATAAACAGTTACAGACTTTCAAAAGTCCATTTATCATGGATAAAATAAAAATCAATTTAAATTATTTTAACTTTTTTTTTAGAAGGACTGTAGAGCCAATTTGACAATTAGTGGTCTATTACGTTTGGTATATATGCACGCTAATTTATCTTTTCCTGATAAGTTTTTTCCTTGTAGCTTTACACCTCATCGACGTCGAGGACATCAGAGGCAAGTAATTCAGTCATAGCCCCCTAAAGGAACAACATCCGGTATTTGCTTGTAGTGATTTTGGAAAACCATGGAAAAGCGAAATATGGATGGTCTGATGGACATTCGAAGCCGCGCCCTTCCACTTTCCTCCAGGAATTAATCGATCTTTTCTCCTGTATGGCACCGCAGATCCTTAACACGCTCGGTCGTCTGGTGACCGCGTTTTCCATGTCTGTCGTGTTCGCTAACCTAATGGGTGAAAAGGTATGTCGTAATCTGTCTGGGCGCAGTGTACGCAGCGTTCTGTACGAGTTCGTGGAAAAATAAAAAAGTTTCAGACTTCAGTATACTGGACTCCAGTTAAGCTGAAATTTGGGAACACTTACGTTCATTAATAAAGCTGTCTAATTCTTCTTCGCGAAATGGACTTACTGGGAGATCCATCTTATATTGAAGTGTACATGTGGCAGACTTTTGGGCATATTGCTGTGTAATTGTACTTTGAGCTGCAAAGTGACTATTACTCGTCGATAAACTGACAAGATTTTAAGACTGAGATGTTACTGCAGTAAAATTAAAGCGCCATGTAATATAAATACATGCATCTTCGGATTCCAAGGACAAGAGGCATACGTATATAACCAGAAACACATATCGCTTTTGTGGTTTCTAAAGCGTAAATGGTCTTCATATTATATCACTAATGCAAGAGTGGTTAAATGTTAAGTATAAAATGCTTTGAGTGAACAGAGAACCGTGCACTGTTCGCTTCTAACTTAACATTTTTTCACTGATCCAGTTTAGTCTGCTGTAAGCAATGGCAGTAAATTATTCTAGTTGTCAAATGGCACTGAATTCAGTTCAACTAGAAAACACATCAAGATATATTTTTAGTGATTTCGGCCCGGGATACGTGTATTATGTAGATAAAAAGAGTTGAGATGTTTATATCATGGCAAATGCATAACATTTTAACGGTGCTAACATACGAGAACAAAATGAATTATGAGTAATGGATTCCGTAAGAGTAATAATTTCCTACACACTTGTTCATAAATATGAGCTGAGAGATATACCCGTAAACCAATGAATGGTATTCTTCTGTCATGGGTAGTAGCTGTTCGAAACAAATCAAGTTAGAGGATTGTAAACAGTTGCAGGGTGATCTGGACAGGATATCTAATTGGGTTGGTAAACATGGAATGAAGATAAATGCAAAGAAGAGTCAGCTTATTAGATACACAAATAAAAAACAAAAGGTTAATTATGAATATAAGGTGGGGAAAGAATTGCTTGCTGAGGACTTGAAATGTAAATATCTTGGAATTACTTTTGATAACAAACTTAACTGGGCAGGACACATAGGACAGGTGGTAGGAAAAGGTTTCAGAGTTCTGCACTTGTTGGAGTGAGTGATGAGGGGATGTACGAGAGAAGTCAAGGAATTGGGTTACAAAACTTTGGTCAGACCATTGCTCGAATATGGTAGTGTAGTATGGAACCCTCATTTTACGTATCAAATACAGGAGTTGGAGAGGGTGCAAAAAAGGGCTGCTAGATTTGTTTCTGGAAATTATCGCAGAATGCAATCAGTGACGGATATGATAAAGGAGCTGGAATGGGATTCATTGCAAGACAGGAGGAGAATGAGGAGGGTCATGGGAGTGTACAGGGCATATACTGGCGATGAGGCATGGAAAGATATTGCAATAGGTATGAAAAGTAGTGCATGGAAGGGAAAAGATGACCATAACCACAAGCTGGCACTCGATTTCAGGCACAAGGGTGTAGGAAGATTCTCTTTTTTAGGTAAGGGTGTCAGGTATGCTCCATTGCAATTAAATTAAATTAAATTAAACATTCAAAAAACACCTGGAAAACACATGTCAGAAACAACATCACGAAGAAGCTAGCTGGTACTTCGTGGGGAACTGATACGAACAACCGCTCTTACAATGATTTAACCTGTCGCTGAGTACTGTGCTCCAGTGTGGCAACATAGTGCTCAGACTAGAAAAATCGACGTCCATCTGAATGTGTGTATGAGAGTAATAATTGTCACCCTAAAATCCACCCCAGTCCACTGGTTACACCTAATCAGCAAAATACTACCTCCAGAGGTAAGACACCAAGAATCAACGCCACGTGAGTGGATAAAACTACACCATCCTGACCATCCTCAGGATCTCCCAATCCACGAGATCCTAAATGACTTACACCCCACTCGTCTTAAATCCAGAAATACAGTATGGCAAGATGTATTTGACTTTGATGTTAAGGAAAAATGGCGACAAAGCTGAACTCCTCATATGTGAAACATCCAGATATTAAAGATCCCACAACTATACTTCCGGGTCAAACTAAATCGCCTAAGAACAGGCCATGCGAAATGCAACGCTATGCCATATAAGTAGGGTCTTCAGGATTCTTCTGCATGTGACTGCGGTCATCAAAGAAAGTCCTCTAAGAAAGTATGATGGAAGATGTTTTCGGAGCTACAACTTCCTTCATAGAATGGCTGGAAGAAATGGACATCAATTTGTGAACGCTGCCAACGTTCTTGTCATTGTATATATTTACTAGCTGATACCCGCGACTTCGTACGCATGTATTAAGAATTTCTTTGCCAGAATTGAATATAGAAAGTTGTTGGTAGCGAAGGATTGGTCCCAAACAACACAGAGTCGGCATAATATGACAGGAAAGCTATCACTATATCATTCTATCGTCGAATCTATCTCTTGAAGAGAATTAATTTCCAACATATTTCTGTCACCATTCGATAAGTTCTCAAAATTTCGTGACTACAACTGTTAATCATACCGAAAGAAAAAGTCCTGTGCCCTCCCTACAAATTTTCTTGTCAAATTCCTTCTATATCGATATAGTCGTTTAGTTGTCAAAACGTAACAAAAGACAGAGATTTACTTCCGCATTTATAGTATTATTACTGCAGATCACTCACACACTGATTGCAAATCACCCCTCAGGGATCAATATAACGTAAAAAAGTCTACACCTTGTCAGATGCTTCGGTGGTTTAATTAATATAGTAATTAATTAAGTAGTCCACCATAAAGTTCAGTCTAACATTTATTTATTTTTTTCAAAACAACGTCAGCGATATTGTTTACATGCAAAGATACAATCCAGAGATACTACTGATGCAATCTTTGGCAGTTCCAAAGTGAATCTGTATAAAAACTAAAACAGTCCTTCTGCTGATTTCTTTATATAGGCTCTATCGAAATTTCCCGAACACTTCAAAAGCTTCCGCGAGATATTTCACGAACATTAAGAATTACTCAAACAATTAAACATATTAAAAACAATCAGAATTAATACATAATCACTTAACATCATTACAAAATGGTCATAATTGGAAATTAAAGATATTTAAACACAAAATTATTTACAGAAATCATTTTAAACTGTAGAAAATTGTCCTGTGAAATCGTAACTTGCATTAATACTTGGAATTACATACATTTAAGCAATTTTCTTGCACAATTCTGTTTTTAAATGTATTAAATGGCCTTTAAATAATTTCCTTTCATAAATCAAAGTCTATATACACTGATTTACAAGAAATTGCAAAACAACCATACCAGGTCATATTCAAGCAAACTTTAGCTCACTACAGATACTTCATTAAATACAATTCTATTTAAAGTTCAGGTATGAGGGCTGTTACAACCTACAGCAGTGCAAGATTACCTACGATTTGCCTCGCATTGCACCCCTAACTTTGTGTTATCAACAGTTTAACATTCAATCCGAACAACCGATGGCCCAGGCGTGACTCTTACGATCAAAAACAATTTTTAAAAATCTTAGCCTCCACGAAGATTTGAACTGACGACCACGACCCAAAGATTAATAAGCAAGCGCTTTAACCACTTTTTTTATTTATTTATTTTATTTTTTTATTTTTTTTATTTTTATTTTTAATAACCACTGAGCTACCTGACCGCTACACGGAAGAACAGTACAGAGACCTCCGTATCCAACGCGTCTGTCTATCGCCATTCAGTAATTTTTTGATATTAAAAGACAAAATGTATTATTTATACAGATAATTTTTCAACCAAATGTAGATAGCATTTTTCTACTTGTTTCAAATGATAAGTGTTCAAAGTTTCATCGAGATCGGATGAAAACTGAAGATTTGTATGAAGAACAAACAAACAAACAAACACACATACATTCATCTTTATATATATAGATATGTATTATGTCAGTTGCATAGCAATACGACAAATAAATAACTGATTTATACCTCATAAACACTCAGCTCTCTGAGCTCTCTGAGGCGCCGCACAGTGTATCGGAGAAGTACAATGGGCAGGGCATGATCCCAGACCCTCGCGTACCGACCGTCCTGCTGCTGATATTAGGCGGCTTTCCGCAGTCATCAACGTGAATGTTCCCAATCTACACGTTTCACCAACAAGAATACACACAGAACATAGTTACACATTTCGCAGACAGATGAGAACCCTTCACTCGCCCCATTAATATGTAGTACGACTCGACAGGAGGTATAAAATACTTCGCGACAGCAAGGGCAGGCGGCCGTAAATAAGGCATCCATATTCGAACATTCTCACGATGAATAAAACTCTTCGAAAGTAGTCGATCCATAATGTTGGGAAAAGGTGGTGATTCCTGTCCTGTATCGACTTCGACTTCCCAACCAGCTCCTTTATCGTATCTATTACTGACTGTGTTGTACAGCAATTCTCACAGTAAATCTAACTTCTCTGCTGTGCACCTCCTCCATTTTCTGTGGCTCTCATGATATCTCAATGTATTCAAGCAAAGTTTTCTAGCTAGCTAATCTAGTACGTTTTCTGAAAATGCAACCGTTTTATTGCCTTTCATCTGATATGTTCATCTGATATGATCATCTGATAGAAATAAACAATTAATTCTGAACTAATTAACTACGAAAATTTTTGGAAATCACAATACACAATATTCCGCTAATTCCAAGTCAGTTGTTTCCATCAACATTGTATGACTGATGCTACTTTGTCACATATAGGCTTACAAATTCAAGCGCAGGCAAAAGTTCCAGGAATTGTTTGTAAACTGTAAGTAAGATCTATTAACATAATGAAACTTTAACTAGGAAAAAATCTATACATTTAAAATAGTTTTTAAAAATGAGGGATCCACACAAAAAAAAACTGGTCCCATTTTGATGGGATTTCGAATTATTTCTAGCCCTTGGTCATAGAGGTAAAATAGGATACGTTTCATTTTCAGATGGTTATACAGTTACATTAATATAAAAAGCTATCAGCCGCCTTCTGCAGAGGCGCAATGAAGGCTGATATTAAGCTGATTTACCACCGCTTTCTACCGTGCATTATCAATCGATTAACTCATTCCGTGGAGTCGTGAGCATATTGCATTTGTCACTACATTTGCGATATTCTTGTTTAAGCGCTGACGGCAAATGGCGAGGTCAAGTCGTTAGTCGGATTAACTTCCGTAGGAGATCTGACTTCATTCAATGATCTTTCTAAAATAAAATCAAAGTGAGGGAAGTTCCAGGCAAAAAGTATTGTTCACAATATTTTAGTACTCGTAAATGTTGCTCTTATGTTGAAGATGAACAATACATCATCTCAGTTTCTCCATAATTCTAAACTGCATGGTGCAGTGGTGAAGATGGAACTGAAATTTTCACTGTTTGAATTCCAGCCTTCCTAAAATTATAAAGTTTATTTATATTCCTAATTATTTTCCCAAGTATGGATATGTGATGTACACTAGAAACTGACATAATTTTCAAACTATGGAGTACAAAAGAGACCGGTACCGTTATTAACTCTCGTGTAAGATGTTAGCCTACTTAGGAGGTACTTATTTCCACATTGTGAGTTAGCCTAAAGGAATCTTCGCGACCAATGCGAAGTCTTATAATTCTCTTGCGCTACTTCTTCCTTGAAGATGACTTCTGTGTCTTGATCTTGCATATCTTAAACTATAGCCGCAGTCTCTACTGAAGTTCTTGGGATGTTTGAAAACATCTATCGAATTCTAACTGCGACTATGGTTTAAGTCAAACGTGGAAGTGTATGCTCGCCGACTAACGCAGTGCAACATCATCTCTGGAACAGCTGACACTCGCTGCCGGAAATGTAACTGTTTCTTGAGCAGAAAACCTAAACAATCCCCCGAGAGTGCAGGCGAACGACGAGGTTATGTAACCAGCCGTCAGCAGGGGACACGTCTGCTCGAAATAGACCTGAGGAAAGTATCAGTTTAGATGCCGAAACGTTGACAGTACATTGCCACAGCGCTAAACCCACAAATTAAGTGGAATTTTACAAACATGACGCCTGCTAGAAGCATCAAATTTTAAATTACAATTGAATTTTTAATAAATAGCGTCAATACAACCATTTCCTGATGATTTATTGTCGTATGCGTTTCGTTTCACGTTGAACTATCATCGGCGATGAAGTTTTGTTTTTCCTGAAGAAGGATATAATAAAATTTGAACAAACTTATTTTTGTACGTTAACATCTTAGAAAATCAAAATATTGGATCCACGATCTTAAGGGCGGTTTTAGTGTAGAACAGCGAATTCTGAAAACGAAAGCGAAGTCAGAAGAAAATTGCTGACCACACATCGCTCGTATTGCAGTATTAAATACAAAGAACTCGGGGATAGAGGAAACCAGCCTGCAAAGATCCAGCCCAACTCAATTACAAGTTCCGTGCAAACTTCAGCTCCTTCAAGGCTCTAACGTCGAATGACAAAACCCCGGGGAGGAGTGAAAGGGAGAACTATCATGAGGCCACACGTTTTCGTTTATCACGCGGGAGAGAAAGAACTGTATTCACGAAATTTATATTGAACACAGCACGTAGTTAAAGGATCTGAATTCATCTAAGTAATGCTTACAGTACCCATCAGCTGCCAAGAATTCTACTATAGAGCATCGTAGATTTCTGGGTCTAAATATTGCAAGTCCTTTATTTTTCACAATAATCTCGTAATAGTGTAATATAGATTAGCTTAAAGTTCTTCCTGACACCTTCTATTACAGACAGGGGTAAAACATTGGATAGTAACATGAGTTAGGATATTATTTTATTTTTTGTTGTAATGTTACCAATGCAGTTTCAATTATTGTCAACGTTAACCATGGATCCGTTAAGATGAACACAAATACATATGAGATCTAACTACTTGCTCTATTATAGCTGAAAGATAACTCTAGATTCCTGGTCTGAGCGAAACATGACGAAGTTATGTATGAAATGTTTCCTACAGCACATTCAGTTTATTTTTCCTGATGTAACACTTTTCAAATTGCTTCAAATTGCTTCAAAGTCCAGTATGGACTATTGAAAAGTGTTGCCGTTGAAAGAACTATAGTATGTTTGACACCTGGAGCTGCAGTAACTGAATACACATCTTGTTACAATCGTGAAGGATGAGAGTTAAGGGAAGTGTGCTTCACACTCGGTACCCGAGCATAGGCGGTTACAATCGAGGATGTTACCCTCAGTGCGGAGAGAAAGCATCCGGAATCCGAGAAGTGACTGATACAAAGCGGCTTCTCACTAGCATCAACCTCAAGCAAAACAATTTCTCTCTGGCGAACTCATGCACGTGAGGCTGCTTGTACAGGAGATTATTGGTGGTAAAATTTACTGTTTTGCGATTTGGGACCGGCTTTCACGCATGAATTAGTACAATCACTAGAACGAACCACTAACAATTTCTGTTTTACATTTAGTAGCCGTTTGAAGTCTTTTATTTTTATTTTTTTAAACCCACTAGCTGTTCCCATGATCAGGGTTGCCCCATCCTGAGTTGTACATCACGCCAAGTTACTGAGGATACCTTGACGTATACGTACTCATTTCGCTACGAAGTTGTTCATGATCTTACATACGGCTTGAAGAATCTTTCTTCTATAAACATGAAGCTTTCCATGGCAGTGTGTAAGTATCTTGGTTCTGGATAGATATCCGAATCTCGTCATTGTTATTAAAGGTGATTGCTGCAAATAGTGCATGTAAAAAATACTGTTTGCTCGTCATCAACTCATAAAATTCGACACTAGCAGATATGTAAGTTACGTCCTTTATTTGTGACTATATATTGTGCATTACAGAAAGACTACGTTAATAGGTGCAACTGTTTCACTGTCGGCTCACTAATGACAACTGTTTGCGTCTACTACCTCTTCTTGCAGAGAACGCCCGTCATACCGGTTTATTTACATGTAGTCGCAGAGTAATGGTTTCAAATCTGAAATGTCAATAGCGGGTACTTCTACAATCTTGTATCCAGGCGTTACTGATGGGGGAAAAAATTGATGTTGTCTGCGTCCTTCTTTATTGTTGATGTAATTGCTAGTACGTTTTCTACACTCTGTACCTACAGGATTAACTTGTGAAACCTGAACTAAATAATCTGAGGTATAAAATGTAGCACTGGGTTTTAATAAGTTATGAAAAGCCAAGCAGTGATCCAGTTGAGTTTGCCTTAGTTAAATTTATTTCCACCACTGTTTGAATTTCACTTCTGCTCGAACTGTTGTCTGCTCGTTATTAAATTGTTGAATCAAGTATTTTAATAAGTCTTCAAGAGCGTGAGATCCTGTGGGTACATGTAGTGTAATTTACAGTTTAACACCGTTCACGATAATACTGTCAAGCTGACCCTAATTACATAATTTCAAGTTGGATAAACAGTCTGTGAAAAGTAACGGAATTAAATCAACCCAGAGGAGGTGGTTACCGGCCTTATAAAACATTAAAAAGTTTTTGTTTTGAAGGAGGCAGACGGCACTGAATGGCAAAGTAATATGTATGTTGAATAACAATATTCCCTGCACAAAACTGAAGAAGTTCTCTAAAACATAAAGGCCTTCACTATGGCCTCTTACAACGACCTATCTACGCTAATTAGAAATGTAATCTTAATATGTGTTTCATTACTACTACTAGATGTTGATTACATCACAGTAATTTCTCTAAGCATGTATACTGAATAGGGCTATGGGAAAATTCTCAATGTATCTATTCAGAACAAATAGTGGGTGACATCAACCACATTCTATTTTTCTGCAAGACATACAGATTGCTGCAAGATAAAATAACCTCAACACCGTCCTGCCCGCCGATATGACGATTTTGTTACCGTCTAATGACAGAACATTAATAGAACAAATTTATTTCAAAGATGAAAACTTTTTTAATTAATTAAATTCGTACACAATGTAAAATAGATTATGTTAAACAGATTGGTTCGGTTATCTTTCAGTAATGATTGGATATATCTGTATCGTTGGATTTTAAAAATTATCTCTCATCTATATTGTTAAATGAATGATAAGCGCAAGTCATAAATTTCCGCTCTTCTCATTGTACTGCATATCGCAGTATGGTTATACACTTAGCAGTAGTTCAGTGGTTATGACGCTTGCTCTTAGAATTGGAGTGCAGTGTTCAAACCCAGGTGGTATCAGTAATGTTTAGAGTTCTACTTGATCATATGAACTACGCCAGGACGCTCAGTGGTTCGGTTACCTCGTTAAACCGTAGGTTCAGCCACGCGTGGCAAATCGGAACTCTGTAACCAGGTCGCAAGACCACACGAATTTACTATACTACTAGTTGTAAACTGTAATGAACAAGCTGAGGAAGGGTGGATGTATGGCCGATAAGGCGAAATGCCAATAAAATAAATAATATGAGAATTCTGTTTTTCCCGGCGTACAAATGAAACAAAATCTTGACGGGTTATCTGCCCGATAATATCTTTATTAAACATAATTTCTTTAATACACAACGTTTCGGCAGCAACCTCCGCTGCCTTCGTCAGGTAAGCTGTCATAACGAAGCTAAAATGTGACTGCGCGAGCGAGTCCTGGTTTCTGTAAGTTGCAACTGGCACCAGGGGTGGATCCAGGGGGGGGGGGCTAGGGGGCTCAAGCCCCCCCCGAAAGTATCTAGGTCCACCCCCAACACTGTAATTTCGGAGACCTTATTTTTTTAGCTCTACAGAATCAAGACCCCCCCCCCCCCCAAAAAAAAACCAGAATCCACTTAAGGTAAGCCTTCTGAACCAAATTTCATTCAAGCCAAGTCCCCCCCCCCCCAAACCAAAATCCTGGATCCGCCCCTGACTGGCACCACAGGTCAAACCGATGTTCAGAATGTCGGCCCAGTAACGTTGGTTATAAGACAGATTTCGTGGGAGATCATCTCCATTCTCATCCACTTTGTTTTTGTATTTGAAGTGCAGGCCTGGGAGAGGAACTAACGCAGGAAGTGAGGCCTGTGGCTGGTGACCCTTGTGGCCGCCGCGAGCGAACAGGCTGAGCCGAGGTAGGCAAACAGCTTTAATCCGGGGTCGCAGACAGGAGTGGCCGCCGCTGAACAGTTAGTCGACGACCCGGGCGCAATTAATTCCGGTGTAATTGCGCAAGGCGGCAACAGAACTGGCCGGCTGGTCCGGCCATCCGGAATGCTGCCTTCAGCCGCGTGACGCAAGTACCTGTCCCGGGTACTGTTACCTGTCCACCTGCAAGTAGGATCCTCACGGAGTTCATGCAGTTTGTACGCAGGTCACCAGCCTACGGTGAGCTACTATCTACGTAATAATCAGGCCGTGTATGTCCACGCGAAGCAATCTTTACACATGATAATTGCCTCCAAAATAAACAGAAATACTTCAATATCTGGACGTTGTGGATCATTTTCCTCAATTGCTGATAATATTGATAAATAAATTACGCCAAAGCAATTGACTTTTTGTGTGTTTATTGATCTCCCGTACGCGTTTCACTTCTTTTGCAGAAGCATCTTCAGCGGGTTTTCTTGTTAGTTACGTACAAATGTTATAAGTTGGTTATGTTGTGTTTGGTACAGTGGAATTATTATATAAAAGATTTTTTAAATCAACTTACATTTTGCGGTCTATTGTATTTATTTTTGTTCCGTTTTCATCATCAGTGCATTAGTATTCTTGGTGAGAAGTGTCTTCATTATTCAGATGGTGCTTGTCACAACACTGCACTTTTGCACTGCACTATGTGTTTCTTGCGAATGGCAGTTCTGTTTTGTTTACAATCGAGTTTTTGTCGTTATGCGGCGCAGTTTTGTTTTATTCAGTTTTCCATTTGTTAGGCGGTTTTTTTCTTTAAATGTAAATGATTGTCACTAGTTTTTTGTGGTTTTGCGTGTCCTTGTTTAATTTTGTTTATTGTAATTTCACTCGGTCACGACTTTCAACTCTTTTTGAATATAGTGTAAAGCCTTTGTTACCGGAAAGTCTTTGATGTACTATTTCGAAGACTCACAAATCTCAACCGAAATTCACCAATTATTCCAGAGCTATACCGTAGGGTGAAATACAGTTTACAATTCAGTCAGATCTGGTCAAGCGGTCATGTGACCATTTTTCGATATAGTGCGTAGTCTCTGTCCGTACAAAATCTCTGCCTTTACTACTTATAAGTTCCTTCAAACTAAACAGCAACTTTTCAAATTCGGCAGCACGCAAACTTGGAGCGATATACAGGTCACGTAAGTATTTAAGTCTAATCAGGTTGAGCTTTCCATATCCTTGGCTTCAAGAAACCCATGGCCATGCCTAAAACATGTATTGCCATTCCCTTACCGTCAAATATGTTATTTTACATTCAGTACTTTTGTGATTGTCTCTCTAACCGACCAGCCTTATTGCTCATGTTTCTAGATTTGAGAGCTGAAAGAATTGCTTTAGTGTTGTGTCTGAAGGGTAATAAATCAGTTTATGCGTTTGAGTCAAATTCATGTGTGTGTATATGAATATAACAGTTTCATCTCAAATCGAAGCACTTGCTACTCCAACGTCAAAAAAAAAAAAAAAAAAAAAAAAAAAAAAAAATCAGTGCAGGCGGAATAATACCCTTCGAAGATATCAAGAAGCAAACTTTTTTTTTCTATCGATTAGCAAGGAAACCGTTACTTCTTTGTTTCCCCTGTTTTTATGAATGGTATACGTTTGAATCGTAGTGTATTGGAGAAACTGTTAACAAATTGAGTCACCAGAGTGGTTGGTACCACAAATACTGCTAGAAAAATAAAATTCTTGTGAAGTATCAGTAAAAATTAAAATAAAATTAATTTGCAAAATGTAGGTTGGATAGCTAATCGCAAAGAAGGCATAAGCCTGTGTCAGTTGGTACGGTGACTCCTCCAGAACCTGCAGTTTAACGTGTTGAAACAAAAGTTGCTACCATTTAGAAGTCAGTACAAATTGCTGTTACATTTTTTCCTTACTTCCCTGTGAGGAGAGAAAAGCTGATCATTGACAGGTAGCGTGAGAAAAACATTCCCATCTTGTAAACAGTAATTACAGTGAATACGTATTGCTTTATTTACCGGAAGACCCGCAAGGGTATTTTTTTTTTTAATGGCATTTGGCAACGAAGGCCATACAGCCAGCTCAATGTAATTTTGTAGTTTTCAGTGTATAAGTCATCATCCAGTATATATTGTATTTTCCAATGTATGGACGCCACAGGACGGACTGGACATTCACACAGACACACAACACTTAAACATCCATGCCCTACGCTACCGCGGCCGGCGACCCGCAAGGGTAGTTTGACGATGTGAGTCACAGGTTGTCAATCTGCCGCGCAATACGCCACTTTCGTAGTTACTGTAAGTGAAGTATCCTACTGCGTAAAGGAGGCATAAAGTTATAAGTGAAATGTGAACCGTTTGCATGGTGAAATTTCTTTTCATAATTCAGTTAAAACTGAATCTGCTATGTAATTTCAAAGCTATTTATTAAAATAAATTGACACAGCGTGGCTGAGGTTCATCTTACCTGCGTGCTCTGCGAATTCCATACCTAAAACTTTGTACAAAAAAATGAGCTGCCAGGAAGAAAATAAATGCATTCCTAGGCTGCAAAACTACCTTCGAGGTTTAGTTAAGGGAAAGAGATTGGGGTGCAGATTGTACTCCTGTCGACCTTCGCGTAATGAAAGAGCACTGACGAGGGCAAAACGAGAACCATCGGAGTACAGATGTCAGAGATAAATATCCGAAAGGTGGAGGAGCGCAGGACCGGATAAGGCGAGGCGACAGCAAAGACGGGGTGCAAGAGAGACGGAGAGAAGGATACGACTGACTTTAGCAGCCACCCAAAAAATCCAAGCGGCCACCACACGGGCAAAAAGTGCAAGCTGCGAGATTAAGGAGAGTGATGTTTGAGGAAGAGGGTGGCAGAGCCCTTCCCCCCACCACGACCTGCTGCCCGGGCGCAGCGTTGTCAGTGAGGGAGGCTTTGCTTCTGTGTTTAAAGAGAGCTTTGAGCCAGCAACTTCTAATGACGCCAACAAATTACGTGGACTGCGCCGTAGACGTGGCAACGGTGGGGGTGTGGCAGTCTTCACCCCCGCCGGCTACGGGGGTGGTTGCCTCGCCGGACTATCTTTCCTTTGTGCAGAAAACTTGTTTGAAACCCGAGAGCAACCTGGTGGGTGCATGCTTCACGCCGGGCACTGTAAAATAATTTACAGGCACAAAGGCGGCAGGTCTGCGGACCTTACCGCCAGGGGAGGCGAGGGCAGATTGGCCAATAAATAATTCACGCATCGTCAGTGATAACTCACAACAAATATCACGTCGTGACAAGATATTGCAATATCCTAACACCGAGTTCCGCATTTGAACCATCACCTATTAAAAACTTTTACTAATGGGGCATCCATAAATTACGTGAGGTGTTTTTCCGAATTTCCGGACCCACCCCCACCCCCCTCTGGTGAGACTTCGAGATATCTGTTCCAACGCCCCCCTTTTTTTTAGGTCTCACCGTTCCAAAAGCCGGTAACACCCCCACTTTTCGACGAAAAACCCCCCTAAAATCGACTTTCGCGTCATTTGTAGACTTTTTTTTTTAGCTCTACATTTTTTCCAAAACCTCCGGTGATATTTCCGCATCATGCACATTTTCCTTACAAATTTTTGTTTTTGTTTGTTTAGGCCATTAGAGGTGGGATGGGACTGTGTTCAAGGAACGGGAAGGAATTCGGCCATGACTCTTTGAAGGAAGCATTACGGCGTCCACCTGGAGTGATTTGGGGAAACCATGGAAAACCCAAATCTGGATGCCCGGACGGGGATTCGAACCCGCGTCCTCCCGAATACGAAAAAATAGTTGAGAAAGTAGAGAAAATAGGAGTGAACTGAATATCGGTGTAAGAAGAATACTGCGAATCGAAGTACATCCATGATTTCCATAGGAGATTCAACCAATAGTAGAAAACTGAACAAGATCGTGTGTACTCTGTACTCTACCACAAAATTTTGTGTTTCTTCTACTACCTATCACGCATCTAAAACTCAATTTCAATTTTGTTGCGCTCGACGAAAATTTAATTTTTCTTAACACTCGCCATGTTGTGATGGTAGGCTTTCTTTCATCTTTTTGTTCTTTCCCTTCATAGATGATGCTGATGGTACTTAGTGGTACTGACGTGTTCATGACATTATATACCGTCTGCATCAATAATTTCGTATCTCCAACCATGACGAAGGTTTTCGTACTCCTCGGTCTGGTGTACCCATTTTTTTACCACAGAAAACCTAAATCTGGATGCCTGGCTGGGGATTCCAACCCGTGTCCTTGCTAATGCGAGGCTCGAACGTTAACAATTCACCCAGTGATCCTCAAATCCCGTCGCAAAAGAAATAGTATCAACCTGAAGCCGGAATAGCTGCTGTCACGTTTTCACCAAAGTCGACCCGAATGACAGCTCCGCGATAGCAGTTAAGCCGTGCTGAACAGTCTAAAATTCGAAAGTTCGTAATTGATTTTGTGGTGACTTTTCAGCATCCGTGCAAGCACAGATGTTAACGCCGATAATTGGGTTTCCATTGATTGTAGCTGCTTTGGATAACTGCCTGGATTAATTGTTATTACATCGAACTGCATGGCTTAGAAGTTCGAAACTACTGTTGTGGTACCTTTTGAGGGAAGCAACAAATACAGATAAAGAACTTATCATAACACTGCGATACGTCCCGATTGCAAGAGGTTAGTTAAAGTTTTTAATCGATGGTGTTCGAATATAAAACGCCTTAAATGTATTCACAGATGTTTCACTACTAAAGTGTTTTTAAAACCTTACATTTGGTATTAGCTGCAAACTTAAAAATAATAGAAAAAAACATGAGAAATTCTTCAGAAAACATAAAAAATTCTTCAGAGTAATATCACTTGTTAAAGTTAAAACAATGGCCCGCTATTAACTTAATCGCTTTCCACGATCAGTAGGCAGAAAAACCCTAAAATGCAGCTGGATGAAATTATCTGTTCATAGAATTACGTTCTCTCTACATGGAAGAAGAATCAGAAAGATTTTACATTACTGTCGCGAAACTTCAATTCGATTGCTAGAATGTAAACAAAGCTGATTTTGTTTAGCTGACTCTTAACGATTGGTTCAAATTTTCTCATCATCCTTTTGCAATAATTTTTTTAAGTCTCCTTGATAGTATGCCGAACACAGAAACTGTTTCTTAAGATTATTCAAATATACATTAATCTATTAATTGTATTATTCTCTATGGAATAATGACGTAAAAGGAAATTTCTTTTAAAAATACTATATTTCTTACACACAGCTTTGACTGTCAGATCCTACCATCATCCAGAGGATGAAATGATAAAAAGCCATTTAATCGCCTTCCTAGATTAAAATTCTGTAATGTACATTTTTACTGAAGAATTGGTTGCTATCATTAAGCTAGGCATGGTAAGAATGAAGTAGGCAAAGAAGTTTTTGATATAGATGCGTACGAAAAATATTATAATGTGAGATGAAGGAAAGTAATAAAGGCGTGTTTCAAGAAGACAT
Organism: Vandiemenella viatica; assembly: GCA_031002005.1. Classification (NCBI taxonomy): domain Eukaryota; kingdom Metazoa; phylum Arthropoda; class Insecta; order Orthoptera; family Morabidae; genus Vandiemenella; species Vandiemenella viatica. The sequence goes on from JARYHS010009186.1 coordinate 137,868,153, forward strand.
TCAGAGTTTTGTATACAAAGTAGGATAAGAAGATTTTATTGCATATATCCTATTTGAAACTGAGTCTCAAATTTTAAATGGGCGTTAATGATGATTTTATGTCTTACAGCTACATATAGATATAATTAGCCTCTTGACTTGCAGTAATAATTAATTCCATACAAAACACAAGAAAAATCCACTGGAAAAGTAGTCATAAATATAAAACTAGTATGAAGTGGCAAATTTTTTTGCTGTAGCTTAGGTAAAGTACGAGTATTTATACGTTTCCTTTGTCTAGCATAATTATGTTATTCGCATTTACTACAGTTTCAATTCTTGTAAAGAATTTTGCATCCCAAAAGGTTGTAATATAAGTATGACTCCATAATTCCCTTCTTGCTAGAATTTAAAAAATGTATGTGACATAGATCAAATTCCATAGACAGTTGTCACTATAATAGCTTGGTAGTGTCAGCGCCGGACGTTTCTTGTAGAGCAGGATGTACAGTGACTGATTACGAAATGCAGGATCGGGGTTGTAATTCGTATGGAGGCGAGTATTTTCTCTCGAAGTCAAACAACTTTCCTCATTCCGAAATATGACCTTGGGATATGTAGCTGAGATGTAAAACTTCCGGATAGTGACTTTAACCGAATCCCATCAATTTTTGTTTCAAAGTCGAGGATTGGAGTGTGGAGTTTTACTCCCATCAATTTTACCTATTAAAACACGGGGCTCGGCAAATGAAATCTCTACACTTGTCTACTATACCCCATGTTAGCTAGTGTTGTTTACAGAAATTGTAAAGGATGGCATCAGTTTGTAATAAGTGGCCTCCATACAGAATAATTAAGTAGTATATTATTTCCAAAAAGGTACGAGAAAAACAAACTGTAGTGTTTTTGAGAAGTAGTAACAGAGAGATAGAATACTTTATAACACTCTTGCCAAAATTTTTTCCAGATGAATTGTGCTGACTAAGAAATAATAATGACACAGAGGCCAGATGGAGTTATGTTATGGCATGCATATTTACACCTAGACTGCCAGCTGCAAGGAATAAAACTTAGTACGCCCAACATTGACTTTTGTAAAATGTCATTGTCTTTTAGATATTTCTAGCATCTACAGTCAACACACAGATGGCATTTTTTCTTCATTTGTACTTTTTATTTTTAAATTATGATTGCTGCCATTACGTTTGGCCAAATTACGACTTTCATCACCTTAAAGAGATGTACAGTTTGAATTCCAAGTCTTGTTAACTGTACGCCGAAGATGTAAAGAATTAAAAGGAATCACCCTCCTGCGACGGGATACCTTCGCTTTTTAACTTATCGTGATTTTAAGTTCCTCGATATTAGTTTTTGAAGCTTCGTCGCCCTACATACAAGCAATCCTAAATAATTGCAGTGAAACCAAAGTTTGTAATATTTAATTTGACGATTGCTTTGATCATATTTCAATAACTTTAAATATTACTGTGGTGGCTTACGGTTACTGCAGAATGACAGGACAATATTGGGACCATTGCTATTCATTATTCTAATGAATAATTGTGTTGATTGTTTACTATCTGAAATTAGATTGTTTGCAGATGACATAATGCTGTATAAAAGGATCAAAACGATAGAGGACTGTAAACAGTTGCAGGGTGATCTGGACAGGATATTTAGTTCGGTTGGTAAACATGGGATGAAGATAAATGCAAAGAAAAGTCAGCTAATTACATACACAAATAAAAAACAAAAGGTTAATTATGAATATAAGGTGGGGAAAGAATTGATTGCTGAAGATTTGAAATGTAAATATCTTGGCATTACATTTGATAACAAGCTTAACTGGGCAGGACACATTGGACAGGTGGTAGGAAAAGGTTTCAAAATTCTGCACTTGTTGGAGAGAGTGATGAGGGGATGCACGAGAGAAGTAAAGGAATTGGGTTACCAAACTTTGGTAAGACCATTGCTCGAATATGGTAGTGTAGTATGGGACCCACATTTTGAGTATCAAATACAGGAGTTGGAGAAGGTGCAAAGAAGGGCTGCTAGATTTGTTTCTGGAAATTATTGCAGAATGCAATCAGTGACAGATATGATAAAGGAGCTGGAATGGGATTCATTGCAAGACAGGAGGAGGATGAGGAGGGCAATGGGAGTGTACAGGGCGTATACTGGCGATGAGGCATGGAAAGATATTGCAGTAGGTATGAACAGTAGTTCATGGAAGGGAAAAGATTACCATGACCACAAGCTGGCACTCGATTTCAGGCACAAGGGTGTGGGAAGATTTTCTTTTTTAGGTAAGGGTGTCAGGGATTGGAATGAGTTACCAAGGGGAATGATGAATAACCTACCGAAAACGTTAAAAGAATTTAAACTTAAAATTTGTAGAGGGCAAATGTAGTTGAGTGTAGGACAGGGGGAAGTTGGGTGTGTAGGGAAATTGCCACCGGAGCTTGTGCTCTATTGCAATTAAATTAAATTAAATAACTCCAACCAAATGATTTAGCAAATATTGTTTCCTCGATCCTCGCTTGAAAAGTCTAATAACTTGTTTACGCTAATAATTTGTAACATCTAGTATAAAAATGAAATGGTTGCTCCAAAAATTAGGATTGCATCAATTTTTTATCTCCCACTGCACTTTTCCTTCCCTCGTGTATTAAAAACGCTATTAGACAGAAGATTTGAAAGATTGCGCCTGGAATCGACGACAAAAAGGAGGGAGGTGGAACGACATTGAAAAGAAAGAAGATCCATAACTGTATAATATGATTCAGAATCGGGACATTATGAATCTCTATATTCTGATGGTTAGTTATAAGAAGAATATCATACGGCTGTGTCATTCCTATGTGTAAACAATTACCTTGAGTCCATGAAAGTTTTAATTGGTTTAGAAATTAAACACACAGAGAGTGGTGGGAGAGTGGTAAGGGGACGTCCACAAATTACGTGAGGTGGTTTTACGGATTCCGGACACCCCCCCCCCTCCCCCTTGGTGAGATTTCATCGGACCCGGACTCCTATTTCAGCTCACGTAACTTATGGACGCCCCCTAACGCTCTGGCCTAGCATTCGGGAGGACGCGGTTTCCGATCTCCGTCCAGCCATCTAGATTGGGGTTTTCCATGGTTCCCCCAAATCGCTCCAGGTCAATGCCTGGATGGTTCCTTCAAAAGGCTATGGCCAAATGCCTTCTAGTTCCTTGTCCCCAGTCCTTTCCTGCCTCTAATGATCTCAAGGTCAATCAGGCCTAAAGCTATAAGCAAAAAAATAAAAAAATAAATAAATAAAATAATAAACCAATGTCAATTAACATCTGTTATTATTAATGTTTATTCACCAGACATGTTTTGCCATTGTGGGACTAAACGTCCTCATAGGTTGTAAATTTACTTAGTTTTGTCGTGGACTGATGCGTTATCTGTATAAACCACAATTATAATCTACTTACGAAAATAGAATTAGCGATCCGGAAAAAACACTTTTTGCGCGTCTATGGACCTGTATTTAATACCGAAGTTTAACATTCTGTCTCGTTTAATTTTATTATGAACTTCGCTTTAATATTTTTACGGTCTTGTTCTTGCGTGGTGCAAATAAAAATAATAAAGTTCGTAATAAAATAAAACTAGTCACTGTATTGAACGTCTGCATTAAATATGGGTCCATAGACAAACAAAAAGTGCTGCTCATGACGAACATGTGACAGCTACGACTAAGTTTTTAAGTAAAATCTGCCTACACAATAATTAGTGATTTATACAGATATTGCAGTTTTCCACAATAACAGTATGTACATTTAAAGTCCCTGACGATGCCTTATATCAGAAGGACGAAACGCATCTGGGGAACAGACATTAATCGAAACAGATATTAAGAGATGCTGTTTAATTTAGCATTTAAGATTCAACTGCAGAAAAATGGGGGCAAGTGTAAACATTTGTTTAGCGCTGTGTGCTTCTACACGTGTTGAGAGACACTCTGCAGATGCTGGTGAGGCCCTGCCCTTCCGGTCATCCCGGGTGCGTGAGGTCTGCACGCAGCTGCGGGCCCTACAGCCGTCCTACCAAAACACCGGTAGGCAAGGCGCAGCCCTTGTTCTCCACACGCCACCGCCGCAAAACACCATTTGTCCCAACTCTCGGAATGTGCCACCCGCGCGTGGGGTAAGCCACCCGCACACAACTAAGCCCCCCAACTCCCGAGCCCATCGTGGCTGTGAGTGAAGTCATAAAACCTGAGCTTCACGGTTCAAATTAATGGAGTTACGAAGGCGTGGGGTCACACAAATAGCGTACCTCATCGCTCCACCCAATACACAAGAATCACTGTAGGACAAAACATGTGCTTTGAAAAAGTAGTTGGCGGTGTCGTTCGTTGTACTTCTATTCGCCCAGTCAGGCCTCGAGCATGTGTAGTTTTGATTAGGCAGTGTTCGTCTTAGGGTGCGTCAATTAATTACGTGAGTTGAAATAGAGGGGGGGGGGGTCGCCGAAATCTCACCAAATCTGACCAAGGGGGAGGGGGAAGGGGTCACCGGAAATCTGAGGTGAGGTTTCGAAATTCTTGTTGTAGTTTAGAGCTAAAAAAAAAAAAGGGTCTACAAATGACGCGAAATTTGATTTTACGGGGGTATTTCGCCAAAACATTGGGGTGTAACCGGCTTTGGAAGGGTGAGACCTAAAAAAAAAAGGTCTCAAAAAGTTGCGAGGGTGACTTCCAGAGGTGGGAGGGGAGGGGGGGTTGGACCAGATCTCACTAAGTTTCACCAGAGAGGGGGGCGGGAGGGTACGGATGTCCCCTTATGATATATGGACAGGTAATCGGCAGGTAAAGTCATTCGAACATATGCAAATTGGTGCACGAATTCAAAGTGAGGGTACTGCATGGCCTTGTAGCAGGAGGTCAGTCTCTATTTCTACTAACTTTGCCTCCTTCCCCTGTTTCCCCTCCTTTTTTTTAAAAAAAAAAAATAAAATAAAATATAAACGAAATCTTATGTAGAAGTAACAAAGACTAGTATGTAAGACTGGAGATTGACTTGACAATGGCGGCAGAGTTTGTGACCGCCGAAACGTCGTGGTCAAACGATGTACTAACTCGGCTAGCTACCCGAGAAAGTTTTATTCAAAGACTAGTATGTTAAGCAAATTTTCTTGAATTAACCGTTAATTCCATCTTCTTGGTATTCATACATGGTTTATCTTTGCAGGGGACTACTGGCTATCTCACGAGCCCCGTCTCCCGTATGGATAGTTGTGTTTATATTATACTGTATGGAATTAAAATACTCTATGATTTCATCTGTGATAATAGGTGCTGCTGTGATACTTAATTCCAAACATCCCACTGCACAGTAGTTTCATTCGAGGTAATTGCGGGGAACAATTCAGTCAAGTCAAGAACGAAGTTTGTAATCAAAGGTACGAAATTTAGTTTTGATACTTCAAGAGGGTGGTCACACAAGTTCTCGAATTTATTTTCTAAGCTGTAAATTGTTCTTTATTGGATACATAAATAAATACACAAAAGTCCTATGAATCCGTATTTGTCTGTAGAAGATTTGTGATAACCGAACATAAGTGAACTTTCATTTACACTGGGATTCAGAACCAGACCAAATGCTTTTCAGTCCACCCTCGTGAGCACGATTCTCGATTGTTTGTTCAACACTGTCATTAATATAAATCAGTTACCAACCACTCATTTGGATTCGGGATCTACAAAAAAATCTCAGGATCTCAAGCGTATAAAAGGATTCCCATTTGAACTGAACGAATAAACTATTACCAGTCGCTACAGGATTACCTTTCGCAGATATGTTAGATGTATCTTATTTTCACTAAAATGGGAGCGTATTTCTTTATGCTGCTTGCTTGTTCTGTCGTACCTAAGTTGACTTTGTTTCAGACTAGAATGATAAATGTCGCACATTAATCTACTCCCTTTGTATGAAGAACCGGTTTATAATTCGTTTAAAAAAAAGCTCACAGATATAAAATGTAGATAACTTGTAAAATCTGGAACGTCGAAAACCTTTCCTAAATTAACTATCGTCAAAACAGGTAATAATTATTCATCGCAGTCATTCAACAAAGGCGATAAATATTAATATGTAACATAATGAAATATTAAAAATTCTGAGAAATTAGAAGACTGCTAAAATATTATCAGTGATATAAGGAAAGAAAAGCTTGATACAAGTCGTTGGTGGTGCCGCAGTGTCAGCTGGGTACAGTATCCTGTTATCGAAATGTCAATCAAGTCAGAGATTGTTCAGCTTTATTTTAGTTTGTTTAAGAAACAGAGCAGAGTTTTGAACTCCGACTAAGCTTAATACCTTACCTCTGGGTCCTGTAGTTTATCATTTAATCGGAGGTATGGAGCTCGCTGGCTACCTCATACGAAATAAAGCAATGCTTGTAAAAATTCTTGACTGCTTTGGCATCTGAATCGGGATCCTGAATTTATTTTAGACGCAAGTATATATTCTTCATGCCTGATTAATGTAAGACGTCTACAAAATATATTCAATATTGCAAAATATTGTAGGCTACCATTACGTAATCTCAGACAAATTAATAGTCGGAAAGGAACTCGAATACGGAATCTACAATTTTTCAAGACTGGCACTACGATGTATGACACATTCCACTGACAATCAAAACGTCTAGTCTCCTGGGAAGTAACGCTAGCGTTATCGCACGTTATTTTCGGCGTCCCGCCACCGTGACTGGTTTTCCGTAATAGGTTACTTGAATGGTGGGTGATTCCTACTGTCCGGCTCAAGAATGAGGTGGGAACACAAAATTTTGTTGGTCTAACTCACGTTTCCCATCATACTTTACTTTTATATTATGATATTTCCTAATGTCAGACTAAAAAATGGGATAGGAAAACAAAATAGGAAATAAATAACCACAGGTATCATATGAAGTGACTTTCGTCGAGGGTAAGAAAAAAAAAACCCTTGCCTTTAATTCAATTCTACATACATATTTGTCACTACAGATTTCTCAAGTTCATAGTTCCCATTACATCTCATGACACGCAATCAATACATACAATCTGGCAACACATTATAGAAAACGCTTGTTTTGTAATCCCACGGCACAGAGCGGAATTTACATGGAATCCCTAAACAATTAACAGAATCAGTCGATAGGTGTCTCCAGAAACAGGTGCATACATATGGCAGTATGACGAAAACTGTCAATTTAATATCCGGTCTAGTATTACAGAGAAAATGTATTCACGAAACTTGAAACATTCGGTGATGCTTGCTGCATGAATTAAGAACGCCACTCGTTATAGTGTTAGATATCTGATTACATTGTTCCTTTATCTTTTACAGAGCCACATTTGCATAATGTCCCGTCTCATGGGTTGAACACCTGTCTTGGGGTTGGAAATCGAATTTTATTTCGTAAACGCAATGGATGGATTCGAATTGGTGACCCGATGCCTGAAACATAATGAGAGTCGTAAATTGGCAATTAAAAGTTAATATTGCCAGTCGTATTATCAAATTATTAATTTAAATCACAAAATTTTGCATGAATTTTTGCAAATAATAGTTGCTAAAAGATTGTTTACATGTAGTAAATATGTTAATGAACAGTGCATAAACACTAAATAATAAAAGATCAGTTTGTTCATCGTGTCATGTAACCTGTGACGTCATGGAGCTTGCCTTTGATGGTGGACTAACGACGGCCGGAGATGTATTTACTCTGTTCACAGATGTTGCTATTGCAGAAGGCTATGACTTAGCATAACTATTTATCTTTCTGTAATGGTACAATATTTTTCAAATTGAAAAACAACCATAAAAAGTGTGTATTCTGTTTAAATCCATATATTAATATTTAGCTGCATTTTGTTTATTTATATTTGATCCGTGTAGATGTTTTCTGTACGTAGGTGTAGATATTATATGAAACTAAGTGTTTAGATTATGTATTTATGTTTTAGTAGTAGGCTAATATTGTTTCGTTGTTAAAACAATTTTTAAACTAACCATAAAGAAAGGTTATTAATTAATTTAAGGTATTTATTTCGTTTAAATATACAAGTTAAAAATGAAGAGGATTGTACTGTACAATGGAAAAATGAGGGGAAAAATGCATACAACATCAAACATACAACATACAAAATCAAGATTACGAGCGTAATTTAATAACAGTTCTATTAAGGATATGCGGAGAAACCCCTCATTTTTGACGGCTTAGAAGCTAATATTAAGTAACAGGTAAAGGCATGATCATTAAATGGGTTTACGCAACACAAGGGGCTGATGGTCAGCGTATTTGTTCTTTGGCAGACTTTATCTGGTAGGCCGGAAAATTGTGCTACGAGCCCTCCGTTTAGGCATAACTAGCGAAACGGTTCCTAAGCATTAAGCTCCAAATATTTTTATTTTTTTTGCAAAAAATCATATTCCAGTTTGTTATTGTCAAAAACACCTGGATAGTTCTAAGTTTGATAATGTTACAATGATTTGAATATCAACCTCTTTGGAAAATTTTTAAGATGGTAATATAAAATGTGCGATATTAATATCATAAAAGATATATTTTATAGCTGCAATTTTGTTAGCCATCGCAGTAAATGCACTCTTTATAGTCAAATCGTTGGTATGCACTCGTGAAATTAAAATGATTACTGTTTTCATAAGTCATCCTAAATAATTAGCAAAGAAATCTTCAACTAAATGACATAACTAAAGCTATTATGCCTTGTACCACAAGCTGAAAAAGCTGCAACGTAATGGTGGAGTAGAAAAAAGAAAACAGAAAAACTTAATAGGGGAGACGATAAGGCTGCAAAGATGAAGAATATTGAGCTACCGTTTTTAGGCAGTAAGAACCGAACGTCTTTGTATGGTACCTGGTCTAAATCAGCTTCCTTGATCTGCTCGTTACTAACGCATTAAGATATACTTTCCAGTTGCTTCAAGTGAGGCACATTCCTTAGAAAAGTGCGCGTCCGTGTTTACCAGCTTCACCCAAATGACGTCTGAGATAGAGAGACACGTTTCCTGCAGGCCACAGCTGAGTTGTTTTAAAACAGAAATGAAATAACAGCGAAAGTTACACATCATACTGTTCGTCAATGTCATTTTTAACGATAACATACAGGATGCTAAATGCTTTTCTGTAAAAGGAATTAAGATTATTAACCATGACTTAACAATTAGTTACTGAATCAATTAATTGTTTATATGTCCTTTTACCACCATCCTGTGAACGATTTATTTTTCTCTCTTCAGTGTTTAAAAACTAACAAAATACTAGTGCCGTGAGCTGTATAACACAAGTCAGCATTTTCTGTGACGTTTAGAAAAGAGAAAACTGGTTGTGAAATTATTATTTTCTAGAATTCAATCCTCAGTGAAGTAATCTCTTGCCACCTAGAAGAAAAGATCAACGATACGATATGAGGAAATATGGTTTTTCGAAACACTGACTTTTTTGACTCACCAGCAGAAATTAAGCTTGTAGTTTTCTGATTTAATTTCTTTTCAACTGCAATGGATCAGATACACTCTCGTGACAATGACCCTACACCCCCACCATCCCACATTATGAATTTTCACCACCTACCTTCGCTCGCTGTTTGCGAATTGCAACATAAAACTCTTAAAATGTTTTTGGTAAACTGTCAATTATTACCCTTAGTAATTAATTCAAGTCTCCCTTTCTTACAAAAGAAAATATTTCCTCTCCCTCTCGCCTGAATTCGAGTGACAACTTATCATTATGGTCATCTCCCTTCCATGTAGAATTCCTAATCCTTCTAATAGTCATAATAAGAGTTCCGATCTCCATGACCATAAAAACAGAGAAATATGCATGCAAACATAACCTTAAAAGCGGGTAAATATGACCTAACTTGAGAAAATACGAATAAACATTTAAATTTACTATAATTTTTTTTAAATTTAATTTAATTGCTATGGAGCACACGCTTCGGTGGCAATTTTCCTACACACCCATCCTCCCCCTATCCTGCACCCACCTACATTTGCTCTTTCTAAAAATCTTTAAATTTTTTCAACTTTTTCGGTAAGTTATTCATCATTTCTCTTGGTAACTCATTCCAATCCCTGACACCCTTACCTAAAAAAGAGAATCTTCCCACACCCTTGTGCCTGAAATCGTGTGCAAGCTTGTGGTCATGGTCATCTTTTCCCTTCCATGCACTACTTTTCATACCTATTGCAATATCTTTCCATGCCTCATCGCCAGTATATGCCCTGTACACTCCCATGACCCTCCTCATCATCCTCGTGTCTTGCAGTGAATCCCATTCCAGCTCCTTTATCATATCCGTCACTGATTGCATTCTGCGATAATTTCGAGAAACAAATCCAGCAGCCCTTTTTTGCACCCTCTCCAACTCTTGTATTTGATACGCAAAATGTGGTTCCCATACTACACTACCATATTCGAGCAATGGTCTGACCAAAGTTTTTGTAACCCAATTCCTTTACTTCTCTCGTACATCCCCTCATTACTCTCTCCAACAAGTGCAGAATTTTGAAACCTTTTCCTACCACCTGTCCAATGTGTCCTGTCCAGTTAAGCTTGTTATCAAATGTAATGCCAAGATATTTACATTTCAAGTCTTCAGCAAGCAATTCTTTTCCCACCTTATATTCATAATTAACCTTTTGATTTTTATTGGTGTATCTAATAAGCTGACTCTTCTTTGCATTTATCTTCATCCCATGTTTACCAACCCAACTAGATATCCTGTCCAGATCACCCATATATCACAACATGCTCAGTTATACATCATTTATTTTATCTAGCAGTGTCGCTTTCACGTAAACAGCATAATTTGCTTCCGTGCACTCACTGCATCATTGGGAAATTATATTTTAATCTCTTTGTTGAAGTCCCTTTAATTTCACATAATTCGCAGAGACGAACTCTTTCATCTGTACTAAAAATCTGCAAATTCCTTCACGTAACTCCGTAACTTCGCACTTTCAGAAAATTTTGTTTTCTGCATGGTGGTACTCACTTATCTACTGCAGATTCAACACTGAGGATTATTTTAAAAATTGTTGGCGACAATGAGACATTGATTGGCGCTACTAGACACAGACTTGCTGCTGTTGTATTGTAGAGATTAAAAAGCGAGTGGAACATTGATGTTTACAGAATGACAACAACGTATAAGTTTAATTCTTGACTGGTGAGTTCTAACCAATACAGTTTCAATTTTGTTTTTTCCTCCAGTGTATAATAGGAGTACTGTTTTGTGAATACTTACGTTAATTTCTTCTCATCCATATTGAGCCAGATTTTTCCTCAAAGTGTGACCATAAATACTATCGCAATCGTACCAAAACTATGAAAATGCCCTAAATATCAAATTTTATGCTATATAAAATTCATTTAAATACAATCAGAAACTTTCAGTCAGTGTTTAATTCAGAATTAGAACTCAAAAAGAAGGCAGGTAAAAAATATGGTTTGGCATAAAGATCAGAACACTAATCATAACCATACTGGCTTTTATATTACACGCTATCGTTAATAAGTGGAAATCATGTATGACAGAATGTAACTGCGTTTGTAAAGTTTCCATATTCTAAAGCGTCACAGTGGCACCTGTACAGTGTTTTACAAGCAGAAGTTTGCGCACCAATTTTCTGCGCGATCTACCATTTCACCATTGCAGTAAATCAGCCGCAACGACCACGCCTGTGTCGTTACTGTCGCATTAGGTCCGAGGTCCCGACTACAGCTGCTAAGCAGTAGATCTCACAAATCAGAAGAGCGTGATAAATCTCGGCGGGAGAGAATAGTATTCAACGGAAAACATGTGGCAACAGTGGGATGGAAATATTTCGACTCCTCATTAATTAAACAGATAGTGTTTATCACAGTGGCGGAAACTAAAAACCAAATGCCAAGCGTAATAAAAATGTATTTTAAAAATTAAAAATACGCTTTTCGTAGCAATGTGAACTAGAAAGTTAAAATAAACATTTTGTTCAACAGCGATAGCGTGTCCCACAATCCAGTATAACTTAATTTCTTGAATAAGCATAAAATAAGAATAAAACACCGTGGATGATAAATATCAGTTGTCTTAAATTTATTTTATAGCTGGCTATTTGTGGTCATTATAAAAGTAAGTAGAGAGTACCCAACGCTTTTTTAAAAAGTAAAACTAATTTTTTGGTACTGACTTCATTCTTATTTTCACATTTCAACGAAAAGCATTTTTTTTTTTTTTTAGTTTTATTAAACTACTATTTTATTTTTAACTTTTCAGCTCACATTTCTATAAAAAAAACTTTGTTACTGTTACAGTAACAAGCATACGAGGACTTAGCTATAACATTATTATATTTTCATCTATTTTTAACAAGTGTGCAAAATTTCAAACAATTTGGACGTCTGGAAGATGGTGAAAATTGGAATTAAAAGATTCCATTACGTTCTTAAGTAAGGCTAATATAAACAGTGCAAAAAGTATTCTCGGGTGTTCAGCCAGATACGTTCTGCTATACTCGACGTTTCGACAGCTGCTTTCGCATTCTTCATCAGGTGAAGTAGTAGGATGAAGTAGTTACCTCAATAACACGTCACCAGAGAAGAAGTTTTAGAAGCTGTACGACGGAAAATTCAATTCTCACACCAAGAGGAAGTAACCGCAAGCGAATGAAAATTATGCACTTTTCTCTACGATATTTATTATGTTCATTATGAGAAATTATGAATAATTTACCAAAAACTTTGATAGAATGTGAAGTTGAAATTTGTAGAGGGCAAATGTAGGTGGGAGCAGGAAAGGGAGAAAATGGTTGTGTATGGAAATTGTCACCGGAGCGTGCGCTCGATTGCTACTAAATTAAATTAAATTATTATAGGTTCAAAGTCAATACGCTGACAGAATGTAGGACAGAAACATTAAAGTAGAGACAGAAAATGGGTCACTTCGTAAGCGCAGCTGTAGTAACAGTTTCTTTGATTGCATTAAACCTTTGAAATGTTGCAACAAACTGAATATTTTCAAATCACGTTGTCAAATACTAGACCTTCAATGTATTAGATTTTCACTTCATGGGGTGGCAGCAGCAATTGCTCCAAAATTTTGGCAAAAGGACGAGCGGCACTGTACTAAGGGACTTTGTAAGACCATTTCAGTTTGACGGAAGCAAAAAACGTTGCCAAATTGCCAAACGACATCTGATGTAACACTTAGTGCTTCACCGAGTTCCCATATCACTTGAGTAATTCTGCAGTTTGTTTCCGTTCATTTTTCCCCCACCAAGAAACTATACCATAGTAGTGTAAAAAACGTAAAAGCTCATTGAAAGGATACAACCTGTACTTTTATGGCAATAGTAGACCAAATCCCGTCGTAGGGTACGACATCAACTCCGGCCGTTTTAGAATCGAGCAGAACCTATGATGCTTGGTAACGGTAGCAGCTGCAAGAGTACAATAAGATCCAGTAAATAATATCTACTGCTATACTATTCAGTTTTTCCTACGAGCCACTTACAATCGTGGTCTGAAAGATCATAGTCCTTATATGTAGCTGACGATGATATCTGGTGAACATCATTCTTTATAAATGAATGTATTTCTTACAACATACTGTAACCTCGGTTATCATTAAAACATAGATCAATCACCTACAAACAGGCCTCACAGAATATACGATATCGTTCATGCAGGCATACACATCTGATGTCGTGCTTTGAGTACCTTACCGAGGTGATTACCTGTCACTTACCTTTAAAATACACCGTCTATTAATTGGCATTACACTTTAGACTGCAGACGCTACTTAGTTTAACGCATGATCTCTTCATATTGATAGGTTTCTCGGGTTTTTATAAATGATGAAATAATTAGTCCAAGATACACTTTCAGATTTAACTTTGTTTATTTCCAGAAGACATCAGACTCCAAAGATACTGGTTGCACATGTAAACAAAAGCTCGAGCGTTTACACTCAATTCTGCTTTCAAAAACAATATTGCTATATGCTCTCACAGAACTGAGCTATAAGACTCCTTGCATGCGTAAAACTGTTTCAAAACTCGTCTCTGCCGATCGTTTCCATAGAAAATTCCAGGATATTACAAAGGCTTCCGACAGATGTTTATCGAACTCTAACAATACTTAAACAATTAAAAAATATTAAAAACAATAAAAATCAATACAAATCATTATTAAATACAGAAATATCAAAATTAGAGATATATACACACAGAATTATCCACATAAATCAGTGTAAACTGTTGTAAATTGTCCTCTAAACATGGTAGCTCACCTTAATACTTGGAATTACAAACATTTAATCAATTCTACTTGCATAGTTCTGTCCTTAAACATATTAAATAGTATTTACATAATTTCTTTCCATAAAATAAAGTCCATTTACACCAAATCACAGTCAATTGTAAGGAAAACATACAAAATCATATTTACTCAACCCCTAGCTTGCTACGAATAATTCATAATATACAATTTCATACAATGTCAGGGTTTGACGGCTGTCACAATATCCTAATGAGTAAGTTAATGTTGCTTCCAGGGATCCTTGAAAAATTTTGGAAGAAGTTTTTAAGTATTTGACATACATTTTGCCACCTTTAGACAAACAATAAGTTTTTTCTGTTTTTAGAACTTTTTTTGGCTGTGTTTTTGGCTTTACACATTACTATTTGCGAAAATTACAACACCAAGAAAGAGAAATGTGATTACAATGAAATTTATTCCCTGAAAATACATGAATGATTAGAATTACAGAATTGTAGGTGCACTTTGTCCGCGAGAATTCAGTACGTTATGAAGACGCCACGTGCTGCAATCAGAGCCCTTAGACGTAGTGACATGAAATCAAACAAAACCTGAATATGATACTAGGGAATTTATTGGTTCCACAAAGCATCAACACTGGTTGCAGGAGGACCAGGACAAACAAGTCTCCGACGACCATATCGCAGACATGTTTGATGAACGACATGTCAAGCGGACGTGCAGGCCAGGGAAGCAAAGAACACTTGCACATTCCTCGCCATATGTGCTCGGCCATTGTCACCATTTTTTTAACTTATGGCTTTACGCATTGTCGACGTTGAGGTCATTAGAGGCGGGATAGGACTGGGTACAAGGAACGGGAAGGAATTCGGCCATGGCCATGGCCTTTTGAAGGAAGTATCCCGGCATTCGTCTGGAGTGATTTTGGGAAACCATGGAAAACCCAAATCTGTATGCCCTGGCGGGGATTCGAACCGGTGTCCTCCCGAATGCGAGGCCAGAGCGTTAACCGATCACCCACCACGCTCGGTCGGTCATTGTCGTGATGAAACATGGCATGTGGAGCATATACAGGAAAGGCATTCCCTCGGGCTCTAAAACCTTCTTGATGTAGTAGTTGCAATCCCGATTGCCCTTAAGATCGTATATTGAAGCTAATAGCGCCCCAAATCATAGATCTGCTAATTCCAAGGTCCTCGTTCCACAGACAGAATTTCAGCTCGACTTAATCGGTTTGTTTTTAAGGTACTTTAGTTGTTACACTTCGCGCTTGTGGTTGCTGCGGTATATTCTCGGAAACAGATTAGTGACCGAGTGAAGAAAAGGACGAACGTGAGTCACGTTTTCTTATGCTGCATGAAGGAACTAATCGATGTTGCATTACTCACTGCAAGTATTGTTACGAAACTTCTGTGACTGTAGACTATGAGTGTTGGGAGTAGGTTGTCTCTTACCATTTCCAGGATTAGATTTTGAAGACCTCTTTCCTTTTTAACGCTAAGGTGTTTTTATGTCTTCTAACTGTTGGGCATTTCAACTAGTTCGGAATTAGCTTTTGAGCTTTTATGTAAATAGTTGGTTTTTAAAAGAAAAAAAATAGTTGCGAATCAACCTTGCCTTATCCAACTTACGCCCCAACAACTGAACTCTTTCCGTGCTGAAACCGCTTGTAGATAATTCTTCGATTAATAGTCCGAATTTTTTCTTTTTATGCGTTCTCCAGTTAAGGTCTGGGGACAAATATTTTCCGTAGGATTGTCGTATCGATAGTTGCTGTTATGTTATATACGAAATACGTGTTGCTTTACATAGTTCAAGATTTCTCTTTATTTCTGGCATTACAAAGACTTTGAGTACTTCTTTACCCGTCCTATTATTTGCAGACGTCTCTGCTTTGAATCTTGCTTCGGTTGTACTTTCTTATGAAATGAAGGACTTGAACAGATCACTAAATGCTTGAACATTTTCATTTAATGTATATGTTACTTGTCTGGACA
Organism: Vandiemenella viatica; assembly: GCA_031002005.1. Lineage (NCBI taxonomy): Eukaryota > Metazoa > Arthropoda > Insecta > Orthoptera > Morabidae > Vandiemenella > Vandiemenella viatica. Next base: position 137,884,438 of record JARYHS010009186.1, read on the forward strand.
TAAGCTTTTGTATACACCTGTATTTAAGTTTCAGTGTGAAACGTTATCATCTGTTTGAAACCCATCTTTGATTGAAATCTTCCGTTTTATGAATGCTTTCAACATAAATTTTTCTGTTATCAGGAATTTGTTTGCAGTTCACTTATCGCCATAAATTCTGCAGGAATATTATAAACAAATGATGTTTGTCACAACTTCCGCAAAAAGACGGAGACCTAATACTTAACTACTAAGCTGACCTGTCGTAACAAATGTAATTTAATGAACATTCTTAACCAAAACACTGCATATGATTTTGAAACCTTCCCAGATAAAGGGGATTCCTTGGGGTATGAGGAACATGTTCGGTAATAAAAAATTCTGGATTTCCAGATTGAGTCATTTAAATTGGTTTCCATATTTGTAAACTGTATTTGGCTGTTTTCATATCGGATGGATAAACCAAAAATCAGAGATACATTGGCACACCTGGCTCAAAAATGTTACATGTCTGCTTTTTTCTCTTGCTGCTGTTTTTGAAATCCGTCCTATATAGAACTAAGATTCTCAGATGACCACGACAGGCTTCCCCACTCCGTCTTGATTTTTTCCTGTCGATCATGGACGAGTGCAGAATCGCAAAAAGGGAGAGAAGAATTTAATTGCACTGTCACACCCTTTCAACCACTTTTTTTTCTTTGACTTGACTATGTGAATTCACATCCAATAATCTAATAAAACTTCTACGCTGTATCACGAGTAGATAATAAGCGTTTCCAAATTCATAATTACCCGTTGATTTCGGATAAAATTTCATCCAGGTGATGTACTGTAACATTTAAAAAAATATGTTTCTAAATGGTTTTAGATTTTAGGGCCTTACGGGCAGCTACTATTTAAAATTTAATATGTGTCTGCATATTGAGTCACACTAGCTGACCGAGCGTTGTGGGTGAGCGGTAAAGCTCTGGCCTCACATTCCAGAGAACGCGTGTTCGAATGTCCGTTCGGCCATCCGGACTAGGGTTTTCCTTGTTTTCCCCAAATTACTCCAGTTGAATACCGGGAAGGTTCTTTCAAAATTCCTTCCCGTTCCCTGCTCTCCAGTCCTCTCCCGCCTATAATGACCATGACGAGACGTAAAGCCATAAGCGAAAAAGAAATATGCACTAGTTGTCCATACAGTACACCATATTTTCCCTTGTATTTATTTGCAACACTAGTTGGGTTACAGAAGTTGGAGTCATTGCTCATTTCCAGACAGAACTAGGACAGTGATACGGTAGTTTGATTTACTGTAGCATCACATCTTAAAAAATTAGTCAAATCTGCCGTTAGGATAACCATTATTTGGTAATAATTTATTTTGTTTGAGCTCAGCGTATGAAACAATGATTGTTGCAAGTTTTTACATTTATTTCTTAGCACCACTTTCATCTCTGCGTATCTGTTGCACCCTAAGTTCATTTTATTTTCCTATAGTTTCTTCAACGGCAGTGTATTTAGAAACTAAACTCATTGGCAAGTGAAGGGGGAAACATTTGCCATTCGCCTGGAATGATTTCGTAAGACCATGGAAACCGAGTATCGAACCCGCGTCTTCCCGCTAACTGCTCACCCACCAGGCTTGATATGGGGAATTCGATTTCTTAACTTAATATTAAAGAGAATGATATTACAAAAAATAGTTTCGTTGTTTCTAAAACGACCTTGCCTAGTTGCTGGTCTGTGTTGCTTGACAGATGCAGTGGTTGCAAGTCTAGTTTAATACGCTTCTGCTATATAGGCAAACAAATCGTGCAGCCGAGAAGCAGCTCGTTCCTTCCGGTGAGCAGAAATGAAATAGTACTCTCCTTGAAGTGTTCTGCGATTTTCCTTTGCTGCAATATTTTTTTATTTTTTTTTCAACTTCATTCCTCCCAACTGGAGGATCATCAAGATCCTTTTCAGCGTCACTACACTAAGGGGAGGGAGGGGGATGGAAGTCGGCCGTGGCCTTAGAGGGAACCATCCCAGCATTCACCTCAAACGACTGCGGAAAACCACGGAAAACCGCAATCAGAATGGCCGTATGGGATTTGAACCCCGTACTCCCCAATGATCGGTAGAAGAGCGATCACGCTCTCCTCCCATCTGACTAGTCACTGTACAGCTATCCTTCTTGGTTACTGTTTTAGACAAATGTCTAATCCATTAACAGCAATCTGAGGAATAACATGGTGTTTGCGGCCCTTCATACAGTCAGTTTGACTGTGTAATCTTGTCTGTACGTTTTAGTTCTTTCGTGATTTGTATGACCCTCGTACAGTCATCCAAATGACCTGCCTTTTAAATGCGTTTATGGGAGCAGATTTAGTGTGTTGTCATGAAAATCTACCGTTTAGTACGAATGGGTAGATTACGAAGCTTATAACACCGAGGTTCAGGTAGAGGTGAGTAGAATAGTACGTGACCACTTATACGGCATGATAAATAAATCCCAACATCTCTACTTCCCTGTAGGTAAAGTCCGACAGTGATTTCGTGTGTCCACTTGACTACAGATCGTTACTGTGAAGGGGTGTTTTGTCAGATACACGCAAAATAAAAGTCGATAGTAATCTGAATTCTTTAGTTTCAGTCTGACATGAGGATAGCTTGCCAGATAATGATTTGTAAAACATGGTGTAGTAACAACATTGGTACTCATTTGCTGGGCAATAGCTTCAGTGGAGAGATAAAAAATTATCATCACATTTACGAATTGTTTGAAGATACGTTGAAAATGTTTGACCCCAATGTTTTTGGTCAGTGTGCTTCTGATTGCTTTTATATGTATGATGTGAATCAGACAGTAGTTTTGTATTCATTTGGAACATGTTGTCTTAGATAACACTGCCAGCGTGCTTTCTGCGGCCAATACGTATATGTGATTCAATAAAATCCAGTTGCTGATCTCTTAACAACTACTGGTTTGCAGAATGTCGTAGAGATAATCAAGCAATGTGTGAACTAATTCTTTAGAGGTTTGATGGTAATTGATTTGATTTGCCATTTTCTTAACATACAACATACCTTTCATTCACGATGCAGAGGTGTAAATATTCGAAATTTGATTATTTTCCTTTTTGGTGAAGATGCTCTCCAGAAAGAATTACAATTCAGCTATATAATTCATACAAATGCCTAGAATGCAGCTCAAAACAGTCTACATTTATGCTGGGAAAGTTGCTACTGTGAAACCATTGAACGTGAAGCATTTAAAATTACCTTGTTTACAAGAAAAAGATTATTGAAATTTCAGAATGTGGCTTAATATGATCAAAACGTTACAGTTAAAATCGTTGCGTCCAAATTCACTGGATGCAGCAACGCCTTCCTAATCCAATGGAAAAAAGAATACGTAAAAGACATATCTTAAAGAACGAGGCACAGGAGAAGAGACAAATTCACGCACAACCCAAGCGGCTACTTCAAAGAAAATATAATGTGGTCACATTTTGACTTATTTTTAATTTTATATAGATGTATTAGGGTGTTAATAGTATCATCGTCGGCGTGCCTTGGGACTCTAGTCACGACAGCAACTAAAATGGTTTTTTGTTTAGTTTTATTCGTGCCAACAGGACTTATATTCATATCACGTCAACGTACTGTGTTCGGATCTTTATATTCACATTTCACCACTCCTTTTCTCGTCAGTTTAGGTTAATAGTTGCATGTTTATGACTAGATTCTGTCGCTACTACTACATCTATTCGTAGTACCACACTGACCTGTGGTTGGACTTGCTTATGGAGCAGTAAAGATCTAACTTCTGTGCAGTGGCACGTCGATATTATTGTTATTACATTAACTGAATTTAATAAGGGGTCATTTATAAATTACGTCACACATTAAGGGGTAGGGAGGAGATCAACAAAGTGTGACATCGTGTGACAAGGGGGAAGGGGAGGATTGATAAGCTTTGTGACGTCACAAACATCGGCATACTTATTCAAACGTTCGTTTGGCATCTGTGGTCTATAATTTTCATCATACAAAGCCAATCATCAACACAAGCAATCAGATAAGAGGTTTTGCTCAGCACGATGATTTTTTCTCAAAGAATTCCAACTGGACGTGACAGGGAAGTTCTCTGTTTGATAAACGCTGACAATGCTATATGGTTGGATGAAGATGTTGACACGTCAAATTTTCCTAACATTATCTAAATCTAGAACGAAGTGACTGCTATGCCAGTCATAAATAATATAAAGGAATGGGTCCATGGCTACAAGGAGACTAAATTTTCTACCATTCATCTGATTTGTTATGTTTTTTCAATTTTCTAATTGTTTGATTTATTGTTGATTTTGTAAAAAAAATAATTTAAATAGAAAAATATAAGTAAATTTGGAAGTGCTGTTTTAATTTAATAATTTTAAATTTTGAAAGTGCTAAATATGTGACGTCACACCAGGGGAAGGGGGAGGGGCCACATACATGTGACCACCTGTAACAAGGAGGAAGAGGGGGGGGGAGAGCTTAAAAGATCATGAAATTAGTGTGACGTAATTTATGAATGGCCAAATGAAGAGATTCGCGAACGTTTCCAGAGGGAGGACAGACATTGGACGGACGAGCGTTTTTGGCAGATGCTGTGCACCAGAAAGAAAGTGAAACCCTGAGCCGAGCTGGGCGGAGCGCGGGAGCATCTCTAAATACGTCCCGGAATCCCATGCGGCGACTCTACTTGAAGGCTATTTCCGTCCCGCCTGCCTGCGGGGCCGGGGCGCAGTGAGTGCTGCGTGCGTCCGTGCCACTACAACACACACACACGCCCACGCACGCCTCGGGCGCTCGCGTGCCGCGCCGCGCCGCGGCTCAGTCGCGTGTCATCAGGCCCAATCTCAGTCTTCAACACTCAGTCACATTCACTGATACTGCTTCTTCCTCTTCTCTCGACTTTGGACCACAGCAAGCAAAAGGTTTACCGGCTCGCCTTTTCTTCAGAATTTTTTTCGTTTTTTGAAGTGAAAACTTCTCTAGGCGGACTGTAGGCTGGGGGTAAATCTATGAATTCGCGCCACCCACATGCTATAACCTGCTGCGCGTGTGATATGCACGTTGGACGCTTTTTGGAACACACAGGTTTTATCCGATTTTAATGGAACTTTGCATACGTATTCTTTAAAACAAATAGAAAAATACGTTTTATTTACAAAATCATAAACCCTCTCCTCCTTTATCCCTCACCTTAATTTCTGTCAACATTGTTCACAAAAACTCACAGCTTTTAATCCGATTTTGATAGTACAGTAGAAGTCCGATTATCCGAGGTAAACGGGACCGGGACCACCTCGGATAAAGTAAAACTCGGAACAGGAAGTCAGGGAAAGAGGTCACAATGAATCAAAAAACATATTTAAACTGAAAGAATACAATTTATTTATAGCGTAAAACTAATTTATGAAGCAATAAAGTTTTGTTTTTTGTACATTAATTACTACCACTTGCCAAAAAAGTCTTTAATTGTCTTGTCATGTGCTTTCTACTTGTTGCTCAATATACTCAAGTGCTGCTTCTATTCTTTTTAAACCTTCAACATGAGAAATTTTTGTAACAGTTTCATTTTTATCTTCTTGGTCTTCTTCTCCTTGTCCGCTGACAACCATATTAACAATTTTATCATCGTTAAGCTGAATTTGATCGTCATCCAACAACCACTCTTGTATATCTTCGTTGTTAATTTCTTTTACTACTGGACGTTGGTTGGTTAATTGTGTCAGTTCATTGACATCTTGTCGAGCCAGATCGTCCTTTTTAGGCTTTTCCATACCAAAAAGTTTCACACAGCAACAGGCGATACACGCAAGCGCTACAGTGCCACGCTTAATATCTTATACACTCTAGTTGAAAAAATATTCCATATCTTCACAAAAGGTCCCTATCACATTTCAAAAATTTGCCTCGGTTAACCCGGCGGCTCGGATAATCTGAACTCTGATTTTTACTGTACTTAACACACGTATATTTCAAAACAAAACAGGGCAGTGTGGAATCTCAGGGGATAAGGCGCTTACTTTTCAGAAGTTTCTCTCTCCGGTTGAGAAGGATTTTTAGGAGTTGTATTTGATTATATGAGCTACGCCGAAACCTTGCGTGGTTCTGATTCCACGTTACATTGTAGGCCCCTGAGGAAAAGAATTGGCCTTCCTGCTTCTGACGCAATAGCTTGGTGCATCTCCTTCGGAAACATTCGTCCAACCTTTGACTTATGGACTGAGTTAGATTTTTAGCTTTTAAAGTGAAAACATTCTTAGGTGCTTTGGGTGCGTAAAATCTTATGCGTTAGTGCCACCGACATTCTAATGTTAACAGTAGACCTGTTGCACTCTGGTGGCTCGGTGTTGCTCCGATAGCGCGAGGCTAGTGAGCTGGCTGCATGGTACAGCGATCACCGATTCGAGTCCGGCTTAGGGCATGGGTGCTTTTAATTAAGCGTTGTGTCCGTCCTGTGTTGTCCTTTCACTTCTATTCATAAATAATACTAGAAGATTCCACACAAACAATAGAGGAATAAAAGAAACAAAGTTGTTGGCTGAATGGCTATAAGCCCGAATACCATTTTTTTTAAGGTGGTGACTGGAGAACGAAAGGTCCCCGGTTCGAAACCCTATCTCGGCGGGGGTCTTCATAGACGCTTACGCTTAACCCGACTTTCATCTTTGAAACACCTTTCTGTGTAATGGGAACGATTCCGTGGTTCGGGTTCCACGTTAAACTGTAGGTCCTCTGTACCTGGTAAGACTATCGGATTAGGTTAAGGCGACTAAGACAGGGGCGAAATGCGCAGCCAATAGAAATCCAATCACCAGTTCAGTACGACCAAACGAAATTATTGTTACCATATTTAGTATATCTGTAGCTGTAAGTATGACTTATTGCGCGTATGATATTCATAGTTTTAAGTTTTCACTTCTCTCGGCAGTCCCCAATCACTGACAACTGTTTATTTTATTTTTTACTGAGATTCCTCATTCTTCCATAACACCATGTGGTCTTGGTCTTTGTATATTGTTCCTGGGACCCTTCGGATTTATCAATTTTAGTTTGAAACGCTTTTCGATTCTCTACCTCATATGGATGGATACCAGCTTTTTCCATACCCATTTTGTTGTCACCTTTAATTTAGTGATGTAGTTGAAAATTATTTTGTCAACCCACTCACACTCATTCTCATAAGGTGGCCATAAAATTCTAGCCTTCTATTATGTATTGTATCTGTAATTTTCCCTGCATACCATTTTTCCTCTTCACGAGGTACCGTCTTTTCACTTTACTTATCCTAGACTTTCATTAATATTTTCCTCTCTTTTTTTTCTCTATCTCTTCAATCTCCATTTTCTTATTAAACACCAGTCATTTTGAGCTGAATATTGCCATAGCCTCTGTATTGACAACTATCGTATAATGTCTAATCTTTGCTTTTTAGGAGATTGCTTTCTCATTGTATCTGTTTCGTGTTACCCTACATGCAAATTCTATATTTGTAGCTCTTGTTTTATTCGCTACTACTCCTGCATTGTATGTAATCTCTTTCGTGGAACTTTTATAGCAAAGCGTACATAGCACATACTTGCTGGTTTATGGGAAACCAGAACCGTTTGTTTGCCGATATGAGATGTAAACCGAACTGGAGTTCCAAAGATTTTATTCGGCAGTGATAATGATATCTGCTACGTCTATTAATGATATCATTTACCTGATATTTCAGATGTATCAAAATATCTCTGAATCCTCTAGTCAATTTTTTTCTGGAATTAATTCTAATTCTGTCATGTAACAACTTTGTTACGATGCCCGCCAGTCAGTTTCTTCTGAATGATTTTAATTTTGGTGTCTCATTGTTAAAATAATTTTTGTGTGCAATAACCTATTTCCAGACCTCATCGTTAGTGATTTCTGATCGAAGTTTAAAATAACATCCATGAGCTTTTGCCATACTGAACTTCATTCGTTTGTTGTGTTTTATGATTAGGCTTAAATGAGGCCAACAATTTCTGGTCAGCTTATATTCTTTCATAATCGTATCCACCATCGAAATATTTATTTAGTAACGACTGGTTTCCAAGTTATGTAGCCCATAACTTGGTTCATTTTCAGCATATTTGTCTAATTACTGTTATTTTACATGGTAGATTGCTTACCTATTCATCACTTTGTAGGATAAATTTAACTCTACTCTCTAGCTTCTGATGTTTTTCGCAGCTGAAAGTTTATTTTTCGCTCTATGAGTCGGGTGTTCAGCCACAAACAAACTGGAAGCAAGTTAACATCCGACTCAAGGCTGTAGCTGTCTTATGGGCATTGCAAGTAGTCGCCGTTGAGGACATTAACGCTCTAACAACTCAACGAGCGAAGAACCTTAGGATCTTCTACTCATGTGATGGGTAAACTGATGGGAGGTTTCAAATAAGTCGAAGGAACGGGAAAAAATTTCCCATCACTTGCAGAAATTATTCTAACCGTGAGGCAGACAACCTCTAGAATCCCATATATCCTTAGTTATGTCTCGCGCAACCTTTGTAAGGTACCAATATCCAACTACTTACATGGACACCTGCCATATGTTACAATGCCCTTGAAATATGTGAACCCAATTCATGATTCAAGCATCTGACGTTTTAATAGGAATCTAAATGATTCAGTCTGTAATTACATCTACATACGAGACAGTTTGTTAGTTTAAGAGAACTATTTTCACAGATAATTTTTCAGCTAAAATGTGTCATCCATAATCCACAACAAGAGTAGCACGTAGATCTCTCGTTAGACAGTTTGGTGGCTCGGCTGGATTCATTAGTAGCTTAGTTTTCAGTTCTAATGCTCCAATTGAAAGTATGTATCCTGCCATTTCATTTCACTATTCGAAAACTTGTGAGTAGATCGTTTCAAAGTTATCTACTTCAACACAAGGCAATGATCTTTTTTAACGAGGAAAGATATAAGTATGTAACTTAACTTAGTCCACAACCCGAAGGTTGGTTGGATTCTCCTGAATGAAGCATACTAAGCCATTGTGTCAGAGGTAGGATGGCCAGTTCCTTTACTCGGGGACTTACAGTTTAACAAGGAATCCGAACCTCAGAGCGGCCTGGCGTAGCTCATATGATCAAACACAAATCTCAAAATTCCTGCGCCTGCCGGGATTCGAACGCAGGACCCGAGCAGCGAACTTTTGAAAGCAAGCGCCTTAACCACTGATATTTTGTCGAATTCTGCCTTTGATATGATTTTGTTGGGACTACAAAAAACTGTCACAATCGAATTAATCGATAAACACTGTGCTTGTTAAAAAAAAAAGTTAAAAGAGTTGACTTTAATATCAAAGTGTTATATTTTGCGAATGCGAATCAATATATGTTCAATTATAAATGTGGAGGCAAATTATGATTTAAGAAACAAGGTCATGAGAATTATATACTCGCGTAAATAATTTGGTCATAGGTGAAATGAATTGAAAAAAGTAAAGCTAAGTGAATTGGAGTTGATCAACACAGTGGTTGTCTGGGCGTGGAGAGCGAGCCAGTGCTTATTCCGGCAGCGGTTTGGCGCTGTGTCGTCAGCGCCGAGATAGCTGGCAGGAAGCGAATTAGCTGGCGAGATGCGGGCGCGGCTCGGAAATTGCTCTGCTGTGGCGGCCAATCGCGACTCCTCTTCCTGCTCTCTGCTCTGCTAATTAACACCAAACACCGGCAGGTCACCGGCAGGTCACCGGCGCGTCAGGACGACGAGCGTTCAGTCAGCGAATCTACAACCCATCAAAAACTACTGCTACAAATAATACATCCACTAACCAAAACTAAAAACCTGTGAATCCGCTGTCGCACATACCAGGCCTGTTTGAACTTAGACAATAATATGAAAGTAGCATCTAATACGAGAATTGATGAGGCATGGAAAGATATTGGCGTAAGAATTAAAAGTAATGTATGGAAGGGAAAATATGACCATGACCACAAGCTGGCACTCTCGTTTTTAGATAAGGGTATCAGAAATTGGAATAAGTAACCAAATGATGAATATTTTATTTTTAACTTGTGGCTTTACGCCTCATCGACGGCTGAGGTCATTAGAGGCGGGATGGGACTGGCGACAAGGAGCGGGAAGGAATTCGGTCATATCATATTTGAAGGAAGCATCCCGGCATTCGCCTCGATGCCCGGATCGGGATTCGAACCCGTGTCCTCCCGAATGCGAGGTAATATTTTACCAAAAACGTTGAAATACTTTTAAGTTGTAATTTGTAGAAGGCAAATGCAGGTGGGTGCAGCAAAGGGAGAAGATGGGTGTGTAGGGAAATTGCCACCGGAACGTGCTCTCCATTGCAATTAAAATTAAATTAAATTAAACATAGGAAACTGCCAGACTGATAGGATCAAGCAGTAAATTTTTCATTCTTTCAGCCACCAACGCGTGATCAAACTTTTTTTGACGTTTATGAATCTAATAAAAGCCTAATGTTATTATAATTCTCCCAAATTAAAAACTGAAACAGTCAGACCTTTTAAAAGTAAACAGATATAGAAGTGCATAACTGAAGTGATCCTTTCTAAAGTAGACGAAATCGTATCGAGAATGAAATGCAATCTAGAGCTTCAGAAAAAGGGACAGTAGAATATTTTAGTCAAGAATCTCTTAAGCCTCCAGAAAGATAGTGGGTTAGTCTCTGTCTGTCTTTAATACTTACAAGTCCCTTCAAACTCGACAAAAATTCTTCAAATTTTACAGGGTCAAATACAGAAACAAAATACGAGGCACATGTCATTTAATTGGATTTGCTTGCGAATCATTTCAGTGGTAGCGTGCTGCGATTCGAGAAATTTAACTGAACATTTTTGTAGGCAATATGAGAGGCATGGGAATTAAAATGCCGGTACCCAGACTCGAGACCGATGCCTCCAACGACTTTTCGGATAGGGTGTCAAACTATGAGCGAAAATTCTGCTTAAAAAACGTATGCCAGTATTAGCCTCAAGACCCAGAGAGTAGTTAGGCCGCCGAGGGATTGTTTCCATTTGCTGCAAAATGCGTCTCTGTCGTATCTGTCCTAACCTAACCAGATATTACTACCATCTAAAGTAGACCTGCAGTTTAAGGTGGAAGCAGAATGTAGGAACGTTTTAGTGTATTCTGCATGAACAAAGCAAGGCTTTGCTAGCGCTGAAGGTAAAATTAAGAACTGTAAAATTTCGAGACTGGGATTCGAACCAGGCGCCCTAATCAATCGAGCCATTAGACGTCGCGGTTGTTCTATAATTCCGGCGCACAATATTCGAACCAGAAGGTAAGACTTTACCAGTACGACAATAAAGCATTAAGTACTTATTAAAAATGGAGAAATTAAGACAGATGCCTTTGTTCTTATTAATTCGCATCCAGAATTAAAAATCTACCCGCCAGTGTGTCTCAGTGTGCTGAGGCGCCACACACTGGTTCGGGAGGTACAACCATCAAGGCGAATGCCGGGGACGGTCCCCATAAATGACACATTTCAAAAACAAAAATTACTCCTATCACGTAGTTGAACATTTCGAAGAGAGATGGCAACATTCACTTCCTCCTTTAGTACTCAGGTATAAAATATTTCGCGTTATCATGGGCATGCGGCCTTAAAATCAAAGCTCCAAAATTAACCACGCCAATGATGAGCAAAACTGTTGGGAAAAGGGGGTGAAGAAGAAGATGATACATATTTAAAATTCTGGTATAAACAGGCTATGAGTTTAGCATAATTTTAAAATAATTTCAAGCCTCTTGTTCTTTAAAGACATTTTTGGAATGTAATCAAAGAGCTTTTTATATCATGTTATCTTCTGAAAGGCAAGTTTCGCTGTTCTCGGATCACATAAAAAGGAATTGTTTATTACATTACAGTGCAGTACCTCTAAACCACGTTTCACAGACTACCAAACCACGCTTAAATTAATAAAGGTTAAAAAAAACGGTAATGAGACTAATTATTATACTTCGCTGCACTAATTACGTCGTAGCGACCTTATCTAACCTCATAATCCTACCCAGTTATTGGGACACAAGGTCACACAGTTTAAAGTGGCCATATCTGATAAGGATTCGAATCCAAGATGAAACCCAGTTGAAGATATGTTTATTGGAACGAAATACTGAAAAAAGGTTACGTTTCACCAAGCGCTATCTCACGTCCACTATTACATCGATTACATGTAAAAGGTCAGATCAAGAGAAGTGTTGAAGATGCTAGTAGGTGTTCTGTGATCATTGACATTTAGTTTTTCAAGAGGTATTTGTGGATCGTGACCTCATGATAAGATAAGCGATAAAAATACAGCAATAATTGTAGTTTCAACACTAGTAGCATATCAATTAATCTATTAACCTCCTAAGAATTATTTTACTACATTTTAATTTTGTACACAGTTTGTTAATAGGCTCATCTTTCTCTGAACAAAAGTTGTATTCCTTATTCTTCTTGTTTACAACATAGTTAGCCTTCATAAGACAGTAGTGTTTAAAACAGATTGTTGTGTTTCTCTGAAGTATGCTTACCATAATAATTTACAGAGTGTTCAAATACATTCCATATGAAGAAGTCAGCTCTTTCGTAATTTTTAAAATAAGGTTATACTGATCAGTCAAGAACAACCGTCACATCGTTTCAATCATATAACTTTCCACCCTTTGAGTCGCTGCCAAGTTGACGGAACAGTGACACACTTGTTCCAAATAACAGTGCCTGAAAAATTGCACAATCCTTTTCGCCGGCTGTGCAACTTTGCTACAAGAACAAAACCCAACGTTTCGTTCAATCTGATGATGTTACTTCGATTGTTGACCTGCATATATGTTCAGCGTGCTATTACTCTGTCCTTTGTGATGAATGATAGATATGCCAACAAAACTTCCAGAAAATTTATCAACTTCAGAAAGAAAAATTCATGGCGTAGGAACAATACCTTATATAAAAATATTGACCAATCTATTTTAAATTTTAATTTCACTACGTTCAGATTACTGTTCAGTTATCTTTATTTAATTTTCGATATGTATGTATATATATATATATAAGTAATGTGCTTATTATATAATCCGCCTTTAAAATTTATGTAAAAGAACTATGTAAATTGCCAGTACCTGCCCTGTTTGTATTCATGATCATGAATGAATTTCTTGTGCCTTTTCTCTTATGTCATTCAGAAGATAAATACGATTATTAATAATAAAAAACTTGCTGATGGAATCGATTTTCCATAAGGCTGTTTGTTTTTCACGTTTGGAGCATCGTACCGCGTCGCCTTCGTCCCCTCTTGTTTGTGTATATAATACATGTAACTAAAGCCCTCGTTTGTAGTCCTACAAGTAATTGCGTGTGCTAATCGCGTTTGCCAGCAGAGCTTAGCATTCGCAATACGCTACACGCGCCCTCGTAACGTAACCCGAAACCCTTTAGCGGCTTCTGCTCCCAAGTTTAACGACCGCCAACCAGTACATTGTCGCACTTCGCATTATCCGGTTCGGGAAGCCGTACCTGTGACTTGTTTCCTGCGCCGAACTGTTGCTCGAAGAGCTGCTACTTCAACAAGATTTTATCTAGGCACTCGCTGATATCAACGTACAAATGTTGATCTGCTTTGTTACTTATTTCTGCTTTGTTCATGTTCTTTATTTCTGCGTGGCAAATGGATATAAAAAACTGTTTCTTATTTTTCTTTCATTGCATCCTCTGTAGGATCATGGGTAGCCACTTCATGGATTGGTTTAGCTTTTTCTTTTCCCAAAAGCTCTTCATCCCCTTCCTTCTCTTCCCCCGCTTTTTTTTTCTGAGATTTTCAATACCCTCCTTTCCTCTCATCGCTATTGACGATTATCTATCCTGTTCTTGTAACCTTTTCTATCATCTATCTCTTATGTATTAGTTGGTGTGTACTTATTTCTTCAGTTATCATTCTCTTCCACCTTGATCCCCACCCCAACTCCTAAATTCAACAAATTTAACAGCGTGGTCTTTAGAGACGGGAAAGGATTGGGGGGGGGGGGGAAAGAATGCGTAGGAATTCGGCCAAGGCCTTTTGAAGGAAGCATCCCGGAATTTGCCTGGAGTGATTTGGGAAACCATGGAAAACCCAAATCTGGATGCCCGGACGGGGATTCGAACCGCCGTCCTCCCGAATGCGAGGCCAGAACGCTAACCTGTTACACCACCAATCTCGGTCTCTTCTATGTCAATCCTGATTAATTGACCAGCGAATCTTGCCCTTCTACGATTATATTCAATGGGACTCCACGTTTAGGTTTTTCTCTGAACCTGTTTTCAGTTCTTTTAGAGAGGTATGTGTCCCAAAGTGATATGTGTTTGTAACGTGATAACTTGTGTAACGGAACTCGTATGTGATAAATTTTAGCCAGAGGTTCACAGCTTTCAATTACCAACATAAAAAAGATTTGTTTGAATATAATATTTTTTTTAAATTAGCAGTTTAGGTCCTTTTGTTTTTTACATAACTAGGAAACAGGTAGAAATACTGCAGCCGTTAATTACTGTCGTATGTATAGTAATCATGTAACTAACTGCTATTATATTTCTCACTTGCGCTTAGTGATGATCAATAATCACGTGTTATGGAAAATTAACGTATATTTTATAGTTAGAAGTTTCGACACATGTCTTAGAAGTGATTGGATTGTGTAACTCACAGGGGCTGTTTTAAAAATAGTACTCTGGCAGAAATTTTAATTGATTTACGTGATGAAATTAAAGGTAATTAATTGAATCATCTTTCTTCAAGCGTTTTTCCCTGACTTCACACGGTCCGTTTTAACTATCTTCATGCGACCGTTACCAAAATGACGTTATTGTCTATACTAAAGCGAGGAGATGGCGGCAACATTGTTTGTGAACCACTTTGTTTTGAGTATTTAGTGTCAGTCTTACTATTGAAATAAATAGTTTTTAAAGTGTAAACTAGACTGATTCCTGTCATTCGCCTAGGCGTTTATTCCACATGAAGGAAACAAATTCAAATGTTATATTTTGGATATTCAGTAGTATTGAAACTGGTAGTTGAACTAACAGCATAATAGTGCTGATAACAAACAAATTACTTGTTGACGTAATTCATCAGCATATGTTGCATGTAAATATACCTACCTTTTTTTTTTCTTTTTTTTTTTACCTTTGTGAAATATAAATTATCAATATGTTTAGGCTATTCAGCCTATACAGAAAAGAATCTATGATTTGGACAAGAATAAATGGCATGTTACGCTATCATAAGGGTAAAGTTTAAAACTAGCTTTATTATTTTCATTCTTTTTCAATCCAGGTTCATAGCAATAATTATATTACTAACTATAATGAATCAAATTTAATAGTACCAGGTTTAACGATATGTTGTTGTACTCGCATTTAGTACGAAGTGGGTTCAAATCTCTAATTACTCTCTATACTTCCACTTTCCATGTTTGCTAATTTCATTTTACAATTACGTACTATACTATTAAAGCTTTCGGACACAAGCATTAAAGAAGGTTACAAAACGATGTATTACACTGGACCCTACGAATTGTAGGACGAGAATTTCTTTAAAAAAACGGTAAATGAAATTACCTAAGCTCTCTACTAATTTAACATCTATGGTATTTATAAGCACTGGACGAGGAAAAACGATTGAAAAACGGATTCAGAACCTCTCCATAAATGTGGTATCCAGCACTGTCAAATTTTCCTTCCTTACCTTTATCATTGAGTTTTGTCTATTCGGTTTCCCTCTGTTTCGTGTAGGTAAACATTCACTTTTGGTGGTTCCTTCTATCCATTCGTTCCTGACGTAACTCTGAGGTGACTGCAGTAATGACTCATAACTCGATGAGCCGTAAAACCAGCATTCATAAGGTAATTACAGAAAGTGATGGAAGTATGTTAAAGATAGAACTGTTTTTAGCATCTGATTGTAGAATTTAACATTATACAATTTTGTGCCAGGTATCAGGATCACGTTCTTCCGGGTACACATATTATATAGTAACGCCGTACCTGTGTCGATCTTAATCTTGACTTCCTTGCCTTAAAACATTGGTTTCAAGTGTCACGGAACGTTTTACTCAATTACATAACTTATGAATACTATAGCGCAGCACTCGAACAACACCAGTATGTTTCTTTCCTAAGTGTACTGGTGGCCTATTTAAACTAATCTTTGATTAGATTCATTTATCAGAAGACTGATGATGGTGATACCTGTGGTCTGTTATTTACTCAAGTCGCCGGCTCCAAAGATTTCGTAATACAAGGGCTATTAGAAAGAACACTGATTGGTGAAAGCATTTCAATTAAAAATAATTGAGGTAATCAGAACTCTATAGTGCATCGATCACATGTAGATATAGGAATTCAGTTAACCACACCACCGAGGGTGTTGGTGTAACGGATAGCGTTCTGGCCTCGCATTCGGGAGGACGGCGGTTCGAATCCCCGTCCGGGCATCCAGATTTGGGTTTTCTATGGTTTCCGCAAATCACTCCAGGTGAATGCCGGGATGCTTCCTTCAAAAAGGCCATGGCCGAATTCCTTCCCATTCCTTGCCCCCATCCTTTCCCGTCTCTAAAGACCACGTTGTTAAAAAGGGACGTTAAACTGTTACAAAAAAAAAAAAAAAAAAAAAAAAAAAGTTAACCACAGACAACTAAGTCGAGTACAATCATACTTCCTTCTATACTATAACCATTAATCCAGATTCTAAGTGACATTAAGAAGCTTCCGCAGAATTAAAATAAGTCTGCGCTAATAATTCTGTCAGACTAATAACTGTAGACCCTTTTTTATTTTTTTATTTTTTTTTAATTTTTTTTGCTTGAATATCCTGAAAGTTCGCCTTTTTTTCAGGAAAGCAACTCTAAAGAAAACAACCCTACTGATTTTCCTTTGGCTTGGGATTTAATTGCGATGGAGCGCAATGAATCCTATTCCAGCTCTTTTCTCATATCGACTACTGATAGTGTGTGATAATTCCTCGCGACAAATCTAGCTGCCCTTCTCTACACCCCTTCCAACTCCTGTGTTTGATTTATCAGTCCTCTGGATGGCTGAAACGTTAGGTTTCGATAAATTGAAGCGGTTTCACCCGGACAATGAAGATAACTTCTGTATTTGATATTCAAAATGTGGGTCCCATTCTGCCCCACTATATTTAAGCAATGGTCTGACCATAGTTTTGTAACCCAATTTCTTTACTTCTCTCGTACATCCCCTCATCACTCTCTCCAACAAGTGAACGATTTTGAAATCTTTTCCTACTACTACCTGTCCAATGTGTCCTGCCCAGTTGAGCTTGTTATCAAATGTTATTCCAAGGAATTTACATATCAAGTCTTCAACAAGTAATTCTTACCCTACCTTATAATCATATTAACCTTTAGTTTGAAAGAGTGACGAAATTATTGTTCACTATACAATTCGATGCTACTGCTTAATCCACCATAGAATATCCATTGAAGTATGGAAACGGCAAAATTTGTATCTCCTCATAAAAAAAGTTACTGCTACCAAAGATAACAAATGTGTGAAATTTATCTCCTTATTTTTCTGTCGGCGCCAATCAAAACACTCCACAAAATATGACACCTGTTCATCAATTCCCCAAGTGATGTGAAGGCTCTTTGAGCAATCGAGTGGAATTGGAAAAAGATAAGTTTTTTCATAAACGCTTTTAGAACTGAATAGTAGAACATAGACGATGTGATCAGTAGTACCCCTGGCATTTATTTGAAGCAGACTGAATGGAGAAAAGCTATAGCCTTAATCCAAATCTGAACTTCTATCATAAAATGCATAGAGAAGTAAAATACAATAAAGACTTTTCTAACCACTGTGTAGTTTAGATTAAAGCGCTCGTTGTTATGAACAATTGTATGGTTTTTGTTCTGCACTGAGGATCCATTTTAAAGACGTTATTGGCTTCTTCTTCTAAGTGTTTCACCTAATGCATTGGCAATTACTTACATCCGTAAAGAAGAATGGAGTTGCCGATCTGAACTTTCTTTTTAACGTGGGTACTTCTTGACCTTCTTACATACGATTTGAGGGGATGGGTGGGGGATTGGGAGGACTCTGTACAGCACAATGATAACGAAATATGCATTTCAATTTTCAGTATGTTCGTATTTCGCCGCTACGGGAAATTATTGGGTGGTATAATTTTTGACTCGCTTAAGCTACGACGTTAGTTATGATCTCAGGAGAAATCTCCAGAAATTAACTATTGATTTCGTATGTAAGAAATCAGTGTCGAGTGGTTGTGGTGAATTCGTGTGGGGTCGTGTTGCGATTGAAAATAAGCAGAAGTCAACACTATGTCACCCCATTCTCATCAAAAAATCAAAACAAAATACAGAAATCGTATAGGGGCCCACATTAAAAAAAAGATCGATTCAGCGTCCACTGAGTGATATGCATGAGATACCGAGTGAAGCGGTTTTGGGTAAGAATAGAAAGTCGCACGAAATTTGGAGATTGCAAGTGCCAAGCTGACTTCAGGTTACCACTGCGAATTGATGTGTTATCCAAACTTCGGGAAAGAATTTTCAATTGTAATCCTGTTGTCTATATGTTGTGAGTGTTGCAACTAGTCTTTCGATCCATCTATGCCGTTTTGCAAATATGTTTCTGTCTTGTTTTATATTTTATGATGGAAAGTGGTCCTCTCCGCTAACTATATAACTATATCCCCTTATACCTAAATGGTCTTGATAATAATACACAATACTTAGGCGCTTTCTGTAACGGACACAGAGGCTATTGATTTCAAGAAGCCCTTCGTGTCATAATTTCTGACTTTCGTAATGTTTCACCGAGGGGATGAACGGTAACGCTCTGACCTCGCATTCGGAAGGACACGAGGTCGAATCCTCGTTCAGCCATCCAGATTTGGGTTTTCCAAGCAAATGCCGGTATGGTTCCTTCATAAGGCCATCGCGGATTTCCTTTCAGTTCCTATCCCCCACTCCTTTCCCGACTCTAATAACCTCGACGTAGACGAGGCGTAAAGTCCAAATTTTAAAAAAAATCGTTAATTTCGTTTCACTTGGTACAAAAAAAGCACACAAGAAAGCCGAGTAGGTGGCACGCAAGAAGGCTGAGTAGGCGCGTACATCTCATATAAGTTCACGGAAGTTCTGCTGATCTGTTAGGAGTGCAGTTGCTCCTTCTATTATGTGACATGACTTGAGCGCATCATCAATATTTTATGCAGTTAAAGATTGATTTCGACATGTGGTCACGTTGGCATCTTCTAAAGTCTTGCACAGTCGTTTTCAACGAATAAGGATAAACGCTTTAAGCAGCATTCGTGTTTGCGTCACCATTGCTTCACGTCTTTCGATACCTCATTTATACCTTGACATCGAGCCGCTCACGGCATGAATTATTTTTTTACCTAATACAGAATCTTTAATACAGTATCATTAGTATTTGTCTTTACAGTATTTTTTACGTTTACAGCAATACAACCTTAATTTCAATCAGCGTATTCCGCCTGCCAGGTTATACGTCCCTTTACAATATTTCCCAGAGTGTAAACTAACGAACTTGACCAGTTTTTCCAGGACCACAAAGTATCCCTGGATGCTTACTACAGCTGCAAAGACACTCTGAAGTTCACAATATTTTTTGTGTTGTGTTAAAGTTTTGAGTGGTTTAAGCTGTATTTGTATTTCATGGTAATTTTTAAGTAGTTAATAGTGTTCCTAATGGTGTTGATAACCGATGGAGTTAAGATTCTTTTTTAAATATAAGTATAATAAAAAATTGTTTTACTTACACTGCTGATTACATCATATGGGTCACGTATTTTTTTTATTAAGTTCCTTTAGTCACGTAAAAGAATGGATGTTTATAACATATAAGGAACCTCTTAGCGGTTTAGGAGTTGTTTGCGCCAGTCTTGTGGCCGAACTCGTTAAGATACTGTGGAGATGTTTGACGTTAGACATAGGGTTAGCTAGTTTCGTACCTAGGTTGAAAAAAATATTCATCACTTGTGATTTGGCCACGAGGGGACTACAGTTCGTAATTAGCAGGTTGTACACCAAACACTATGTTGAATCTCAAACCTCTTCAAAGTGTGAATGTGGTGAAACCATATTAAAATGTAAATAATGATTCATTCGTTGACTGTGAACCGTAAAACTCGTCGGCACCCTCTCCTTTAATCTCCATATTAACAACACACTGCTCTTAATAACACTCATCAGTGTCGTCTTCAGACATGCAAGAACTCTCGATACAGGGAGGAAAGGATCAGGCGATACTATCTCTGCACCAGGCCGAGAATGAATCCGATTTCAGTGTCGCGCACTCCGTGGCGAGTGAAGTGAAAGTGTTGCGTGCGCCGATGCCAGAACTCAGCGGCTGTGCGCCGGCTGATATTGTGATGCTGGTTATATTTAAACAGCAAAGCGTGTGGTATTCGTGGATACGGGGCCAGTACTACGCAACTCGTTGCTTCACGACACGCGTGTATCTCGTGTGTTACAACGTCCGAGCAGGCGTTCAACACGATTGTAAATCGATCACTGCAGCTCGCACCAGAGAAGCGGCGCTTCACAGCTTATCCAAAAGCCAGGAAAACACTTATATACTTCTGGGATTATTCTTAATCTCTTGATGTTGGAAATATTGAACTTTCACGGGCCAGTCAGTACGGAAAAACATTGTAGCTAATGTTCCTTTCTCTGCAGAGAGTGTTGGTTCGGTTAAATAAAATAAAACTATGACCGATATCATTTTCATTTTTAAATTAAACCTATTGACGACTAATCCCCGGCTTCATTGACTACTCGTTGATTGCATTCCACCGCGGCAGTAAACTGCTTCAGGCTATCATACGATTTCAAAATTCCTTTCCTAGTGAATAAGGTATACAGGTGCAATGTACATAAAATTTGTGTAAAATCCTATTTTAAGCCGAGCAATGTTATAACTCTTGACAGAATGTAGCTTCTTGTTAATATACTGGAGGTCATTAGAGGCGCGATGGGATTTGGGATTAGGACAAGGAACGGGAAGGAACTCGACCATGGCCTTTTGAAGGAAGCATCCCTGCATTCGCCTGGAGTGATTTGGGGAAACCATGGAAAACTCAAATCTGGAGGCTCGGACGGGGATTCGAACCGGCGTCCTTCCGAATGCGAGGCTAACCACGCTTGGTCACAGGATCGTGGTTCGATTCCAGGGCGTTCCAGTTTTCGATTTTCCTCGGCTTACTGAACTGTCCAAACGGGATGATTCATTCTTAAAGCAACTGCCCATTTTTTTCCTTTTTTTTTTTCCATTTCCTCTATCCTCCACTTTTGCAAGCTTGCTGCATCATTGACATGCCAAAATCTGTAGTTAAAAATAAGACTTTCTCGATCTAGCATTGCAAGTGAAAGCTAATGGCTGCGTTTCCTTATAATGGTGTTGGTGAACTCTGTTGATATGTATATAATACTATGACGTTTGATAACACCTGTGTTTTGGGGAAAGTAGTTTTTATTTGAAAATTTGCCTGGTGACGTACTAATAACTATTATGTCATTCAGCTTTTTGCTGTAATATTTATTTCTTCTTTTACCCATGAACCTAAAAGTATAAACAAATAACATAAATGACGCTAGAATCATTACATTAAATTTCTGGTACTAGTTGATAATCTTATCTGCGGCAGAGTGAGCATTATTGGAAGGTGAAATTGTATACATTACCTTATTGAGTACTGTGTTCCATCTTCAGACTGTATTATCTCTTTGAGGTAATGTTTGTTTCCTACTGCCTCCGAAGTTACAAATCAGTAATATCTAGTTTATTAATCTGAATAAATTATTTTTATACTATTACACATGCCATTAAAGTAAAGTCTAAAATTCTAAAATTCTGTGCTTTTTTCATTAAAAAACTTATAGTACCTGGTGTTGTAAATTAATATTTTTTTCAACAGGAATTCACAGATTTAGTATGTTTTTGTGTATTTTTTTTTTAATTGGTGACCGAAGGGGTATTATTTATAAATTGCGACTTTTGAACTGCAAAACGGAAGAGTTATGGCCTGTTTCATCCTGTATCAAGTAGTCATTAACCTGAACCAAGGAAGTTAGTGTATCTATCAATGTGAGTCTCCCAAACTTGTTCGTTAGGTATTTAGAATTATTCCCCATGTTAAATACTTGTTTCTTTTGAGAAGCAAGCCGAAGGCATACCAAAAATCAGTACCGGATTAACCACGTAGCAGGAGGTAGCAAATGCTACGGGCCTCGCGTGCACCTTCTAGGGGGCCTTGCGCCTCCTACTAGGGGGGTCCCTCCACTAGGACCTTTTTTTTTTAGCTCTACAATTTTCCCCCGGACGGCAAAAATCAAGGGCCTTTTCTTCACATTTGCTACGGGCCCGCGCTATCTTAATCCAGCCCTGCCAAAAATGTCCATCTAGAAAAATATATAAATCTTCCCAATAATCATAATTGTGATATGTTAAATTTTCAGCCTCTTCTTTCGGCCCCAAATGGCTACAGGATCTCCGTAAACCGCCAATATTTCTCTACAATGAGACACCAGCTGAATCATTTGAAAAATTGTAAATGCTGTGTTTATTGAAAAATATTGGTAAGAAAGAGCAGTCCATTAATAGGATATATTTGGAATCTTAATTCTCTGAAACAAAGCTTTAGGATATTCTTAATAAAAGAAAAACATCTATTTTATTTTAAATAATTGTGAAACATGTACAATCATTTTTAGAACTGTGATCTGTTTGTATGTCTTGCTTTAAGAGATCAAATCACTCTCGAATTTGGCGCGGTGTATAAATGTAGTGTGATTTTTATTGCTCAAACGGCCTTATTTGTCACGTACTTTTGACACACTGTGAAACATGTTGAGTCTAGGCCAGCCATTACCGACAATGTGTGGAAACAGTAACACCATTAGCATTGTGAGAATACCCATCGTTAGGGAGAATGGTAGTTCTCATTTCGTAGAAAATGGCAAAACAGGAAGACATACAAATGATTACTTGATAAAAAGTGTTAGGACAAATAGGTGTAGATTGTTTAGAGGATCTACACGCATCAGATACAATGTATTTCTTGTAAAGAATTGGAAAGACTTGAAAAGAAGTGATGATGTAAGAACCGCAGCTTGAAACAATGTCATCCCAAAAAAGTATTTTTCCTCCACGTCTTTACGTCCTGACGAACCATATCCATATGTCACGTTTGGAAATAAATACTGCTGACATTCCACAATATTTTTAAAGGTTCTTTGGACTTAGCAGCACTATTACTGTAATACAACTAACTTTTATTTTAACATTTGGATTTGTTATGAATCTACAATCTCATATTTGTTTCTTAACAGATTTGTAGCGGCACATTCAATATTTTTGCACGGCTGGTGGAAATGTTAAAAACATAAATGAAAAGCTAAAATATCGTAGTTTATTTAATAACTTCATACAAACTTGTACGGTGTTGTTAGATTTTATAGTTTCGTTTGCTCTGTTAACAGTATCAATAACAGTAAATACACAGCACTCCTTCGTTTAGAAATAAAGGAAAAAAACTACAAGGAGTAGCTACTGAGATTATTAAAGTTATACACTGCAGAGAGAGGTAGGAAAATCCGTCGTGGAAAATGGATGGTAACACTCAGCAACTGGCCTAAAAAGATATTGGATCACCGGACTACTATTGGAATTCAGTTCTGCTGCTCCTTGTTTCGGATAGAAGGAATGAGTAAGGATAGTTCATGCTGTCGTTCCTTCCAATTTTATTCCTTTTATCATCAATTAAAATAAGCAGATTGAATACATATGTCATTGTTGTTAACACTGAATGTGGGTGAAGTATTTAAATTAACACCTACACGCGTAAAATTTACTAGACGGTTTTTCTAATACATAAAATATGACATCCATTTACGCGACGCGCCGTGTTTGTTTGAAAATTTTCAATATTTTCTGTTATTACCGTTTGTTTATTGGCGTCATATGTGGCCACTTACTTCAACCAGGTCCTCATAAGGAAATAAGGATACAGTACCTTGATTCTACAACGTCACGCACCCAACATCTTTTTTTTAGTTAGTTTGTTCATATTTATCCGTTACCAATTCGACCAGTTTTATAACTAGGTTTCCTACTGGATTTTGTTGTATTATTGTTACCCGTTTAATTTCTCTACAAACGCGTTCGAGAATTAATGCTTTAAATTGCTCTTTCAAATGGTAGGATATGATGCAAACATCAGTATATTGAAGAGTGGGTTAATTAATGTGACTGTAGTGGGCCGAAAACTATTGCTTAATATATCAATTCTCCTAATCCCGTCGCTACTCCAATTATAATTCAACTAACAACGATTTAAATTCAAATATGATGTTGTGATGTCTCCTGCAGAAGCATTGGCCCTGAACTAAGTCAAAATTTGGAACTGAGTATCATGTTATCTGATATTTTGTTAATTTGTATCCCTGCAGCAGCATCCACATTAGGAACTGGAAAGTAAGGTATTACGAAGTGCACCATGGAGTATCAAATTCCCTGTTAAACAATTCCGTGTTAAATAACACAGGCATAAAACAGAAAAAGTAACAGGTGGTGGAGGTTTTAGTGCTTTACAGGATGTCGATGTCATTTTAGCTGAGAGAATACATGACATCAATTTTAGTGTAATTGTGATATAAAACTTAACTTAGTCCACAACCCGAAGGTTGGTTGGATCCTCCCGAAGGAGGCGTACTAAGCCATTGTGTCAGAGGTAGGACGGCCAGTTCCTTTCCTCTGGGACCTACAGTTTAACGTGGACTCCGAACCACGGAAATTGTGATATAGCGCACCAGCAGGAGCAGCATCCACATTAGTAACTGGAAAGTAAGGTATTACGAAGTGCACCATGGAGTATCAAATTCCTTGTTAAACAATTCCGTGTTAAATAACACAGGCATAAAACAGAAAAAGTAGAGGTTTTAGTGCTTTACAGGATGTCGATGTCATTTTAGCTGAGAGAATACATGACATCAATTTTAGTGTAATTGTGTTATAAAACTTAACTTAGTCCACAACCCGAAGGTTGGTTAGATCCTCCCGAAGGAGGCGTACTAAGCCATTGTGTTAGAGGTAGGACGGCCAGTTCCTTTCCTCTGGGACCTACAGTTTAACGTGGAATCCGAACCACGGAAATTGTGATATAGCGCACCATTTCTAGGATTACAGTAAAGTAACTGGAAATAAATCAGTCATAATCAAACCCTCAAGACATAAACTGATTTAGAAAACTTATATATAAAAATAAATATTGATAGACGCAATGGAATCTGAACCTTCGTTCTCAAAATGACTAAATCAACGATTTAAAATTTTCGCCGTTCATCTTGGTATACGAGTTCTTCCATTAATGAAAAGAAAAACGAAAATCTTTTAACAGAAAAAGAAAAACATGTTTAATCCAACTATCGTCTTATGCTTCCATTGGTATTTCAAAATTTCAAGAACTGAAAAGTCCATTTTCAGCAGGAAGTGTAACACTCACCTTTTGTATGTTTTTGCCTCTTTTAAAGAATTTCAATGCTTCCTGGCACTTACAAGACGAAAGGTGCGTTGATACTATAAATCACAACGAGATAATGCCGGACCAAGTTCTAAAGCCACAGGGGATCAGGAACAACTATTAATGAGATTAATGGGAGCTCGGAGTTAACGCAACACGTGATGGCTTGGTAGGATGAGGGTCAAAACGTTTCATCCAGGTCACCCCTTACCAATACGCTTTGGTGCGAGCCGAAAAGCCGGATTGGAGGGTGTGAAAACGCATGAAATTTGTTGGCGATATTCGCAGTCACGCAGCTCGTTTCCGTCACAGTAGGAAACCGTGAGCACAAAAGGCGGTTCTGAGGACAGAGTGAGTCGCACAAAAGGAAAAATGTATTTTCGTAGAGGCGAGCGCGCTGGAGGGAGTGGAGGGGGGGGGCGGCAGTGTTTTTGAGCGTGCCCTCCCTCACCTAGCAGGCGGACCGGGACGGGAATACGAGAGTTCGTTTCGTTTCCACCGGGTATTGCCCCGGCCGTTCGCCTTCGGTTTACGACTTTTGCGGTGGAATGTTCCCGCTGCCGGCCCCCACCTCATCTGGCAGGCCCACCAATAGCTCCGTCTTCTTCTAGCCCTGCCTGCGACCCCTCTTCCCCCCCCCCCCACCAGAGCCACTTACACCCAAGTTGGTCCTTAAAGAAACACAAGGGGGGTACCGCGGTCTGCAAGCAATCTGCAACAGCGAACATGAATCTAGAGCCGGCCTTTTGTTCTTTTAGCGTTAGGCAAGAAACCAGGAGGCCGAACAGACCAGCCGGTCTGCTTGGAACTTGTGCCGAGGATTTAACCGGGTGGTCTTCTGCGAAAAAAGGAAGTTGCTAGAATTTCTCCTCTTGATTCTTCGTAAAGTGTGTAAACTGACAAATTTCCTTTTTACCCGAATCTCGGCGAAGGAATATATCTGCCTTCATGATCAACTCGTAAATATAAGTTTACAAATATCTCAAAATAAGAAGTCTGATCTTTTAACTTCTGCAAGGTGTTATAAATAAACTCTTGTAGATATTTAACATACAGAAAAGGCATCGTTCTATCAGAATCTTACTTTCACGTAGTGTGAAAATATATATATCCGCCTCCCTCGGATTCACCATCCAATTCGTTGAGATTTTCTTAGCTGTTTTATGCGAAAAAAGAAACAACTATACATACATTGTTGAATATAGATGATCTGTATAAAGAGGCAAAAGTTAGCCATTATTAGCGATCATTACTGAAGAGGCGAATAACATTTAAATGATAAACAAATATTTGTTCACTGTTCCATGGTTAACTAACATTGAGACCGCGATCAGTCATGTAAAATTTCTCATCCCTATCTTTCACTTTCTGACAGAAGTATGAACTTCAATATATAAAATATCGATGTAAAACTTTTATGCTGTGCAACTAGGGTTGCACAAAGATCCTTGTCTTACTGTTAATTAGAAATGGCAGAATATTTCGGGTTTATTGGGTGCGCATATAGTTTTGTTTCTCTAACTGACTGTCATTCTCTAAAAGAAAGATCGTAGTTGTCTCAACAAACAGAACTAAATTTTATTAAGTATCATATTTTAAGAAAATACTGGCAAGGAAAGTACTGTTCCCTCCTGCACTATCGTGACTTCACACTGCTTTGATATTTCGTTCATAACATTTCAATTATCGCTTTTGTTTGTTTAAAATTAATAGAAGATACAGTTACAATTAACGGCAGGGAGTTTAACCATATTTACACTGGCACTGTCATCACATTATCGAAAGAAAATAGTCATATACAAAACTGAATGCAAAATACTGATATTTTCAATTTACAGTATTGAACACTTTTTCTGATATAGATAGTATTTTGAAGAATAACCATTTAGCGGGGGTTACTGTAATGACATAATATTCTTCTGCGAAGCAAAGTGATGAAAGGGTAGAAAGGAGTTACGACCTAGAAAGTAACATTGGTTATATGTGCTTACAAATGACGAAATTATGAGTCAGAGTTTAGGGAACATACAGTAAATTAGGTCACACGTTAAGGGGGAGGCTCGGAGTTCACAAACTGTGACATAAAAAAAAATCGATGTAGGTTCTGTTTTTTACGTAGTTTGCAAAGTTATTGATGTCACACAGGGGATGGAGGTCGGGTGAATACTTGTGACTAGTACGAAAAAAAGGGGGAGGTAATTTAAGTATAGCTTCCAATTTTTCTTGTAAATATAATCTCCTTTGATTTAAGGTATAATATTTGCCGATAATATGGTTATATTAGCAGAAAGTGAACGAATTGTAAACAAAACTCTAGAATAGCTAAAGGAAGGAGTATGGAGTGAGAATCAATACAGCTAAAATAAACAGTACGGTGATTGGAAAGGAAAATGAAACTGGTAAATATTAAGATCAGCCAAGTAAGAGCCTTCAAACATCTGAGATGTTCAATTACTGAGGTCTTGAGATGCCGCCAAAAGCTCTTATTGTCGTAACGAAGGAGAACTGGATAAAGCACTGAGGAAAAGACTTAAAAAATGTTTCGCATGGACTACGGGACTTTATGGGACAGAGACGTGGACACTAAACGGAGTGGTCTGGTGTCTCAGGACTATTAAGACGAGGGTATAAAAAAAATAGATAGAAGCGTTTGATATTTGGATGTGGAGGAGAATGTAGAGGATAAGCTGGACTGAAAAGTGAGAAATATTGAACTGCTGGAAAGGGTTGGTGAGAGTAGGAAACTACTACAAGTCATTAGAGAAAGGTAGAACAACTGGATGGGACAGTCATTGAGAGGGGAGTCCTTAATAACAGACACCTCGGAAATACTGGCTTGTGAGTGAGAGGAAGAGTACAAGATCATAGATGTCATCAAGGGAAACGGAAATTACATGGACCTGAATAGAAGGGCAGAAGACAAGAGAGTTTGGAGAGCTACCAAGTGAAAACCTGCCTTAGAATAGAACACTGATGATGATCACGATTTAAAGTTATAAATATGTGTTTTATATCAACCTAAAAAATATTATTTAACTGAGCTTAAATGATGTGAGAAAGCCACACAAAACTGAATAATCTATTAGTTACAACATGGAAGAATTTGGCACTTATGACGTACTTGGTTGTTTTTCAAGAAACTTTTATTTATTTATGGCTTTACGTATCGTCTACGTCGGAGTCATTAGAGGCGGTATGGGATTGGGGACTAGGAACGGGAAGAAATTCGGGCATGGGCTTTTGAAGGACGCATCCCGGGATTCGCCTGGAGTGATTTGGGGGAAACCATGGAAAATCCAAATCTGGATGCCCGGACGGGGGATTCGAACCCGCGTCCTCCAGAATGCGAGGTCAGAACGCTAACCGTTCACCCACCACGCTCGGTTTCATGAAACTACCGATTTTGCTGTCAGGGTGAACTTTCGGCGCACCATGATCATATTTCACCTGATGAAAATATCGTTAATAATTTAAAGAAAAAGGTTTTCATTCAACAACTGATATAATTGTATTTTTCGTTATTATTTTGTTGTATATCATAAGAACTGCGTATACAGATTTTCGACCGCTGGAGTTACAGCAAAATTTGTAACTTGATTTTCGTCCATAAGTGAGAACCACTTGATTCCTTTAATCTAAAAGACTACATCAATAGCTGAGGGAAATCGGTTTGTTGACTATAGATATCTGTTGGTGAAGTCAGTTGGCAAAGGATAGTTAATGTACGCATGATCATATGAATCATTTAAGACACATTGCTTTGGAGTTAGATTATTTTTTTTTTTTTTTAGATATTTCCCTAAACATCCATACCATAAATACGAGAGAATTAAAATTTAACTTAGAATTTAGCTCTTAATAAGGGCCAAGTAAAGTAAGTAGCTGATGCGCCGTTTCAGTCGATGATGAAGCAGCGTGTACCGCTTGGTAGCTATGATTAATGTAGAAGAAGATTCCATGCATGTCAAAATCGATTACTATTAAAGTTCTTGAAGAAGAGAACATAAAATCATGGGAAAATTTCGAAAAACATGTGACTCATTTTGGTGAAGAAATGTCAATAAGATGCGTGTATAATGAAGTATCACTTTCTACGATGGCAGGGAATCAATTGTACCTACCCCAGTGGGGGAATGATTACGTCGGAGAATGGCATTCTGGAGGACGCGGGTTCAAATCCGTACTCGGCTATCCAAAGTTCAGTTTTCTATAGTTTACAGGAATCACTCCAGGCACTTCTGGCTCCCAGTGCTCACCCACATGTAATGACCTGGTTGTCGATGAGGCGAAAAGGCATAAAAAAAAGAATGAACCACACTCTCAACTCTCTGAAACGTCTGCTGCAAAAAAGATTTGTTATATCGAAAAAATAGTTAAGTTAGTGGAAACAAAGCATCAGTGTATTGAAATGGACGGAGACGAAATTCAAAAATAACTATTAGCATTTTGTAATATTGCGTTCGTCAGAAAGAAACATGCAGTGCTAAATCCGAAAAGTCAATGCAGTTTTACAAAAAGGATGAAATTTTATATTATTTGTATTTTACATATTTCTTTTTTTCAATAAATAATAACGGTGAAGGTTGACAAAAATTTCAACAAAATTAATGGAGACAGCAAAAGGGGTTGAAGAAACAAGAAAAGATATGCATATGAGATAGAGAATCGAAGAGTGTTTCAAACTAAAACTGATAAATTCAAAGGGTTCCAGAAACAATGTATAAAGGCCAATACCACTTGGTCCGAAGAAAGAGGGATTAATCTCAGTTAAAGAAAAATAATCTGCGAAGAGAAGAAAAGGATAAATATAAACCAGTAGCTTCCCGTCGTCGGAAGAAGCCTGAAATCGAAGAAGAAGAAATTTTGATTTACACTTGAAAACTTCTCTTTTGAATACATGTCATGATATTATCTTTTACCGGTAATTAATTGGTAGAAGCTGACAACTAATTCTTCCCTTACTTGTCGACACGCAGATGTGAATTAGAAATTGAGGGAGTGGAAGGGAATGCTCTGCTATGTGTGGACCAGCAACCCCCGGCGCGAGGGGGTGGAAAGAGCTCCCTTATCGCCTGGTCGGAGGGTGATAATGAGAAGTTTATTTACTACCTGGTGACCCACTTTTTGGAGGACGCGCTGATAGACTGTATACACAAACTCTAATTGTCGTTCCGTGTTACCTCCCTATCGGCCGTCGTTTATGGCTCCGATTTGAAAACTGGGCGGCGCCAGACGTATGTCGGCAGGGTGGTGCGCACAGTGTTTGACGGATAGTTCGCAGCTCGGAGGAAACAGACAGCTACAAGACTCCGCACTTTGCTGCTGCAAGTTGGGGAGAGAGTCCTCTTTTCTGGGGTGAAACAAAGGACTGAAACTATGGCCGTGAATCGTCATTTACAGTGTTTGTAGAGCGGCCTGGTGGTTCAGTGGTTGAGGTGCCTGACTGGAGATCGGAAGGTCCCCGGTTCGAGTCCCTGTCTTGACAGGAATTTTCAAAGGCCCTTAACCCGACCTTCATTTCTGGCACAGCTTGCGGTGTGATGTGAAGTACGCTTGAACTCTTCCGTGATTCGAATACCAATTTGAACTGAAAGATCACTCATACCCTGTAGAATTACCGGGTTAAGTTAAGGTGGTTACGATAGGAGCTGAATGCACAGCCACTAAAAACCCTGTCACCAGGTCACGACCACATGAGCCGTTTCTAGAGTATTTGTATTTGGCAATGGGGAAAATAGACATCTATATTTCTACGTTTTCCATCATTCACGTTCTTCTTCTTCCTTGCACTTACCCCGCTACTACAAGGTCGGCTTTCTCAGGATGCGACGTGTTTGCGATGTGGCTGATTTGTTGCTCAGACTGACGCTTCCGGGGAAGGAAAGTTGTGTTCCCATCTTTCTGCGAAAGGTGGAACTATGTTCTGTGGGTGCTAAGTGTATTTTTGTTTCTGTAATGTATAGTTTATGAGGCGGAGATTGGGGACAATCCCGGCATTCGGCATTGTGATTGCAGTCAGGACGGCCGGTATACGGGGAGCAGGAATCGATTCTGTCCGGCAGTACCTCCCCGAGCCAGTGCACTGAGCCATACGGGTGACTTTTCATTCATATTGACTCGTTAAATAAACTATGTTCCTTTTCGTAATCACGCATTTATTTAAAATAATTAAATAAAAACTACAAGTTTCAAGAAACTTTAGTGTTGTTGAGGAATATTTATCTTAAAGTAAAACCACGACAAAGTGTTTGTCATGACAAATAGATTCCTAAGTCAGCAGAATTCTGCAACGGAGCATTTTCTGACAGCACTGTAGTAATTCATGAAAGGAAAAACTAGCACCGGTGATTATCTAACTAATCAAAAGTCGTATGCCAGACAAATGCAGGTTAGTTTCGTTGCACTAGACGGAGAGCTGTATAGCCGAAACATTCATTTAACGAAAAATGTATATGTTGCCTAGGAAAACGATCGTAATGGTTCAAAATGAATATAAGAGATAAATTACCTTTTTCCAAAAGAAGAGGTATTCAGGATTTACTCGAAATTTTTGGAAGTTACGTTCCTTATCTAGTGGGCTGCGATGCTTTTAAGGGTCTTGCTACACTTGCTCCTATCCACAGTAACTAAACACCTGGATCCCTCGGTGTTTTTACTCGTCTTGGCCCAATGATTTCTCCATCTCTTAAACCGAGCGTGGTGGTGTAACGGATAGCGTTCTGGCCTCGCATTCGGGAGGACGGCGGTTCGAATCCCCGTCTGGGCATCCAGATTTGGGTTTTCCATGGTTTCCCCAAATCACTCCAGGTGAATGCCGGGATGCTTCCTTCAAAAGGCCATGGCCGAATTCCTTCCCATTCCTTGCCCCCATCCTTTCCCGTCTCTGAAGACCACGTTGTTAAAAAGGGACGTTAAACTGTTACAAAAAAAAAAAAAAACATCTCTTAAACCCTTCGTGTGTTAAAAGCCAGGTGATGGTTCGCCATTAAAATAAACAAACCGTTCAGCAGTGGAGCTAACTGGTATTTAATGTACGGTGACCCCTCTTAAGTTCCTCTGTTCACCTGCCGGAAACAAAATTACTTGGAAATTTTGTACTTTTTTTTTACGAGACGCGGTGACTTTGATGAGGAGTGGCAGTATTTTCTAACATATGGAGAGCGATCTGATAAAACTGCAATTCTGTTTGAGAAGCTGAAATGATGACTAGCCATAAATTAAACAGAAGTAATTTTGAAATTAACCACACGTTGCCTGTCTTTAGTACCTACGCTAATGAATTGGACAGATACGACCGTTGATGACACTGTTGTGTAGATTATCATGTGAAGAGGAAGAAGGCAAGAGTTGTAAAAGCATGGTATGGGAAGAGGCAAGGAGAAGTTGGGAAAAGGAGTAGTTAGGAAAAAGAGGGAACTATCATGTTACATAACGGAAGAAACGATAAATTTATATTTTTATGTACCTACTATTCCTGATGATTTTTCCGACGCAAGAAAAATCAGAACTCTTTACAGGAACTCCTTAATATTCCAATTAAATCTGAAGACTAATGTTTCACTCACCTAAGAAAAGTTTGACCACCAGAGAAATACATGGTACCAAAAATTTCTTTCGGGTGTTCAGCGGATAACTTCTTCCATGTACGACGTCTTCATCGGGTGAATTTGAAGTTCGAAGCTGTTACTGCTACAACACGTCATCAACTGTGACTTGATGAAGACAGCGAAGGTACCTGCCGAAACGTTGTGCATTTCAGAACTTATCCGTCTGATAACAAGAGAAAACATATTAAAAGCTGCACAACAGGAAAGATCAAACTCTCGCTAACTAAATGTTTATCAGTGTTAATGCATACTGTGCCCCAAATGGATTATATAACAAGTGATAAAAAATTTATCTCGAGTTGAAACAGTATCATTAAAATTTTTTCTTTATGAGTTTTAACTTCGCTGTCGGCACCTGCTATTTCGATGTGGTGTATAGAGGGAGCTGATGGCTCAGTTTTATAAAGCAAGTGGCTGTGATGCAGAAGGTTGCTGGTCTCGGCTGGAGTTTTTAAGGTCCTTAAACCTGACCTTCACCTCTGGCAAAGGTTTGCTTTGTTAATGTGAAGATTCTAGAACGCTCCGTGTTTCGGATTGCACTTTAAAGTGTATGTTCCCCATACTTGGGACAACAAGGTTAGGCTAGGCGGCTACGATAGTGGCACATTGCGCAGCTGCTAGTAAGAATTAACTACACGAAATTATTATTATTTTTCTGTCATCAGTCTTTCGGCTGGTTTGATGGTAAAGTGTGAAACCCGGTGCCGGCCAATTCAGACCTAATCTTCCGAAAGACACCCGGGGGTCACAATATTTAATGTCACAATGTCCGACGAAGATGTGGATGATTGAGACCTATGGAACACCTAACCCAGCTTGTCAATATCCGATGGTGCGAATATTTTACATCATACGGGATAGTATCAATTCATCCCGTTACGGGAGCCGTTCGCAATCTCGGTGCCGCAACGATTTAAGTAGACTTTAAAAATACATAATGTAACTAATGATGCCACAAATGATGTTATTTTCTCGCTGGTATATAGGGAATTTACAATACTCTATTACCTTACTATACCACTGGCCGCGGAAACATGGGGAAGGCAGTGCAGAATGGGTTTTTAAATTGCTTCCGGCTTATGAAGAGGAGTAAATACACCAAAGGTAGGAATGTTGGCAAGGAAAGGTAAGGAAAACGGCTATTGCCTTTGTTGAGTAACCACTTGCCTCAAAACGAGAAATTTGGATTTCCGGTCTGGTGTAAGAGTGCATGAAAAATACTGCAGGGATAACTCGGTGTTACTGAAGTTTTTAATTAGATGAGAGGACTTATTAAGCATAAACTTGCTCTAAACTAACTTACCATAGCATTTCTGAATTGACAGTGGATAAGTTTGAGTTTGCCTTTTGTTAGAAGCCGGTATCGTTTCCAGGTTTATATGGCAGACTTAGATTTTCATCGTTTTTTTCTGAAATAGCTACGAGTGAATGCTTAATGAAATCGGTTATTAATTTTAGAATTTTTTGTTTGTTTCTCTAATGTCTCTGTCGCCTGGCAGAGAAAAATCAAATATACGTGTGTGAAATGAAATGCAGGCTCATATTTAATTCGAAGCAGCAACTATTAACGTACTAAATATCTCCGAAAAACATAGTATGTTTCCTCTGAGCCGAAAGTTCGTTTTGCCCCTTCTGTCACATCCTGCCTGGCATCTAAATAGTAACTGAGGCTTTTCACTGATGGAATGTAGTGGTAATGCTATTGTAGGGTGATATTATGTGTCAAACAACAAGAAAGGAAATCCTTCTTACGTTCGTCTGAGATACAGTGCTATCTGTACCCTTTTTTTTTACTGTCACTGGAATCGAAATTTATCCCAGTACCGCCTGAAATTAATGAAGAGATAGGGATTTAAATGCGGGATCCTTCGTAAATCTTACACTCACTAACCTCGTCCTACTGCGGATTCTCAGAGTTTTCCCCGTATGCAGACTCTCTGACTTCAGATGCCTACTGCGCAGGCGAGCGCAGAGGATAAATTCGCGGAAGGAACGGGTGCGGTGTCCCGCTGCCCCAGTGTTTTGGGTCGGTCCATTGTATCCGAAGAAGCGTGCGACCACAAGCTGAGAGGTCCATCCCGCCTCTGGAGTACGATTCTGAGAAGTCGTAAAAGCGATGCCCGCGCGGCCCAGGGGAGTTACGGCGCTTTC
Organism: Vandiemenella viatica; assembly: GCA_031002005.1. NCBI lineage: Eukaryota > Metazoa > Arthropoda > Insecta > Orthoptera > Morabidae > Vandiemenella > Vandiemenella viatica. The sequence continues at coordinate 137,919,752 of JARYHS010009186.1, forward strand.
AAGGTTACGCAAGCGAGCGAGCAGGCTCTCCTTTGTGGACAGCCCGTATCCGACTCATCAGCTCGCTCAGGTGTAGCGGGAAGTTGTTACACACAGTGTTTCACAGAAGCATTTCTGTTCTGAATCTAATTAGGAAACCTTTCTGGTATTGTTTATTAGAAATTTACATTATAAATTAGAATTTTCCGAAATTACTACGTGTGAAGTAGAAACTACGGAGAAAAATCTACATGACACATTACATTAATCGATTAATGCAATATCAAAGAGCCAGATTTTATTCTCTCTTCGGTTTTCATTATTGCAACTGTTGAAGAATATATATATATATATTTTAAATGATAAGTACTCGAATTTTCTACTATTTCTCGGTAAAGATAAAGAAACTCCCTACACTAATTATCTAGATACAGTAAAAGTCCGGTTAACCGAGTTCCTATTATCCGAGCCGCCGGGTTAACCGAGGCAAATTTTTGAAATATGATAGGGATCAATAAATCATTGGAAAAAGAAATATGGTGTCAGACAGGTAAACATATAGGGTGAAAAGCTTTCTACAGATTCCTGTGAAGTTTATGAATGTAAGAGAAGACTTGTTGATGTTGTTTTAAAATTGGGACTAACGTCAGAACAGCTTTTTAATTGTGATGAAACAGGGCTTAATTTTAGAATGTTGGCTTCAAAAACTTTGGCGTATTAATGTACAAAAAACAACTTTATTTCTTCACAAATTAATTGTCTTTTTTTAGTTTCAATACGTTTTTTGATTCATTGTAACCTCTTTCCTTGACCTCCGGTTATACGAGTTTTTCGTTATCCGAGGTGGTCGCGGTGCCGTTTACCTCGGATAATCGGACTTCTACTGTATTGGAGAGTCTTAATTTCATATTGTACTACGCTACTCCTTTTATTTAGTATTTCTGTCATCGATCCTAGGTATTTAATTGTTTCCCCTTCCTTGAACAGTTCGCATTCCAAAAAGAGAATGCTCCACTGAACGTTTATAGACGATTCGTGAGTATTATCTGGTAGTTTCCTTTGTTTTTTTTTTTACATTTCCATAGAGCTTACTTTACCGTTGACAATGAAAATCATACAGATGATAAATGGAAAGGGAGAAAATTGAGTCATGAAACCCTCTTCACAAATAAGTTTGCTATGATATTCAGTGTTGAAACAGAATCAAATTTTACTAACGTCTAAATTGGGAAGACCCCAGCATGTTCCTAAATGATTTCGTAAAACCAAATAACGACGATAATAAGAATGGTGGATTTTCCGGTGTCAGATTTCAACCTTAGCGTGACCAGCTAACCTGCTGGTTGTTGAAGAATTGAGACAGAATGAAGTACCACATCATTTCACTTTCATACAGAAATACACCGTAGTATTTTCAGTGTCATTTAAATAAAATAAATGTTTTTATACATCGAACGACCTTTCCTTTTTCATTGATACTTCTCTTACTGTAAAAACAAATAACCTCTTTGTGAGACTACTGTTAAGAATGTATTTGCGTTTGAATAATAATGGTTGGCGCTGAAATTAATGAATTTATGCAATCTATACCAAACACCATTCATTGTTTAGCTGTAGAAGAATCACCCATCTCTACAATGCATTGATAAAGTGACTGGACTGTTAGACACAAAGGAAGTGATGCACTTTATCTTGAGCTTTTACATTTCTTGCGGTCGAAGCTCAACGGCTGTTGTAATTACGCAATTCGAGGATCAGGATTCCCCAACAATTACTATCTCTGACATACTGGCTTCGTACAACTGGTTTGGAAGGCTCCAAACGCTCTTCGGGGTGTGGACTAAGTTAAATACAAAGTATGAATAATGTGATTACTAATAACAGGATTTTTCGCATAGTTAGCTCTCGTCTCTATAGTCATTTAAATTTTCGCAAAGCAATACACAGTACTTTATGCCTTCTTATCTTTAAGAGGATAACAAAGTAGGTCATGACGCTGAAAAGTTAGTATTAGATGTTAAAGATATAATGTGAAACAAAATTAAATTTAACAACGAATATTGCAATGCTAATACTTTTCAATATAAACATGGAGTCTATTTTACATTACAAATGCCATCATTCAGTCACAAGTTCCAAATTATTTATTTTTCATTATTCCAAACCGGAGCTTTTTTTAACTTCTTTTTCTTTTATTCTGTACGTTGCTCGTCGTTATGGTAACTCTTGCTTCTTACCTTGTTTATTCTTCGTTATTTTTTCTTTGTACGTGTACTGATTCCTTTTCTGTAAGTTTTACTTTGTGTTTGAATTCACTTCATTGCTGGAAGAAGTACCGAAATCAGTTTCTGTGGTATATTCTTCAACAAGGCGTATCCAATGCTGCAGGCACATTTTTTTTCTTCTTCTTGTATTCCTGATCATTGGAAGATAAAGAATTTAAATAAAATTTATGCCGTTGTTATAAATCGTAACTTCGTCAGAATGAATATTTTTCAAGAGTGTGAAGTTTTTTTTTTTTTTTACCGTACTGTAACTCAATAGAGGAGAAGGCTGGGGGAAAGATTGGTCTCGGAGAAGGGAGCATCAAGTATTTCTGAAAGGCATTTGTACGTGCTTGGCGAACTATCACCCCTGCAGTACAACCCTGGCGGTTTTTTGCTGTGTTGGGCCTCGCCGGTATGCCTGCCTAGTAGACCCCGAGGAGAACTTGCGCACTGGCCGTCAGGCGGCAGCACACGCTGAACAATGGCAGCGCGTAATTGAGAAGCCCGCGGAGTTACGAAGTGCGCCACAGGGTCGTCCGACCCTATTATGTCTCTCAGTTAGGGACCGTAATTGTATTCTCGTTATGCAGTTGAAGTAATTGCTCAATTACTGTTCAGTTTTCTCCGGGGTCTTTTGCGACGAGGTTCGATACGAATACAGTAGCTTGGAACAACCTTCTGCTGTGTTGAAGAACGCGGTTACACACATGTTTCGTACACGAGTTAAGCTAGACGTTTTGACATCATTTTTTCTGAAAATATTTCCGTTCCCTCGTAAGGAACTCCGCAAATGTTTAAATGGTTTTTGAATTGAAACCTAGCAATTCTTACGAAACTACCAGTTAAGAAAATTAGTTGCTTAAGTATTTTGGCTTGTTATTACTAAAGCCAGTTAGTGTTTTAACGAGCTTATAAAGTAATACGCTACAAGCTGAAAATGATTCGTATTGATGAATTGCTTACACTTAGGATTCATGGTAACTCGAAAGAAAAACTTCTGCCTGTTGGAAGATCTCTTGTTACGATTTTGATATCCGTACACAATGTTAGGTACTACTCATCTAGAGTTTATCGAGAAATTTCAAGACTAGCCAACATCCTATGTTTCCACTTGTCACAAACAATGCTACTATCTTTCTAAACGATCAAAGAGGTTTTTCTCTAGGGCAGAATAAGTAAATTCCAAAACTTTACTGTGTATCTTCTGGAAACTGCCGATTGTATTGAATGTTCTTTTATTCGCAAAAGCAACGGAAGCGCTTTTAGTTTATGTTTGTAGTGTTAGTTCACTCACAGCTGATTACAGTGGAAACATATTTTTAGTAATATTTCGGCTTCAGGACAACTTACACGAACTCGTAAAATAGTATAGTCTATCTACTGAAAATACACTGAAAATGCTGAAACGAGTGCCATATAGATATTTGTTATGCTGTACAGTAATATTTCCACGCCGTAAAACTAACTCACGTTTTCTCAAATTTTAAATTGCGAATGTAGTTTTATTCTTGCTATTTATGTTTTTTGAGAGGAATTTCCAGACTAAATTCTCCATCGCCAAAAAAATGTACCTTCCGCTGTGATGTGTTGTGTGAATGTTCTCTACATGAAATTGCTTTTTCTTAATTTTAGATAATAATGTCAGGGATGTATTTTTTCATGTTCCCAATTTTTTTTTTTTTTTTTTTTTTTTTTTTTTTTTTTTTTTTTTTTAAAAAAAAAACCTCCCATCCTGTCTAAAGCAGTAACAGCTGGCCGTAATATGTGCGGCTGTTTCTCTAATACGTATCTCCATTTGTTTAATGTTTAGATACCATTAAAGATAAATCTTATTATTTTCCTCACCTTTGTTGTTCCTGCATCAATATTCAGGGTTCGTAACTTAGTGACTGGGACATGTGTTTCAACTGACTTAAAAATTTTGATAGTTGTCGTTCACTCACACTTTTTTTCATTGGAAATTATTGTCTGAATTTTGCCCGTTGTTTTGATGTTTACTTTACTGGCTGCATAACAAGAAAACTTTATATTTATAATCTAATTTCGAGTCTCTTTTTACAATCAAGGCTAAAATTTTTTGCACAATAAAAATCGCCAATGCAACTGTTGTTAATATTCTAACGCTAGTCTTATTCTAAACGCTACTTCGCCTCTCGACGTGGTACCGGTCGGCGATCCTGTGTTTTCTGGAAAGAGTTTTGTAGTTTTTAAACGTTATGTACAGATGTTTACTTTTTACGTGGTTGAAACTATATTAGTCTGCTTACAACAGTGTAGTTACATTTACGTTTCTTGTGTGAGGTGTGGTTGTTGAATCACTAGGGTTCTTATGACCAAAAAGATAGACAAATATGCAGGCAAATATGACCTTAAAAGTGAGTAAATATGACCTAAAAATAACAAAATATGACCAAAACATTTAAATTTATTATACATCAAAACATGCTCAATTATACATGATTCATTTTATCTTGTAGTGTCGCTTTCATGTAGACAGCATAATTTGCATCTGTACAACTCGCTGCACCATCGGGAAATTAAATTTTAAATCGTTTTGTTGAAGACACTTTAATTTCAGATAATTTCCAGAATATAACTCTTTCATCTGCACTAAAATACTCTCTCTAAATTCCTTACGTAACTTCGCACTTTCATAAAATTTTACTTTCGGCATGATGGTAGGTCTACTGACTGATCCTCTACAGATTTAACGACGACTGAGGATATTCATTGAGATATTGATTGACGCGGATCGATACAGACATGCTTCTGCTTCATTGTCGAGATTAAAAGGCGGGCAGAACATTACATTTAGAGAATAACAATAATGTATAACTTTAATTCTTGAATGGTGGAATTCTGACCACAATAAAAATTAGCCCCCCCCCCCCCACCGACATGTATAGCAGAAGTACAGTTCTCTTCTCATCTGTATCTAGTGAATTCCCGGTACTATTAAAAAACTACCAGATTTTTTCCTCAAAATATGACCATACGACCAAAACTAGGAAAATGGTCTGAATATGCATTTATATGCCATATAAAATACAATCAGAAACGTTGAATCATTGTTTAAACTCATCATTTCAGCTCAAAAAAGAAGGCATGAAAAAAATATGACTTGTCCTATAGATCCGAACCCTATTGATCACCTATGCCTTCACCACAATTCACAGCAGAAATTAAAGTATCAGTAGTTGCAGTGCCTATACATAGATGTAACTTCAATCATGTTAAAAAAATTATTCAGCAGAATTTCAAACATTACCAAAAAAAAAAAAAAATCTGTAAGTAATTGATGACTGACTATCGTGACGAACGCGACCGAATAAACGTAATCCCAATAACAGACGGGTTGGTGGTTTTGTTAAACAGTAGTAAGAAGAATGTGCAGAAGAAATGACCTCCAGAAATTACGTCTTACTAAAGGAAGTTAAAGAAAATCCAGCTGTGGTAGAACTTGTCGTCCATACGGCGTGTAAGGAGCGATTCCAGTAGTGGGCTCGGTTTGCAGCCTTGGTGCGTCGACGCGATGGCGCCTGCGTTTTTTTGCCGCACGCACTAGAGCGGCACGCACGCAACTGGCCTGGCATTTTGCACACCCCTGCACAAAGGACCAGCAGAGATTTTTGGCGGTTAGCGGTTCAAGGCCAGGCCCCGAGCCCGCAGCTCGGCCGACGACAGCGTCCCTGGACCAGCGGGGAGGCGGGAGGGGTCTGCGCAATCCTCCACATTAATGCACGGAGCACCGCTTCTAATTAGACGGGCTGGCTCCAGAATTATCGCCTATGGAGCGGCCAGAGAGAGAGATAGTGAAATTCGGGTCCCGGGCGTGACTCAGTAAGAGACGAGTCCTTTGTTCTGCGTGTGTCGCCCCCATGCGTTGACCCAGCGGCAAAAATAGTCCCGCGTCGGTGGCGTTAAGAAGACGACGCGCGGCCGTACAACTAGCCACATGTGCACGCCACCATCATTCGTCACTAGGGGGACCCGGCAGGCGCTATTTTTACGGAACCATTTCGCTTCACTACTAAGCTGACTCACGACACGGCTAGTTTTAACAGCAACTGGAAAAGTGACCTTGAAGTCCCACCAATGCCTGAACCCCTCTTGTTCTTGTCATCGGTCTCTCATGTATTTGTCCTTCGACTGACCTTCAATATTGACAGAAGTTATCGGCAGCCGTAGAATGGCTTTTTATTTAACGGGTATTTTCTCGTGGTTGAATGATTAGTCTGTGGTTTTAAACCAACGTAGCTCAGGATACGCCCAATTGTGGTCCTCATCTCTTATTCTTCCTGTGTGCGGGATAGTTCGTTTACTGTATCCCACTGGATACATAAAATAAATAAGAAAAGTAACTATTCGCCTGTCAACTTAGTGAAATAATCCCTCCGTTAACTTCTGCCACGAACTATTTTGTTAAACTGAATGCCTTACATTGCCTTCGCCGTTGATCTGTTTCAGCACAATTATCTGTTTTCCTCAATACATCCACCATTTAACCATTGCATTCGCTAACAAATAAGTGGCCCAGGCGTTTTAAATGCGAAGCACAACACTGCATTTTTAAAATAAGTTTCTTACACAAACTCATTTCATTACACCCATCATTTGACACTTCATCATTCCTCGTGATTTTGAAGATCCATTTTTTCTTAAATATTTCTAAAATCTGTACATTATTCTCATTCAGCCCTGTGCATCGTATATATAATTTTTGTTTCCGAGATCAATATTTGATTATGCCTTCAAATAATCCTTTTCTAACCTGTTTTGTTGTTTTGTTTTCATTCCTGGCTTGTTGTGTTTCTTACTAATAGAATGTTTTCATTTCTTACCACATTTCTTCCTATCTGGACATTTTTTCTATTGTTGCTATTATCATTTTTGGTCCTTATGACCTTTGTTCCAGTTTTTTTTAAAATTTTCAAATTCCACTTTTATCATCTGCGTTAATCTATTGCAAATAACTCTATTTCATTACTCAACAAGACCATTAAACGTCCAAAGCAAGTTCATAATTTAAAAAACCATGAAAATGGAATTAGATTTCTAAAATGGTTAAATATAATGGAAAGCAAATTGATAAAGCAGTGCTTTTTCAATAAAACGATCATAACACATGACATGATGAGTTTAGAAATTTTGGATTACTGCAAAGTGCTCGGTTTGGTTGTTAAACGAGGATACTGCTTCTCCATGAAACATGTGTAAAACGGTAAACCCCTAGGGAAGCGAGTTAAGTTAGTTGTAAATAGAATTTCTGTTTGTGGCAAAAGTGAAATAACAAATTGCGGACTATGAAAATCACGCGACTAGAGCAAGTTTAGGTTTCCAAAACCTACGGATATCGGTTAAAGGTCGTAACCGAAGGGATTAAACGATTTATAATTGTCGTCAGGTTACAAAATGTAGAAGATTTAGAGCTTAATTTCCTTTTGAAACGAGAGAAATCCCATGATAAATTTATTTCTATCACAAATTGGTTTAAAATTCTAGATGAGGGTATGAAACGTCGCAATGAATAAGGAAAGTAAGAGTATGAATTTCGTACTATTTTTTCATGTCTCATACTGTCATCGCTATACTACTGTAGAAAGTGAACCACATAATGAAATTGAACTTGGGGAAAAGGAACTGATAAGAATTATGATTTTCAGAGAAACTGTTTATTAGAATCGTCACGGGATGGGGAGATAATTGTTTAAAAAGTCACATACAGTCTTTTGTTGTTGCCAGTTTTTCAGTAGGTTTTAAATCTTCTATGAACTAATCATCTTTTGTACCGAAACCATAAGGTTACTTTACATTGAGCGGAAATGGAAAGTTCTGCGAATACGTCCGGGTTTGGGTCCCAGGATAAAGTTTTGTCAGTTTCCAAAAAATGGTACCTTCAGCCGTTGCTGAAATAGTTTAAAGAACAGGAAAATTTCGCATCTTCAAGCGATGAGGTAGAGGAGGAACTTAGCCCTTCGAGATTTACTTTCACGCAGTGTTGGGAAATAGCAAAAGAAACTCTTAAAAATTAGCTGCAATTTATGTTTTGTAGAAGGATTTCCATCATACATCTTATATTTCGTCACTACCTGTATGAACGTGTCTTGGTCTCTTCAATTTGGGTAAACTGTTGTGGAACAGTATTCTGCTAAGCCTTTTAACTTCATCTTTCATGAGAGGACTTACAATGAGAGCTGTAAACATTTATCAATTTGGAATAGAAAAGGAAGCCCCTCGCAATTAATAATCGCTGTATTTCAGTTGTATACATCTTTTACATACGAATCACGCGTCACAAGTATGAGGTTTATCCTCGATTGGGTGTAGTAAAAAGATATAGAATCCTTTGCAAACTGATTTCTATAACCTTCCATTCTGCTGTAATACTACAGGTTCTGTAGCCGAATGAAATGGTCCTGGTGTGCTGGACAATAGTGGTGTACCCCTGTGAGTCAGCAACCAGCACGGTAAGGTCTCGGCTACTCACAGTAGCGGGATCATGTAACATTGCACAAAGTGATGAATGTTGTATGTCACTGATTTATTCAGTATGTTGGAAATTAATTTCTGCTACCGTAATTTCACCGCAGCACGTCACGGTATTAGGATCAGCATTTCAGGATATTAGTAGTAACAGCGTATTTCATGTCATGTTGTAATCTGCACTGTGTCTCGCTCCTTGTAGCGCAGTGAAAGTAAGTTAAGCATTCACATCACATAGATTTCATCTTATGTAATATGTATCTCAACTATTGCCCTAATATTATGAATGTAATTGTTTTTTTGGAGTTTCTTATAATCTGACTAAATTTCTGAATGATTATTCAATGACAAGTTTTAATTCTTTGATAATACTGCCAGAAGATTTGCGGATTAACCATTTCTGTGCATTTTCCTTATTTATTTTATTATTTGGCATTTATTAATAATTTAGAAACGTCGATTCTTCGGTATTTGAGGGTTTTGTTTACCATTGACGTTATCTACACCTCAATAACACCCGAAATCAACTAGGTTTTCTGTAACAAAACACGTTATCAAGATCATCGGACAATGTTTAACGACCAGGGAGAAGAATTTTGTCATTCTTGCAGTAGGTGTCCTACAACTTTTCTCCGAAAACATAGCTGATACCGATCAAAGCCATACGGTTTAATTTCTATAGACTCACGTCCAAACCATACTTATAACATTTGCGAACAAGAATTTTCGATTGTTCAGGAAACTTCCAATCACAACCGGTGTTTGGCAGTTCTTTTGTGCATTTTACGTAAAATAGGTGATTAAAATTAATCATCTCTGGATAATCTTTTTTAAGATGCATTTACAATACTTCTCGTGTAATACATATTGATACTGTATCTACCACCGCCTTTTAATCTTTTTTTTTTATTATTGGCTAGTAGTATTTTATTCCTTATCCCATTCAATAATTCTAAACGTCTGTAGGATCCTCTGAATTTCCGAAAACTCATCTACATTATTAGATAGTGCTATTTTCGTAATCTTGACGTTTTCTAGTGAGTTGGAAATCTATTTAGAAATGAAGCTATTATTTGACTCAGTGTTAACGCCAATTTATCTTTGAAAATCATATTTGCTTATTGAATTTGACGCCAATTAGTCTTCTTAATGTTGGTAGACGGTTTTGAAGCTTCGTGACTTAAAGGACTTTAAATTAATAGAGAACGGGACTGTGCGATAAAAAGGAAATTGGAAAATTTCTAAGAACCATCCACAAATGTATCTGAAATGAATGTCTGAACCATCATCTCAACGGTCAGTCATTACGCTGGGTGTTTAAAGATTAGTTTTAGAAGTTAAACTTGATTCGTCGGAAATTGTGGAAGAAAATTACTTTAACCTTTCAAGGAAAATCTGGCAAAAAAATGTATAATTATATTTGGAGACTGCAAATAAATATCCGTACTTCTTATTATGAGCTAGGTTGTAAATTTTGTTGGGACACCGTAAAATGAAGCATAATATGTAGTCTTTTTTCTACATAAGGTTTCTGTAATAGACTGATGAATAGACTTGAAATATGAATCACGTAATTTATATCTACATTAAAGGTCTCTGGAAATCCTGAAATTGCTCAAACGGAATCCTATCCTCAAAACGACACTTTGCCACTGAAATAACCACATTGGCCTTTGATACGTAAGATCATGTTTAGAAAACAGGTCTCACTTACTTTGTCTACAGGTTAGACAAACACACCTGAAATCTGAAAGAGTCATAATGAATTCCAAGGTCCTCAAACGTGAAAATTGGTTTAAATTTCAAATTATAAATTTGGTATCACATTATACTGCTTATTTGCATTTGAGTTAAGAACATACATTACAATGTGCACACATAAAACGATGCTTACTGCTTAAAGAGACAAACCGTAAGCAATAACACTTCACCAACATGCAGTGTCGTGAAAATTATTTATTGATTTTGTCCTCTGTTCGACTCTCAGTTCTTACTGCTTTTCGTCATTGGAAAGTATAGATGCAACAGATTACAGAAACAGCTTCTCGGGACCAGAAACTGGGAGAGTTACGTAAATGGAATTTCGCGTCCGTTTTTTCATACTTCCTCTTCAGTGTCGTAGATGTAAATGGAGAAATTAAAAAATATGATTAGTATAATATCATAATATGGTTTCATGTCATTGGTGGTGACATGTGTGGTGGAGTCAAGGTAGTGAACAATCTTGGTGGGGAGCGTGGACTCTCGGCGTCGCGTCATCGACAACACAGTAGGACCTGCCGGCAGCTGTCCGGGCAGGTAGAGAGAGACTCGCACATCTGCCGCCGGTGCATGCAACGTGCCTGGGCTGGTCTGCACATGGCTTCCGTCCCAACCCCCAAACCACGAAGGGACCTCACGCGCGCCAAAAACATGTGTCGCTGCCCTCATAATGGACACATCTCCTCCTTCGCAAACAGATTTGCCTGACTCAGCAGGCTTCAGAAAGATATCCTTGCATCACGACGTCGTCAGTAAGGTCATATCATAGAATCTTACCACGTTACATTACTTGTGAAAATACTGAAATTGTTTCACAAGTTATAGGCCAGCAATTGCTTGACATTTATTTATTTATCAAGCTAGTACAGTATTAGGTGTATACAGTATACAATGTAATAGGACCACTTCTTTTTTTAATTTTTATAAACGATCTCGGAGACAAAGTGAAAAGCCTTTTTAGATTGTTTGCTGATGATGCGGTTATTTATAGGGAAGTAAGGAATTTGGCCGATTGCTTAGAAATTCAGCGTGATCTGGATATTATTTTGGCATGGTGCGCTGAGTGGCAACTTACGCTAAATTGTAAAAAGTGCAAGACAATGAGCATAACTAACAAGAAGAATCCAATTGTTCAGAAATACGAGTTAAACAATTCAGTTATTGATATGGTCGATTCTATTAAATATTTGGGAGTAACAGTACAAAGGAACATGAAATTGGACTTACACATTAATCCGTTGGTAGGTAGAGCTAATTCTAGGCTACGATTCATAGGTCGAATATTGAAAAATTATAATGAACAAACAAAGGAGATAGCGTACAAATCTCTTGTGCGTCCACATTTGGACTATTGTTGTGCCATTTGGGATCCGTTTCGTAAGAGGTTGATCGAAAGTATAGAGAAAGTACAGAGAAGTGCCGCTCGATTCGTGACCGCTTGCTACAGTCCTTATGAAAGCGTCACAGAACTGATTAGTAGACTAAGCTGGGAGTCTCTGGTAGATAGATGACGCACGTTCCGTTTAAACTTTTTGGAAAACATGCGTACTCCCACTTTCACTTTTGAGTGTAGTGAAATACTTCTTCCACCAACCTATTTGAGCCGGAATGACAGGAAAGATAAGATTAGAGAAATAAGGTGCCGCAATGATTCTGATATGAATTCTTTTTTCCCTCGTACCATTAGGGATTGGAATGCAAAACAAAGAGATTAGCTTTGGTGCTGAGCACCCTCTGCCACCCACAATTTTGTGAATTGCAGAGTATATATGTAGATGTAGATGTCTTTAGATCTAATGATCTATTGATCGATTCAATTGCATTGATAGATGCATTCTGTATTTCCACTATTGTTCCACTGAAAGCTCGAAGAGGACAGTCAGAAATGATGTAGCTCCACACTGACAATTTGCAGAGCTGACTCAGCCCCATTTCTGTAGTACTAACTGCATCTGCCTTGTCCTGTTCGAATCAGATTGATGATTCTGGAGAGATCGAATCCTTGTAACCGCACTGAAGATGTTTGTTGGCTACCAATAACTGCTCTCATTGAGTTATCCAAATCTTGTTGAGGTTCAAAGGGTTTCCTTGAATGCAAGCATTGGTGTTTCGCTTGTGTAATGTCTAGATTATGGGTAGCTGAGGGTTCTTTAGGATTATTTTCCAGACCTTTAGTAAAGTTTCTAATCTTCTTAGAGCTGGAAATAAAATGTTACAGAGAACTGGAAGCTATACGGTGCTCGTACTCCGAATGTGTCCTATAGTTATCCGCATAGCCTGATTGAGTTGCACGTCTATTCAGATGATCCTGATATCTTGCAGCTTAAGCTGTAACACGTAGGCCTAGCATTTAGGAAAACGCAGGTTCAAATAACCATCTAGTTATTCAGATTTCGGTTTATCATGCTTTCCCGAAATCATTCCAGGTGAATGCCGGGATGGTTCCTTCAAAAGGCCTTGTCCCAATTCTTACTCTTTCCTCGCCCCCGGCCCTCACTCTAATAATCTCGACTTCGACGAGCCGGAGAGCCGGAATCAAAAAATAAAATCCTACAGCGCTCAATCACTATTGTTGGCAAATAGCTACCTCCAATAAATCATATAACGAATAGAAGAATTAGTGCTGTAATAGCAGATCGAACACAATCATTCCATTAACGTCTATGCTTCGCTTTTTTTTAGGCTAATATTCATTAAAGTTTTTTGTTTGCATTTCATCATTCTACTCATGGATGCTCATCTTTCGACTTCTTTTGCTTTAATTTCTTGCGACCAACAGGGATACGGAATCTACGTAAGACGTATGCTGGACAATACAAGAAAATAATAGAAAGCCGAATAAGAAACCTAATTATGTATCTTCAGCGAGAGAAATAAGAAAATTTATAGACCAGTTATCGATATAATGATGCGAAAAAATAGTTATAACTGTATCATGACTTATTTTTTTAATATCTAAGTGACTGATGGATGTTCCGTTTTAGTTTTCTACCGACTCACAGTGAAAGCCGAATGCTTGTTTTAAATATTGGAGAGATCAATACGGAAGGGCTCCACTGCGCTTACCGTGAGTTATGCTACTAAATCAGCGCTTCCCCTGCTGGGAAATATATTGGTGAAAACTTGATTGAAATTGGGTCCGACCTGTATGCAGACAGATCTGAGGAACACCATTTTAATATTTCTTTGATGGAGTACCTGCTGGAACGGAATTCATTTACATTTTCAACTTATAAATGCCGTAATTACACAGGAAACAATGAGAAATATTTCATTCTGATTTTGTGCATGGCGCATGATCACGATAAGCTATTCATTACAGTTGAAACGAGAAACAGCTGACGAAGTTAGTTGCTGCTTTCTTTACACTCCCTCTTCTCCGTTGCTTTCTTCAAGTTTTCAGTCCATCTCGGAATCGAAAATTTTATAGACAATTTGAATATAGTATGATTTGTAACAGATGCAACTAAAGTATGAGCTTTTGTTTGCGGTTTTTTCTTGTAATTGTAAATATTCATCGGAAAAGTACTCCGTAAGCCACAATCTGTTAAAGATAGAAGTGGTGCAGAATAAAGAACTATGATTGAAACTGAGAACCTACGATCTCTGTGTCAACAATAACTGAAGATCTTTACGGTGTATAAACAGATTACTCAAGACCAGAATTTACATATACAGGGTGTTACAAAAAGGTACGGCCAAACTTTCAGGAAACATTCCTCACACACAAACAAAGAAAATATGTTATGTGGACATGTGTCCGGAAACGCTTACTTTCCATGTTAGAGCTCATATTGTGGACGGCTGTGATACAATACGCCATTCTCCAGGGCTGCATCAGCGCATCAGGGATTCCATGCGATGGAGGGCGGATGCATGTATCCTCGCTAACGGAGGACATTTTGAACATTTCCTGTAACAAAGTGTTTGAAGTCACGCTGGTACGTTCTGTTGCTGTGTGTTTCCATTCCATGTTTAATGTGATTTGAAGAGAAGTAATAAAATGAGCTCTAACATGGAAAGTAAGCGTTTCCGGACACATGTCCACATAACATATTTTCTTTGTTTGTGTGTGAGGAATGTTTCCTGAAAGTTTGGCCGTACCTTTTTGTAACACCCTGTATAATGAATAACATTTGTTCTGGTGCCCGGTAAGAAGGAAGAAAAACGGTGATAGAACTGCTTCAATGAACTTCGAGATATGAAACAAACAACTAGTTGCAATACAAGTAAATCGTTACCAATCTCGAAAACTGGTTAAACTTGAATGCGCACGAGTAAACAAAATAGCGTTTCTATGACGTTTTGATGAGAATGGTCTAGACGTTAGTAAATTCTGTATAAAAAAAAAGGTTAAACTAGTCTTTTTCCGTTAACGATGAAAGGAACAATATAAAACTTACTGCAAGGTTTTTGTCATATAAAATTAAGGTCTAATAAATTACACAATTCATCACCCGTCAGTGTGACTCGGTGCGATGAGCCTCCGAACACTCAACACTGGATGGGGAAGGTACAACGGACTGGGCACGAGCCCAGGTTCCCAATTACCGGCCTCTGGATCGGTTTTTAGGCGAATTTCCTCAGACATAAGGCGAATGCGGGGACGGTCACCAACCTACGTTTGATAGACTACACATTTCACAAACAAAATTTACACACTTTATAATAATTGTGCTCCTTCTTCTTTACTTACGATATGGCATCTCGTCTGTCACGGAACGCCACGTATATTCTTTGTACTTTTTACTAACCTTCTTGTTAGTAAAAGGTGCCAATACTTCTCTTTTATTCCACCAGAAGAATAAAAATAACCATCAAAACATCCACTTGGCTTTTTTAAAATTTTAATTTACATTAATAATTGCATCCTTCTGTGTACAGATACAACTCGCAGTTATTTTCCCAGCGTACCTCTCTGCATACCGCTTTAATCTCTTTTCTTTGCCCAAAGATCTTCTTTCTTACTGTCCAGAGATTTTCATGTACTTTGTTCTGGTAACAACGATGCTTGGAATTCTTTGACACAATACTTAAGAAATAATAACAACCCGATATAAAGCACTTTTAATAACATACACATATAATCAGTTTACATTAATCAGAAACCAAATAGAGATTCGAAAATACCACTATCAATAAACACTTCCCATTGAAATAATATAAAACAAACATTAATTACTAACCCTTTAAAAACTAAGATGCTGTGTATTCTTTCAACTTGTCATAATCTGAACATACTTACACATTTTACAGAGAGATGGCAACACTTCACATTCCTTAGTACGATCTGGCAGTGGGTATAAAGTGCTTAGCGTCAGAAAAGTCACGCGGCAGAAAAATAAAATCTCTAAATTTTACCATGACAGCAACAAATAAGGCTACCCCAAAATGTTGGGAAAAAGATGTTGAGGAAGAACAAGAAGAAAAGGAAATTACGGAAGTCCTCAGGCCCAACAGCAGACACTGCGGAAATAAAATAGGACGGAGGACAGGGGAGGTATACAAAGGAAACATTAGTTTGTTTTTCCGTATTTAAATTTTTTATGGTTTTATATTAAATGTGTTAATAATTAATGTTCTGTATCCTGTGTGCGCCAGATTCACGAGAGAATTTAGAGAGAACTGAAGTTTCCAGGCACTGTACTGTGAAAGAATAATGAATTTTAAACGGAAAAAATACAGTTGTACAGCATTGTTGGAAACAGAGATTTAGATTACCTTCTACGACATCGGAAACGGAGCACAGAGCTCGGTGGTTGAGGGTAACGCGCAAGACCAGCATCTGAGAGACGTGGGTTCAAACCTTCTTCTGGCCATCCAGATTTAGGTTTTCCATAGTGTCACGACATCACTCCAGGCGAGTGCCGGAGTGGTTCCTTCAATAATCTGTGGCCGAATTGCTTCCCGTTCATTGTCTCCAACCTTCCTACACCTCTCATGACATCCAGAAAAAAAGACAAGAGAGCTTAGATGGCATGTTAAGCATCTACACTTGACAAGAATCGCCTCCTCCCTATCGGTACTAATATCATAGCTGACAGAGTCGGGGGATCGTTTCGAATATTGGCTATGGGGAAAAAGATTTCTTGCCCTCCCCGTTATTTGAAGGCTGCTAGTTCGGCTCGAAATTTGTCGGGTTTACAATCCTCTAAGTACTGTAGAAATTAGTTTTAATGCGGTCATGAGATGAGGTTTTCCGTATCATGCTTCATCTAAATCCTTGTGAGAATAATCCAAAGGTCGGTGATACAACTGACTGATAACTAAGTTTTATTCCAACGTTTTTTATGTTCAGAAAAATGTAGCCGTATCTGTTAAACACGGTTACGATCAAGAAGAGCATTTGTACCAGTCATACTGGACACCAGTCTATTGTCTTTCTGATGGAGGCATCTCTTTATCTATCTATCGTCCATGAATGTTATTGCAATTAATCATCTATTAGGATGATTTTTCTTTCGTAAGCACGCATGTAAAACTGGCAGTGGTTCTATCGTATAGTTTTTAATACATATACAGCTGTCTGAAGCAGATGTCCCAGCTCATCAAAATGCATTAAATTAAATATCATTCAGCGAAGAAATTCTGTATTAATATCAAACAAAACTGTTTTAGATGAGTAATATTGTGCAGGGACTTTTCTACTTTATTTTCAACAGTTAAACACTATGCTGAACAGTTTAATCGGGCACATCAACCTTCAACATGTTCCACGATGGCCGTGGCATTTTAAAGGATACATCCCGTCATTCGCCTTGAGTGACGGGAAACAGAAATTTTGATGTCCTGACTGGGAATAAAACCCGTTTCCTCCAGAATACAAGGTTCGACCGTTAACTGCTCTTCCATCAGTTTTGGTAAAGTTATTTAATGTTATAAAATATAAATATCTGATCGGACTGGTAATTGAACTCGATTGCTGGATAGTAGATGGAGCATTGCGCAAATTTTCTCGGCGCGAAACTATGTGAAAATCTCTTCACTAGTAATCAGGTCTTTTTTGTTCGTCACACAGACTAATGTGCAGGCTCATAAACGTTATGTTCAAAATCTTTGAAAGGCGATGGGCAATTTACTGAAGTCTCTCTATATTGGAAACATTTCTTTGGAATATCGTAAATGGAGAAAAGAGGTCTAATGCAGCGTGCGATATAACTTAAACGTGGCGAATCTGAATCACAAAGTGATTTAATTTGTGTGTGTGTGTGTGTGTGTGTATGTGTGTGTGTGCGCTACCATTGCTGCTAGTATCATTAGACGAACAAACCAATTTCGTTTCGTTTACCATATGTCTTACGTTACCCGGTGGGTGATTGGTAAGGTTCCGACATGTCAGTCTAAGGTCGAGGGTTCAAATCTCAATCCGATCATCCAAATTTCGGTTTTCCATGATTTACCGAAATCATTCCAGGCGAATGCCAGGATGGTTCTTTCAAAAGGCGATGGCAGAATTTCTTCCCGATCCTTTACAACGCGAATCCAAAGTTTTATACCATCTCAATAGAGATAAAATTCTCCAGTAATGACAGAAATTAGTGATGAAATGAGGTGTTACATTATATATTAATAATGATAAGAAAGAAGATATTCAGAACATAATACAAGGAAATATTTTGATGCGCACGCATCATTTAATGGCGCACGAATAAAACTTGGTCATTAATTCTATGACACCTACAATTTTTCCTTTCGAGAAACCGGTAGTGTGATTTCGTCGCACCACAGACTTCATGAGCGTAGATTACAGCATCCAGCTGACCTAGTGGAAAATCCCTCTCAGGCATTAGTCTGGTGTGCAATAAACACAGTGCCTATAACAAGTTTCACTCGGTGACTATACCTTCAAGTTTCCTCTTGAGGATTTATAATCCGTTCATTATAATTGTAAAACACTAGCACTTTCCCAAAAGTAGAATATTTTTCATCAACCCTCAAAATTTTAGAGTAAGTAATTTACGATCGCCTGACAAGAGAAAGCAGTACAAATGTCTTCTGTATTAAATAGAATAAAAAGGTACGTGCTACGTGGGTTGGGGGGGGGGGAGGGTAGAGACGAAAGCCGCGCCGAGCTACGTGGGGTGGGAGGGAGGTTTTCACAGGAGGCCAAAATGGAGCTTCGTATTGACGAAGCGTAAAGCCATTATTCTTCCCGTAATTTGCCACGAACTGATAATGCTGGAAGGCGAAGCACTCTCCGTGATGCTAGAATCGCCTAGCAGGTTGGCAACTTTTGTAGGGTCGCTGAGTCGTGCGACTAGTAGCTCTCTGGCGTGACGCAGTGTGTCCAGATCAGCTCCGCGCCTCGGCGCCGTGACGTCACGGCGCCCTCACCATCGATCTGCCGCCGTCAGCAGCCACGGCGACCGGCCTACTCGTTAGCCAGACACACGACGCCCGCGGCCGATACCGCAGATTTATTGGCCGCCACCGGGAGAATTCGCTGGGACCGAATAAAGCAGAGGGCTTGTATTCAATAGTGACTGAAATACAGTCAAGCGGAGAAATGACCAAACAAACTGAACCGGGATGTAACCCTCAATTGGGTGGGCAGGCGTCCAGCTTAATACTATAGGGGTGGCGTATGGAAATCGCCAAACCATTTTTACATCCTCTGCTTAAAATTTCCGCTTATATTTTATTACGTTTGTCTGTTGCGAAGTCATATAAGAAGGAATTATGAAAAGGAGTTTAAAGAAAAAACAGGCTTACAGTATTTGGCATATATTGTTTAAACGAGCTACTCTCGCGAAAGTAATTTTGTCGTCGGTTGCAAGTTCACCGGATCTATAAAATTTTTGGCAGTTTTCATTCAAGCTAACTTATCAGTATTTCTGCTTGTTTCTTTGTCGTCGAATATGTTGGCACGTACAAGTTTGTGAATCATTTGAGGATCACGATCCCCTTCGCCCACGCTTCAACAAGATTGATTTTGAACATTTTTCTGACACCATTAAAATGGCCAATACTTCTGCTCTCTTGCTTCTCTGAGTAATTATTTTCGTGTTATCCGCGGTCCTGTTCTGTTGAAGGTAATGTTTGTATTCTCTACGAGAGCATCAATCATATTACTGTTTATACTCTGCTGGAAAGCAGAAAGTTCGTCAGTTACATCAGTTTACGAGGCGTTCTTGGGAATTTCCTAATGACGGTACATTTTTCCATATACGAATTTCGTTTACTTCTTTCAACACCTTCCGTTTTACATTTTTATTGGTAATAAACACCGTCATTACCTGAATCGATTAGAAGAAACTCCAGCGTTAGTAGAATCGTTGTGTGTCGGAGAAATACGAGGTGACGAGGACAATTGAGGAGGTTTAACATCTCCTCAATTTCTGAGTCAGTTCCATGATCAGAATATTCGATGAATTCTAACTCATTGATATCAGAAGCATTGTAGACAGCTCCGAGTGCCTCTTCAACCGAAAGTTCTTGTAAAACCTGCTGATAATCTTCGAGAGACACATAAGGTTTTATTGACATAAATGGAGAGGCGGCGTACTGTGTTCGAAAATGTTTCACGTACACGAGAAAAGGATAATGATGTCAGAAGCCAGACTAAACGGATCATCTAGGCGCATTGTTGTCGAGGATTGGGGGATGAGGGCTTAGGAAGAGGTAGTCTGCTATTTACAGCCAGAAATAACTTATTGGTGCATTCTGTTCGCCAGCTCCTCCGATTGAGAGTTTATGTTATGTCGAACCTCGGTAATACTCTGCACAGAAATATTCTCCCAAATTCCGCGTATGTTTTGATGATTTGCGAGCTCGAGAAATTGGTGCATCAACTTTGTTGTAGATTTCTCCTGCTGGAAAGTGTCCCCTGTATCATCGACCAAAAATCAAATTAGCTGATTAATAAGTTGGTCTGTCAAATAGGCCTCCACAGAATTCCTTCTCCTACTTTCGTAAATGTATGTTTAAACTCAATTCCTAGGGCCAAGATTTAATATCGTCCTAGCTGTCCTTAATTTTAGAATATTTAGCCAGTGTTTGCATCCTGACATTGACACGTCTTTAACAGTAGCCTACACCCACTCATAATATTTACAGTTATTATTTGACGGGGTTTAAGAATGATCTTAAACCAGATCGGTGTTAAGGTAGTGAAGAGTGTGTCGACATCTGTGCGCCTATAGCGTATAGTTAATGTGTGTTTGCATTATTAAGGCGGAATGTCACTACCATTGTATCTGTATACGCAGTTACGGAAAACCTCAAAATACAATAATCACATGAAAGCGTCCATGAACCACGTAGCTCCATTTTGGCCGCTTCTGTATTACCCTCCCCCCATGTAGCCCAACGTGGCTTTTACCTCTATCTACCCCCCCCCCCCCCCCCCGCCTCTCACGTAGCAAGTAGATGTTTTCCCTTTTGATTCCAGAAGACATTTTGAACTGTTTTCTCTTGTCAGACTATTGTAAATTACATACCGGGATAATTAAATGAAGTAAATAAA
The DNA here is from genome assembly GCA_031002005.1 of Vandiemenella viatica. Classification (NCBI taxonomy): domain Eukaryota; kingdom Metazoa; phylum Arthropoda; class Insecta; order Orthoptera; family Morabidae; genus Vandiemenella; species Vandiemenella viatica. Next base: position 137,940,707 of record JARYHS010009186.1, read on the forward strand.
TATTCATAGGCCTTTGTGTGTTCTGTTCATTTTAACTGTAGAAAATGATATGAATGGAAAGGTACGTGGCTTGGCTCGAAACCCCCCCTCCCCCCTCTTCCCTCTCCCTTAGACCAAGCCACCTTGTAGGAAACAGTACCACAGAATTTCAAGGAAATAACTATGAAATTTATATTGAAAAGGATGGTATGATGTTGACTAAACTTGCTTAGAGCAGAAGTTTAGTTGGATCCTTGCGCTGTTGACATGTACCATGTCAAAATCCGAAAAAAATAGTTTTTACTCCTTGTGTTGACATGTGTGATCTCAGTCAGTCTCTTTGGAACAAACCAATACTGGAAGCATATTTATATTTTTTTTTTTTAAATCGGACTTTTTGAGATCATTAGAGGTCATTGGGGACAAGGAACGGGAAGTAATTCGACCATGACCTTTTCAAGGAATGATCTCGGCATTGACCTGAGTGATTTCGGAAAACCATGGAAATACAAAATTGAATGGCCGGACGGGGATTTGAACCCGTATTCTCGGTAAAACTTACTCACGGGGCTCGTTGACTGGAAGCAGGAGACATACATATGTATCGGATCATATGACTTTTGTCGGGAATGAAGGGTCAGTACTTCGGCAGAACTAGTCAATTCATAAAATATACCCATCAAGATTTTTTCGCAAGTGTAGAAGCGTCTTAACATCTCCCATGGGCAAATCATCAACCGAGAAATCTATGAGCATAGTTCGTAAGTTACACCTGGTGAAAGGTATTCACCTTTACTTTTGAAATCTATTCCACTCCTTCAGAACTCATATACTTTATGAAATTTTAATAATAGATGTATAGTGCAGTTAATCTCCTGAGGTTTTAATCAAACGAAGAAACTTCCACAAAAGACAATTGTACTACGGAGGTTTGGAGAAATTCTCCGCTTCGAATAATTATCACGATACATACTATTAGCGAATTACGAGATCGGCATGATGGCTCAGTGCTTAAGACGACTGACTGGAGATCGAAAGGTCCCCGGTACGAGTCCTGGTACCGATAGGAGTATGAAAGCACCTTAACCTACCCTCAACTCGGGTACAGATTGGTGTGCGATGAGAGGTACGGCTGAACGCTTACATGGTTCGGATTCCACGTTAAGCTGTAGATCCCCTACACCCAGAAGGATTACCGGCTTGGTTAGTTAGCCATGACAAGGAGCGCATTGCATGGCGAATGAAAAACTCTGTCACTTGGCGGCCGAACAATCCCTCAGGAGCCCCCTTTACAACAATGCCCTTTGGTGATTTGATTTTTTGAGCGAACTACGAGACACAAAATTTTACAAACATTTGTTGGTCATGGTTCTGTACAAAGAAATTTATATATCATTGCAACGCAGAATAATGGTTGAAGACTATAGCATATGAGACTTCCGTTGTACATTTTTTTTTTTTTTTTTTTTTTTTAGGAATGTCCATTAGTTCCAAACTTGAGTCATGTATACATGATCGTTATGATACAGAATAAGATCAACAAAATAATGATGTAAGTTTCATAGCCTTCTTCGGGAGGAACAGTAGATATTGAAGGAGGTGGTAGTATGAATAATATCGAGTAAAAAATATTCATATAGACATGTGTCCGATTTCTATTTGCTTTGGAGATACAGGTGCTGCAATGTTATGCATAAAATAAATCTCAGAAAATGATCAAGAGCACACAAATGACTTATTGAAGCCATGAATAACACACGCATATTTTACAGAAGTTTAAATCAAATGTTCGAAAATCCTACCATCGACTTCGATACACCTTGCAGCTCGTACGGGATTGGGACTGTACGTGTAGACTTCAAGCATCAATAAAGTGCCTCAATTTGTGTATTGAAGTCAATAGTGCGATTTTCGAACATTTAATTTGTAACAGAATGACCAAATATGGGTCATTCCGTACATTTTTATATATAATATTTTGTATATTTTTATATATAAAAAGAATAAGAAAGGAATTATCGGAGAGGATTGTCAGTGTTTGTGGGACCTCCCAGTTCGACGTGCCAGATTGTCGCGCCAGGCCGGCGGCTGCCAGGGACAATGGATACCAACTACCCTTTCTAACGCATTTGGTCAAGCGTTTAATTCCTTAGCTCCGGGAAACTGTACACTGGGGTGAATGCTCGTATCCCAACCCCAGGTCTCCGAACGGGCAGTTTGGAGGTCACAGATGACGAATAAGTCCGAGGCTATGCCGAGTTCGCACGAATCGAAAAACACAATATTCGCCTATCGTCACAGCTGGTAGGAGGAGCTTGAAAACGGCAGAACCAATCGACGAGAGACTATCCTTTGCATTTTGTAATGCCGGTGTATTTTTGCTCTATGTAAACCACGAACGACGGGAGGAGGCTTTTTCCGGCCGACGCTGGAGAGGACTCCGAGTCTTCAGACTGGAAGGAGCGGATCTTCCGAAGTTGGAGATCGCTCCTGGCATCGAACTTGAGGGTCGATAAGCGTGTTGTACAGTGAGGTCACTGTGCACGCATCCAGTACGCTTGCTGACGGTACGTGGTGCATTGTCCGCTATCGCCAAGGGGCTATAGTAATTCCGCCGTCGCGGGAAATACATCGCCGTCACGGTAATATTTCTACAGTGCAGTGTGGTACTTTTATTCGGTCATTGGGTACAGCCCTGTAACGACCACTGAATGATTAGGAGTTCTCGCACCCCGAAATATTGAGCTAGCTGGGGCAGACTTTCTTAAAGTCACACTTGGTGGATAATTTAAATTATCCTGGCGCCCGGCATTTGAGATCGGATACAGTTAATGTCAATACTGTATTTGATTTATGGTTTCCGATCATTGTGAAGGGAACTTTAATTTAAAAAATCAAGTGTGACGCTTTCCTGCTTGCCAATTAATATTGGGAGTTTGCTTCAAGATCAATTTTCAAATGTGGTGGTGTTGTAATGCTTTATTTGTTTATTAATATGTTGGCAATTGTAAGAAGAGGCTTTGCTTAGTTCCCTTTATTAATATTTCAATGTGTTAATGTTAAAGATAAGTAAGCCTCGCCTGTACGCCATAATGAGTACCCAATAAATTAGCAGCCTAGGGTTTCTTTGAATTATAAAAAGAAGTAAAAGGTTTTCACCCTTACCTCCCTCCCGGCACATACCGCTACAAATTTAAACTGTTGTAAAATATGCGTATGTTTTTGCATGAATAAAGTACTTCAATAAGTTATTTGTTTGCTCTTAATCATTTTCTGAGACTTATTTAATGCATAACATTCCAGCACCTGTATTTACAAAACGAATGGAAACCGGAAACATGTTTATATGAACGTTTTTACTCAATATTGTTCATACTACCACCTGCTTCAATATTTACCATTCCTTCTGAATCACCCTGTACGTAGATCACAGAGTCCATGTTTAGCGTTCAGCATGGATAGGTTTAGCTAAAAATATTATTCTTCTACAATAATATACAGTAATTTATGAACATAAAATTTAAAATACAGAAAAAAACAGGAACAAAATGGGCTGAACAAAGGAAACAGGAACACAGTGAATGTATGAAGAGGTTGTGGGAAGAGAAGAGGAAGGAGACAAATACAAACAAAAACTGAATAATCGTGAATAATTTGAGTTTAAACACTGTTCTCAAAGGCAATAATGATTAATAATAATAATAGTAATAATATGATTTAAATCTCTGTCCACTGAATGTTGGTTGCCGAGCTTACTGTAAGCATTATATTACAAAATAAAAGAAATGTGTTTATAATAAAGTAAGTGTGCTGGCTGGTGGGAGCGAGTGAAAGGGAAATGGAAGGTGGGTAATGCTGCGTACGAGCCGCGGGGAGGCGCCGCACAGTCACGCAATTTCCGGCGCCAGCGCTTCCCGTTGATCACTTCCGGCTGACGGGCGCGACCTGCCCCACAGGTAGACACCGGGAAATTTGCCGCTGGTTTCCTCATTACTGGGGTCCCCGCTATGCAGAGAACGCTTCTTTCTGGCTGCAGGCAGATCTGTGGCTGCTCACTGGTTTGTCGTGCTGACTCACTTTTGCTTCATGTTCTACACAACCTTCTTAAATAAACAATGAAGTTTTAGAATTTGCGGTAAATTTTAGCTAAATCTTCCTTACTTCTAATCAAGGAGGAGTTACCATTGAACACAATCACTAACTGATGTAGTTAAGCAGTTGGGTAAAGAGAGATTGGACATGTATGGGGGCGTTCATTAATTACGTGAGGTGAAATTGGGGAGGGGGGGGGGGCGGAGTCCGACGAAATCTCAGCAAGGGCGAGAGAGGGGGGATTAACGGAAATCTCACTTGAAATTTTGAAATTCTTGAAGGGCACTGATGACTACTTTAGGGGGCGTATAAGATCTGTAAACGACGCGGATACTGTAGTGGGTGCTTGGTTGGGAGGGAGGAAAGGGTGAAAACTTTCTTACTCCTCTTTTTATCACCAACAGAAAACCCTACGCTGCTAATTTATTCGGTACTCGTACTGGCGTACAGGCTGAGGCTTATTTATTTTTAACATTAACATTCTCATAAAAGGGAATCAAGGAAATCTTCGACATACAACTGCCAACATTAATAAACAAACAGCAAAATTTAAGCGCTACCACATTACTAAGTGATTAAGAAATACATAAATTGAACATCATTAATTCCTTTTGGACAACAAAAGCTTCACACTTGGTTTGAATGAAAAGTTCCCTTCATAAGAATCGGGAATTAATTTAAAAAATCAAATACAATACTGCCATGAACTACATTAGATTGCAATTGCCGGGCGCCAGGATAATTTAAATTCTCCACCGAGAGTGGTTATAGGAAAGTTTCAGATTTTTTTTTTTTTTAACTGCTTAACGTCTCATAACAGCGAGGTCATTAGAGACAGGAAAGGATGGGGGGCAAGGAATCGGAGGGAATTCGGCCATGGCCTTTTGAAGGAAGCATCTCGTCATTTGCCTGGAGTGATTTGGGAAACCATGGAAAACCCAAATCTTGATGCCCGGACGGGGATTCGAACCGGCGTCCTCCCGAATGCGAGTTCAGAAATCTGTCTTAATTAGCTCAGTAACTGGCGGAGGCGAAAACTCTGTCACTCAAAGTTTCCTTTGGAGGGTCATTACAGGGCTGTACCCAATGACTGCATGTAAGTACCACACTGTACTGTTCGTAGAATTATTACCTTGATGGTGATAGGCGTCCCTGGACGTCGCAAATGCTATAGCTTATTAGCTACAGCGGATAGGGCAGCACGTCCTTCAAGCAACGTACTGACTGACTGCCAAGCGACCTCACACGCTTGTTTCGGACCCTCGGAGGATTCGATGCCAAGGCAGAACAATCGCCAACCGCGGAAGATTTGGCTCCAGTAGCTCCAACCCCAGGGGTCAGATGCTGAGTACAACCTCTCACTCTGAGGTTTGGACTCGCAGTACTTCTCTCGCGTCCGCCGTAAACGTTCCTCTCCATCGCTTGATTTCAATTGTAAGAGCTGGATAAGATTTATCTTTACTAGGTGCGTGCGAAAACTTCGCGAATGATATTCGACGAATAACAAGGCTGGTGGTTTGTAGTACGATGAAAGATGAACCGGCTCAATTGTAACAATTGTTTATTAGTTAAATACCCTAAAATCCACCCCAGTCCCCTGGTTGCACCTGATCAGCAAAATACCACCTCCAGAGATAAGACGCCAAGAAGCAACGGCACGTGAGTGGATAAAACTACACCATCCTGATCATCCACAGGATCTCCCAATCCACGAGGTTCTAAATAACTTACCACCCACTCGTCTTAAATCAAGAAATCCGGTATGGCAAGATGTATTTGACTTTGATGTCATGGAAAAATGGCGACAAAGCTGGAACTCCACATCTGTAAAACATTCAGATATTAAAGATCCCACAACTGGACTTCCAGGATTCCATCTAAATAGAGACCAGTGGGTCAAACTAAATCGCCTAAGAACAGGCCATGCGAAATGCAACGCCATGCTGTATAAGTGGGGTCTTCAGGATTCTCCTGCATGTGACTGCGGTGCTCCTTCCCAGAGTGTGGAGCATATTATCAGGGAATGCCCTCTACGGAAGTATGATGGACCATATGAAGATGTTTTTGGAGCTACAAGTTCCTTCTTAGAATGGCTGGAAGAATTAGACATCAGCTTGTGAACGCTAACAACGTTCTTGTCATTGTATATATTTATTATTGTATTAGTTGCTTGCCATACGACAAATAACAAATAAATAAAATTAGTTAAATGACATATGTACGTAGCAGAAAACTTACAACGCCTTAAGAAACAATCAGAAACGTTTCCCGAACAGAAACAAAAATATACGAAAAGTTAGAAAACACACACAGTTTATCCAAATCTCTGCGATATGTGGTGCTGCTATCTAGCGGTAATGCGACCACTCCTTATCGATATCAGCGCATCCTAGTAGCTTTAATCTGAACTATCGCATACCCGTGATCTTGACTGTTCATAATTTTGCCATTTACGGGTTGAATTTTGAAAAATTCCTTTGTTAATTAATGATATTTCCAAAGCGGGGAACTGGATCTTTAAAATGATATTTCATTTATCGATTTTGGTTAAGTATGTTGGGAGAAAGATGGTTCATAACTAAAAACAACTTTTAGAAATAATATAGACGATATGTAGGGGTGTTAAGGATTGGGGAAACTTGCAGTAGAGGCTCTGTACAATATACCAGGAACAGTTCAAACAATAATTGGAGGCTTAAGGAAATTGTCACAGGAATGCCATCGCTATTAATAATTTGGTTGTAAGTTCATTTAACTCAACAAATATTTAAATCTGTGAGCATGTTGTAAACATGATTACGCTGATATGATTTTATTGCTTTGTTCAAAAAGTTCTTATTATACACTTCAGTTGATAAAACGCTGTGAACATAGCTGCTCCATTCCAGGAGTGTGGACCATTGTTGTTAAACAGGTGTCACTAGTAAATTTTACAATTATATTAACTGCTGATGTATTGCATAGTTTAATTGGAAGCATGAGTGTAATGTACCGCTATGCTAACGCTTTATGGATTGGCGGTAATATTCGGGACAAGCGGTTGAAAGATTCCAAGCTGGATTTCTGTTATCTTTTTTTTTTTAACTGCTTAACGTCTCTTAACAGCGAGGTCTTTAGATTTTTTTTAAAATTGCTTTACGCCTCGTCGACGGCAAGGGCCTTAGAGGCGGAATGGGACTGGGTACAAGGAACAGGAAGGAATTCGGTCATGGCCTTTTTTAGGAAGCATCCCGGCATTCGCCTGGATTGATTTGGGGAAACCATGGAAAATCCAAATGTGGATGCCCGGACGGGGATTCGAACCCGCGTCCTCCCGAATGCGAGGCCAGAACGTTAACCGTTCACCCACCACTCTCGGTGAGGTCTTTAGAGACGGGAAAGGATGGGGAGCAAGGAATGGGAAGGAATTCGGCCATGACATGTTGAAGGAAGCATCCCGGCATTCACCTGGAGTGATTTGGGGAAACCATGGAAAACCCAAATCTGGATGCCCGCACGGGCATTCGAACCCGCGTTCTCCCGAATGCGAGGCCAGAACGCTAACTGTGACACCACCACGTTCGGTTTCTGTTATCCATTGTTTGCTGGTTCATATTTCCGACTTGCTTCACGTTACTTTCCCAAGGTTCCTTTCTGATCTCTAATGACGCCGCTATAGACAAGCCCTAAATTAACTGCACCAAAAAAATAAGAAAATGAAACTTTAAATAAACCAGCAGAATTTAAGAAAGTGAAGTGAAAAAAACCTTCATATTGAATCTGACACGCGAAGTATTAATTTATTGTAAAGTTTCCTTATAGTAAACTTATTGTGCAGAAGTCACTTTTTAATAGATAAATGGTCGAAGAGCGCAACCAACAAAACATGTACTTTGGCTAACAACGAAGTTAGAGAACATATTGTGGCCTTAAACGAAAGTCGAGTGCGTGTCTTATTTAATTCAGCTATTGACTATCTCTAAACGAATGATTAAAATTTTTCAACAATGGCAGTGTGTTTAGAATTATTCTCTTCGGAATTAAAAAGTCCAGTTAAATGGAGCAACTAATAGAACCTGCTGAAGTATAATAGCTCCAATGTGGCGAAATATTTAATTTTTGCTACGGTAGGAGACAAAATTCAATAATGAAACTCTTGTCATTAAATGGATTAATAAGAGGTAATGGTGGAGCAATTAGGGGTCGAAAATGGTAATGAAATTTTTGTGGAATTGATGATGGGGTGGGGGGAAAGCAATTACTGGTCCACGTGTGTTGTCATGAACCACTCGCAAATATTGGGCAGTAAAACTGTACCGTCAAGCATGCAACCGAAACAAATTATGAAAATTAAACAAGTATTGGGAGTTTTACCTAACAAGGAATTTGAAAAGTTGATCGTTTGTGTATTTCGCCGGAATTTAGTAATTCATTTTATTTGGTTTAGTGTAGCTAAGCTCAATGGCAAGCAATTGATAAGACACAGAAGTTTATGTTGAAAATAATTGAACACATTTGAGAACGGAGATTTTCTTGGTGAATAGTTACATAGATATCGTTGAAGCTTTACTGGCGAATTTTGCTTTCTAAGTATAACATTCTCATATACCGAGGGTCTGCGGTTCGAGTCGGGTTCGGGTGGTTTTAATTTAGTCTTATGCTCATACTATGTTGTCCATAACGTGAACTGGAGTGAAACAGGGGAGGAAATTAAGATGAAACTGTAACCGGTTTCTGATTAATTAACATTCCCATGAATAACGCATATGCGTAGAAAAGAAACGAAGTAATTTCTTGTAAAAATGTCTGATTATTTCAGAAATATGTGATGGGCAGCTATCATATTTAAAGTTTAATTTTGATGATTTTCAGTAATTATTTTATGTCGATGTTGTGATAAAAACTTGCAAATATTATGTAATTTTTCATTTGAAAAAGTTTTGATTTTGAATAGGGTTTGACTGTTTCAAGTGCTTTAAATTGCTTTCTACATAGTTTAGTGTTTGAGAGATAACGTTACGATAATCGTAGCTGAGCGATCTATCTTCATTGAAAAAGTTACTAACAAAACTACAACGTGGAGTCAAAACTCACTTGGCGACCAGACTAATTTCAAATTCTTCAAATATTAACTATTCTAAAGCATAATCATTCTAAGTGACAAAATGACATGTACAAATGTTGACACTTTACTCATGCTTAGGTTATGGTGATATGAGTGTTAGATCAAACTGCTAGGTAGAATAACAGTCAGATTGCAAAAGACTGAAGAAGACCGCAGAGAAAGCGGTCTAAACGTTGAGCCTCAGGAAGCAAAATTCGGCGGTATACCTGCAAAGACTTTTGTGTACCGTAATTGAACACATCTCAGGCAAGCTTAATTTTACACGTGCCATATGGCAACGTTCAACAGTTTATTTTTAATCTAAGTATGCACGCTATTTGGAGGCCATGTAGCTGAAGTGGAAGAGCGTCTGACTACGCCGCACATGACTGGGCTTCGATCCCCGATAAGGCAGAACATTTTGACCCACTTTGCTTGCTGTTCTATGATTGCCGGGAAATTTCTTCCTCGTGAAGATAAAGAATGACTGGAGCGTAGTGCTTAGCACGCCACTTCCATCTTAGTGAAAACAAAAGATAAGCTTGGTTTTCAACTCGAAGGTTAGTTGGTCCCACCCAAACGAAGTATACTTAGCCCGGTATTGAAGGTAGGGTGGCCAGTTCCTTTCCTCATTACATAACCGGATAAAAAGGACCTACAGTACACGGTTACTACAAAAGAATCATTCACTTTCAAAACCCGATTTATTCCAAAGTATTAAACTTACAAATAAGATTGATATGTGAAAATAACCACAATATATCCAAGTTTTATGTTCACTCTACAAATGTTCTATTGGTTACACGACACACGTCCAGGCTGTAGTTAAATTCAAACCACACATTTTGTAGCGTGATCGCACCAATGTTCATCAATGGATCATTGATTCGTTTCTTACCTCTTCTATCGTTTTTGGTGATGGGGGCACGTAAACAATGTCCTTAATGTGTCGCCAAAGGAAGAAGATACACGGCGGTTAAATCCGGCGACCTGGGAGGCCAGGGTAAGAAAGCGAGTTCATGATCACCAACGCGGCCAATCCAGCGATGCGGGAGTTGACTTGCCTACAGAGATACAGAAACAGCACACATTTGTAGAGTGAGCATAAAACCTGGATATTTCGTGGTTATTTTCGTACATCAATCATATTTGTAAGTATAATACAGGGCCCGGCAATAAAACCTCCCTCATTTTAATGTGTTGTCACATAAAAACTAAATATGATAGAGAATAATTACTTTTATTTATGAAAAATGCATACTTTGCCATTTTTAATTATTTGGTTTTAAAAATTATATCTGCCCTCCATTGTTGACACATTGACAAAGTCTATCCAGAAAGTTCTCCATACATTTTCGCGTCATTTCTCTTGGAATGGCTGCCAATTCTTGGGTAATGGCCTCTTTAAGTGCTTGCAGTGTTGTGGGACGATGTTTGTACACTATAGGCCAGGGATTGCGAACCTTTATTGATCTACGTGCCATTTTTTCTAAAGAAATGTTGAATGAAGCCATGACGTGCCATCAAACAATCATGACTTAGTAATTAATGGGAAAAGGAATAAAACTAAATACTGTTTTGCAACCAGAAATATACATTTTTTTACACTATGAAAAAATAAGATCAACAATTTTGTGTTTATTTAAGTTGATGAATCTAGTGCAAAGTCTGTCCATGCAATTTAGATCCCAAATAACGTATATTAGTTTCATATTTGTTACTTTTAGCAGCATGCAAGCTGATGTCGAGTCATCTAACAAACGGTTTTGAAGGGAGTCTTTCATATTATTCTCGTTTGCTTTAATTGACAAAAAGATGCGCGATTTATTTCTTAGTGTCGTTTTACAGATGATGTCTACATATATATGTTCCAGAACATAAAGTACACACAGCTTTATCATCATTATTAATCATGCCATATTTCTCAGTCCACCAAGGTCGAAATTCCCTATGGCACTTATCTTGCATTATTTTTTTTTTAACAAATCAGCTATGTTGAATAGTCGTACATACAATTCAAACATTATTAAATAAGAAGCTGCGTTAACGAAATAAATTTAAAAAATCAAGAACTATGCGTAATTAGTAAAAGTAATCAACGACGTCACCAAAAACAAACAAGTAAATAAGTTGGCCAAGCGTTCGCCATGCCGCCTAGGCTTGCTTGCTCACTCAATCCGTTCGGTCAGAAATTTGCTCGAAATCTACCTCTTTTGCGCAATCTGTAGTCGTTCATGCAGTAGTTTCGTAAACGATGAACTTTGTTACTATGATCTTAAATTACGTTGACGAAAAAAATAAATTACTTATATCGATTAGGAACCTAGTTAATTAATGGCGTGCCCAAATTATTTGGTCGCGTGCCATCATCGACACGCGTGCCATTGGTTCGCCATCCCTGCTACAGGCTTTAAGTGTCCCCAAAGATTGGTGAATATTGCATAGACACACTCACACGCGCCAAATTTTCCGGCGTTATTACAGTCCGAGGACGGCCTGTAGGATTTTTGTTTAAAGTGCTGAACCTGTCTTTCTAAAGATTGACACCCACAGTTGAATAGTTTTTCTATCGGGGACACGATCATGTAGGCCAAGTTCGAATCGTCTCCGAAAATCTGAGAACAACTGTTACGAATAAATTCGTCCACAACAAACGCACGATGCTCACCAAGCACACTGAAAATGGCAGCTACACCTCTTTAAAACAAAACACATTCACATCAGTATCCTCACTACAACCCTAACGCCGGCTACGTGAAATGTGGGAGGTTTTATTGCCGGACCCTGTACTTTAGAGTAAATCAAGTTTTAAAAGTGAATGATTCGTTTTGTTGAAACCCTTTATAATGTGGAACCAATCCGAACCAAGGAAACTTGCTGCCGTACTTCAGAGTACAAAGCAAACTGTGCCAGAGATGAAAGGCGGGTAAGGCTATTTGAAATCCACTGAGCCACCACGCTGCTCCAACTCAGTGACCAAGGATGCAGTCGGAATACGGAGCTCTACCTCTGCGGATGCTGAGGAAAGAGACAGGAGCCACTAAAACCCCTCTACCTCTATTTTATGCATATTTTTTGGTGGCTATGTATGGTATAAGAGCGGTCTGGTTGCTCAGTGGTTAAGGCGCTTGTTTTCAAAACGTTCGCTGCTCCGGTCCCGGGTTCGAATCCCGGCAGGCGCAGGCATTTTGAGAGTTGGGTTTGATCATATTAGCTGCCACGTTAAACTGTAGGACCCAGAGGAAAGGCACTGGCCATCCTACCTCTGACACAATGGCTTAGTATACCTCCTTCGGGAGGATCCAACCAACCTTCGGGTTGTGCACTAAGTTAAGTTATGTATGGTAAAGTGAATGATGTTTCAATACTCTTTTAAGAGATCAAGACTGAACGAAACAGCACCAAGTTAGCGACACCAATTCCTGCTGGGAACCTGACACGATATACAGCTTCATCACTCTGTTGATGACGCTTCATAAGGAATGACTCGGAGAGGATACACTGTGTGTGGTGTTCTGCCGTAACAGCGTGTTCGCCAGACCAACCGGGCGGCGGCAACACATTAATAAGCTTCGCAGATGTGACACGTACGCCGTAACAGTCGCAGAGACAGCAGGCTTTTTACCAGCAGTGACTCCCTTTGAAGATGGCAGTCTGCCCGGACTGTGGCCAGACATTCCCACCGTCTGTGAAAGCGAAAGTGCCGCCAGCCGTAGTGAGTGGCAGACGCCTGGTTTTACGGCGCGCCGGGACGACGCTGGCGTCGCGGCGCCCGCCGGGTATTTCCGTAATGAAGAGCGCCGGAAATGCCGGCGTGCAAGGTGGTATGTCGGCCGCGGCATATGCCCAGTGTCTTCCTAGAATACCGCCTTATTTCTGACCCTGGCAGACGTATCGCGCTCGTTACGGAGCGGCCCCACGCGTCGAGGAGGTGAACCTGTGGGTGCGCCTAATACTCGCCGGAAATTGCGGCGCACTGCGGCGGGTGGCGGCCGTTCTTTGTGCCGGCTGTTAATGTAGGCGCGGCCGCGCGTGTCGTACCTGACGGAGTAATTGCAAGAAGTGCGGTTGGTCAGCACGTCCGGTGGAATGCTGTCCCGGTACTTGTTGCTCCCTTACTGGTCTGCCGAACACGTTTTGTGGCCGGGAATTTCCTTACACTCATCTGCATGCTACTTGAAACAAAAAGAAAATACTAATAATTATTCTTTAATAACTACGCCAATACAACTGTTGTTGGATTAGAATATTGTGTTTTGTGTTGTTTGTTGTTAGGATTTTCTTCAAGAAAGCTATCAAATCCAAAAAGCAATAGTCTCAGGAAAACACGTACTTAATGACCACGTAAAATTAACCAACCAAACTTTATTCAAGTTAATTAATGCCGAAACTGACACATTACAGCATTAAACACTCAAAATTTCACCAAAACAGTAATTTAACACCACTTTGCGACTCCCCACCCACCACACATACGTATTTGGTTAAAACAAAGCAAAACACACACACACACACACAAAAGTGTAATTACAAAATTCAAACTCTCCGCTCACGCCACTTCCGATAGAGTACCGCCAGAGAAACAGCTGAACGACAGCATCTCGCACACGAAAACTGAAGTTTGGAATAAAAACCATTATGTTCAAAGTATTACATATTACGGAAAACATTGTACGCTGAAGATACCTCGACCAGAGGCGAAATGCTTCCGTGAAACAAATAAAATCCAACAAAAGTTGTATTGGCGTAGTTATTAAAGAATAATTATTAGTACAACAAGCGACTGTGGAAGAAATGGCCTACAATAATAACATAAAAAGAAAGTATATTTGACGGAGGATATTTCTTCTTTTTGTTTCGATTCTGGCATGCTTTGGACCACGGAAAGCAGCTGGTTTACTGATTCGCCTTTTCTTCTCTTCCCAGAATTTTTTCATTCTTTCTCTGAGGTTCCTCCTCCTTTCTTCAGACCAGGCGGTGTTGGCCTTTGTACGTTGTTTCTGGAACCCCTTGAATTTATCAATTTTAGTTTGGAACGCTGTTCGATTCTTTATCTCATCTGGATGGATTCCAAGATTTCCAAATCTTTTATCGTTTCCTCAACCCATTTTACTGTCTCCTTTAATTTATTGATGTTGGTGAAAAATATTTTTGTATTTTTGTCACCATACACTCATAAGATAACTATTCTACAAAGTAACTAAATTCTGATTACTTCAGTTTCAAGACTATGGGTAGGTCTTTCAAAATTACTTAGTTCTTCCTTTTTTAGTGTTAAATGTTTAGTTAATCGGCTTTTAGAGACATTTTTCCATTTCTAGTGTATTAACCATTTTTCCTCAAAATTACAGCGTATATGTCTAAGGACCACGCGCTATGGATATAGCAAGTAATTAAAACCATCAATGTCCGGAATCAGACCGAGAGCTTTGTAGCATGAAGCCAGCTTACTAGCACTTGCCGACTAAGTTCTCTGTTTATTGTCTATTTATTCAACAAACTGTTCTTATAAAGAATTAACTTAAGTCACAACCCGTAAGTTAGTCGGATCCTCTCGAAGGAGTCATACTAAGCCTTTGCATCTGGGATGACCATTTTCTTTTCTCTGAGGCCTACCGTTAATCCGAACCACGGAACGCCTTGTCATAGTTCATATGGTCAATCACACCTCTTAGAAATTCCGGCTCCCTCCATTATTTCAACCTAAGAATGGACAAAGCACTTTTGAAAGCAAGCGCCTTGAGCATTGAGCTACCAGACAGCTCATCTGTTCTGATACTCATTCAAACAATAGGCCTTCCTGCGAACGACTTTCTTTAGTGTTATTAAGATTTTTATAATCACTATGTTCAAACTGGAGCGATTCTACTCAAAAAACGTACGTTCCTTTTTTTTGTGATGAAAACGGTAGAAACAATGGATAAACCTATTTTATTTGAAGGGGTATACCAAAGATGTGAAGGAATTTGAATACAAAGCTTGGCTCAGTGGAGTATCGTGGAGAAGTATGAGACTCACATTATGAGTACCAAATACAGTGGTCATAAGGAGAGGGGGGAGGAGGGAGGGTGCGAAGAAGGTAACAAGGTTTATTTATGAAAATTTCCTGCGAATACAATCAGTGACTGATACAATAAAGAAGAGTCATTGGAAGATAGGAGGCGGGGGAAGAGAGTTCTGGAAGTGCATAAGGCATACATAGTTAACGGATACTGTGAGAAGAAAGTGGTACGTGAAAGGTAAATGATGACCATATACTAGCATTAGATTTTAGTCAGAGCCGACCGATGGCTCAGTTGGTTGCTCGCTGCATCTAGTAGCCAAGAAAAGAACCGAGCGGAGAAGTTGAGCGGTACCAGGAGTCTGTGAAACTGGGCTGCAGCTAAGATACAAATGTTCAAAGCTTGTAGTTTAATCAAGTGAGATACATTCACATAAAGTAAGATTAAAGTATATAAAAAGGTTGGTTAAGCCACGTGGCTTGGGAACGGAAGGTTCCCAGTTCGAATCCTGGTCTCGACTGGAATTTTTACTCCCTTGAAAACTGTCCTTTACCTCTGGCAAAACTTAGCTTTGTCATGAGAAGTACGCTAAGACGCTCGGTGATTCGGATTCCACGAACAACTATAGGTCCCCTTTACCTGGCAGGATTACCAGGTTAGGTTAGGGAAGCTATGACAGAGAAGCAAGCGCGGCATAGAGAAACACTGTCAACCGGCGGCCGGATTAGTCTTCGGGGACTCTCGGCCACCAGTGCCATCCACCCTTTTTTTAATTTTAGGCACCATAGAGTGAGAAAATATTCAGAGTCTAGAAGAAGTTATAGAGGAATATGCTGAAAAAGTGCGGAAAGGTGAAAATTAGAGTACAGAAAAGAAAGTTAGTAAAAACATTGCCGCTGGCGCATTTGCTCTATGTAAATTAATGAATAATAAAAGTAATTGCTGATTCTAATTCGCTTTAGGGTAGGTGAAAAAACAATTACCCTAGCATACGAAACCAACATCTGACAAGTACAGAAATGTGATCTTCACGGCTTTGTAGGCGGTTGGTGTTGTAAATACAAAACGTTTCGACACATGTTCTTCCTCAGGTATGTTCTACTGTTCGGAAAGTCCAGAGGAACGCTATTAGTCACCAGCGCGAATGAGCCGTCACCGCTGGACGGCTGAAAACGCGGTCCGCTAGAGAGCACGTGGTCGTAACGTTGTGTTTCTATAACACATCTGCAAACTCGCGGAGACACGCCGCGAAAATCTTCTTTCACACAGCTGCAGAAATATTACATTTTTCCTGTCATCAGTTTCTCGACTTGTTTTATGCAGTACTATCTTGAGCCAACCTCTTCATTTCTACGTACGTAGTACAACCTACGTCCTCAACTAATAGCTCCATATACTATAATCTTAGCCTTACAAATCACAAATTACCCTGGCTCTTATTTCTGCCAAATATATTATTCACCGATACCGAAGCAGTTTCATATTAATTTTCGTGAAGCTGCTCTTTTTGGTCATTGTTCATTTAGTTGAAAATTGAATAGCAAAGGCAGGACATAAAAGCATAAAACGTTTAATTGTTGTAATACATGACCAGAATTGTCGTATAAAAGAAGACGCTATGACGCAAGAGCTCCGAAAACTTCCTTAGGTGCTTTATTTGTTTTGAATAAAAAAAAAAAATCAAAAAAAAAATCATTGGTGTATGAATCCCAGCAGACCAGACGTGGCAGTTTAATAGCTGTACGAGTGGTGTATCTTAATTTGGTCTCGATAATTTAGTATCTTCACTATCGTCAAAGATGAACATAGTTGTTGTAAAGTTGATCATCTGCACGAAAACATAGGTTTGTTTAAGTGATTCTTAAAACTTTTAGTGTAGGTCCATTATTCCTACGTCCATTTCTGATAAATCGACTGCTAGCGAAAGTAAAAATTATCAGTATCGTATTCCTAAGTATTACTAACAATCGATCGAATATAAACTGTAGTGCAATTGGGCTCAGCAGCAGTCAATAATGAATTACTGAGAACATATAATTTGGACTATAATAATTCCACTGCCACGAAATTAGAAATTCAACAGTTTTTATCAATATTTGTAACCTGGTTAACTTGTCCCGTTCGTAATAGCTACGTAGAATTTAAGGTTCTACATAATTGTTTCATTTAATTGCAGATCTCTGTGTAAAAACAGAAAAGCAGATGTATCTCAGTTACTACAATAACAATCATAGTTTAGGTAATAGTAGAAATATGAGTTGAAAATTGAAAATGTTTTGTCAGATAGTTCATATACTTATTTCAGTTCCTGTTGGGATACAGTCTTTCATTTCCTCTTATCCTGAACTAATCTCAACATTTAGCACTCCACACACTTTATTTCTGTGACATTAATTTCTTACCGGTAATTCGAAATTGGGCGAAGTCTGAACTGATAAGAAATAGGACGAAGTCGTATCTGAATTATATATTTAACCTTCAATCCGTTTATATATTCACTCAGGACTTTTTATTTATTTTTTAACTGAAATTTGGAGTAGTGGACCGAGCGGGGCGGTGTAACGGTTAGCATTCTCGCCTCGCATTCGGGAGGACGGCGGTTCGAATCCCCGTCCGGGCATCCAGATTTGGGTTTTCCATGGTTTCCCCAAATCACTCCAGGCAAATGCCGGGATGCTTCCTTCAAAAGGCCATGGCCGAATTCCTTCCCATTCCTTGCCCCCATCCTTTCCCGTCTCTAAAGACCTCGATGTTAAAAAGAGACGTAAAGCAGTTACAAAAAAAAAAAAAAATAAAAAAAATGGAGTAGTGAATCAATACGGAGACAGTGATTTTGTAGGAACGTTATAGCTTGTTTAGTTTTTTGTTTGATATTCGATATGTCTGGCCATGTAGTCAGTCTTAGTACATTTTTCCTCTTTCTGTTTTATAAACACCGCTATTATTAAATCGCTTGCTGATAAAATATATTCTAAATATATAAGATACACCATAAACAATCACTTGATTACAAAAATCAGCTGCACTCGACCGTACTCGAAGCAGTGACACTTAGAGAACACTAAGCTGCCGCATAATGTTTGACGGAGAGATGTATCGGATTTGTTGGTTCGTTTATATACATTTAAAACTGATAAGAGCCCAATTATCCGTTCTAAGCATGTGCTAAGGAATGTGAGAGGAGAATGTCAAGGTTCATTGGAAAGCTCGTTCGGTATCTCCTGTTATTACTAATTGCCACATTAATATCGGAAACAAGAATGTAAGAGTGACAGACTTTAAAGCCACATCGACATTAATTAGTATGGCTGACGCGATAAGCTCCACGAGTGAAGAGCGAAAGCAAAAAATGTCTTAGGATTGGGAATAACATAGAAAGTGATGATTAAACAGCTGTTGTAATATGTTCACACATATGCCTGTTAAAAATACACTCACCTGGATACCCGAAACTATAATTCATTTCAAAGTATGAATTGTTTTGCGTGTGCACTGCTGTCAAAATTTGAAACTATGACATTCATCGCACAGGCAATTTTTACCTCTCAACTAGTCGTCTACTTTTGTGCGGTATTACAACACATGTAAATCATGTCTCTTCAACATAATTCACAAAACGCAAGAAGTAAACAAATCGAAGCAACGTAAAAGAAGTATAAATTACCCAGATCAATACAAAGAGAAAAGAGTTAACAGAAATATTAAAAGATTCAAAAGACCAAAGTCCATTATCACGAGAAACCAAAGTATAATGTGATGAATTTATATAAAAATAAATTTGTAATGCCACAAACTTGGAACAGTATAGCAAAAAAAGAACCCAAATTAATAAAAAAAAAAAATGTCAGAGGTGGGCATTGAACCCGCGACTGCTAGTACGGGAATGACACACATTAATTCAGGTAGCAGTTCAACCGACTTCTTTTATAATCTTCTCAATTGGTACAAATTTAGTGAATTTTTAATTTGCAGTTTTTAAACATTCTATTATTCCTAAACGAAGACTCGTCAAGACGGTCGGTATTAACATGATATACATGAGGTCTATTCCATTGTTCACATTGAAGTCCTGTCCTTGCGAACTTACAGAAATTTAATGAAATATGAATTTTTGAGATAAAAATTTCCTTCTTGCAGCGCAAGTCAGCGTAGAGTAATACGACATCTCGTAGAATTTGTCACATCCTAAGCTCTTCAGCTGTGAAAACCCCATCAAAATTTCTTCGTAGCTTTTGGATGATGACATAAACAACAGACAAAGAGAAATCGTTCTGTTAGAGGTTTGGTTATAACTCAAGATTACGAATTGATGCTTATAAATGCCTATTTTATTTCAGCAAAATTCCATATAAATGATCTATCAAGGAAGAAGAATATAATAAAGTGATTTTTTAAACGGCAGTAATAAGATTTTCATTCGCTTCCATAATAAGGTTACTTATTTCTCCAGTTTTCTGAAACATACTATGTTAGAATACACGTAAAATGTAAATAAAAAAGCTACATCAAAGATTAACACAAATAAATTACAATATTTACTTTTGGATTTGGTTACAATGATACTATATCACAGACAGAACCGTAATCAAAGTTTCTACTTAATATCGATACTAAAACTCAATCGCATTTATATAGAATATTCTGTACTTATTAAATAGGCTGATTGTCCAATAGCTTTCTAAACATTTCATTTGTTAATTTCTTAATTTTTCTAAATCACATTACTTTAAAACATAGAGAAAACGAAAATCAAAACTTGCTGGTAGTTGGAGAAAAATCTGAAATAAGAAAGTAGCTAAAAGTTACGAAACTAGTTAAATAAATAACGAAATATAGGGATAGTAACCCATCACTTATCAAAGTTGAGGGATGCGACGAGTGAATAACACATAAGACGGACACAGAAATACAATATATCCGTATAAAACCTTATTCATGCATTAGAGGATGAGCCATTTGTTTCAAAAGGCGTGCACTTACCTTGTCATGTCATGAAATAACAGTTGCTACTCGAAAATAAGAAAAGTGTAAACACAATACTCCACATACTGTACCTACTTCCGCTCGGGCGAAACAGAAGGCTAATGGACCCTGTCGTCAGATCACGCAATCTTGATTCTCATCATGGGTTGGGTTGTAATTAAGAATTTGTCCAATGTTTCCAGTAGGTAGAATCAGTGATTGTTAGCTTCTGGAGCTGTCGAAAGAGCTTAAGTGTTGCTACCTGTTTCTAATTCAAGTAACTTATGTTTTCTATGATACGTGTTTTTTTTCCCCCCGGAATGCTTAATTTATGAGGCGGGAATCGGGGACTGTCTCGGCATTCGCATAGGTGACTGTGGAAAACCGTCTAAAAAACGCAACCAGGTCGGCCGGTACGCCGGGGTCAGGGCTCTAACCTATTCCTGTTGTATCTCGCCAGTCCAGTTTAGTAGTACTGATGCACACTTGCGAGACTCATTAACAATAATAAAAAAATTGGCTTTGCAACTTACTGGATTTGGAAATAATAGCCTCAATACTGGACTTTTATTTGTTATATGCCTTTATGGTTCCTTAACGTCGAGGTGGTTAAAGCGGAAGGATTTTCCTAGCTTTCAAAAATTCGTGTTTTTTTTTTTTTTTTTTTTTTTTTTTTTTTTTTTTTTTTTTTTTTTTTAAATTGTGCTATTTCTTTAAAACTTTTGTTACAACAATAACTTTGTTTTCTTTCTTGAAACGCTTTTTCTCGAGGCGGAAATTGGTAATGATTCATAAATTTACTTCGGCGATATCGGAAAATTCTCGATCAGAGCGGCCTTCAGCACTTGATGAATGAAGTAGGACGCCACATGAGCGCAAAGTCATTCGTAGTTGAGACACTTCCTGTAACTAATATAATAGGACAGCTGCCGAGACCGCGCACTGAAGAGTCGACTGGAAAGAGGGGCTGTTAATCGAGCAGGCTCAGCGCAGTAGGGAACGTTTCAAGACGAACTACAGTGATAATGTTTTGGTCCACAGCGGGGAGGCAGTCAGATGGAAAGGTGCACCCGGCGATGTCCGGAAACGATGCGGAGGCTCTTGAGCTGAAGCCGTTGCCGAAGAAAAGACCGGTGAGTGGTTACCCGCTTGTAGTGTGTGGCTTCTGGTAGGTTAAGCGTAGCACTGGCTGCATTGTGGTCCCACGTAATGCTGTATACCACCGCTTCTGCTATTGTCTCTTGTTCATCGGAAGACTTTATCTCGAGGGAGTGGTATCGAATTCTCCCTTTTTGAGGTTTTTGTAGTCTACTATAGGCAGACGGGCCCGATTTCTTATTTTAAATGACATCAGGTGCTCATCCGATTTTTTATTTACGTTAAAACA
This sequence comes from Vandiemenella viatica, assembly GCA_031002005.1. Lineage (NCBI taxonomy): Eukaryota > Metazoa > Arthropoda > Insecta > Orthoptera > Morabidae > Vandiemenella > Vandiemenella viatica. The sequence continues at coordinate 137,962,212 of JARYHS010009186.1, forward strand.
GTTACATGAGTATTGCGAAACTGCTATATATGCACTTAAAATTATCTCTTCCAATGGTATTTCTTGCCGATTTACTGTATTTTGAGGTAGAAACAATTTTAGTACGCGGAAGTATTGCAGAAGGTTCGCTGTTTTTTTCTTTGGAAAGCCGAGAACTTATATTTCTATAGCTAGCAATTCTTTGTTCCGTTTTAACTGTATATTAGTTTCTTTTTTGTTCCTAAATAGTATCTGTAGAGCTTACGCGAAATTCTACATACAATTTATCGTTTTTTCCTTCTCTTGAACAGGCAATTTTCTCACTTTTCAATGTTTTCATTATCAAATTTATTTAAACCTGTAGGTTTCAACCTGGGGTAGGCTGCTACTGCTTAGAATTTATTCTGAGTATATATATATTTTTATTGCTTCATGTCATCGTGTATGAAGCAGATCAGCTGGCTTCTATTTACTTACAATATTTCTTTGTCTATATATTGTTTAGTAAACCACTAACAGATTAACATCTTAAGCCCTGACCTTTCCTGCTTAATTCATATCAGTGTGTTGTGCACGATATTATCCGAATTCTTGATCGCAATGTACTCCTTCCATAAGGTAATTTTAGACCAACCAACACTTTTTGGTAACGAAATATAAATCTAACCTATGATTCACAATACGTTTTAATCTTATATTCTCAATTTTGGTAATTTCATTAGTTGAGGAGTTTAAGATTTGTCTGGTGTTCAAGATTCACCGTGTGTGTACCGGACGACGTGAACATGCTGCACAATTTCCGCCTCTACATCCATACGTTTCTCTCACAGAGCAAGGCAAAAGACATAAAATGTACAGTAGTTAGAGGATATACTCTGCATATATACTCTGGTATAGCTATAAATCTGAAAATATACTGTATGTAATGGTATACTCCGTAACAAACGGTCAATTATTACTGGTTTGATGCAATCCTCCATCTGTCTCTTCCTTGCGCTAACCTCTCCGTCTCAACATACTCTATGTAATCCACGTCCTCAATTATCTGTTTAATATATTCTAAACTTTGTCTATCTCTACAGTTCTTCAACCGTTAATACAGTACCACTAACAAGTAAACAAATCCTGAATGTCTTAGTATGTGACCCGACATATTTTCTACTATTTCTGTCAGACGGTTCCACAAGCCTCGCTCTTCGCCCATCATTTGCAAAATATGCTAATTTTGAACTTTGTCCGTCCACCTAATTTTTAGCATCCTTAAGTAGCACAATATTACAAATGCTTCAATTTTCAATCTTTTTGTTATTCCTATACTGGTGAATCCTAGTCCATGCTTCACTATTATAGAGTACTATGCATCACACATGCAGATCTAGAAAGTTTTTACCTGTCCTAGATCAGTGTTTTGAATTAATTTCTCAACCCGACACTAAACCGGAACATGAAGCCAGAGAGCGACTTGCAAACGTAGCATGAAATAAACGCACGTCTGTGGGAGGCCGGAGAACATTTTATACACCAAAGTAGTACACTTTTCCAAGGTCTTTGTTCGTTGATGTTATTTTGCTTCTAACATCATTCTTTCTTTGAGTATCAGTGGCAATTTTATCCCACAGTTAACAGAATCTATTTTACACACTACTGTTTGCAAAAACTGCATCGTAAAGAAAAAAAAACTTGTTACACGTTGCCACGTTGTTTGTACACAAAGCATCGACAATGGCTGCGAGAGTACCATAAAGAACGAATTGCCGACCCACCACATCCCAGGTATGTTCGAGGGGTGACGTGTCAGGTGAATGTGCAGGCCAGGGAAGCAGTGATACCCGTAGAAGTAGTCTTGCGCATTCCTCGTCACACGTGACTGGACATTGTCCTGCTGAAATACGGCGCGTGTATCTGCCAGCAGGCAGTACCTTGGGCTCTAAAATCTCCCTGATGTAACGGTCAGTGTTAAGAATGCCCTCAATACGCAGGACGAGAGATTGCATGTTATATCTAATGGCACCCAATATGCCGCTCAGCAATAAAGTCTGCCCGATTGCGTTCACCACAATAGCGTCTAACACGTACGCGGACATCACTATAGGGGAAGTTGAAGCAAGACTCGTCCGATATCACTAGACTTTACTTCTCAGCACGCTGGTGACGAAGTTGGTGGTTCCTGGTCAATTGAAGCAGACGCAATACCATTCGTACCACCAGTCTACTCTTCAGCAGAAGGCGTTAATCCGTCTACGCAGACATTTCCAAATCAGTTGCGGTGCTCAAAAGTCGAGCCAATACTGCGGAATAATCTGTTCTGCGGGTACTGTAAGATGGCTGTCATCCCACGCTATGGTCACGTGGTCGCTCCTCTCTTGTGTGCGACCCTCCTCTCTATCCACTGGATCCACACGTTGCGTGTCCCGTACGAGCCTGTCCCGTTTCCTGAAGACTAGTCTTTCTACCCATTCGTATTCACTCACATGCTGATAATACACCCTTGACGTCGACAAGGCATACCGTCTGAGCATGGGGTAACATTATACCTCTCCGGTCACATTAAAGAGCCGATGAACTAACCATCTCTCTGCATATTAATCATTTATTATGGTTCCACTGCATCCGCCAATCTTGGAGTCATTCAGACAATTCCTTTTCACAAAAAATAGTTATTCAATCTGATAATCCACCCTTGACGTCGACAAGGCATACCACCTGAGCGTGGGGTAACATTATACCTCTCCGGTCACATTAAAGAGCCGATGAACTAACCATCTCTCTGCATATTAATCATTTATTATGGTTCCATTGCATCCGTCAATCTTGCAGTGATTCAGACCATTCCTTCTGGGTCTTTTAATTTTCACAAAAACTAGGTCTTTAATCTACTGTAATTACTGTCGTTTCTGTTACTTTTCGCCACATTTGTCTTGCTTTGGTTTATACTGAGTCCAGATGCCTCTCTCAGTATTTTGTTCATGCCATGCAGTAATTCCTCAATATCCTCACTGTGTTCTGCTAATAGGACAATGTCATCATCAAAATGCGGTATACTAATTACTTCTTGAACTCTTATGCCACATCAAAATTTTTCTTTTACTTCCTTCATTCCTTCTTCGGCTAACACGTTAACGGGGATTGACTACAGCAATTACAGCACAGTCTCACACTCTGATTCTCGCACTTGTGATTCTGAAGTTTTTATCATATCCTTCTGTTTCTTACATAGACTATCAATTATTCTTTCACTTTGACTTATTTAAAATTTTTAGCATCTTCTGCTATCTGACTTATCAAAAGGTTTTTATGAGTTAACTAACTCCATAAAAAGTGACCTTGGTTTTCTTTATCCGCCCTTCAAGTTCTAAAATTAAAGCTAAAACTGCCTCCTCTCGTGTTCAAGTACAGTCTCTTCAACTATTTATAAATCTGAATATTATCCAAAAAATATTTTGGAAGCATGTGACGGTAGACTTGTAATAGGGTAATTTTCACATACGTCACCTTGAGTTTTCTTGGCGAGTGTGAAGATAATACTTTTATTAAAATCGGTATGAATCTCTCCTGTTTCATACTTTTTTATATCAGTTTGAATAATCTTTAGATTATATCTTCAAGAAATTTTAGAAGTTCTGTAGAAATCTAATCAATACCTACTGACTTATTTGAGATCAGATGTTTAAATGCTCTGTCAAATTCTATCCTTTAAATAGGCTCTCATCAATCATCAATGTCGACATCGGCATATCTTTAAAGAACACTCTTGTTCAGCCCATCCTCTATCTATTCCTTACATCGAGTAGCTCTATCTCCTGAAGTTAAAAGAGGTTTCCCACTAACCAGTTTTAATTTTTGTACATTTTTTAATTTCTCTAAAATTCTGTTTGATCCTCCTATAAGCTGCTTCTAATTTACCTACGACAATTCTTTGCAATCACTTTTCATTTACTTCCTTCGAATTTCTATTTGATTTGTAAAGTATCTGCACTGCTCTCTTCATACTTCGTCCAGGGAATTTTTATGTTCTCTCCTCTGATCTATCAGATCTAAAATTTCTTCCGTGTCTCAAGGTTTTCGGTCAGCTTCTTTCCTAATGCGTCGTATTTCCTTAGCAATTATGACTATCTTTCTCCTTAAAACATTCAATTTTGTTGTTGTTGAATTCCTTTCAAAGTTATTTCTTAATGTCACGTTTAAAATCTTTGGAGATTTTTCTGTCACGTGAAGTACTTGCACTGGTTCACTTCTAGTTTGCTGTGCTTGTGTTGCTTCAGTAGTGGGAAGATTAGAGATTATCGAAAGTATTCAAAATGACAGTCATCGTCGTATGTAATTAAGTGTCCCTACTCCTTGTTACTTTATTTTCTTGAATTTCAGCCTGAACTTCATAATTTAACAGAATGTGGTCAGTCTATGTGAGGTACTGGTTACGTTTTGGTATAGAAGTTGGTTTCTGAATCTGTTTGACCATGATATGACTTTGCTGATATTACCTGTATCCCCTGTACGTTTCCATGTGTATAATCTTCGTACGCGATTCTTAAATAGTGTGTTCGCTAAGATAATTTTATAAAAAGTATAAACTGATCATTGATTATTAGATTTTTGTAAAAAGTATAAACTAATCTGTTTCTTCGATTATTTCTTTCTCTTTTACTAAAACTTCACACAATCTTCCCCTCTTTCCCAACTTCTGGTACCGCGGTCTAGACATCCTACATTATTAGATTTTTCTTTCCTTTCACAGTTTGGATTGATTCTTCTGTTTCGTCGTATTTTTGCTCTATTCATTTACCATCATCTTGTGACGTTGGTATATATATATTATACTAATGTGGGTGACATAAGTTTTAATTTTATTCTCATAAAAATACTCCTGCCACTAAACTGTTGCAAACAAGTCACCAGTTTTCCTACTCTCTAGCTAATTACAATTTCGACATTAGTATCTCCACTGAATGCTCGTGTGCTATTTATTCTGTATTCCCCATACTAGAAATCCTAAGCATCCTCCCACTTAATCTCACTAATTAGAACACCTAATTTAAGACATAACATATCACATTTAATTTTTCTAATCTATATCCCCCACTTTACGCTCCGATTCGTAGACACAAATTTCTATCCGTTCTGACTCCTCCCTGAGAAGTCCCCACCCGGTTATTCTATTGGGTTACAATTTTACCTTCAGAATATTTTACACACGAAGAAACCATCATTCCATACGTAATTTGAAAGGGTAACAAGGTCTCTGGATACTCTTTGATTCTTTACTGCAGTGGCCTTCCATTAGCTTCTGCAATACCATGCCATTTTTCGTTTCTGATTCAACCGTCTTTAGTGGCCATTTCCAGCCACAAGGAAAATAGAACGCTGGGCTACTGCCCGCTACTTTACCCTCTTTTCATAACACCGTTGGTAAGAGAAAATCTATCAGTGTTTATAGTCTCGTTCGTGTAAATAAGGTGCACTACATGAAGGAGAGGTGTATATTTGGTTAGAAGAGGCAGATAGTCTCTCCCTTACCTGTACACTGCTTGAATAAGAAGAGGAGGAAATCGGCCGGCGATAAAATTTAAGCAAGGCTGGTAAGAAAGAAAGTTACTGGTGATGTCGGTTGTGTGGCTCTTTTTTCATGCTTTAAGTTCACCCAAAATAAAAAAAAATTAAAAAAAAATTAAAAAAAATTTAAAAAAATACTTACCAACACTTTCAACTTTTTTAAAAAAAGTTACATAATTATTTCTTTTTCTGTTGCTTGATGATGAGTTCCTGCTAAATCTGGCTTGAGGAGGGATTTACCTAAAACTTCCTGGCGTGGTGAACCCTGCAAATGGTTACCGATGTCTCAGATAATATGTTTTATTACCTGTATGTCGCTTTTTTGTCTTCGTTTCCCCTTGATCCTTAATAATCCAGAATTTGTTCCCGTTCCTTGCCCTCAATTTTCAGCCGACTCTGAGTTTAGACATGGACGAGCAGTAAGCATTGAGGAAACAAAAATATGTCCTTTCTTTGAGAGTCTGCTAAAAACTACTTTCATCACCCATCATATCTGGAACATTTCATTTTCGTGTTCGTCCATGTAAGTTTCGATGCTTCATTTATGCTTTCTTTATTGTGTTATTACAAAACCCAAGAGCTTCACTTCCATAAAACGCTGTAACTCATACAAGCATTAGCAGAAATTTGATAATAGATTTTTGCTTTTGAAGAAGGCTGTTTATGGTTATGCTATTCCGCTATCTATATCATCCGAGTCTGTCATCCGTTGTAATTGTTTTTCCTAAATAACTTGATTTCCTCTTTAATGTGCGTATTACAGCCTACTAGTATCTGTAAAAAAAATGTGTATGTAAATAATATAACACTCAAACTTCATAGCACATAAATATTTGTAGTGCATGTTGCGATCCTTGAGATAACTTCGTAATGGCTAACAAGCTTGATGTGTTAGCGTTATTATTCTCTTAGATTATGAAGAATCAGGTCCTAAGCCACATCAGGCTTTTCATATTATTTTCTACTTCCTTATTTTTTCACGTCACTGCAGAAGAGAGCGCAGGTAGTGAATAAAAATGTGCAATGCTCTATTTACTTCCATATTCTTCCAGATAGCCCTACCCCACGTGGAATTAATCCTTCGGCAACGTGTCGTAATGTTTCTTTGTGCCCCGATCAAAATGAGTTCTGTTAAAGGTTTGTTTTGTTTGCCTGAAATGACGGAAGCGCTGATAGAGACCGACCCTCGCGCGGCTGCATGGCCTCTGATTTACTGGCAAGTGTTCGCTTGTTTATTGCCGCGGACGACGTACGGCCCAGTGTTGTTTAATAGGCCGCGACGGGCCGAAGCGGGCACCCACGGGACACAAGTGACCACTCCGATAAACAAACTCGGATTCCTCACTAAATGTTTAAAATCGTTCGAACGGCTCAAGGCGAGCCACTTATTTGAATACACGATTAGAAAACAATGCAGGCGCACGTGTGCAGGTTCAACCTGCTTCGGGACGGTGGTTAAAGGAGACGTCGTCGGCTACAACTGGAAGACCCTGCTTCCTATATGCAGTTTACTTTGTAGCTACAACGGGCTCTTTATTATTTGGGTAACCTTGATCCAGAATATTATGGCTCAAATATATATTTTTTTACTTCTGGCTTTACGCCTCGTCGACGTCATTAGAGGTGGGATGGGACAGGGGACAAGGAATTCGGCCATGGCCTTTTGTAGGAAGCATCCCGGCATTCGCCTGGAGTGATTTGGAGGAACCATGGAAAACCCAAATCTCGATGCCCGGACGGGGATTCGAACCGGCGTCCTCCCGAAAGCTAAATATATGCAGACGACACGTAACTAACACAGATTTACCATGCGACGAATCTTTTCAGTGTAGTAGTAAGATTAAGTATTCGCCTTAATCAATAAGGTAGTTCCAGCTAAGCAACATACGACGTTCTAGTATTGTTCTTCTGAATTCTGTGAAATTTTCTCCAAAAACTTCGGGCTGGAAAGTTTACAGGTGTTTTCTGCGTTTTATGTGTAGCACTTTGTAGCACAAAGCCCGCAGATCCCATGAAGGAACTACGAAGTTCGTCTGAAAATTCCGCGGCCTAAAAGTGAAATGTTGACTTTATAATTTAAAAACCTAGAAAATTAGAATTTTGGCCAATGACTCTTCCAAACGAAATGCTTCAAAATCGCAAAAGGATTAGATCTGTTTTCCGCGTCGCGGGGTGATAAAAAATACACGTGTATTAGTTTTTTCGTATGTGTCCGTTGGGCTATAGAAAACCATTCTTTCTTAGTTCCCGAATGATTCCACTTCGTATCCTTCTGATGTAATGGTAAATGCGACTCGGAAATACTGTTTGACACATTTTTTTTTTAACACGTCACTTTCCCATGAACAATAGCTTAGCTTTTAGAAAAGGGTGACAATTTCTAAACTTAAAATAGTACCGAACGTCATCACACCCTCTAAAACTCAACAAAAATCGTAAACTTCATACATTTTATTTAATTACAAATATTCAAGTATTAACAACATACAAGTGTAGGCGGTGTTCAACATTTCGTTAGCAGAAGTGAAATAGGGGGTGAACCTGCAAAATAATATTGGTAATGTAGTTTCCTGCGTGTCAACATTATACAGTGAGAAACTAAGGCTGCAGGAGATTAAAACGTATTGTGTAGATATCACGGCAAAGCTTTATTGTTTTTGGACATAAACGTTTCTGTTCTTACAACGTTTCAGAATTTTTAAGGCAATATATTTAAATAGCCCATAAAAAGGTACAGTAATGCATATTCACTCCAATATTTTATTTACCAAAAACTGCAGGCAGAATATCGTTAGTAGAAAAATTCTCTTATCATTTTCATTAAGCTTTATTTCATCCCGTTTTATAATTTAACCTCTAAATCAAATCCGACTATGGCAACAAAACTGTCCCTGAGCACGATGTAGGCGCCATATTGGCTCCTGAAGCAAACATTACAGTCCTGAACTACGTAACAGCTGGTAGATAATTCATTGCTCCCTGGGACCCGATACACGCCGTTACAAGGCAGAATTTGCGCATGTCTTGTTAATAATACAGCGTTTAATCGACGCCTGAATTCAGTTTTGAGCGTAATTTCGATGCGGCTGGTAGAAAGCGAGAGAATGGGGGCCGGAGATTAATTCTTAATGGAAATCAGACAGATGCAAGGACCGATCAGCACGGCTGCTGCTTGCGACGCGACGAGAAATTGACGTTTCTTCAGGAGATCCGAGTCAAACGACATGTGATAAATTTTGAAAGTGAAGATCTTAGTTTGTAGGAAGTGCTGATGACGTGAATGTGATTAGAACAGTTTCCTGAAGCACTGGAGAATACAAATTACAAGTTGGCTGTGTTGTTTTATCAAATCTTTATAAAACAACGGCAATTTTCTTTACTCTGGTAAAGTTTCTAAGGAATTTGTATTTTCAAAAACGAATAAAGATTTAATAACTTTCCTGTTTCTCATATTGTGTCCAAAGATTCTTTAGGTTCATCTGTATCCTTGTTGCCTACACTCTACAGAGAACAGAATGTAAATGATCTCCATACATGATTTTCTGCATCTTATCTTTGTCATAAACGAAATTTTTTTAAAAATTTAAACGAAGCAAATACCTTTGTTTATGGTTGGTCTGAAAATTTACTTCAAAAGGTAAGACATATTAAACTATTATAAAACGTAAATAGTTTAGCTTGCTGTAACAGCAACATCTGGATAGATAACGACAGCACATTTTAGCGTTTTTGGGCCGTCGGAGGTGGCCGAACAACGTAACACTTGACCGACAACATGATTAAACTGAACTTCTATTAATATTAATTAGGGAGCGTCCTTAAAATAGGTACCTTCATTTTGGCCTCCTGTGAACCTCCCCTTCCCCCATATAGCTCAACGTGGCTTTTGCCTCTAACCTAACCCACCATCCCGCTCCCTCATAGCACGTATTGATTCCGGAATACATTTTGTACTTTTTTCTCTTGTCAGACTATCGTAAATTACAAACGGAGCTAATTAAATTACGGAAATAAATATTCACATGCTGTTGTGTGTCCTGTACCTTGTTTTAACTGTGATAAAAGCATATGAATGAAAAGCTACTTGGCCTGGCTCTGAACCCTACCCTCCCCACACGTAGCCAGCGTAGCTTTCCAGCCAACCCCCTCCACCTTTTTAGACCACGTCACATAGTTCATGGACACTCCATTAGTAGCCGGATATATATATATATATATAGATGATTTTCATAAAAATAATGATTTATATTTTACTTCTGATTTGTTTTAGACGATCTTGTATACCTTGAAACAAATATATACGTTCATGCAGAAAAAAACGTTGGCGCTGTAATGAATTTGTGTTTGAATTTGGCTCCCTTTACTGTATTGCCTAAGAATTCTTGTATTCCCCAAGGAACTATTTGCATTTGTATTAAGTCCCTAAACAAAAAGCTGATGGCTGCAAATCAGATTCCAGTAGCTGCCATTAACTTGTAACTTTCGCAATGATTTTACGGTTTGGGAGATATAAGCTAGAAGTTTAAGAACTTGAGAAATGACATGGAGCTGTTGACTTTCAGCCTGATGTGTGAGCATCCTGGCCGCCTTAAGAGAATTCTTGAACTCCTATCAATTGAAAGAAATTGAATAAAATTTCAGTTGCAATCCTAGTCCATTGTACTACTATTCGGCCCAGTCGTATCAGAGTTTAATGTATTGAGTAGGAACGCAGTGCTTTGCAGTTTGATTTCATTGCTTATATGTTAACTGTGCGTCACTAGTTAATAAGTATCAGTAAATATTACATTAATTAAATCTTTTTCTTTTGTGCAGTTTTACAACTGCCTTAACTCATTAGTTAGTGCCGTAAATATGCAGCCTGTAAGATTTGTAATGTTTTTTGAACTCTTCGACCTTCTACTTTTATTCTAGTGTCTTAACAGTATGTTTTGACGAGACCAATACACTCTTTAAGAGCAGAACGAACCGTAAACCTACACTATTATTTCAGATGTATCTACTGGGGAAATAACTGCATAGAATGTTTTGTTCAAAGTTAGATTCGCTGATACCATGTTCGTGGAAACATTTTCAAGACTATCTTATGCTATTAGTATTAAAAACGTAAAAATAGAACAATCTTTTACATGTATGAGATTATAAGGAAATACACAGGGTGGCAAAGATATCAAACCAGAAACCGGTAATGGTATTCGAAGATAGTACAAAGAGAAAAAGAATTCTGTTTTTTATTGTTTAATTTTGGCTTATTTGTACGCCTGTGCTTAAAATATTCCCCAGCGTAACTGCACTAGTTGTTTTATTTAAAACTTATGTTATTGATTTGTTTGGCTTTGCAAGCTGGTTGCTAACTGTATACTGCTGCATCTAGTAGCCTTCATCAGAAGGACAAGAAGAAATTGAAAGATTAGTTTTTGTAGCTTGTTATTGGCACTAGTTTACTGAAGTTGCTCTACCAAATTTTGAAGAAACCAGAGTGCAACGATAAGTTATAAATATTTATCTGAAAAACGTTTTACTGCTTTAACGCTCAGAGCAGTAATCTGTCATCAGAATGGTGAATGTTTTATAGAGAAGTTATCCTGTGTTGCCCTATGTTCAGTTGTTGGACAAAATAATGGAAACACCTGCAACTAATTCTGTTGCAATTAATAAGATGTTGGTGCACCATTTACCTTCAGGACACGTCTTGGATTGGATTCATATAGACCTAAGCCCAGAACTGTCTATAGTGAAATTTTGTACCATTTTACAAGAAGCACATCACTTAGGTGCTGTAGAAGTATTTCTGCTTTTGACTCCAAAATACGCCTATATCACATTTGTTCAATATGATTTAATTATGGTGACTGTGCTGGCCAAGGAAGGAGGTGAAGCCAATCTCCATGTTTCTCAAATCAAGACTGAATATCTATGGCTGTGTGCATTGGTGCATCTTGAAAGACTGCATCATTGTTACGGAGAAACATCTGACCACATAAAAGCTCTACGTAATTCGCCCGCGTTGAAACTCTTGACAGGTCAGCGCTGTAGACACAAGCGTTTAGACTGGTTCTCGATTGGACTTGTAAACATATTGTTATCATAACACAATGATAGTGATTATAGATTCAATGGTATCACAGAGCTCATTGGGTGAGCGGAAACACTCAGAATTGGTATTTAGGAGGACGTGGGTTAAAATACTCGTCCGGCCATTCAAATTTCGATTTTCAATGGTTTCGAGAAATCGCTATAGGAAAATGACAAGATAGTTCTTTGAAAAGTCCATGACCGAGTTCTTTCCCGTTCTTTGTTTCCAATTCCTTCCCGAATTTAGTGACCACGACATTTGCGAGTCGTAACACAAAAAAATCAGTGGTGAAAACTCACAAAAAATGTTTATAACATTAGATGGGTGTTTCCGTAATTTAGTAACGGTCACTGTAGTTCCTAAGAAGACGACACTAGTACCATTCAATTTCTCTTAGACAGGCTGATTAAATTAGGGCCAATTCAGACTGATGTAGGGGAGAACCATAGTTAAAATTTGTGTATGCTGTCTGAAAGAAATACTCAATACATATCGAGATGTAATCATTTTTCGTAGCATCCCTTGACATTTTCGACACGCCGGCGATGATAACCACGATCTATGAAAGGCGTCAGAAATATTTTCTATAATAATAATAATACCAATAAACGTGCATATTCTCATTATTTCCATTTGTACTACCGAGCGTGGTGGTGTAACGGCTAGCGTTCTGGCCTCGCATTCGGGAGGACGGCGGTTCGAATCCCCGTCCGGGCATCCAGATTTGGGTTTTCCATGGTTTCCCAAATCACTCCAGGCAAATGCCGGGATGCTTCCTTCAAAAGGCCATGGCCGAATTCCTTCCAATTCCTTGCCCCCCCATCCTTTTCCGTCTCTAACGACCTCGCTGTTAGAGAGACGTTAAGCAGATTAAAAAAAAATCAATTTTTACTAAATGGGAGGAAATGGCATTTTTATAACTAGAAAGTACATTACACTCCAGACCCAGTGATAGCTTAATCTCCCTTCATCGAATCGAATTTTGAGCTGCGTCTGTTTTCCTTGCGGTGATCTTTCGCGTTAAGGGAGAGTCCATAAACTACGTGACCTCGTCTATAGGGGAGAGGTTGGGTAGAAAGCTACGCTGGGCTACGTGGGGAGAGGATGGGGAATCCGAGCTACGTAGCTTTTAATTCATTTTATGCGCCACGGTTAAAATAAGGTACAGAACACACAACAGCTTGTTGGATATTTATTTCCATCATTTGATCACCTCTGTATGTAAATACTAGTTGACTTCATTATATACGCAGTAATTTGAACGATAAGTTGGTAAGAGAAAACAGTAAAAAATGTGTTCTGGAATCAATGGGGAAAAAAGCTGTGTGCCTTAGGGGAGTTGAGGGAGGGAGTCGAGGCAAAAGTCTCGTGAGGGGGAGAGGTGGAAGGAGGAGGGGGGAGGAAAGGAAGAGGGGATGTTCGAGGGTCAAAATGGAGGTACGCAGTTTATGGACGCTCCGTAAGTATCCGGTACCCTTCCAGATTGAACCGTATATTTTAGGTAGCATTTGACTGTGACCTTAACAACGATAAATACTACCAAGCTTCGAAAACCACCAAAGAATCAGAAGTTTTACACTCGCATGGTACGCATATTTAACGCAGTATTAATTTGCTAAGAAATTAATAGTATTATTTAATTGCTATTTGATCTCTTATGATACAAATTTCTGAAGAGATTGATACACCTTAATATTAGTAATCTGGTATTATCTTTGCTTGAAATTCATTTGGTTTGTTTTGTGGTAAGCACCAACCAACGAAAAAAGTAAGAAATTATAAAAGGATTTCACACTCATATTTGTAAAACCTCCTGCCTTACACTTTGTATCAAAGACAGAATTATTGTGACTTAAAGAATTTAATTCGCTTTTAGTGAGAAATAGAAATACCTGTTACAATTTCTGTAAATATTTTTGCATGAGAAGTTATGTGAATTTTTGGAATACGACGTAAGAAATAACCTGTTAGTAAAAATAATGATGTCCTAGACTGCGATAAAAATTTTGTTTGATTCACTGCAACATTTTCTTTTCCTACTTTTCAGGAGTCGTCGCCTACTTTGACGCTCATCTCGTCAAAGGTAAGTTGCACAAAATTCTCTGTCCCCACTACTAACAAGTGGGAAGTTCTTTCTTTGTTCTTCTTTCTTCTTCATCATTCCTGTGTGTGTGTAGATGCGTGTATCCAAAATGTAAAGAAACAATTCTGTATTGCACCTACCACGTGGCAATGCTTACTATTCTTCAAAACACATACTTCTTTTGAACTGAGAAAAAATTTGTTGCATAAGCATGCATTTTCGATTCGAAGTTTGTACAAAATTGATTGCATCCGCTTTATTCTGCTACATTGATATCATTTCAGAAACAGAGTTAAAAATAAGGTATATTAATCATGTGCTGTTACACATAATGCTCGTGTAAGTTTTTTTACGTAAATATACTTGTTTCCAGTTTTATTACCAAACACTTTCCAATTAAAGTTTCAGCAGTAGGAAAAAAAAACTGCCAATCTTTTATCTGTAGAAATTAATCATTTTAGAATCAAGTAGGCTGAAAAATATTGCTCAACATGTTTGCTTTGAATATTAAAGTGGTTCGTGTGTCTATTTTCTTACTACTTATTATTCAAAACTGTCTACATACTCTCGCTTGAAGGTCAAACTTGTTGTTTACAAAGTAACCGTATTAAATCAAATTTTACGTTACATAAACGATTGATAGTACAATTAATATGCAACACACCGAAAAATGTGTTTATTTACTTTTTACAGTTTAATAGTTTTTTTCCCCTGTGACTTAACGGGAATCATTTCATTTCATAATTGGTAGTACTACTTACCACGTTTGTCTATTTAGCTAAGAGATTCTAACGACATTCACCTTAGTTATTCTTGATTTGGACAATGGTATTCGATCGTGATCGTAAGAGTTATTGTTTTTGGCGCTTTAGGGCGCGTCGACAGTCGGAAGAGAAATTGTAAAGTAGTTGAACTATTAGAGGACAAAATTTTAGAAAGCTGCTGACGGTAAATGTTTTAATTGACTCTATCTCCTGGTGATGATATGTTGATGACTTTGGTGGAGTTACTTGGGTGAAGTAACTGCTTTCGTTCTAGTCGCGCAGACAAATACTTAAGGACGGCGAGAAAGGTGAAAACTGCAAACAATTTTGATACACAAAACTTGCCGGAATAATACTTTTTACACAGTGACTCTTCTAGAATATTTCCTTTGATGGCGTTAGATGAAAGCAGCTCGGTAGTATTTGGACGTATATAACTGCCTATTATATTATAACCGAATTTTAAAGAAAATAAGTAAAAAAGATGAATACTTATGCTCGAATAATGGAAATAATGCCGGTGGACTTGAAAGGTTGAACGTTAGGTACAGTAGTTTTTTAAGTCGGCTAGTGAATCGTCTTTGTATGAGATATAAAATGATGACAGATGAATGAAGAAAGTTAAGATTGAGTGAGAATGGTGACGTCGGTTCTCTTTAATTGTGAAAGGAATGGTATTAGATAAATTTTTTAATATCCACCATTCGATTTTTTAAGCGATAACTACAAATTTGACCCTTTCAATATATTTATCTGACTTTATTGTGTTACTTATGGTGATAGTATAAGTATCAACCATTCATAACATAGTGCTGTTAGGAAATTCGATGCTCTATTTGGCTTTGACAGAAATATTCTTTCTGCAGTGGGAAATACTGGCTGTTAAACATTTTTTAATGTGACAATCTGAACACCAGTCAATATTATATATTTTGTGACGTATGCATATATAAAGTAAAAATCGTATGGATTTAAAAAGGAATTGGCTAAAAGAAGTATATAGAGAATAGAGACATCATGTCAACAGTGGTGACTAAGAGGTAAGGGCCTTACTATTACTGTTACTATTACTCCGCGATTCCCTAAAAGTGTATAGCGGAGGGTGCATTGCACCTATCCGGAAAGGTAATGGTTTGGAAGGGATATATGGGATATGGCAGGAGGCGCCCATGGACTATTGTGAGGAACCATTCCAGCATTTGCCTGGAGCGATCTAGGGAAACCATGGAAAACCCAGACCAGGAAGGCAGGTTCTCTTTAATTGTGAAAGGAATGGTATTAGATATTTTTTTTAATATCCACCATTCGATTTTTAAGCGATAACTACAAATTTGATCCTGTCAGTATATTTATCTGACTTTATTGTACATACGGTGGTACAAGGAGTGGGTCCTTGTTGGTAGGATAATCTAGCCTTCGGTTTACAAGTCCCCCCTCCCCCCCCCCAAAAAAAAAAACTCTAGTTGGATGCGGGATTGTTTCTTATTAAATACTTTGCCCTACTTCGTTTCGATTCCTAGTGAACAATCGTCTTCCCGCTCTAGTGATCCCCTGAACGATAAGAACCAAAGTCACAATTAAGACGATCTGCATTGGGTAACTCATTTGGTGCTACGGACAGCACGAGTCTCGAGAAACTGTTGAGGAGGCGGTGTTTTCCTGAGAACAGGTGTCTGATGTGTAGTCACGCCTGGATACACCGTAGTGCCCTCACGTGGTCTCATTATGACGCGATGCAGTACAGTAACGAGCGCATTGTAACTACTCTGATGCACCGTGCAGTGTAGTAATGCTCTGGTCTCGTTATCACTATCCCTGCCGTAATTAGTTCAACAAAAAAACCTTCAGTCAGGTTATACGAATAAAACTATCAAAATGATATTAAATTGCAGGTTACTCGAAAGCAAGTGCAGGTAAACCTAGAAGGAGGCAGAAAGAATATGTGAAGAATACTAAAGCTTTAGAGAAGAATGTAGGTAAAAAAAAATGTAAATTGGAAGTAGACAAGGGAGGACATCCATAGAAATTAGATTTGCTCCTGTAGATGATGTAAATGAAAGATGAAATAACCATGTGTAGATTGTTGATTTAGTATATCCGTTTCTTCTATTCCTTACATCCTTTAGTTACAGTAGCCAGTTCATTTCATATAAGCTATAGCTTTTTTACTGTGTATTTACGCAACAAATTCGGAAGATTATCTTTTCTTTCATTGTAATCGACATTTAGCTGTTTCGGTATTTTAAAAGTACGTCAGTTTTCAACCACACAGTTCATTACACGGCTATGAATATAGCCTGAGGCTGGGGCTGAACTTGCAACTCGCCTTACGGAAGGGTCCTGCAGACGGCTTACTCTTTGTTTTGAAAAAAAAAATATTGTTCTTAGTTAAACAGATAGTACAATTACCTTCCAAAAGTAAGCTTATGAACTTGTATTGTATAACGAGGACTTCTGTGGGAATGGAACGATAACATCTTAAAAAATATTTGTAGGTCTAAACTGTACCTTTGTGCTGACAAATTTAGATTAACCAAAATCAACCTAATTGATATTGCTTTTGCGTTCAGTACAGATGGATGGAACGATTATACACTGATGCGCGTTATTATATTCTGAAGATATTAGTGGCTTGTGTCTAGCAAATTCTGTAAGTTATGTTGTTTATAATATGCAAATTGATGATTAAAAAAAAAAAAAAAAAAAAAAAAACCTTTAACACTGTAGGTCTTTTAAGAACGTTTCTCATGGATCTCTAACAACTATACTTGGGAACAATATGACACACTGAAATGTTTGGTGGCTTATATTAAACTACACAAAATCTTTTCGGCATTCTACTTGGTTTCAGGGTGTGCAAAATGCGCTTTTTTTTAATGTAAAGTCTTCTAAAAAATTTGGAATCTTGAGCTGTATTTAACTCTGTTGTGTTGCCAATCACGCACTAAAATAAGAAGCTGAGGAATGCGTAAATTTCACATAGCGTACGGCAGCTAAGATGAGGAAGATCACCCACGGGATTGGGTTCTTTGTTCTGATGGATCTGTGTGAGAAAAGGCAGCTATGACGCTATCAGTGGTGCCGATTCTCCAGATAAGCTCTGTTTCTTAGGAATCCATCCTACCACATCCTCAAAATGCAGTGAGGAGATAAAACTTTGTGGTGAGCAGGCGAGTTTCTTCGTGACTCAGGAATTGGGAATGCATAGTAGGCTGAGCCAATGTTCCAAGTATTTCATTTAGGAATCACAAGTTTTTATTTTTTCGAAGAACTTTGTATGTAATGTGAAGACCTTTTATCAGTAAAAGTGCGCGTTGCCGGTGATATCGTTTGTATGGACTGGACTTATCTTAAAGATCTACTGTACAAATAGAGTTTTGGATTTCTCAAGTATCTTTCATGTCTTACATGTTAGCTCTGAGATCCATATGGTAACAAGCATAACTGCATTTTAAAAGTCTAAATTTATCACATATAAAAGTGAAGTCTTTCCCTTTAATTGTTTTCTAGCCAATAAATTGTGAAAAACAAACGTTAAAAATCAAAACATGTATTACAATAAGGCTGCGAATAGGATGTCAGAGTCGTTACATTGATGTTTTTACATATTCTACACAGTCCATAAAACCGCGCATGACTACTATGTACTTACAGCTAGTATCGGGTAATATTAACGGTTTTAATCTGATAGTGTTTTACGTCTATGTACTATTATAAACCTGCAAGCGGGTCATACCAATTTGGTTTGAGTTTCCACAGTTAGAAAGCTTATATATCTAGATTAAAATCTGCTGCAAATCTTATGACTCCATGTAACGGAGTAATGGAGCAATAAATGATAATTTGTTCGAACCGAGAACAGGTAGGCGCAACACATAATGCTGCAGCTCAAGTGAACTTTACGAGATAGCGACCAAAAATCACGCTAAAACACAGATAAACATTCCACCCTTTAGATTCAGTTAATATTGATTTTGGCTACGTAACTTTGGGAATTTACCTTTTCATTTATGCTACGCTACTAGAAGAAAAATAAAGGCAAAGGCATTAATTAATACGCCCACCAAGATCTGCGTAGAAGAAACAGCGATGAAAGAATTATTAGTTGTAAGAAAGAAATAGTTCACTTCTAGCCTCATCTAGCTGATCTATAGCAAATAGGAGGCACATAGGTTTACAGAATGAACTTACACATTATCCTTTATAATTTTTAATCAATATTTATCACTCACGTATCTGAATTTTTCAATACAAAACACTGTAGAATATCTCGATCAACCACTTCATGGACAAGAGGAATCACGTTTTCCGTATTTGTTCAACGCAGCCTGCCTGCGTGGGCTTTCCACAGATGTCAGCGCTGTTATAAAATAAGTTGTTCTGGAGCCGAGTTTTACTATTAAGTTAGGAGGTACGCAGTCCTTATTAGAAATTATGTTCATGTTTGTATATATATTTGTATAAATGTAAGGTTATAAAGTGTTGTATAAACTTTGGAAATGTTCTTGATGGGTCAAAGAAATCGATAGACACGGCCTGAAATATCTTTTGGGCGGAGAAATGAAGACAAAATATGTATATAAAATTGCATTGATGAAAGCACGAACAAGAGATGATTTATATGAAAGTGGATGCTTTAAGAAAAGAAGTTAAAAATGAAATTGTATCTTTTCTTGTTGCTAATTGTGAATAATTGTTAATATACGGCCTGATGTCGCAATAAAAAATACCTTGTATATACCTGTGAATATTGTGTGTCAGTAGGAAATGACGTATCGAAAGCACCGAAGATAAGTATTAATTGTATATTATATAGTTGATGTAAGCTTCAAAATTAATTGAATGTTTGATTATTTAAGGAAAGCTGAATGAATTACTCAAGAAAATATATAAGCAATAGTCTAATGATATTAAGATTAGGATTTTTCAGATGTTAGGGTGTTGGATGAGTACCAGATATTGCAAGCACGAAAGAAGAAATTCATATCATGGTAAATGTCTGGTAAGAGTAAAGAGGAAAAGGTAAAACCAAAAATAAGATTATGTAAGCGTGTGTACGGACTTGAGCGCAAGTGAAAATACAGAAAATTAAGTCTTTTTCCAAGAAAGATATGGTCAGTAGGGAATGTGTTCAGTACCTGTTGTGAAATCAGGTGCTCTTCCTCGTCTATCATACATTTTCCCACTAAGTATTGTAACGACTTTAAATTACACAACGGTGAATCTCAGTTGCACTATTGGATCTGATTCGAGCAGAATCACGTGGGCATTATTCTTTCAACACGCCGTGGCATCGCCCACGAGCAGCTGTGTGGAGAGCCAGATGGATCAATTGGCCGACTGCTATGAATACACGCACTTACTGTGTTAGCGGCGCGTGGAATGTGCCTTTCATCTCTTACGAGCCCACGTCATAACTTCCTTAACTTCCCGTTGTAATGTCGTTAGCACTGACTCAATGGTTAGATCACAGCAGGATTTAACATAGCAACTGAGAGTGCAGAGACCATAGTTGCTGCGACAGTACTAGAGGCTCCGCAGTATATAGGTGGAAAGAATCTCCAGCATTCTAAATTAAATAATGTATTTCTATCAATACAAACTAACATTTCCCATCACCTCACTTGCTGTTGCAGAAACTTCACTTCTTAGCCGTGGGAAATATAGAATTCCCGCTAAAGTGAAATAATCATAACCTTATAGAGCTTGTTTAGAAATCACTGTAATGGATTGCGTGTATGCGCTTGGAGTGAGTTTAAATCCAGTAGTATGGGTGACTGCCATTCCGATTTCTATTTTTTTGATTCCTTAATCATTCAGGTATATGCTGCAATTTTACTGTATTTGCTGTATTTTGTGTATAAGTGTTTAAGCCTGAAATATTCCTACTTTACGAACGTAGTAACAAATAAGAATCGAAACTTTAGCATTTCGTGGATAAGTGGGATACTGGCTCATCGAACAAATCGTTGTAAGCAATTTTCAATGTTCGCTCGATTGTTGCGTATATACTACCTGTTAACCCGCTACTTCGTACGCGTAGAGTAATAATTTTATTGCTAGAATTGGATATAGAAAAATGTACGTTACGTACAACGTGTTCCGTAAAGCACGAATACGGTATAATATGATGGGGAAGACATCACCATAACATTCTACCATTGAAGCTGTCTCATGCAGAGAACCAGTTTGCAACATGTGTAAATATAGCAATAAACTAGGCGGGGGAGCGTTAAATGTGGGAGAATACCGACCACAGTTTGTCCGACAGATTTTTGTTTGTAGTTTAAAATTATATCACTTTCTAGAGACATCTTAGGTCAATACCATTTTGTAAACGACGTTTTTGGTTTCTCTGACCTTTAAGACATATAATTCAAGGAATGGAAACTGGTGAGTTATCTACATATAAACATAAATTTTTAATATGTTGGTGTAGTGCAAATTTACATCCACACTAAATAGTTAATTGCGTCTGTACATGAATTTATGAACATATCATGCAATAACCTACTGCGAGAGAAACAAACTTCAAGCGACCAATATAAAATTTCACAGACTTACATATTCTAGCTGTCTATCTGACACCATTCGCTTATTTTTCAAAATTTCATGACAAATTATGGTATAGTAAAAAGTATGCTATATCCATCTTAATGATACATAGAATAGCCTTAACAAAATTCATTAAGATCGATTTAGCAGTTTAGTCGTGAAAAGGTAACAAACAGACAGGGAGAAAGAATTACTTTCACATTTGTGAGATTAGTGTATATGCACTATACACACATACTAACGAATCCAATCCTCCTTTAATTGGTTTTCGTATTCACAAACACTCTCGAGCTTTATTTGACCATCCCTAATTCCTCTATAACTGTCTTCTCACAATTGCGACCTCTTCTTTTATTTTATCTTTTCACTACCCCGGCATCTTCCTTATGGTCTTCGTCTTTGTCCCTTTTTTAATCCCTGCATCTTCTCCATCTTTCTTAGAAGTATTACTTACGGCATCTTTATGGAACCATAAAATATATTGAGCCATTTTAGTGGGCAAGTACCTGGTGTAAGCAGTAACCACATTTAAACCAAGCCTATAGGGTGCACTGTAACACTCAAGCCTGAAATTCTGATGGATGAAAGTTAAAATCCTTGTCCAGCCATCCAGATTTCGGATTTCCTAGATTTCCCGAAATTACTGCAGGCAAATGCTGGATAGTTGCTCAAGAAGGCCACGGTTGGATTCCTTCCTGTTCATCTTCTCAAATCCTCTCTCAAGTGACCTCTGTGTTGACTAGGAGCAAACCCGGAAGAAAAAAAAATTACTAAAATTAAAATAATTCACTCCTGACATGTACACTTCAAGCATGTCGTGTAGTTATACCCTTCAAGTTTATACGAAATATCAGCGGCAGAAGAGACTGAATTGAAGCAATAGGTCCAAAGATAACTGTGCTAAGATGACGTACATCTAGATGAACTCGGGG
The DNA here is from genome assembly GCA_031002005.1 of Vandiemenella viatica. Taxonomy (NCBI): domain Eukaryota; kingdom Metazoa; phylum Arthropoda; class Insecta; order Orthoptera; family Morabidae; genus Vandiemenella; species Vandiemenella viatica. The sequence goes on from JARYHS010009186.1 coordinate 137,984,151, forward strand.
ACGCAGAGGTTTCCGCTCTTAGAAAACAATATTATGAATACCACGTCAAAAATAATTGTCCCAATTTAAAATCAGTGCTGATAACTGGCAAGACAATGGTCCATCAGAGGTCACTTGCGAGCAAGGCAACAAGTTCGGTCAGCGGTGTTGAGCAACTGCCTCGAGTACGATCTGTGACCTGCTTCTGCTAGCCGCCAAAGTGGATGTGTAAACAGACATACGGTTCAAATATGTCTCGCTGTGTGTCTAACTTCGAAATCATTTACGTGAGAAGCGTATGGGTGGCTCAGTGGTAAGGTGACTCTTTGTAGATTGAGTTGTTCACTGTTTTGAATTGTCTTTCTAACTGGATTTTCAGAAGCCTTCGTCGGCTTTATATACATGTGAAATACGCTTCGATGTGTAGTTCCCCTTTATATTGCAGGATCTCATTAAAAGCCTCTCACTTACTATTAATCTGCCAAACCGGTCTTAGCGGTTTCTGGACCAGGGTCATCATATGCATAATTACATAACTGAAGAGAGGTGTGTGGTCTGCACTCAAGGGCCTTTACAGATTTATGATTTTGAGTTCTGAGTTTTGAATAACTAAGAAATACGATAAGAGTTAATGATTGGAATAAAAGAAAGGAGCTTAGTAAAAAATGTAATTAACATGTAATATAAATAGCCAAAAATTACGTGAAAGACATTATCCATTTCCTCTTTTAGATTTTAATTAATGTCTCAATTTTTTAAAATTACATGAACAAGTCGTATTAAAGGGTTAGCGGAATAAGACAGTGAAAAGTGCCCCTGGCCCATCCCGTTCATGGGGCATACCAGTCCATAGATCTTGGTTAGCATAGCCTTCGGACCGATTTTTATTTCAATACCGCCACTCTAGGGGGCGCTACGGGGGTGAATGTGCCATTGGGGCCTAAATGCATAACTCGTGAAATCAATGCGGGAAAATTTTGAAAAAAAAATCAGGGACGTGCACATTGCTACAGGAAATATCTAGTATTATTTTGGGATTTTTTGGCGCATTTTACAATGTTTTATCGCAATTTGTTTATATCGAGTTCCTAGTAAACAAAGTCATTTCCTTGAGTGGCAACGTTTAGATTTTTACTGTAGAATTATCTATGGGCACTATATCTACGGTTCAGATTTCAGACCTGTCCGAGTGGTGCAATATAGCGAAAAAAGATAAACACTAAAATTGATGCCATCGGGTTCTCTACCACACAGGGGCCCTTACGGTGGGTACGCACGTCATAATTATAGTTGTGAGACAGGTGCTGAAATATTATTTTGTGGATTTCTAAGTTGTTTGTTTATCAAATGAAAGGAGTGGCTTATAGGATTAATAAAAGGTACTAAATAATCCACGAAAAAGAAGAACTTAATATATTTTTCAGGCATTTCTTGCTAAGAAAATCTTTTTGCAGTGCACAACACTCAAAACAAAAATCACACCTTAAGTCGCTATCCGTTTCTATAACAGGATTTGCATGAACGTCGTCAGAAAGCCTGCTTAGAATTTGAGACGGCCGAACAATTTTGGATAATTATCGAGCATTTGAAAGGTAATAAATTACCGCAGCTACATGAGAACAGCATCCTATCGTTCTGCTACGGTTAACGAATTCGCAGTAGTATCGCTTGATACATGCGTAACCTGTGGAGTTCGGCGAATAATCGATAGCATCTGTACGTCTTGGCGTTAATATGGCGTGATCGAACTTCGAATTTGGCGATGTAGCCCTTCTCTTTCAAATAGCAGGCATTGATAGTGTATCATCGTTTAACATTTCTGCCAAATATGAACAGCCTGAGATAAGTGGTATGAGCTCGTAAATAGCACTTTCAGGCTTTTTCACACATTTGCGGAAAATCGTCTATATCTTCAGATATTACTGCGAAAAAGAGCCTGTTTCGTCGGTTCCATCCATTTTTTATGACCTCCGTCACCAAAGTGTTATCTACGTTTTGCTCTGCCTTTCTATCTGCCCCAAAACTTCATAGAATACCCGATGGCATCAAATTCAGTGTTTATCTTTTTTCACTATGTTACAGGTCTGAAATCGGAACCGTAGATATAGTGCCCATAGATGATTCTACACTAAAAATTTAAACGTTGTGACTCAAGGAAATGACTTTGTTTACTAGGAACTCGATATTAACAAATTGCTATAAAACATTGTAAAATGCACCAAAAAATTCAAAAAAAAAACTAGATATTTCATGTAGAAATGTGCACGTCCTTAATTTTTTTTCAGAATTTTCCCGCATTGATTTCACGATTTATGCATTCACTCCCGTAGCACCCTCTAGAGTGGCGGCATTGAAATAAAAAAAGGTCCGAAGGCTATGCTAACCATAGTCTGTGAACTGGTATACCCCATGAACGGGATGGGCCAGGGGTACTTTTCACTGACTTATTCCGCTAGACCCTTTAGGTGTTTCAGAAAGTAATTTCGTAAATCTCGACATAATAGTCTGTGTGTGAAACATTTAAATTTTCATAAGATCGAAGTTTTTATCGGCGTAGAGAATTGATACAGTCATCTTGGGTGACTAGCCGAGTGAGCAGTGATATTTCGGCGATCGGGACTCTGTCGCCATCTTCACCAGAAGATGGTGACAGAGTTTCCATCGCCGAAATATTGTGTGAAAACACCCTGCATACTCGGCTAGTCACCCGAGAACTTAAATTTTCGTCTGTGCCCTATCTACTTTCTCTATTTGCTAATTTTTGTCTTATACAGCTGCTACCTATTGTTTCTTTTTTGAAAAATCGTGATGTAACATATTTTTGCAGCATCTGTTTGCTACAGCTTTCTGCAACATCTGCTTGCTACATTTTTTCCTTCCATAAATTTCAAGGATTTTCTAGCTTTAACTGTTTAATTGATTCCCCCTCCCCTTTTTTTTGCGACCAAGCACGATCGGTGAACGGTAACGCTGTGGTCTGGCATCTGGGAGGACGAGGGTTAGAAACCCCGTACAGCCATCCAGATTTAGGATTTCAATGGTTTCCCAAATCATTCCTGGCGAATGCCGGGATGGTTCCTTCAACAAGGCCATGGCTGAATTCCTTTCATTTCATTACCTCAAGTCCTTTCGCGCTTCTAATTAGCTTAGGGTTACCAGACGTCCCCGTTTGCCGGGGACAGTCCCCGTATTTAGCTCTCTCTCCCCGGACATATTTCGTCCTCGCAATTTCCCCGGATTTTTACTATTTTCCCTAGAATTTTTTTTTGGGCATGAATATAAAGAAATACTAGGTAACAATAAAATTAGGTGGCTTTCTCTTGTACCAGTTATCAGAAGAATATGTGAAATCTATCCTGCTCTCAAATCATTCTTCCGGTCTGAAGATAAATGCCCAGTAATGCTCAAGAAGTGGTTTGATGATCCTTGCACCTTCTTGTGGAAAATTTTTCAAACTCAACTTTTCCCCTTTTTCAGGATACAATAATACAGGCAGAAGGCACTGAAGTCACAGTAATTGAGTCTTCCATGATACTGAGTAATTTAGTGAAGTAGCTTACTTCAAGGAAGGAAGAAAAGTTTATTCCTTAGTTTACTACTGACGTTTTGTTGAAAATGAGGGCCTTCAAAACGTCTCTCAAGTGTGACATCTTAACGTGGCTGGAAGCCCGAGAACTATTTATTTATATACAACGCTGTGAAAAATTTCAATCTTAAATGATAAATATGTTTCTTTTAGGTTACTCCAACCTTTAATCATATAACTTATAAAAGTGCAACGCTTCATTAGGACAAATGCCGAAAGCGTCCCCGGATTCGGTGAGAAAATTCTGGTAACCCTAAATTAGCTCGACGTCAACGAGGTGTAAAGCCATGAGTTAAAATATGGTGCTAGCAGTGACTATAGAAATTAGTGAAATGTGGAAGGAGATGTACCAACTAACTCTTTCAACGGAAAGTGGTAGACAGCTCTTTACACGAATGTGGTGCTAGGAAGAAAATGATAAAAGGTTTCCTACGTCAATATCCAACAATGTCGTACCCCTTTTCAGTAAATGAGTTTTAGGAGCTGACACTAGATGGTGTTTAGTAGATGGAGAATCTGTATAATTGTTTCTCCAATGTTGTCCTTAACAAAGACCTTATTTAACAAATAAACAATACTAAGGCCCTGGTCCAACGACCTCAAGACCAACTAGGCAGAAAAGGACTTAAAAAAAAAAACCTAGTGACTAAGATCAGTCAGGTATTAATCTTCCGTCTGTTGATCTTACTAATGTTTAGCTTTTATATGTTTAGTTTCTAATTTATTATCTCAATGTCTACTGGTAGTGGCCACAAACTGCCTCTGTGGTAATATTCGCTTTGAAAGCGCATCGCATCTGTTGAGAGTTGACGCCTTTTTACGTGTTTAATCTGCCTCTCTCAGTGAAGGTCCCCCACACGTGCTCGCACACGAACATCGCAGTAACGGGTCAAGGCTGCTATAAAACACTTGCCGGTGGAAGCCGAATACGACCGGCAGCTTAGGCGTGCGCACAGTGCGTAAACGCGTGTTTGCGTCGCACCTGTGGGCGCCGTGGAGGCAGAGATTTACGTCGCGGGCCGGCCGGAGACTTGGCGAGTTCTTTTGTTGCGGGCGAGCTGCCTACCTTGCCGACCGCTGTCCGTGAGAGTTTTACGAGCGGCCCAGCCGCTCAGCGCCTCGCCGCCATCAAATAACTCCACCGCGAGGGAGGTTCTCCCTAACTGTACCCTGCTCTGTTGCACGTGCTCAAATATCCTTTGAGCCGCTCTAACTACGGTCTCAAGCATCTACATTTTGTTCCATTTCGAGTGCACTGATACTTTTTTTTTTACGTCTATGTTACGAGTTAGGGACCGTCCATAAGCTACATGTCTCCATTTTGGTCTCCCTTGAACACCCCCCCCCCTCCCACGTAGCCTGACGTGGCTTTTGCCTCGACACCCCCTCCCCCTCTTCCCCGTATCCTTTTTCCTTACTAGTGTCAAGGATCACCGGGTGGTTGTATAGCCTATTAGTGGACGTTGTGAGTGTTGGACCTTAAGTGGAGTGATTAACTTTCGTATTGTCAGGCGTCTTCTAAGTCTTCTAAGTCTTCTGCTCCTCCGTGAAGCTATTCGTTCAGCGGGCTAATAATAATGGTAATTTATCAGGACTGGTGCTGTGCTCCACACATAGACTTTTAAAAAGTCCTTTCTAATTCCTAGACCAATATTTGAAGCTAAACCTTTTATTCAAATAGTGATCTAGGAATTAGAAAGAACCTTTTAAAACTCTATGTGTGGAGCACAGCACTTTATGGTAGCGAAACATGGACTTTAGGAATACCGAAAAGAAAGAAAATTGAACCATTTGAAAAATGGTGTTACAGAAAAATCTGAAAATTAAGTGGACTTACAAAGTAAGAAATGAACGAGTTTTGCAAGTGACTGGTGAGGAAAGAAGTTTTTGTAAAAGCTTACAGAAAGAAGAAACAGGCTGGTAGGTCATATTTTGAGACATGCTGGATTGGTTACTTTGCTGGTGGAGGGAACGGTCGAAGGTAAGAACTGTATAGGAAGACGGAGATTAGAATATAGGAAGCAGATAATTGAGGACGTGGGTTTTAAGGGATATGTAGAGATGAAGAGGTTAGCACAGGATAGGAAGGGATGGAGGATTGCATCAAACCAGTCGAAAGACTGACGACAGCAAAAACACCAGCTGTTATAAACTATCCTATGAGAATGATGAGCGATCTGGTAGCTCAGTGACTAAGGCGCTTGCTTTCAAAACATTCGCTACTCCTGCCCCGGGCACGAATTTTGAGAGTTGTGTTTAATCATAAGAGCTATGCCAGGACGCTCCGTGGTTCGGATTCCACGTTAAACTGTAGGTCCCAGAGGAAAGGAACTGGCCGTCCTACCTCTGATACAATGGCTTAGTATGCCTCCTTCGGGAGGATCCAACCAACCTTCGGGTTGTTGACTAAGTCAAGTCATGAGAATGATATGACGGCTAACTGGTAGTGAGTTAGTTTAATGGCCACCAAAAAACTGTGCATGTACAGTCGATAATGTGCCCTACAAGGACTACTCCGAATGCTACACTCTTGAAGCTAAATTACCTCATCCGATACTGACTGATGGATTGAATGACTATGACTGACGAGACATTGCAGCTTGGTTGTAACACCCGAACGCTAGGCTAGACGAGAGTCGGTACGATTAGCTAAACCATATTGACTGGTTCAAGTCTACTCGAAGAATGAGGGAGAGTAATGCTACTTAAGTTTCGAAGTCAACGTGTATTTGCGTCATAGTTGACATGAACGAGCCAGCCGAATGTGACATTGCCGTAAGAGTTTTTAGCGAACAACAAGCTATGCTGAATTGCGTCTGTCTTCACCGACCAGACCCGTTGCAAGTTAACATCACAAAATTCAACATCTGAAAAATACTAATTCCTCTTAATTAACCCTAAAGTCGTAAACGACCCTCTACATAGTTAAAATTAATCTGTATTATTGCATATAATGAACGCAACTGATATTTACGTTATGCACTTTTATATAACTATAAATATTGTGAATGAAATGTTGAAACTAGCCAATTTTTTAAATGATAAATTATTGAGAAAACCGCTTTCTCAGAAATAGTCAGAAATCTCTTTTTTTTCTTGACAAGTAACTATAAACAATACTCTTTTCCTCTTCCACCATTGATCACTAAATGATAAAATAGAACAAACTACACCTGATGCGTAAAAAATTAAGAAGAGCTGCATTTTTTTGTTTGTTTTCTTTTGCTGCTGTTCTGTCTACTTTCTTTCTATATTACCAGGGATTGCTCCTTAGATATACTTACAAGATTTCTACAACTCACTGGTTAGCGAAAACTCGTTTTAAAGATATTTTCGATAATCCTCTTAAAGTTCATCGTACAGAGTTACTTCATATCACACTTTGAACTTGAAACAACAGTTCAGTGAGGACTATTAAAGTAGCACTGAAATTCACTTGATCCGCGTAGACCTAGAATGCGCATTCAGTAAATGCTTGGATTTGCTATCAGCAATATTAACATAGGCTGTGGTTGCGTTAAAATTCATCCTGGACCAGAATGAAAAATAACATTCTGTATTACAGCATAAGACACTAAAACATGTCATATAAGAATTGTCGATGTCGGGCATTCATATACTTCTCTGAAAGGAATGATTTACTTTTTCCGTGTTTTTTAACGTACTTAATTTCAGAAAATTGAAGAAATAAATAACCAAAATTACACAGTAAACAACTATAGTAACAAATTCCTAAGATTGTAGCATTTATCTCTGATCTAGTGTGATCTTTGGGCGAGTGTGTTCAGGTAACAAACCAAATAACATTTAATGCTGCCTACATCATTCACGCAGAGACATGTTTTCAAGCTGTGAAAATCCCATCCAAATCGATTCTGAAGCCATATCTTGACAAAGAAATCCCTGGGAAAAGGCCGCTTACAGATTTATGTAAGTAGTGATAACTGAGCAAGAAATATTTTGCAAGAGAATTAACTGCATTTTGAAATGAGAGTGAGAAACAATATCGTCATTTTTTCACAGCAAAATGATAACTATTTCTCTTTTTTACTCTGCATTATGTTGTTTCGTGCCGTCTTCATTCCATAATCACCTCAGAGTTCAGCCAAAATCCTAAGGAGAACTAGGAAAATTCTAATTTCTGCCTCACTTTTCATTATAGGTGTGCTGTTTCCATTGGTGCAGTTTCCTACATCACCCATTTACATACTTCTGTCTTCTATACATGTAGCACATAGTACGTGAGATGGGATCAAGAGAATCAAATGTAACTGGCATAACTTCACTGTTTTCAGGCTGTCGTGCTTCAGACGTTTTTGTGCCTCTTTCGTCGCAACATTGTTATCTGAAGCGACAACTATGTCAGTTATAGAGATGTTTGAAGGATAGTCATGAAGTCTGAAACTTACTGGTTTCACAATTCTGTCTTAGGAAACTGATCGCATATCAACCTAAAATTCATGTCTTCAACTTTGTACACAACCATAGCGTTTGTTGGATGTAACCATGACAATGTGAGTATTGTACTTGTGGCGGAGCAGGTGGGTATGAATATTACTGTTAGTAGAGATGTATATTGTGGTAATATGCTGAATACGAAAATACGTGGTCATTTTTGTTTCATTTTTGCCTAGACAAAAACTGAACCTGTCACTTCAAATAATGTTAAATATTATTTTGTCACTATGTTCTCATTGATCGGTTATGTTGTCTCCATCTCTGCTTCTATGTTCCCGTTTACTGAGCCACATGTATGGATTGCTCACGTCTGCTGCTGACGTTCTGAACCTCTTGACGAATTGTTCATTGATGTTCTTCGCAGCCCATACGTTCTCCATCAATTTGAGTGACTCGCTCATTAAATCCAATTGCTTCTTAAATTCACTACCACTACCATCGGTGCTGACTAATTTTTTTCCATAAATGTTCTCTCAAAACTTGAGATCTCACTACTGCCATTATTGAGGTCTAATTTGATTACCTGTCTCAGAAATGGTTCATCTTTAAGTCACACCAGGTCAAACGTAAATACAGAAGGTACTACGTCAAAAGTAATTGACGAAAATCGTAGCATTGCTTGGTTGTCAGATGATGTAGGCAGTTATCAGAACATTAAATTCAGTTACTTAATTACTTCAATGGCATAAGCTTCTTCACAAATCAAAACTCGCTAGTTAAATCCACAGTTTTATATTTGACGACTCGTGCATACATCAATCTGCTTATCTAAAGGTGACCCAAGGTACAGCTAACAAATTATAAGCAGATTTGATACTGTGTCAAGGTAAATTTTGTGTTTGCTGGTGGGAAACATGGAATATCGTTCATGACCAAATCTCCCGAAAACAGTGGGTACTGCAATCCAATCTACCTGCAGCTTTTCGAAGAACACACTCGAATGTTGACAACGACTAATAATTACTGCAAATAATTCGCTATTGTTAATTTAACATCCAATAATCCAAAAACAATTGAAATTGATTTATGTATTATTTTAATAATTCAAAACATTAGAAACAACTTTTTTTAAAAAGCTTTGAATGCGGTTTAAACGTAACTAAATACACGTTAAAACTGAAAATTTAATGAAACATGTAGTGGCTTCTTGCGTTTCAAATCAGTACCATTAACAGAAAATACAAAATCAAAATTAACTCTTTACTACAAGTAATTATACATCATAAAATAAACTGCCCACTCCTCTACTTCAACTTAACAAGCTTTCATAAGATCCGTCAGACTATACTGCGCAAGCTGTGTACGTACAAATTAATTATAGGTCAAATTGATGGAAGAAAAAGTTCACCTTTGTTACAGACGCACTAATTAATAAAACAATAACGTCTTGAAAAATAGTTTCGATTTCTCTCAGCCGTGTTTCACCTTCTAATACAACCTTGATATAGTTATTTTCAAAACCTGTACTACTTGTACACAAATACCGCGTTTGAACAGCAGCAGATAATGTGGGACGATGAGATTTTTCAGGTTCTGCTTTTAAGTCGCAAGCCGGTGATTAAAAATTAATAGGTTTTACAGGATTTTCATAAATTCTACTTCACTGATTTACCAAATTAGGGCGCAATTTCCTTTCTTATGGTTCTCCAGCTTCTAGTACATTGCTTTCGTCCACCAGATGTAACAATTAAAGTATCAATACATGAAGAGCGATAGATACAAAGTGCCAAAAGTGCGAGTGTTCACATGGTGGAAAGGGAGGAGGAAGGATTTAAAGTTCACTTATTAGTTCCGTATTTCCCTCAATCCTCTCTCCATATAGCTTCTGTCCTTACTCATCAGGTAGTAGAAGAGGAAAATCATATAGGAATAACCTTATCGTTTACTTAATCAGTACTTTCTTACACAATTCCTTCAATACAGTCTTTACTGAAGTATAAAACTTGAAACTCAGTTGTACATTGTCTCGTTTTACACTTTGCAACAAAAGCAGTAAGTAGAAAGAAAGCAGTAGTTTCGTAAAAATAAAAAAATTAACGTTCGCTATCTCCAATAGTTAGCACATATTCACTATGATCTGAAAGCACACTGAATAGTTTGTGGGAGCATTAGGCTCTTTAAGTGGTCTCACGCCTGTAATATATACAGCGGCATGCACGTTCGCCTTGCTTCAGAACTTGGTGAGATTCGTCAGTTACAGCTCCAGAAGGACAACAGGTTGGCCACTGCATTCGGCTGCAGTTGAACGTCCGCCCTTGAGAACTGGATGGCAACAGCATTGAGCATCCAGGATGCAACAACGCCCAGAGCGTAGCAATAGCGTTAAACTACGATTTTGTTTCTAGTGTAACTGTACATATAACAATCACTATGCGTTACATTATCGACTTAAAATATTTTTGAGAAATGATGTGCAGTAAAATCATACGGGAGTTGTAGGGAACCGGAAGAGGAGGGGGAGTTTTTTTTTAATTTGGATTACGATTTTCAAGCCACGTAGCATAAATGTTGATTGATTTTAGCAGCTTCCGATATCTTGATGAATACATCTGAAATTGAGTTATAAGATCATTTTTTCGAGCACTACAGCAAGTGTTAGATTCGAATCGCTAAGGACGTACGTAGGGCACGGTGATATAAGATGCCAGACTGACTCAGTAACTATGAAAGTGTTACGACAAAAATTTTTTTGGGTTGCTGCAATTTAAAAATACAGAGTGTTTTTTTTACTTAAGGGATCGAACAACATGACCATTTGCACTTTTGAATCACACTGCAAGATGACGTCACCAACTTACTTTGGCCCTTGTGAAAGGGATATAGGTACTAGTAAGACATACAGTGGAGTCATACTGGAGATTTAAACACAAGTAGAGAAAACTGAACATTTGCTCCGCTGGAAACACTGGATATTATTTTGTGACTATCTATAACATGCCTTTGAGAATGTATGACTGCTTCTTGCATACATCAGTTACTATTCACTGTTTCATGTCATTTATAGACACCTGAAAATTCCAGATTACTGCTGAAACGCATATATTAACTTCCACTCTCATCGACAGCGCAGCATTAGAAAAAGCCGCTGTAATGACAATAAATTATTTTTGTGTGGGTTGGTTAGCAATGGTTGTATTATGAAACAGGCATTTGTTAGATTAGGTGATAAAACTTGTGCTTAGAATATATTTAGGATATACCGAGCGTGGCGGTTGAGTGGTTAACGTTGTGGCCTCGCATTTGGGAGGACGCCGGTTCGAATCTCCGTCTGGGCATACACATTTGGTTACCCAAATCACTCCAGGCGAATGCCGGAATGGTTCCTTCAAAAGGCCATAGCTGAATTCGGTCCCGTTCCTTCTCCCCAGTCCTATCCCGCCTCTAATTACCTCGACGTCGACGAGGCGTAAAACCATAAGTAAAAAAGAAATCTTTAGAATTCTTATATACTATGTCAAAATTTAAACATGTCGTCTTGGAAGAGAATATGATTCATAGTCACTTACTTTCCCACTCACTAAGAGATAGACTGTGCATTGTCGAATTGAATTTCAATCATTATATGAAAACTCCTTCGGGAATTCTAAATGTACTATCTGTGGCTATGTTGAACTGCATCCTGGACCAGCATTCTTTGCTAAAAATCCACTGAAGTCACACCTTTCGCAGACGTAAAAAAAAAAAAGAAGACATTTCGTGAAATGGTGCCCGCCATCTGTTGGAGAATCGTGAAAGTTTCTAGCTTCCGTATTTTGTAGTGTTATTATAAATGATTGAAGCAATTTCATAAATTAACCGTGGGTATGTTACTTGACCTATTGTCATAAAACTTTACAGTTATATAGAAAATTCAAAACATGCATTTGACATATTACCAGTGCTCTGCTTACTGATTCTGCAGATATGAAGTCGATAATCAAGTTCTTGCCACACTCGGTGCGGCATGCCCCTATCAATCTGTTCCAAAGAACCGTTAATGCCAGCTTACAGTTTTCGTAGTTTTTTTGTTAAGCACCAAATCTGTCACATAAACCCACAAAAAATATCACATGGCATTAGGTCGGGAGAATGTGGTGACCAGGACAGGAATTGCTGATCATCATCCCCACCACGACCGATCCAGTCGTTTCTCAATCTACTGTTTAAGAACTATTCATGAACATCGAGATGGAACTGGACTGGAGAAAAACCTCTTGAGTTTTTCTATACGACTCTAAAGTTGTGCGACAATTTGTTAAATAATATATATATATATATATATATATATATATATATATATATATATATATATATATATATATATATATATATATATGATATATGAAATCGATTCAGTCATTTATAATAATCCTATACAAAATACATTATCGAGAAACAACGAACAGTAGCTTTAAAAATGTGTATAAAGTTTTTATGAAGGTTTATGCTTATTTTAGTGTCAATCTTTGATGTAGAGTGCAATCTCTGGACCTTATTAAGAATCTTTATTGCGTATCTTGAGACGTTATGAACATACTAATATTTCCTGCTCCGTCTTCCCGGTTAGGCAGAGTCATAAAACATAGCACAGATTTTAAACCAGATATTAGGCTTTATAACTGTGGAAACGCGATCAAAATCTGTTTTGTAATTTTTGCGTGATGTCATTAGATATAAATCCCTGGAAAATTATTCGCTGTAGATTCGTAGAAATGTAGATATTTCGAAACTTTAGGTGCTAGTATCAGAGTGCAGGAGTCTAGATCTGATGCATCAGGCATGCCGTTCTGTGAAAAAGCGTAATGAATGGTTGTTTAGCCAATATCAGCTGGAAGGCGAGGCTCGGATTTTGCCGTGTTGTGAGCGCAGAACATGTCGGACAGGCGCTTTGTGCGAGCGGTGGGCGTGCTATCTATGTTTGCGCTGATAGGGGCGAGCGGACCCCGCCCGTTCCCCGTCCGCCCGCTGGATAAACTTATCAGCAAATCAATACGGACGGACCGAGGGCCTACCTGGGCTGCCCAGCGCTACACCTCTTCGCTACCCGCCGCACATCCACCGAAATTACGCGCCTGGTAACGCGAACGGAATTCTAAACTATTGCCACTCTGTTTTTATGATTCCCGGCAGGAACGGGTTACCTCTGACACCGCAATTACGACCAAATAGATGAGCTGAGATTACATTAAAGGAGGACATTAACAAAGAAATACAATTATATCACTTTTCGCTCTTGAAATTTTATTATTAGGTTCTTGAGGTTTTGTTAAATCCTCCCTGAAAGTATTATTCTTTAAAGAAAAAAATATACACACTTTGATGTCTTCAACATATTTCCTGGTGCATAAAAAAATCGTATTCCCATCCTGCCGTCATTATGATTGGTGTTTATAAGTAGGCTGTACTCCATCTTCTTCTCCACACCTTTTTCCAACACTAGGGGCGGCTTACTTGATGAGTTTCCTCCACCTTTTCCGGTCTACAGTGTCCTCTTCTTTCATCCCAAAGTTCCTTTTTATCCTTTGTCTACCTCTTGATCTCTTTCCTGCCATAGGCATCACCCGTGCTTTCTTGATCGGTTGGCTCTTCCTCATCTCTTCGCATGACATGACCGTACCACCTTAGGCCTCCCTTCCTGATGACTTCATTTATAATAGCCACTACAGCTATTTTTCTTATCTCTTCATTTCGAAGTCTGTCCCTCAGAGAAATACCCAATAGCCATCATGGTATTTTCATTTCCGTCCTCTTCAGGATGGCTTCCTCTGTTTTACGTAAAGCCCATGTTTCTGTCCCATACATGACAACCGGTCTTACCATAGTCGTATAAACTTTTACTTTCATGTTTTAGGCATTCTTTTATCACATTTCACTCTGTTCGGGAGGACGCGGGTTCGAATCCCCGTCCAGGCATCCAGATTTGGGTTTTCCATGGTTTCCCCAAATCTCTCCAAGCGAATGCCGGGATGCTTCCTTCTAAAGGCCATGGCCGAATTCCTTCCCATTTCTTGTACCCAGTCCCATTCCGCCTCTAATGACCTTAGCCGTCGACGAGGTGTAAAGCAATAAGTAAAAAAAAAGTAAGTAAAACACGTTTCACTCCCGTAACATCTCTCCATTTGCTCCATCCAGCTTTTACCTTGACTTTCGCCTCTAGTAGTTCACAGTCACCTTCTGCACTTATTATTCCACCCAGATATCTAAATGTATCTCCTTATGTTTTAAGTACTCCTCCATCACCTCTGATGGTGCCTATACCTTTTCATGCCACAATATAAAAATTTTAGAACTATAACAATGCCGAAAACTTCAGCTCAAAGCGCTTTCTAAATAGTCGGAAATTTTCTTCTGTGTTAGCGTATGTATTACCTTACTTTCATGAAAATAGGCCTGGTATTCTTAAATGGCCCCGTGACTGGGCTAGTTTCGATATATTTGCTGAGAATTTGTTAGTATTCCGCGGCTCCCTTCAAACTTGTGTGTTATAAATACCGTATATGCGTGGGGTAAGTCAACATTCACGCCTTGTCCACTAGGGATACAGCTACTTAGCACGTGAAGTACACATCCAAACGGCATAGCGGATTCCTCAATTTCAGAGCCGGGAACGCTTCTTGGCGCTAGCGTCACCACCCCTGTTCGTGATGTGAATTTACATTGGCCAGACCAATTACAAACCAAATTGTCCATTTTTTGGCCTTTCTCTCGTATCATCCGTCCCTCCGCTAACTCAGGAAGCAACTGCTACCATTTTGGATCCTATGATCCACTATTTCCAGTATCGTAAAACTTCCGATTTATGTACATATCGATGTAATAATGCTATGCAACAGTAATAAGTCCAGTAATCGATATCATTCCAAGGAGTAACTACGTCCTGATTCTAAGTAAGATAAGTCTCAGTTTGTGTTTTTATCCTAGCCAGACTGATCAGATGCCTACTAGAAACTTAAGACCTCCGCCGACAGTACGTGTTAGGACGGATCCACAATTCGGGGTTTAAAATTCAGTTTAAAATTCAGTTTGCCCATTTCGTAGCTATTACCTCCATCTGCTGAGCTTCGGGCTTTGTCAGATAATTCATCAAACTTGGGAACTTCTGAATCATAAATTACTTAAAACATAGGTCGATATTTGTTCTCCTTACCGCTGTGTGCTGTCAGTAGATTTATACACTTTGCTCACATGCCTTGTGTCGGTGCTACATCGGTTCCTGGTGCCTGGAAGGCGACCGGTGTGGAGAGCGAATGTGGCCGAAGAGCCGATAGGAAGACCGGAAGGGGATGTACGACCCTCCAAGGCAATGTTTGAACAGCTTAGAAGGCCTGATAAATGATTCCTGAGTTTCTCTCCCGGAAGGTGGCTAAGATGCTACAGCTGTCGCTTCGGGGCTCAAATTTCACGCCCTTTTTAAGTTTATTTGATATATCAGAGCAAAAATATATATTGAAGTTCTTCTGGATATTTTAAATATAATCTTTATCCAACAACCTGCATGGTCGCTGGGTGTGTCATAAAACGTTGCATATGCGATGAACTCGTGAATAGTAGCTAGTAACTATTCGAAATGTCACGTACATTGTTAAGGTGGGTAGCCAAATGCGTTTGTGTTTAGGTTTCTCCGAACTAGGACTAATTCATTATATACATTTGTTTCCCTTGTTATCTCTGTAGACCGAGCCTGGTGAGTGAGTAATAAGGATCGGCTCTGGCATACACGAGGATGCGGATTAAAATCCCCGTCCGGCCATTCAGATTTCAGATTTTCATCATTTCCAGAAATTTATTCAAAGGACATGGCCGAATTCGTTTCCATTTCTTGTACGCACTCTCTTCTACCGTATTGACCATGACGTTGACAAACCATAAACCAGGAATTAAAGAGAATATTTTGCCACTATAGGAATTAACCATATTACTTACAGTTCGATAACTGCCAGTTTTACGCATTAATGAAAGTCCTTCTTCAAAGAACGTTTCTCCAGTTTTCCTTTTTCATTTCTATCTAACGCTGAATAAAGTGTATAGGACGCAGTGACAAAGCGTTCATTTTTAATTTCGCAGATCTCCTGCGACATGTATTACGGATTATTCCTGCCAAGTGAATGAAGAACATGTGTCTTTGATTTGAGTTTCTGTTATTCTGACGTGAGTGCGGTTTTATGGTCACGATTTAAACACCTTCTTAGCATAAAAACAGTCTTCCGGATCATCTTCGTTGTTGTAGAACATCATGTTCCCTTATTCTTCTAGTTAGTTAATACTAGAAACAAGCAATTTACATTACACACAGTTTTGAATCCCATAACGGTTAACGTTCTGGCCTCGCATTCGGGAGGACGCGGGTTCGAGTTCCCAAAATCCTTCCCGTTCCTTGTCCCCAGTCCCATCCCGACTCTAATGACCTTAGCCGTCGACGAGGCTTAAAGCCATAAGTAAAAAAAAAAATTGAATCCCATAAACATTTAGACTAATGAAGGTAGCTTCAATTATTTTAGCCATAAATATACGTGTACTAGGCTCAGAAACACATTTAAACAACCACCGGAAGAAAGGTACACAAAGGATTTTTCATTTCCAATTCATTGTATATATCGTCTTTCAGTACATTCACTGTTGATATGATAATGATCCCTCTTTCCGACATACAGTTAGCTGAGTAAGCAGGATGAGCACTGTTCCATGGACTTACGAAATACTGTACAATTAACGTCTCCAGTAGCCACCTAAACAACGATGTTGAGGATAAAATTTATATTTCAGCATTTCCATTCTTAAAGTGTTCACCTATAATATGGTAACAGCCACTAAATTACCAGATGTTAAGAGGCCCTTCAGACTGAATTCATATTATCTAGTATTAAAAACAAATCGCATTAGCATAAAAGGATAAATGTAACATGAAAAGAAAATCTTTAAATTTTACCATTTTAGTGACCGGTATCATTTTTTGCTTGTCATGACTGTATTTCACTGTTACGCCTATGGTATGGAGCCTCCGTTAAAAGAAAAAATTCTGCTTAAATTATTTATTCGAAAGCTCATTTAAAAGTTTTTTTTTTTTCAATCCACAGTTTCTCATCGTTTTATTTTTATTTTCTGTGTAGTTTTTCTGCTGCAGCCTTCCTCATTAGCTCTGGCAGAATTTACTGTGGGTTTGAAGTACCCAGCTGCCTGCTGAAGCGGAAATGGGCGAGTTGAGAATCTTCCTTCAGTACTCACAAATAATTCAGCACTCGGTTCCATTCTGTTTCTTCGAATCTTCACCAAGAAGAATATATAATAGGTTCCGTTTACAGAACATTGTCCAGAAAGATATATATTCATTGCTATTAGTGAGATTGACCTTGGATCTCCTTCCGAACTTTGTAACATCAAAACTTTTGCACAAATCTTAGTTCTGCGTTGTTCATAATTTAAAATTTCTTTTTCGATAGCCAGAAACTATAGTCACTGCTTTCAAAAACGATTTTTTTAACGCGTGATTTCGGAAGACATGTAATTGTTTTTAGTTCGATAGAACACCAAAAACGCTTAATTCAAATTTTCATGTTTGTTTTACAGTTTTAAAATCTAGCGGTAGGGCTTTCTAAACCAAATTTGTTCTTCGCTAGCTTAATTAAAATTATTTTAAATTGATTTCAAATCTTAAGAGTAACATATTCGTATTCGTTCCCGTTTCTCTATCAAATTAACATCTTGTTGTGATGACCCTAAGATACATTCCTACTAATCAGAATAATTGTTATCAACTAAATTTTTGTTTTTCTAAGAGAATCGAAGTGATAAATTGTAAATTTATATAATTATTCCATGAATGTATGGTGATTTAAAGTATGAAAAAAATGAACGAATGTTTTAATTATATTAAAAGCAGTACATAGCATGGTATGTTAATTAAAATCCTTTAATAGGGAATAATGTATAAGCCATTATGTTTAAAACAAGATTTCGAATGATTGAAATTGTTTAATTTGATAAATATGCTGTGGAATACTTAGAAATATTTCGAAATTTAATTTGATATTGTTTCCTTGTAATTTCAACTAATTTTGAATAAGTTAGTTTCATAGATAAATTGAACTGTAAACTAAGTATTTGTTTGCGACAGGTAGCTAAATTCAGTTTATTCAACCAAACAGAGCATCACAAGGCATTTATTTGTATTCTTCAAAATGCACAGATTCTAATGACCATTATTAAACGGTTAAAAATTCCAAATTGAAACGAACATGCTAAAAATGTGTTGAGAATAATCCCCGAAACACAGTTAAGAGTTTGTTATTGGATACAATTCTATACGTCTGTAACAATTGTCTATTCTGTATTTATGATCAGTATTTCTTAGGAACAGAATAGTAATTCCAATTTAAACGGTAAATATACGTTGCAGTTGTAAAGTATTTACATTTTTTGAAAAAGTAGTGTTTCATTATCTACGAGTAAACATTGATGGATCTATTTTAACGTATTGAATTTACCTTATACATACACGAAATATACGAATTTTACGTTCTTGAGCCCAAATTCAACGTAAACTATTCGACATAAAGCAACGATTCAATCGGAAGCTGTAAAAATTAGGTGATTTAGTAGTTTCTTGTTTACGGTGAAATAAAATAGCATTTAAGGAATAATCTATTTTTCAGTTAGGTTCAGTTTCCATTATTTTCAGTGAGATTGACTAGCATTCGGGAAATAGATCTACTAGTAATAACGCACTAACTAGTCGGTATCAGACGGTTTAGACGCAGACATTCCTTTACGGTTTTCCTTTGTCTCCCTAGGTTAGGGTTACCAGAATTTTTTCTCCGAATCCGGGGACGCTTCAGCACTTTTTCACCAAAATCCGGGGACACTTTCGGGATTTATCCTAATAATGGGGTGCACTTTTATAAGTTATGTGATTTAAGGTTGGGTTAACTTAAAAGAAACATTTATCATTGTTATACATTTTGTATTTTAAAAGATATGGCACCCGATTTTACCTCCAACTTGTTGTCATGGGTATTTCTCAGATGAATGAACCTTCTTGAGAAGATCTTGTGAGCCCGAAAATACTTGTCACTTCATGGGAAAGTTTGTTAATATAGTTAGCGTAGCTTGAACTGTTTCTGTACTCATTCTGACGCTCTGTGATGTCCCCATCATGTTCTCTACAGATGTGTTAATCCCAGGAAGACACAAAGACGGTTCTACTAACTTGCGAAGCTGAACATTTGGGACCATTTTGTTAGAAAAATGTGAATAAACTTCATTCCATCTTGAGCACCAACACTGGATTCATTTTATCCATCTACTTTATCTTTTGACACAAATTCCTTTAAAGAAGAAATGTCATTAATTTCTTTCTTTAAACGAATGCATTATAAAATCAGGGCTTTTAAAAAAATATCGCTAGATTTTAAAAAATTCCGGGGTCAACAGTAAAATCCGGGGACATTGCGGGGACGAAATCTGTCCGGGGACAGAGAGCTAAATACGGGGACTGTCCCCGGCAAACGGGGACGTCTGGTAACCCTACCCTAGGTTGGTTCTTGAAATAAAGAGTTGCTGGTGTTTTTGCTGTGGAGAAAAAATATAATAAGTACACTTTCTGACCCTATTCAAAAAGCCAAATGACAACAGGGAGCAGAGGAGCAGAATGTCTGCGTACTGACTGGATTTCAAATTGTGGTAGTTATTTTTGTTTCTTGTACTCGTACATCCTACTCCACCTATCCTTACACTCCTTAATAATGGGTAAAATCTGTTAAGGGGATACGGAATCGGATTTTGGGTGGAAAAAAAATCGATTTTCGTTTTATTGGCTTATTGTATTCCGCCAAGTTTCCTCTTTAAAATGACTTATCATACATGGCTCTACTTGAATTATAACTATTTTATTTTTATATATTTGTGAGATCGCGTATTGCGCTTTTGTTATACACTTCTCTCATGGCTGATTTGGCAGTATATTCATGTGACAAGAATTCAAATTTCCCGTTTTCCAGCGATTCTTTATACATGCAGACAATACAATGAAGACATTAGTGAAAAATGCAAAACAGTTACTGAGGGGTGCCAAAAGAAGAAGATGATTATGAAGACTGTGACGGGAGTATTAACTATGGATCAGGAATGTTATAATTTTCTCTTTCCGTTTCCCGTGAGTTTACTTTTTACTTCTTCTTGGAAGATTATCTCAGGTACTGGTGAAACTAGAAGTTTAAAATTTTTATGGCATAGTCACATTGGTTACGTTTTCATACTGAAACAATGATTTTTTAATTAATTGATTTGCAAAAGATTTACAAAAGATAATATAGTGAAAAGAGATGGATAAAAGCTACTTTACGGTAAATGTAAAATATCTCTGTAACTAAGTGATTTGACAAAAATCCGTTGTTTCAGTATTGTTACAACATATCAATGCATACACAGTAAACTTTTATTTCTCTTGCTCCAGCAGTTTGTGAGAAAATGTTCCCTATAGTAGGCATACTTTAACATTGCGGGGATAGGCGATTCCGTATCCCCTTAAGTCGAAAACCTGAAATAGGCGCTGATTCATTTATAGCGCAGGTGTACGACGGTACAGGTTTAGGAACAATCTAAAAATGCAAATTAGAAAACTTTTTTCCCTTTGCTGCTGATTACAGAAAAAAACTGTAGCACTAAAAATAAGCCGAAAAAATACAGACTTTCATATAAAATTACAAGACCACGAAGTTGAAGTTGTTGATCAATTCAGCTACCTGGGGAGCATAATTGCCAATAATGGTAGAAGTGAGTTAGAAATAATGAGTAGAGTAACCAAAGGAGCCAACTTCTACAGTACCATGCGAGGCTTACTATGGGACATGAAGGTTCCCAGAAGAACAAAAATTGTCTTGTACAAATCATATCTCATTCCTATTCTCACATATGCTTTGGAAACATGCACACTAACATCAAGGGACCTTAGCAAGATCCAAGCATGTGAAATTAAGTTTCTTAGAACGGCCCTCCAGAAAACTAGACTTGACCGCATAAAGAATGAGGAAATTAGATCAAACCTAGAGCTAAGGGAATCCATTGAAGAGAGACTTAGGTCATCAAGACTTCGGTGGTTTGGGCATGTGAAGAGAATGACTAGTAAAAGACTGCCAAAAACTTATTTGGAAAAAAGGATACTGGGCAAAAGACCAGTGGGAAGACCAAGAAGAAGATGGACAGACCAACTGAAGGAGGACGTAGAGAGAAGAGGCTGGAATTGGGAGTACATCACAGACAGTGAAACCTTTCTGGACAGGAAAACGTGGAAAACAATCGTCTATAACAACCAAGGCTTGTAAACCACACCCGGGAAACTGGAGATGGTCCCCAACGATAATGATGATGATGATGAGTTTTTTCCTGTTCATACTCTCCCCACCACTCTCTGTCCAATTGTTCCAGTGGTCCTAGCGACAAAAAACAAATTATATTAGTCATTTGATGCTGTGGTCGTAACTGGTCCTTATATGTATTTGGATTCCCAAGGTGAACTTGTCCGCAGTAACTGAAATATTTATGGTGTATGTATTTTTAATGCGTTTGCTTGGTACGAGCGTGCGGGCACATTAACATGGCCCCCCCTCCGCCTCTTCTGGGACCGGACCATAAAGCGGACCGACGGGGCGGTGATCGGCCGCATAGGCCTTGAACTTTTCCCATATTACTTGTCCAGGCGCAAAGTGCACCTCTGACTGTGACACGTGCGCACGTCACGTGCCGCGCTGAGTGCATACCCAACCCCTGCCGCGGGTTCTGTTGGCCGGAGGACATCGCGATGAAGTTATGATAGAGGGCCCCAGTCACTTACTAACCCACTAAACTAATTTGTAAATATCAGGTTTAAACAGCCTAGACATTATTGGGATCACATGGTTCTATATGATAGTGAGAAAGTTTGAAGAAAACCGTCATAAATGGGTACCAAGCCTTTTTGGGTCACCTTTTAATGTTCGGACGTTCGTGAGGACACCTGGTTCGTCCCTCGGTACGGCACTCCAAATTTAAATTGTACAGTGTTTTCTCAAATCTCTATAGGCGAATACAAGCATGGTTTATTTAAAAAGGTATTTTTCTTTAAAAGCTAATTTCCTTATTGTTCCTATCCCACGGTTCTCTCTCGATTCTGACGACGTTGACGTCTTAAGAAATAAACGATTGATACACTGTTTTTTGATCGATGTAGGATTATGTTTAGGGCGTATTTTATGCTGCTATTTTCAAGATCGAACACACTGAAGAAAAGCAGATCGTTTATACTATTTCCTCCACTGATAAAGTTTGGTCTTCTTATGCAGGACTTGATTCAAAGAGTAAATAGTTAAAAAGGGGGAAAAGCACAAACAATTCTTTCAATTTTACAATTCGTACGAAGGTCATGGTGTTGATAAATACATTAAAAAGTTGCTAAATTAGTCGAAAAACTGCGGTTAACCATATTCCTTGCGTAATGTGCTGACATGTTGATTAATTTAGGAAACCATAAAGGCAAAACCCAAAATGATAGAAATAGATTGGAAAGTAGGCGAGGAAGCATGATAGTGTGGAAGTGGTGTATGCACCATTAGCCGTGTTCTTGGTTTTTCTATTTTACCTTTCGTTTTTGTTAGGCAGCAACCATAGTTTCTTTTCTTGTCTCACGTCTTAAACATGTTCTTTTTTATTTTGCTATAAGCGTTGTTGGTGCGTACAAGTTTTTTAAGAAACAGAAAAAAGAAGTTAGTACTACGCGCCTTTTACACAGTTGAGTGTGTTTTTTTATTTTTTGTTATTTTTTGTTTTTTGTTTTTTCTTCTGAAGTCATAGCTACTTATTACGATAGTCGCCTATTTATCTATGACCATTCACACAGTGTAAAAACATATTAAAATACCAGAATAACTGACCAGTATTTTGTATCTTGCCTTGCTTGAAGAATTATTGGGAATGCAGACAGAGTTAATATCACAATATTACAGACTGCCCTACATTCAGTTTTTAAGCACTTTTCCCTGATCTTGTAGGTGAATTAGACTATTATTAACAGTCCCACATTATTTATATATTTATATTTAGTTGACTTCAGTGGCGTGGCAAAGTCTGAATTTTTGACCGTTATCAGTTATTATGAGCGGTTAACATGTTCACTATAAAGGTCATCCACGATGTGTTAATGTATGATTTATTGTTGCTGACTGTATACCTAATGTTTTTCCAGAATTTCGAGGCGTTTGCGATTTTTTTGCTTGTAAGATTTCTTTCCATCAGCCAGCTTGTAGCTGCAGCCTGTAGATTGATTCTGTACTAATTGTAGTTGCGGTAAGCGTGTGGAGCTTAAATGTCGCCATCTTCTTGTCGTGTATATAAAAATGGATGTTGGTATTATATATCCCCGGTATTAATAGACGTCGACACAGTTTGACCGATCCTCATCAAATTTGGCGCATACCCCTTTCCCCCTTTACACCCATTAATTTTTATACAAACCCACATTTTTATCAGATTTCGATGGATCTTTCCACACGAATACTTTTTTTTTAAGTCGTCATCCAGTAGATATATTGCATTTTTCCAATTTATGGACGCCACAGGACGGATAGGACATTCACACAGACACACAACCCTTAAACATCCTTCGGCACGCGGAGCTACACACGAATACTTTAAAACAAAGAGAAAAATACTGTCAACCTTTGGTATTCAAAATCCCAACCTCTCCCCCTTTCTACCCCCTTAATTTTTGTCAATGTTCTTTACGCAAAGCTACAGCCGACACTGTTTAAGCAATCACAATGAAAGATGGCGCGTACATGTATTTTTTCATGGGGAAGGTTTCCGACCAAACAAATCCAAAAGCTACGTCATCTCCTGGCCCCGACATCCCTTAATTTTTATAGAAACGCACAGTTATTATCCAATTTGGATGGAACTTTGCGCACATACAATTTAAAACAAAGAGAAAAATACTGTACACATTAGATTTACAAAAAAAACCAATAAATCTCCCCCTTATCACCACCTTAATTTTTGTCGTGTTCTTTATACAAAGCTACAGTTTCAATCCGATTTTAAAGGAACTTTGCACATATATACTTTAAAACAAACAGAAAAACTCTGTCTACATTTGGCTTCCAAAACCCTAATCCTTCTCCCTCTTTACCCCCACCATTCTTAATTTCCAATATTCTTTACAGAAATTCACAGTTTTTCCAGATTTCAATGGAACAGTGCACAAGTATGCTTTAAAACAAAGAGAAATATACTGTCTACATTTGTTTTACGAATACCAAACTACTCTTTCCGTTTACATCCCCTTTATACTATCCACAGTTTTCATCCGATATCAATGGAACTTTGCACACATATACTTTAAATCAAACAAAAAAAAAAAAATACTGTCTATATTTGGTTTCCAAACATTCATTCCCTATACCCCCTACTCTTTTAATTACCAATGTTCTTTATGGAAACCCAGATTTTTAAATTACGTTAAAAATAATTCAGCTGTTTCTGAATTATGACAGAATATTCATAAAATAAATGTGTCCTAATGTCTCAACATTTTAATTTCGACCCCAATCTCTCAAGTTATGAAAACCCATTAAAAATCTGCCGGATGCCGGAATAAACAGATATATTCCAAATACAGATTTATTTATGTGGTATGAATGGTATATTTTTTGATTGTTGAGCAGCCATTTTAACAGATGTTGTGACTAGGTTGAAATGCAGCGTGGACCAAATTGTAAACTGACACTCCGCATCACAGCATCTAATTCACTCCGTTTTGGGAATTGTTCCGGTATATCAATGATTAGCTTACTTTAAAAAAAAAAAAAATTGTATGTCTTCCAAAAAGACTTCATACTTCTCTATGTATTTTACCGTTTTCTTTGAAGTCCATACTTAATTTCCATGGCCCATAACAAGTCTTCCAACTTAAAACGAAATAAGCATCGATTTCTTGTTAGTCGCGCTCTTTCTAATTACATCCTTTCTCAAAAATACCATTAATTTCTTCCTAATCAGTATACTTTCTGGTATGAAGATATAAATATCGAGTAACGGTCGAATCCCATTACATAGTGCTGTAACCCAAATTTCCTTTCAGTACAAGTCTCCGTCATAGAATGTTGCGACGATGTCCTCAAAGACGGAATAAAACTATTACTATTACTATTACTCCGCGATTCACTAAAAGTGTTTAGCGGAGGGTGCATTGCACCTATCAGGAAAGGTAATGGTTTGGAAGGGATATACGGGATATGGCAGGTGGCGCCCATGGGCTATTGTGAGGAACCATCCCAGCATTCGCATGGAGCGATCTAAGGAAACCATGGAAAACCCAGAAAAGGAGGAAGGAAATCAACCATTTCGTATACGAAGGAACCATCTTGACACTGAAGTGAACCAGGCAAAATATGTACAGTACCATCGAATCGCAAATCGATTCCTGGTCTATCCAGAAGCCAAATTTATCCAACGACACTTCGTGATTTTATGGTCCGAAACTTTTACGTAAGTACTAAACGTAGTCGACCTAAAATCATCGAAAATATTGTTTGTTAAACTCCGTTGGTTACATTCCTATGGACATCATGGTGGAGAAATATTTTCTCAAAGCATTTTCTTCCTTACCAACATAGGTTGGAGTTAAAACGTTAAGGGAATCTTTGGATCAACAAGTACCGTAAGTGGTTCAGCACTGAAACCGCACTATTCAGCGGCTATCAGTTAACAAGAGACGAGTCGGCACCACAGATTAGCATCACCTACAAGTCATCAGAGCGGTTGCGGGCTTAAAGTAGGCGAATGCAGCCCAGCAGTGGCTGTTAAGAAATAATGAAGGGAGGGCCGGCCTGCAGGCGGGTGGTAAACAATTTGTGTGTGCATCTGGTCGGCTGGGCGGCGTGGTAATTGAAGGCGATGCGGCCAGGCGATAATGCGCCCGGCCAGTGGACTGCACGGTAATAACAGGCCGACACGCGCCCGGCGCGCCGGTACAGCAACAGCCCCGCACTCGCCGGGAAACCGCTTCCTTTACCCGTGATTGCTGTGTACTCGTGGCGCTTCACTGAGATTTATTACCGGCTGTTCGCGCTAAGCGTAGTAGCAGCTTGTAACAGCCCTCAAACCTAGACTTTAAATGGAATTGTATTTTATGAAGCATTTGTAGCAAGCTACAGGTTGAGTGAATATGATCATGTATGTTTGTCTTGCAATTTACTGTAAATCGGTGTAAATGAATTTTGTTTTATGAAAAGAAATTATGTAAATACTATTTAATATGTTTAAGGACAGAACTATGCAAGAGAATTGCCTAAATGTTTGAAATAATTCCAAGTATTAAGGTGAGCTATGATGTTTAAAGGATGATTTACTACAATTTAAAATGATTTATGTGGATAATTTTGTCTTTAAATATCTTTAATTTTCATTTCTGAGCATTTTTCAATGATTGTAAATTATTATTTGTTGATTTTGATTGTTTTTAATATGTTTAAGTATATTGTTAAAGTTCGAGATATATCTGTCGGAAGCCTTTGTAATGTTCTGGATCTTTCTATGAAACTTATATAAACGAGCGGCAGAGGTTCAGTTGAAACAGTTTTGAACGAACCGTTTTACGTGTAGCTACTGTGCGAGTGTATGGCAGCATTGTCTTTGGAATCAGTATTGAATGTAATCGCTGGAACTTGTGTTTACATGTGACCAGTATCTTTGAAGTCCGGTGCTTTACGAGAAATAAAAAATAATAATAATTTTGAAAATGTGTCTGGAACTAATTTTTTCTAATGTAATTAACCACGAGAGATACCTAATAAGTTCTTATCTTAACATTTTTGGTCATTTTCAAACAGTAGAACGGAGACTGGAGTGACAATTCCGTGTGTTACTGAAATATTTGCAGTGGAATTACTGTAGATAACATACTGATGCCCAGCGTTCAAACCACAACAGCCACGTGTCCGATCCATCTTCAAATTTGCATTATTTTACTTCCATGTATACGAGTTTGTTTACAGAACCTACAATCAGGTCTGAGATGTGTTCTTGATGACCCGTCAGTGTGGCTGTGCACTTCAAGGCGCCGCCAGTCTGGATCGGGGGAGGAGGGGAGGGGGGTACAACGGGACGAGCTTCGACTCCTGAACCCTGCGTATGAGGCTTCTTGATTGTGGTTTTAGGTGGTTTCCCGTAATCACTTAGACGAATTCTGGGACACTCCCTAATCTCCGCCTTATAAACTACACAATTCACAAACATAGATACACTTACCACACAGAATACGAGTTACACATATTGCAGACGAATGTTAACACAAATATTCGTTCGTTTAGGATGAACTTTCCGGATCCAACAAATCTGGTTTCACTCTCATCCCGTTCTTGATTCACACCAGCATTCCACACTGATTGTAACAGGAAGGGGGAAAATGGTTCTTGAGGAGACATCGGTGTATATTCCAAAAGGAGATAAATACAAACATTGTTTTGTCAGACTATCTCCCAAATACAGGAAGCTACCACATGTGATACCCGACATTAAAATACAAGAATATGACTATTTTTTGAACAACTTTAGGCAGGATTTAATGCATCTGCATGATTGTATCATCATATTACAACTCCAGCTTCCATCTAAACGTGCAGCACTATTACGCCCACAGAAAGCGAATCGCTTTTCGGAATAATAAAATCGTTTTACGGATGTGTCAGTCCACGTTTATGTATATATGCAGGTTGTGTTCTAGAACTTCAGTAATGTTAGCATCTTTTCCTTTCAAAATTTGTTGGCTGTTAGTTCGTACGGCAGAACACTACAGAATGGGAGTCATATGGGTGTTACTCTGATTTTATACTGTCCTAAGTTTTTTTGTTTTGTTTTGTTTTGCTTATTTAGGTAAACTAATAACCATCACTCACAGCAGCCTGACAACCCCCCCTCCCCACACCCTCTGTCCCCACCCTCGGATACTGTAATAACGAAATTTGCGCTTTGTCTTACTTTTCCTCCTTTCTTCAGTTGCTGCCCCTTCACAAACTGTGCATTAATGAGTTGTTCTTTTCCTCATTTCAATTTTTAAAGGTTTTATTAAATTAGACATATTGACATAAAATATAAAAAAGAATAAATTTACTTTACTCGTAATTTTGTTGGCGACTTAATATATTCACCCTTGACGCCTTCCCTAATCTCGAGAATTAAAAATCGCGTCAGAATTGTTGCGCCTTACCCGCACAGGACAAAGTATTTCAAGTGAAATCTTAACAAAGCTATAAAATAATGTCAATCTACTCTTCTTCCACGTGATTAGTGTAAGTAAATTAAACTTGGATGGCAGGTTGATTTTATCAAAGTCGTGCAAAGAGAGCGGTGCGAAGAAAATTGTTTACCTGACGTTCGTCAAATGGAACAAGTGATGTTGCAGCACAACCAACTAATTGAGCAAATCGCTGTTATTAGTATATTTTCAGCTTTCGAATATCACTTTAAAAGATTTTTAATTACAATTAATGTTACTATGATACTGTTATGGGTTCTTGGAAAATTTCTAATTTTTATTTTTAACGGTGATACCTTCATTGAGGAATAATTTTTGATTTGAAAATCCTATAACTAACAGTTTAGCTACATTTGGACGAACTAGGTTTTGCTAGCTGACAGTGGATAACAATTTCAGATTTCTAGAGCTAATTCTAATCCAAACAAGACTTCCATTGGATCCGATATAGATGCTGCAAGAACTATTTAGAAGAAGATGACTGGAATTGTAGTCATTTCTGAAATTAGTGTTACATTTTGTAAACATTGCAAAACCTGAACCCTAGGCTGCACATTTAATCTATGTTAACTTGCTAATAACAAGACTCGGTAGGAAACAGGATTGGTAGACATTTGAAAATGTGGATTAGTATGTTTACAATTGAACATTAGAGCAACGTGCAATTATACTGTGTCTGAATTATTCACATAGCAAGCCATGTGCCCTTGCAATATAAATATTACTTTTTAGGATGTATTTGCCAGAAATTTACTACGTGATTTCTTTTATTAAAAACTGAATCTGTCAACAGCAAAATTTTAGTTACACATACACTATAGACTGAGAGTATTTCTGGTTCATATTTCGTGAGCCGTAACGCTTGGGGCTGGCAGTATAGAGGACGCGGGTTCAAATACACGTCCAGCCATCCAGATTTCTGTTTTAATGGTTTCCCGAAATCACTCCAGGTGACTGCTGGGATGGTTCTTTCAAAATTTCTTCCAGGCACCTCCAATGATCTCATTTGCATTAAGCCATAATAAAAAAAGGAAACTATGTGAAAATTGCTGATGCTAATAGTCTGTACGGTCAGTCTGGAACTGTGCACAAAATGTAGTAATTAAGAATCACTGAAACGTACCACTGTATAGGATTAGTATACAACTAGCTTGAAATTATTTAACGTTTGATTTCACAAGCGACCAAAGTGAACATAATAAGCACGAACATCATATTCCTTCGACCTAAATCTCCACTGACTTAATTGTTTTGTTGCATATAAAGCTTACGGCATCGGTCAACTGCTTCCACTTGTTACTGCGTGTGGCTAACTTCTTTACTTCAATTCAGTAGTGTGTATCATTTATCTAGTATTCGCCTATTCTGCGGCTTCTGCGGCATTACAGAACTAAATCTGTGGGGAGGAGCACGATGCTCATCCAATAGCGGCGGCTGTTGTTTTTTTCCTTGAGGTTGACTGAACCGTGCGGTGCGTTATCGCTGATTTCGCCGGTTTACGCAACTTCCCTTTCTTCTGTTCGACAGCGCAAGATAATACTGCATACTGATGATCTACTAAACTTAATCCTGCTCCTTCTACAGAGAAATTATCAACGAAACGGTACTTTAAACTGTGTTAATGTCTTGTACAAGAAGAGCATATTAATTTTGATTCAATATTAAATTTCTGATATAATATTAAACATTAATAGTGATTTCACTGCCGGTAGCAATATCAGTAGGTGTATTTTGATCTGCTCTGTGAAAAGTAACTTTGAAGAAATAGTCAACTAATGATATTGTGCAAACATTTTTCAGATGGTTTTGTCAATAATTTTTTGCTTTCGTCGAAACTTGTTGGTATTTTAGTTTTAGTTAATGTTAATCACGATTTTTCCAAAAAGTTTGTATGTGAGTGAAATCATTTGGTCTTTCCTGCTGTTCCTGACAAGAATTGTTTCAAGCTTGGAAAAAGAGTAAGGTTCAAGTATAGTATAGTAAAACTAGAATCAATTAGGGATTAAAGCTTTTCTAAATGAATTGTATGCGTGAGATTTAATTACGCAGAAAGTTGGTCTTCGAAGCGAAGAAGTTCACATGCATCGTTATTCTAAAAGCAAGGTGAATTTATCTTTTAAGTCAACAATATTTCTTTCTTATCTGTTTCTGATAATTTACGATAGTTACCTTGCTTTTAGTATCTTTAAGCGTTTTATGTTTTGTTAGCTACGAGCTTGATCAGTTTTGGAAATATGCACCTCATTTTTATACTTAACAAATTATGTTTCTGGCAAAGTACGATAATTACCTTGTTTTTAGTAAATATATTTAAGGGTTGTATGTTTTGTGAGATACGAGCTAAAATTTCGAATTGGTTTAAATCTTCTAGAAGTAGATATTTGTTTCACACATATGCGTTTAACCTTTGAACATTCTTTTGCCTCTCTCTCAACTACTTAATCTCCTGTCTCCATAGCCAACAATAAAATTGAGAGCAGGACTCGCATTTCGATAGCAAGTTGGAGGAGATCGTTTAATGAATGCTGTTGTAAATACTCTTGATCCGTGATTTATGGCTATTCATTCTGATTTGTAATTCTAATTCCAATTCATACACGTTAGTTAAACTGTTTTCATATCCATTTCATGGGATCAAGCGAATACCAATATCGTTCGTATTTCGTAATAAACGTATGAAGACTATTTCAAGCCTGCTGTAGTTTGCAGTCAACAAGGTTTCACTCAGAAAAAGATACTTAAATTCCGGTCGTTTTCGGGTATAGGTACAAACCAGTTTGAATAAATTATTTAAGAAAAAAAGTGGTTGCTGCAACAACACGTTGTCAGGGAATGTTATCGCAGTAGCCACTTCTGCCTACCACTTCACCTGACGAAGACAGCGAAGATAACTGTCGTAGCGTCGTGCATGGCACAACTTATCTGGCGGAACAGCAAAGAAGAATTTTTAGTAGTTGTTGAATTTCCTGTACTCGACTGCTCCTGTTTAAATGAACTATAAATTGAGTATTTAAAAAGAAACTAGATAAAAAACAGAAATACAAGCCAAAACTATCTCTTCGATCAGAAGTTTTAGATTGCAAAATACAATATTATAAAATTTCGTTATTATTATTATTAATTTAATTGCGATGGAGCTAACCCTCCGGTGCCAATTCCCAGAGTCATCTAATTACACCATTTTACATTATTTTTAAAATTTTCTTTTATTGTTGCTGTGTTAAATTCTCCCCACCCCCTCCCCCCGCCTTTTCACATTTCTGATTTTCAAATTTTAATTTTAAATTCCTTAAGCATTTTCGGTATATTATTCATAACTTCACTTGGTAATTTGTTCCAATCTCTGACACAATTTCCAACAAAAGAAAACTTTCCCACTCCCTTATGTATGAAATCGAGCGCTAGCTTGCGGTCATGATCGCCTTTCCCCTACCATGCACCATTGGTAATTCTTTGACCGATATCCCATATCTTCCTTCGCTCTGAGATCTGTCGAAACTGAAATTCATGTGCGTGAAATACATCAGTATTTGAGAACTATGATACTAATGAGGTAAATGACAACATATATATTCACTTTTGTCGAATAACGCACACCCTGGAAAAAATTTCAGTAGTGGAAGTAGATATTTTCTCTTATGGAATGGAATAGATTAATTAAAACAATTCACTTAAAATGAAGGCAGCGTAATCATTTTCGTGACATTTAAAATATAGAAACTGTTCAAAACCGGGTTTCTAGCTGTGTCCTAATGTAAACAGAAACTGAACACCGAACCTGGTGGGTGAGTTGAAACGCTCGAACCTGCCATTCGAAAAAACGCGGTTTTCAATGGTATAGCGAAAACACTCTAAGCTAATGCCGGGATGGTTCTTTCAAAGGGCCATGGCAATACTTTCCCGATCCTTGTCTTCATTTCTCTGACGCATCTAATAATGTCAACGTCGACTAGGCCGTAAAGCCATAAAGTGAAACTGAAGTACTTCAGATTCTCTGCGAATAATTTGAATAAGGAGATTAGAACACATTTGAATTTATATGCAGTTCTTCAAGGCGAGAAATAAGACTTTCCAACGTAGAAACTGTATCAATGATAATGGTTAGTCATTTTATGTCCATTTCATTTCGAAAAATGAACTTCTATCTTCAAATCTTCATAAAACTATTTTTCAATTTACTGCTGAATTTAAATAACTCAGGACAACAGTAAATTTATCCCACCCGAGATCTGCGTCTCATCTTTTGGTAATTTCCAATGAGAAAATTGACTTACAAACATCAAATTATCCACCCATTCCTCTCAGGATTAGCGTAGCTGCCAGTATTGGAAAACAGATAATGGACTGGCCTTACAAATCTGAGGACAGGAATACTTACTTGCTCGGGTGTCGACAGTTGGACGCTCGCCTCAGCCAGCGAGTTGTCCCTGCTCAAGGAGACGCCTGTCTGCGCAGGACTCCCCGGTTATCAAGGTCGAGTAGCGCATGTCCTACACAGAGGGTCCTTCTTCCCGTGTGAACCAGCAACCTGTTCGACAAATATGTGTACGCGGCGCGGCGTTCCTCTGATGCACGCGCTGTGTGTGTGCTAATTTTACTGCACTCTGCAGAGCGCCTCCCCCTCAGATACCGCGCCTCGGGTCAGCATGGGTGATGCAGTTTCCCCAATAAACGTCCATCAGGATTAACCTTCAACGGATATTTCGGTATGGGTCAAACTTTAGTTCTCATCTCGCAATTTTACCTACAGAAAAACCAAGGACCTATTCGCATCAGATTCTTTGCATTAATAAAGTTCTCTGATTATTGGGAAAAAATAACGAGGAGTAACAGAATCTGTCAAACTGATATTACCTCTACGACGATAGAGTGTACGGTTTAATCACATATATTACACGTCTAAATCGTAACAAACTATTCATACGCCTTTTAATAGTAAAATTTTCCAAGTGAAATGATTATTCCTGTATTCCGTATTTTTTTAATTCTAAAATTTAACGTTACTGATGTGATCATTGAAAGGTTGATACACGAGATAGTACAGTGGA
Source organism: Vandiemenella viatica (assembly GCA_031002005.1). Classification (NCBI taxonomy): domain Eukaryota; kingdom Metazoa; phylum Arthropoda; class Insecta; order Orthoptera; family Morabidae; genus Vandiemenella; species Vandiemenella viatica. The sequence continues at coordinate 138,017,479 of JARYHS010009186.1, forward strand.
TAATTTGTTTGAGTCTCTCTCGACAGAACTTGCGTTTAAGTCACGATCGATTTTTCCGAATTCAGTTCTGCTGATCATTACCGTAGCTCATTACAAATTTATTTGCTCCCAAGGAGAACGAACTCTTTACCCTTTTTGGTTCTCCTAGTGGAGTTGCTTCGATTTATTAATAAGTATCTTTTCGGCTGTGGCTTTCACCGGAGGACTATCCTATGCGAGGAGCAAGAGAATCCAGTCAATGACCACTGAAGTCTTCGTAATCAGAGAATGAACTCTGTTCACCCTTCAATTTGAGCAATAAATCCTTTAGCAACTAACATCAAGAGCAGGAAATCTGTGTATGATACCTTGTCAAATAGGCACGTAAAATCTAATTAGGTTTAATTTTGTTTCTAAAATGATAGAATGATATTATTTGTCTATTTCACCGAAAATAGGACACTGCTTTTAAGAAAATTGTTAATTATCGCTGAATTTGATGAATACAATAAAGCTGATCATTCTGACGGTAAGCTTTTAAGTGAGACATTAGTGAACTTATCATAAATTAGCAATCGTTGGGTTTAGACGTGAAGACAGTTAAGTGTGACGAATTGACCATTAGGGTCAAATGTAATCAAGGTATCGCCGAGACATAGGAGTGAAGCAGTTAGTTGAAGGTTCGAATATTGAACGAAATATTTATTGCATTCTTCTCAGTCGTCCCTATATCTTGAGCATGTCATCGAGGACACCATTCCTCCATCTCCTTTCCGCCAGATGATCTGCTTCAGGAAACTAAATCAAACACTTTCACTTCTCCATCTCACCGGAGTCGCGTGTTTGGTATCATACCTGCGATGTTTGCGTCGTGCTGCAGTTGTACAAATGTACAGAATTCGCCACATTATTCCGGCCGCGTCCTACATAGGGTCAAAGATTTTCAGCAATAACTGTTGTCTGAATAGTCCGTTACACTCTCGTTCCTGAATGTTCAGCGTCTCACATCCCTACAACACTACTAGTTCTGTTACCATGAACATTATCCATAGGTATTGAATTTGCAAACCATGCTGTACACTTGCCAAACTATCCGCCGCAGGAGTTGTGCACGTCTTTATCTGACCTGTATGTACTCTTTATTTCATTCATGAGAACCTCGAGCTTGACAGTTGCCATGTACTTATTGCGTGGTTCATCTAATTCGGTATTCTTCTTGGAGTTTCTTTCGGCATATCTCAGGCATTGTCTTCTCGAGCGCATGATTTAAGAAACTGGTAATAAGCCGTCGCATTATCTCTGCCCTGTGATGGTGTCAAATTGCTTCATTAGCGCGTTTTCCAGCTTTACCTGCTACCCAGCCAGGCCAATGGCATTCGGACAAACTTTCTAGCAGCTTCGGATTCTTTCGGGAAACTGAAGAGAATCTCAGTGTGGATACCATAGTATGGTTCCTTTTAGCCTAAGAATAGCACATGCTTCATTATCTGCTGAGGACAGATCACACCGAAAGTTAGTTTTCTAGTCGCCAATCCCTTCTTATGCTAAGACAGTAGGAGAAGATCTTGCAACAGATATTAGTAATAGCGATTCCGTGGTAATCACTACATTTCTCCGTTCTTCTTGTCAATCCTAATTAAAAGAGGGATGAGTGGAGGCGTGAAGCGTGGTGTCGCACGAGAAGCTGAAGGCCGAATGAGGCTCCAATTGGAGACACTTGCTGGGGCTCCCTCTGCCTCTCAGCATGTGGCGTGTGTGGATGGATCCAACTCTTCTGCTGTGGGTGACGAATTCGTCGGCGGCAGCATCAGTAAGTATGTTATGGCAGCTCATAGAATGCATCAAAGGCGTTATTCATTACATAAAGTATTCAAACTCAATGCAGGTAATTAACGGTTAAAAATGGTTTCTTATTCCTGATTAATAGTGTCAGCCGGGGTCAGGCAAATTTTAGGCATCCTTTGTTTTCTCTTTTTCCAATAAGTAGCAATGAAAGAGTTTCAAAACAACATTTTTATTTCTATTACTGTTAAATATTTTTTCGGAACTGGTGTCTAATTTCTAACATTATTTGATTCCAAATTGAATAAGTCCAGTACATTTCTATGAGACCTATTTCTTAAATAATGTTGGTACTGCTCACTACGTTGCTTCCAACTTGTTTAAAAGCTAGCAGTTTAAGGGGAGTGCGAAGATGTCAGATGCAAAAAAAATAGATTGAACCTTCCTCTCCAAGGGAAACTTTGATTAGCACTATAATCGTCGTAGATGTGGGGTTATTGCTATTTACTTCCGCACTATCCTATACTGCGGGAATGACAAACTGTGGAAGCCATTTCCCGTAAATTAGATTTTTTGAAATTTAAGAATCATTTTCTTAAAAAGTACTCGAAAAAGGAAGATAATTCTTTTATATGTTACTCTTTTTGGTCCAAATTACATTTCAACATAGACTAATTGTAATAAGTCCAGTAGTTAATATCATATTTAATAAAATACGAATTTTTTCTTAAAAAATTCGTTGTTTAAAAATAAATTATTAAAAAGAAAATTGAAAAGATAACAAAATATCCATGCGTATTAACTTTAAAACTGAATCGCTTTATATATTGATAAAGTTTCAAGTTAGTGTATTGAAAAACTTCCCCATAAATGTTCCTCAAAGTTTATCATTTTTACATTGGCAGCTCCCCTTATGTATTAAGTGTGGAAGATTTCAAAATTCGTATCTTTGCAAAATGATAATGCAAATTAATTGTGATTAATACCAACCTTTCGAATGGGCAAAATCCTTGCTTCTATAAGCTTGTTATTTTTTCAAAAGATAACATAAAACAATATGCTTTAAGTTATTTTGCGAAATGGAGCCCCTCGTTTACAGTGCATTGTTTTTATGTTTCTCGTAGATTATCTGTTCTTTGAGGGAGAAAAAATTTCTGCTATAGTTTTTTTGTTGGTCGTCAGCGCTGTTCGTTCTCTTTTTATTTCAATAGGAACTAACCTCTAAATTTTTATTCAAAATTAAAACGACGCTCTTACATATGAAGTTCGGACAGTTTGAGGCAACGAACTTGTCTTATCTTCAAATCTATTGGTATATTTTCTTTATCTTGCAACATTTTATTTGTTCAGGTTTACAGAGGTTTGAAAGATGGAAGACAAATGAATAGTGTGTCTTTAGAGCAATGATGGAGAATGTTATAGGAGGTGTGGCTGAGAAGAAGTAATGAATGTACGTAAAAATGTTTATGTTAGTAAAATGAATTACTGTGATTACTAAGTCAATCTGTGACGAAGTTTTTAATAAACGAAGATTTCTCTCAATCCAATTAGGATTGCAGAAATGGACTAATATTATAAATATCACAACAACAATGATTTTATTTTTGTGCTTCTTATGAAAATGGTTGTGGATTAAGTCTTCTACGCAATGATTGAACATTATGATTGAACAAACAAAATAGTCAGCCGCGAATAAACTGAAACTTGTGCTAGAAGATTACTGGAAGCTTCGGGAGAAACGTTGATGCAATTAAACAAGAAGAAAACTCAACTGAACACCCGACTGGAGGAAAAAGGTATGAATTTGCAACTACGAAAACAGTTGTGTCAACGAAAGTTTGCACACTGCAATGTCAGTTGTCATTCTGCACCAGGCTGCATTTCAAACTAACCACATCTTCCGTTAGTATTTTTTCTTGAAAATCCAAACATCTACATTAATATATTCATCTCTCAATCTACAGGTAAATGGGACTATCACTTCATAATATTATGTTACTGCAGTCGGTGAGGTACAGCGGGTCCTGGATCGGGATCTGGTCCCCGCACCGAGCGTGGTGGGTGATTGGTTAACGCTCTGGCCTCGCATTCGGGAGGACGGTTGTACGTATCCCAGTCCGGGCATTCAGATTTAGGTTTTCCATGGTTTCCCAAATCACTCCAGACAAATGCCGGGATGCTTCCTTCAAAAAAGGCCATGGCCGAATTCCTTCCCGTTCCTTGTCCCCGGTCCCATCCCGCCTCTAATGACAACGCCGTCGACAAGGCGTAAAGCAATTAAAAAAAAAACTGAATGCTCGGACAGTCCCTAATCTTCGCCTCATGACCTACACAACACGCAAAAAAAAAAAAAAAAAAAAAAAATAAAAAAAAATACACCTATCTCACATATAACTTAGTTCTACGTTTCGCAGACAGATGGCAACAAAACACATAATCTTTCGGAAGAGTAAATGCTCCGGACCTGATATAAAAGTTGAAAGGATTTTTATCAAAGAAATAGCGCAAGAAAAAAATGCTATGAGCACTTAATCTCATAAGAAAAAAAGTGAACGTTTTCGTTTGAAAAGAGACTGGATTAATATTATTACTACCATTATTTGTTTGCTAACGGAGGAATTAACACCTGTAGAAGACCGCGCAACTAGCCGTCGAAATATAGTGTTTCTGCAATACAATCCACCTGTGAATATTTCACTTTTACATTACATTTAGGTTTTTTAATGCTTGTTGTTAATAACGCGGGTGATGCTAGTGTTCGATATTATTTCATCGCAGATGTAGCACGCAGTGTTGGAGCCAGTTGGTGTGATCTCGTTGCTGCCGGTTTGGGCGCGAGTGGAGATAAATGGCCTTCTGATCCCGCGGCGCGCGGGCGATAACTTGCCCTGTTTATTATTTCTGAAAGGAAATGGCTTCCCGAGATAGCTGCGCGACGCTTCATATGGTCCGATCCACGCTTCCGAGCAACACCGGACCCTAACTTTGTGTCTCCTTTGGCCTTCACACGCACACGTCATTAGTGTCTTCACCACTTTTAAGTTTGTTATTTCACGATTCGTAAATATAAACTACTACCAATACATGAACCAAGCTGTTTCTTAAACCTCATTCTATTGTGCCTGGATTGGAAATCGTGGACTGGTGTCTCAGAATTGACCTTGGCTTTATAGAAATAAGACCTTTGCTTCCCTAAAATGTTTAAGGCGTAAAAGTTCGATAAGGATAAAAAAAAAATTGGATGGATTCCAAGGCAGAAGAGGAAAGAAATCTGCTCCGAAGTGTTCTGAGGAGAGGTGGAAGAACCATGGTGAAATCATGAAGGTGTATTAGATAGAACGGAAAAAAATCAACAACAAAGGATGAAGAACTGAAAATGGAACCTGGTCCTAGAATACTGAAAGATGAAGAAATATTGGATACTGGATAAATACTGCATGTATTAGATACGTTCGTCCAATACACCGTATCCATGCGTAGGTGAGATTGTTAGGCTCTCCATAGCATCTTTCTGTGGAGATGGCCAAGCCTAATTGTCATTGAGAGTGTGGAAGTTCGAGAAGAAAAAACTGAACAGAAATACAATATCTACCTGCAGTTTTTTAAAAATTTTTTTAAATCATTCGGCTACTTAGGCCACACAGCCAGCCCGAGTATGATTATTATGAAACTTCCAGTCTTTCAGTTTCTTAGATATAGATATCACAGGACGTACACGACAGTAACAAACCCAACAGTTGAGCACCCATCCGTTCGTCCGGACGCGAAACGGCGACCTTCGGTACACGGAACTAGTACTTTAGCCCATAAGCTACCGGGGCCGGCCCCTACCAGCTGTATACCTTCTTCTCCTCACCCTTTTTTAATCCGAACTGTGTACTCACAAAGTGGCAATGGACAGTTTGCTGCGATAAGCAGATATTTCTACCCTGCAATGAAAGGTTAATAAATTATTTACCGAGCTTAGTGGGTGTACTGTAAGGCCGGCATTACACTGTAAAAGATATTTTATAAAATATTTTACAGTGTAATGGGGCATATTTTATAAAAGATTTCTTTAATAAAACTTCTTTTATAAAATGTTATTCTTTGGCATTAAATTTTATAAAAGATTTCATCATCCTGCCAAAGTAAACAAAGAGAATGGCGCAAGCAAAGTGACCGACTTTAGGACTGCCGAATCCATGAAAATCTTGATTTCTAAGTATAAACAGAAGAAAATGTACACTCAAAAACATGTAGACTACAAGGATAGGAATGATAAGGTTGACATTCAAAGATTGTGAAGTTAATTAGCTCTATGAAAGAAGGCTGTTCCATCGATGACGTGAAAAAGAAAAATAACGGGTTAAGAAGCTAGTACTTGTGAGGTATCTGGAATAATATCGGAGGGACCGCGCTGAGTGAGATCCGCAACCAGCAGTTGGGTAAAACAGCGCAAATATGGACATCCAATAGTAAATATCGTTAGGTTCGGGTTAACAATTCTGATATAGAAATTTTTGAATATAGAGCGGTAAGAATTTATTGGACCTAAGCTGTAGATTCGACCATATATTTTATATTATGTCTTTTCCTCACATATCAGCTCTTTCACTAAACTTTGATGAATTTCTTTCATATCAATTCTTGCAATGCACGATCTCACCAAAATAGGTCTACTCCTCTTTTTTTCCCTCCAATATAACACATATTGTGACAGCTGCACGTAGTGCGGCTGTACAAGCTTATTAGTTTACTTCATTCATTTCAGAGAACTGTGATAAAAAAATTTATGTAGTTCAATGGGCCTGATAAATGTTTTATAAAAGATCTTTAACGAAAATCTTTTACAGTGTAATGCTGGCCTAAAGCTTGGGACTGACATTCGGGAGGACGCGGTTTGAAATCCTCAGCCAACAATCTCGATTTCGGTTTTCCATGGTTACCCTAAATCACTTCAGGCGAACGCAGTGATAGTTCTTTGGAAAGGCCGTGGCTGAATTCCTTCCCGTTGACTGCCCCCCCAATCTGCTTCCAGCTCTAATGATTTCGACGTCGACTAGTCGTAAAGCCTGAAGCAACAGTAAACTTTCCTCCGAACTGAGCAATGATTTCAGAACAACTGCTATACCTGTATAAACAAGGATACCAGTACAAAAACTCCCGTGTGTTATAATTGTGGTCCAGACTGTTTTCCATCCTCACCACTACCCCCGTGCATCCTAAATACCGAGCGTGGTAGTGTAACGGTTAGCGTTCTGGCCTCGCATTCGGGAGGACGGCGGTTCGAATCGCCGTCCGGGCATCCAGATTTGGGTTTTCCATGGTTTCTCCAAATCACTCCAGGCAAATGCCGGGATGCTTCCTTCAAACGGCCATGGCCGAATTTCTTCCCATTCCTTGCCCCCCCCCCCCCCCCATCCTTTCCCGTCTCTAAAGACCTCGCTGTCAAGAGACGTTAAGCAGTTAAAAAAAATAGCTTCCTAAATGTAACTTTCCCATTAGTTTATGTCACGCAATAAAGATTGCACGGATGTACTGCCGGATTGTGTTGTGAAAACAAGGTATTTCACAACACATTTCGACGAAGCATCTGTACCGATACAGCCGACCAGTAAAGATGTTTTCGCACCTGAGGAAGACGACGGAGCTAGTAGTCGAAATATCGTGTTTTTACAATACAATACTGCGGCACCCTCGTGAAAACTTTATTGCATGATATAAACTTATGGGAAAGCTACATTTAGGATGCACTGGGGTAGTGGTGAGGGGCTGTGGTTTTTAGGCGGGTTTCGGCAGCCATCAAGGCGAATGGTGTTACGGCGTCATTCTCCGCTTCATAAACTACATATTTCACAAACAAAAATACTCCAATCACACACAGAACATCGGTACAAGTACTGTACTTCGGTCAAGCATTCGGGAGGATGCAGGTTCGTATCCCCGTTCGTCTATCCAGATATTGGTTTTCCATGTTTTCCACAAATAACTTAAGGGAAATGGCGGCATGGTTCCTTTAAAAAGGCAATGGCCAAATTCCTTACCGTTCCTTGCCCCCAGTCCTGTCCCGCCTCTAATCATCTCGACGTAGACGAGGCATGAAGCTTTAAGCAAAAAAAGGGCATCACTTCCCCATTAAATCAAAGTACGACTTGGCAGTAGGTATAATTTGCTTGGCATCAGCAAAGATATGCAAACAAAAAACTCATCAAAGGCAGTCGACTTCAAAATTTTTGGAAAAGGACAAGAAGAAGACAGTTCATTGAGTGTAGTTCTGTATGTTTCACATTGCAATCGTAGCGAGTATCTCTCAGAAACTGAGGCGACCAACAACCCTCGTAAGAACCGTGACGATAATCGCCCAAGTTTCCCCGTCTGTGATGAGCGCGCTTAGTAAACGGCAGTTGCGGAACTCCGCAAGTCTGAAGTGGGTGTTGGGAGTGCCGAATTGCCGAGAAGCCGTACGAGAGGCGGCATTACTCAATTACGGGCGGGTTTTTGCGTCCGACCGCTGACGCCACCGCCGCTTTTTGCGTCGCTCGTTCGACGACAGGATCTCTCATTAACCGGGAGACGGCACCTGTCACAGCTGCCACGCGAAACGTGTAACCACATACTACTGTGCAGGTGGGCTGCGAGACTTAGAAACATTGTCGATGTTCATGCGATGTGGGCAAATTGCTTCCAGGAAACAAAAACGAAGGTCGATGGTCCACTGTTAAGATCTCCCACAATAATTAAGAACAGCAAACAGCGAAAGCTTGGGACCGAGCGTCGTGGGTGGGCGGTAACGCTCCGGCCTCGCTTGCGGGAGGACGCTGGTTCGAATCTCCGTACGACCACCCAGATTTTGGTTTTCGGTAGTTTCCCCAGATCACTACAGACGAATCCTAGGATGGTTCCTACAAAAGGCCATTACTGAATTCCTTACCGTTCCCAATGTTTCCCCGCTTCTAATGACCTTCACTTCGGCCGTAAAGCCAGAAATAAAAAAAAAAAAAAAGTCTTGAAAAACTGTAAACCTGTTGTGAAACTATAAACAACCAGCGGTGCGACATTGGCACCTATAATACTCTACTAAGCTGTTTTTGAGCAGATTTAGATTTCAACCAAAGTTCTTGAATATGCTTCAGTATGCATGCGTTGATATAATTTTTGCGTTCTCCTTCATTTATTCAACCAGAGTCTCTGTTATTAAATTAACGAAACACAAATGTCTCAAAACGTTTCTTACCACCGTACATTTTTTTTTTTTTAATCCATCATTTCAAGAATACGTATAATTAGTATTTTATAAGTGCATTGAATTTCCACCATTTTTACTACACTATATTTAAAATGATCTTAATTTTTGTTCCTTTATGGAATCTTTGGCGCCGACATTTTTTTCACTGAATTGTCGTGATCCAAACAACTTGGAGAGGGGGGAGTGAGAATATTTATTTGGTTTCTGACTACTGGTCAGAGGCTGTAAAATGTTAGTGGTTTTCCATTTACGACAAAGTCTATAGAGTACTACATTCTTGTCAGTTCACACCAGGATTATGTGTATCTTCGTATGAATCCCGCCACTGAATTCATGACACAATTTAAATATTCTCGTACCAAATTCGTGGTAATCGGTTTAAAACAACAACGTTTTTTCGATACTAGAAAAAGGAAAGCTGTTTTCGTTCTCTGAAAGCGCAGTACTCAGATCACAGAATTTTTAAGACTGGTTATTAATGTTACAGTAACGAAGGGACTAGGACGGAATAACTTCCTGATATTTATAAAAAAATGATGAAGACCCTCAAATGGGTTGAGTATATCAATGGAGTTTCTTTATTTTGTCGTATGGTTACCAGTATACTGGGACTACTATGAGGTAAAGCAGGATATATTGGGCAGTTTGATTAATTTCGTTCTTTAACACTTAGAAATTAAACTAAAATAAGGAACACTTAAAGAGAATAGTATTAACCCTAAATAATAGAAACCCAAGTCATGACAATGCTGACTGCTATGGACATTAATGCTTAGGTCTTTCAAATAACGTCGTAACAGTATTATTAGATAATCTTCATCATTATTAATTGAAAAGCTCACAACCCACTAAAAGTGAAGAAGTTTGAAATTTTTTATTTCACTATTTGTGCGAGTTTATTTTTATCACTCTGCCCTTTTTATTTCAGAAACAACTGTTCAGGAAATGCGTTCACAATTTTCTGTGATACGTAGTCTCCTAAAGAACTCAATAAAAATATGGTGACTGATCTAGAGTGTTTATGGCTGACGACAAAAAATAAACGAGAAATTTTATCATATTTTATTCTCCATTAGATAATTTTTGCGACAAAATAATCATATATATCATTTGATAGAGAATTTTGCGACTGGGGTAATAAATATTTCTGGAAAATATTTATAGTTATTAAAAAAATTCTACGATAATTTTTAAAGTAATTATAAACTTGCTTTCATGTTGAGTTGAAATTAACACACGATGTAGGTATGGAACCCTGAACGCGCGGGGTTGTCTTACACTTGACTAATTTCTGCATTGTCTACGTGCAATGTGTTTTAAGAAACTCACGTCACAGTTGATGGTGCGAGGAAAAATATATTTTTTTTTCATCGTCCACTGTTTGGTACCACAGCCAAGACGAGAATCATAAAACCTGAATTAAACCACGAATTATTTTCTCATCAAGGATCGATATTGTCAATGGTGTTTGTACTCCGGACTAAAACAATAGAGACTAATGGTACCATCTGGCCATCTCTTCATCGTAATTCGTCCACTTGCTGATAAAAATTTACTTACTTCGGAAGATCTAATTATGTTGGGTTAGCAAAAGTTACGCCAAATTGTCTAACTAGATTATTGTCCACAACACTCAGGATACGCGATTACCGTATGTTAAAAACTGGCAGTCACAAACCTTACTCTTTGTGCCTACAACGCAAACGTTTATTGTAAATTTGTGTTTCACAGTCCTCTACTTCCGTGGTCTGTCCGGCGATATCTATTACTGGTTGCAGATAAATTCAAAGCTATCTTAATGTCTTGTCGTGCTTTTATTCTCCAGGCCAGCACTTTAGTATCTCCCCATACCTTTCAGACAGAAGACAAGTTAGTAACAAAGGTTAAGCACGTTTGTCAGTGACTGATTGAATCTTCTTTATTCATAACAATAGTGTTGAGTTTAGTGATGGACTCGCATGATGATTGGGTCTGTATTCTCTCCAGCAATCGACTGAACGCTGTTTGTGACAAAATTCTGGCACTTTTTGCAGTTGAAAAATCGTTACATACTGCCTAAGATCGTCCATGAATGAGTGCGAATACGCCGAAACTACCGATCTGTCCCTAGACTTAACGTAATAGTTCCTTCCCGGAGGCAGTATTGTGAATATAGAAGAGACATCTTTATGAGTTCCTACCGTGATATCTGGAAAATGACAAACCATTTCTCGAAGTTCCAACACTGGTCGTTCAGACTTTCTATTGGCAGCTGTAAGGAGAAATTCTATTGATATCAATCGTTTGGAGTGCATAAACAACCTTTGTGACATGCGCCTTTGTTGCAAATGAAGCGCTTGACGCCACAAAATATTCTATATAAATTAGTCCGTGTTCGAATTTCAGTTTTTGTATTACAGACACATTAGCCAACAAAATCGAGCCCGTATCTTGAAGGCATTACTTTTTTTTACTTATGACTTTAGGCCTCGTCGACGTCGAGGTTGTTAGAGGCGGGAAAGGACTGGGTGCAAAGAATGAGAAGGAATTCGGCGATGACCTTCTGAAGGTACTATTCCGCCATTTACCTTGAGTAGTTTAGGGAAACTTGGAAAACGCAAATCTGGATGGCTGGATGAGGAGGATTCAAACCAGATCCTCCCGAATGTGAGGCCAGAACGTTAGTGTTATCCCACCTCGCTCGATCAAGGCATTACATACGCCACCTGCAGGTTGATAATACCAAAGTCATATTATCACCCTGTGTAATATCTGAAATATTACTTTATTCTATTTCTATTCTTAGACATGGGAAACTAGAAACAAGTTAAGCTCAGAACCTCCTTTGTTTTCGTCTCCGTTTTTTGGTTTGGTTGTCGTTTTGAAAGTAAAATACTCTTTGATAGCCAAACTGTAATTAAATACACTTTTCCTGAACTTCTTTTCATACATTCTAGAATTACGTGGCCTCTTGACAATTATTCCAGGCCATCACAGCATCCTCTCTGGGTACTCAACATTTACAAACTGACAGGCTACTGCATCATCCTCGGAAATCGATAAACATCCGAACGGTAGGGTACATATTTAAATATGTTAAAATGAGACTGATTCAACTGTAAAGCCTGTTCCTGTTTGGTGGTTAACTGACGTTTATTTTAGGCAGTAGAACAGTGTCAACGAGCTTGGTGGGTGAGCCGAAACGCTCTGGCCTCGCATTCGGAAGGACGCAGGTTCGAATCCCAGTTTGACTTCCCAAAATCACTCCAGGTGATTGCTGGGATGGTTCACTCAAAAGGCTATCACCGAATTCCTTCCAGATCCTTCTCTCCATTCCTTTCACACCTCTAATGACTTCGATGACGTGAAGTAAAGCTGTAAGATAAAAAGAACCCTCTCACCCGCAGTTAGTACGATTCAACAGGCCCTTTAAAAAGTGAAAGATAATCTTGCTTTGTAGTTGGTGACGCTTTTATGGATTTGCTCAACTCCCAGGGGGCATCGTAGTACGAGGAGATGAAAAGCAAGTGCCTCAGAACTTAAGCAGACAATATTGGGAAGTAGGGGAAAGTGACTTGAATGCCTTGTTCGTTTAGTATGTTTTTGTATGTATAGGCCTAAGACTTTTTTTATTTTCAGGATGACTCGTAGTAAAATAAGAATAAGTTGTATATTTGTAGCACAGGAACCAGTTTTCTATACATATTATAGTTCTTCTGGCCGATGTTTGGACAGAGTACGACTAGTCAAATTTCGGGGCAGTCGACCAATAAAAGTTGTGCCATAGAAATAAAGTTTTACACGTTAGTGTACAGCAGGTGTTGGCGATCGAGTTAGGCGGTTGACAATGCGACAAAGAGAGCTAGCTGCTGTATGTCCCTGAACTGCCTAGCAGGCAGGCGGCCTTCACAACAGGTCCCGGACCGGCCCGCTCTGCTCGTCTCTAATTTCGGCAGCCCTGCCTGTGCTCCTCCACACGCACGTACAGTGCGTGCTCTGCATGTAGCCTGCCTCGCAGGGTGCGTAAATCAACGTCGGGGATCGCGGAGACTGACAGCTTGCAGCCACCTGAAAAAGAAGAAAATAACGCGCAGTAGTCTTCTGCTCTCTGTGCTACAAAAATTGATTGCTCTGCAGAGTTTTCATGCGAAAGGACAAAGGAAGCAGTGAGATTGTCATACTGTGTTTGCAATAATTTTGGCGCTGGCCATGATCCACAGTTGTTGCATAAATGTTTATGAATTAAACTCCGTCTATTAAGAACTGTTTTATTAATGTTTCTTTCACCAGACGCGTTTCGACCTTTTGGAGTGGGGCATCATCAGTAGTGGGAAACTTGTGGTGGCTATAACACATCAGTCCAGAATAGCACTTTCTGCCTTTATTTATTTATTATTTTTTTTATTTTTTTGGACTGGTATTCCTTTCTAAAATTTAACAAATAACAGAAAGTGTACGAAAGTTTATAGGGAGAAATGTTAAATTTTAGAAAGAAACACCAGTCCAAAATAATGCAGGAAGTGCTGTTCTGGACTGATATATTATAGCCACCACAATTTTCACACCACTGATGATGCCCCACTCCAAAAGGGCGAAACGCATCTGGTGAAAGAAACATTAATAAAACGGTTGTTAATAGACGGAGTTTAATTCATAAACATACTGTATTTGCTGTTAACACAGCAGTTAAGTTTCCTTATTAAGGTGCATGCTGACGCACAAGTCTAAAATCGAAATGGATCAGGGTGATTAACAAAAATGTAAAAATTAGTCTGAAAGTATCATTTGATAATTGGTTCAAATAATTATTAATAAATTAGATTATTGCAGTGAAAACCGTTCTCGGGCCTCCCACCGGATAAGCGCGTCAATTTGATATGACGTTTCGAAGTCGGTCTCCGAGTTCGTCTCCCGGCGAAATACCACCAAAGGCCAGAGAACGTTTCACATATCTGTTACACCAGTAAAAACCTCCATTCTTTCAAGATTGTTGCTGTCTTAGAGTTAGGGTTTTTGAAACTGGTTTACTTATCTCTTCAGTGATATTCTTCACCTGAACAATGATAAGCTCCTTCTCGTATTTATAATAAAAGCAGGTAGCTCCAATGTAATTCCTTATGGTGTTTGCAGAATAGTTTATAGGAACAAATTATGAGTTCGTTGGAAATAGCAACAAAAATTCAGATATCTAAAACATGTAACACCACTATGTTACACACTGTAGCAGATTAGTTAGTGCAAATTTAGAGTGATGTATCCTAGTCAAATAGTTTTCTTAACAGAACTCTGTATGTGAGCAGTCAACGTTCGGGCCTTGCATTCGGAAGGACACGGGTTGGATCGCTGACCCAGATTTCTTTTTTTCATGATTTGTAGAAATCGCCCTGGACGAATGCTTGGATGGTTCCTTCAAAATCATGTGGCTGATGTCATACCCATTCTTAACTCTAATTCGACGAGCTATTCAGTCGTAATGAAGAAAAGGAAAGCTTTCCAGTGCTTCAACAAACTTATATAATCCTGTTCCTGTGTCTGATGTAACTGGAAGAAATATTGCTCCTTGCTGTTTGGTACTATATCACACATTAAAGGGGAAATTACACGGATGCAGCTAGTCTAATAATCTAAAATAATAAAACAATTAAATTGGGATCGGGAGAAATTAGCTCTATATATTTTATTTTAAAGTTGAGTGACGTCACAAAAAGGGGAGGGGGTCTCACGAATGTGACTACTTGTGGTATAAAATTTTTGTGTTCTAATTTATGGATAGCCCCTTAGTAAAATGAGAGTTCATCACGTTTTGTCATCCTGTGGTCCGTTCCAGAACGTAATATACATTTTTAAGAGAAAATTGCCTATGAAGGAATACCGCCCCTTTTATTTTCACTTGAGACAAACATGTAATTAATTCCTGGAAGCAGATATAACCGTAATACTTAATAATTCAGGTATTGAAATGTACCTAAAGTATTTTTTTAAAGTGATTCTTTCCTTCATGTATTTCAAGTGATTTAAAAGTACATTGATTAGAACGTTACATAACAACTTCGGAATCATCTTGTAACATGTGTACTTATTACACCAATACATAAATCTAACTTGCATTGAGAATAAACAAATCCTTTTATTTAGCTGTATTTTTCTATTTAACAACTGATATTCAGATGACACGATTCCCTTGGCCGGATAAACGTAAACTAATAAATCCTACTCTTTCTTTACATCATAATTCAATCAATCATCGTTAGTCTCGCTCGCCTTGTATCGTTATCTCAGTTAGTTAATACTCGTAACCTTCCTTTGTCGCACCTGCAAAGATGCTCCTTCACTAAAGCTCGTACTGCCAACCGAGCGGGGCGGTGTAACGGTTAGCGTTCTCGCCTCGCATTCGGCAGGACGGCGGTTCGAATCCCCGTCCGGGCATCCAGATTTGGGTTTTCCATGGTTTCCCCAAATCACTCCAGGTAAATGCCGGGATGCTTCCTTCAAAAAGGCCATGGCCGAATTCCTTCCCATTCCTTGCCCCCATCCTTTCCCGTCTCTAAAGACCTCGATGTTAAAAAGAGACAAAAAGCAATTAAAAAAAAAAACAAAAAAAAAAAACGTACTGCCAACCTCAGACTTTAGCTGCACAGACATCGCTTAAGAAGAACCTAGTTCTACAACAATTATCGATGTTCAATATAAACTACCGCCAACTATTAGTTGTTATGTTATAATCTCTTAACCACATTCAGACGGACGTTAAAAGATACTGTAGATTTTCAAGGACAAAACCTTCCTCGACATCACATATTTTTGTTGGATTCAAATTTTTCTCGGTACGTAAAGTTCAGATATTTACATTTCCCTTGAACGATTTAAAGTTCAAGCCAAAATCTGTGTGATACTCTACTTCCCATCAATGCAATATTCTAGTTAAGGCACCGTAATTGAGACGATAACAAGAGCGCGGATATTATGATAGCTGGCGAGTGCGGTGACAGTTTGGGCGCGGACAGTAAGGAGAAGCAGTTTACCGCCGTGTCAGCGAGGCGAGATCATTTAAGCGTTCCACTGGACCTGGCAGGAATGTGAGTGCGCTGCGGACAGCTTATATAAAAGTCACCGTCCACTTCAAATTATCTCCGGCTTCTCTCGCCGGCCGCGGCTGTATTTTTGTTTCGCATCACCCGGCATTGCGTTCTGCCGAATTAGATTTTAACGAGTGGCGAGATTTACGTCACATATCATAGTGCTTCTTCAAGCAGCAAAGAGGATTCTGTCAAGCGAGAGTTCCGGCTGACCTGTGGTCCAAAGCGCGGCTTTGGGAATGCTTTCCTGTATTCTCTGTTGCCATAACCGTTCGAAGAGTAAAAGCAATATATCTCAGTTTTAATGGTGGTTCTCGTTTACAACTATTCTGATGTAACTCTCTGCCTTAATCTGCCTGTAAACTAAATTACTTTTAGGTTATTTTGTGTGTACGAGAATTGGTTTGTCACATTGATGTTTATTCTTCTACTGGTTTAAACCCCCGTCAGAAATGGCGCATAGGCATCACCTACGGTAGTAGTAGGAATCTGGTGTAGAAAGGTTTCTAATGAAAAACGAATAACGATTAACAATTATCTTTTTTCTTGATATTTTTTCTTGATGTGTATAAACATTCTCACTGATTAGATATTCGGAAAGATTAGTTTGGATGTACCTAAATACTGCATTTGATACTGAATGGCGGAAATGTTTATTGTTATGAAAAAGTTTCTAATTAAAGCATAGTTTCAGAAAACGAATGACTATTATTTACTTGATTGGTTCGGACCATGGTTACCTACTGTCTTTGAGTTTTAATGATATTCCCTGTTTGTTATCTGCTAACAAAAAAAACCCTTTGGTTGTCAGTTAATTCCGATGACTGCTACAGAGATGAAAGTGTAGCCTAAAAATCGGCTGCTCTTATCCTTATATGAATTTCTACATCCAGTCGTCGTCAGTAAACAAGAAGTAACTTATAAGTTTAAACAAACATCACATTTTTTATCTCTGCCTCGCATTATAAATTTTATCTCTGATACACAACAAACAATTGATTTTAGATGGTATGGCAGATACACCTTCTTTTAACAATGCAAGTGCAAATAAAATTTGATTATTTACTTTAAATTTACACTTCTTGTTAACAATGTAAGTGCAAATGATGTCAATGCAGTAATTCATTTGAAATTTCTTGAAGCAGCGCTATGGTGGCGGCCTGGTATAACTAACAGTTCAGGTATCATCGGATTCGCCTAAGATTTCTAAGTTATCCAGTTTACGTCCAGCCTCTAGGTTCAGTGCCCTATATTAAAGTGGATATTTTTATGGTTGAAGATTGTTCTGTCGAGCTACAGTCAAATTTCCCCAAAACTGTCCACTATTTCTTATTTTGAACTTTTCTGTGCGCAGACTTCTTTTTTTATGCTTGTTTCTACAGATGATGATTATTGTTATTATGAATAAACAGAAGGTTTATCTGTCCTGCTTCAAGAAAGTTTTAAATAGGCATAGGTCTTGCACGCAGATTGTGTTCGCTATTCGGCAATGAAGCCTTATGTGTATAATTGGCATAAGTTCTTCCGTAAAGATAGCATCAAACCTTAATCAACAGAGACACCAAATAACGGTTTGTTAAATTACTGGAGCAACTAGGGTAATTTAAGGAAGTACTCAAACAATCATAAAAATGAGTTAATTTCCATAAAGTCATATATAGATAGGTGCAAGGAATGTTGAATGCACCTCGGGAGACTTTAAGGACCGAAAATTGTCAGAAGCTGTACTTTGAGGTCAGTAAGGAAACATAGTCCCTTACATTTTTGTTTGTATTATTTCAGTTTTATTGTTTTATGTGTGTATATTTAAAGGTAAGAATTTTTGTGTTTAATTTATTATCCTTTTGTAAAAGAAAAATATAATAGTTATTATGCAAGATAAAAGAGTAGTCTGTTAAAAGAACTTCTTTGGTGGACAGATGAAGGAAAAGAAGAGAAGTCCATAGGAAAAAAGATGATAAATGTAGCGGACGAATTTTGCTTCGAGATATTCTGTTAGTATGTTGAATTAATGCTGAAAGTAAATGTTATTAGTGTGTAAAAATGGGTAACAATAAAAATATTAATTTTACAGGTCATTAAAGCCGGGAAAGGGAACGGGAAGTAATTCGCCTTTAGTGATTTAGGGAAACCATGGAAAATTAAAATCTGAATGGTCGGACGTGGATTTGAAGCTGTGGCCTCGCGAATTACAAGCCCCAGTGTTACCGCTCAGAGACAAGTTTCGGTGCTTATAATATATATATATATATATATATATATATATATATATATATATATATATATATGTGTATATTGTCTCGTGTGATGAATCATGTGTACATCAATACAATCTAAAAACGAAGAAACGTTAAAAAGGAGAAAACGGAGACTCGTTGGCAAGGCTCTAATGATGCTGTATACTTCTACATGTCGATTTTCTGCTCGAATAACATGCTGTTAAGGATGAATACTGCTGTGAACCCTTGTGTTTGGTTAGAAATACCTTTCGGTACAAAAGACGCTAGACTCGCTTCTCTGGCGCTCTGCGATAACTTTCGACTAACATTGCTGTTGCTACTCAAGTAAATTCGGAAGAACTACGCTGGACCGGATTGATCAGCATTTGATCATAATTTATTTGTATCCCTCAAAACAGATCTAGGTTGAAAGAAATTTTCCTAATACGAACTGATACATTCATGTGCGATCGGCTACATACACGTCAACCTTTTTTTATATATATAAAAATGATTTATAGCACTGTCAGTGAAATGAAAAATATTTATGGGGAATGGTGAAGTCTACAAAGAAAAATAGTTTTGTGTATGTTTTTCTATATATATTAAGCCAATATGAGTTTTTTTTTTTTTTTTTTTTTTAAATAGGTAATGTTCATATTTCATAGTCTTTCTTAAGATGTGAATATATATAAAAAAAATAGTCATTCTTTTACTGGTTAGCTATGCATATATTTTCAGGTATTTCCCAGCAGAATAAAATTCAATAACATTTTATTCACTCATTGGTGGCAATATATTCTTCTTCTTCATAACTTTTTCCCAACTTTCTGGTGTCTGGTGTCTTTGATTAGTATTAGTCATCATTGACATGGTCAAATTTGGAGCTATAGATTTATTACAGAATGCCTTTTCTGACGCTAAGCGCACTAGTCGTACTAACTATTAATGGGGGAAGTGAAATGTTGCCATCCATCTGTAAAATGTGTAATAAGTATTTTTTGTAATGTGTAGTCTGAGGCGCAGATTGGGGACCGTCCTGGCTTTCGTCTCAATGGCTGCGGAAAACAGCCTAATAACCGCAGTCAGGAGTCCGGTACGTGGGGACCTGTGCTCAAGCCCCCGCCTCAGCGCATTTAGCCACAGTATAGGGTGTTAGTCATAATTTATTTATTAGAAACTGATGTTATGCACCCGTGTTAAGGGGTGTGTATCCGGCCTCTTGTTTACGTTCTGTGGGAGCTGACCACGGCAGGGGTGGCAAATATTTAAGCTGTGCTGCTGCGAGTTATTCATCGCGAGCCTCTAAAGCCGGCCATCCCCTTTTTACAACGCGCCCGCCCATGAGGCCTCGATAACAAGAGCGGGTCCCAGCCGACGTGCCGTTTACGTCTCTTTTAGTGCCTCGTATACGCGGCCACAATGTACCCACCCTCAGAGCCTCTGTCCAATTGGCTTGCTCGTACTTGCGTCACTGTAAGAACTGGGGGTAAGTAAATCATTATCCACAAGATATTAACAAGTACGCGCATCAGTATAAACAATACTAGATGAGTTGTTGTTGACACGGCTGTTCGCAAAGGGAAGATTGAAAACTTTTTTTTACTGCCACAGACTTAAGATGTGGATGTTGGGGTTGCTGGAACATTTTCTCTTTTTCTCCTAACTTTTTTATGATCTTGTGGATCTGCGTATTTATTTAAACTGCTGTGGATACTGTCGCCGTTTGCAAACTCAATCCATTTATACTTTTAGTACTTAGGGAGGTAAACATGATGCCTGTTAGTTCAATGACAGAGAACCTGCTTTCAGACGTTCCATGGTGTAAGTCGTTATTTCTATAGGCATCTATCTTGATCTGTGCTTATGGCAAAGGTTGCTTTGTTCATGTACAGTAGGATCGCTCCATGGTTCGGATTTAACGATGAGTGATAGATCCAGGAGGAAAGAAAATGATCGTTCTACACACTGCTACAACTTTTGGGGAAACAACTAGCCTTAGAGTTGTAAAATAACAAGGAAGGAATGGTTTCCCCAGATCACTCCAGGCGAATTCCGGGATCCTACCTTCATAAGGCCGCGGCCGAATTCCTTCCCGTTCCCTTTCCCGCCTCTAATGACCTGACGTCGATGAGGCGTAAAGCCATAAGCAAAAAAAGAAGAAGGTTCCCCACGTACTCCCGTTGAATTTTAATAATTTTTTATTGTGTTGTAGTAACCTAAAATCTAAGATTGTCATTTTTTTTCCCGCGGATGAACATACATTTTATGTAAACTAGCACCGGAAAAATTCAGAGCTACCAGTAAAATTTTATTTATCCTCAGCCTCAACGGGTGGGTCACCTTTAACATTTGAAATTCATAATAAAATAATTACAAGTGAAAACAGAAATGTACTCCCGTTGAATTTTAATAATTTTTTACTGTGTTGTAGTAACCTAAAATCTAAGATTATAATTTTTTTTTCCGCTGATGAACATACATTTTATGTAAACTAGCACCGGAAAAATTCAGAGCTACCAGTAAAATTTTATTTATCCTCAGCCTCAACGGGTGGGTCACCTTTAACATTTGAAATTCATAATAAAATAATTACAAGTGAAAACAGAAATATCGGGAAAAATATAGATAATGATTCGATCCAAAACAACTTTAAGGTTTTTTTTGTGACTAATAATCGACATTTAAGGATAATCAACCCCCAAATCGAGTCATAACGTTTATACCACAGACGTAAGTGTGCCAATTACAATGATTTTGTGATGTTTTTTAAAAGATTAAAAACTAAATCTGGAAAATTATTTTATCTCTGGAAAATATTTTTTGGGTTTAAAACGGCACCTGAGGCTGGCTTGAGAGGGAAATCTTTCTTGCTCCTCTCAGAAAAACATATTCATTTCCGTGAAACTAATTGAGGCTGTTTTTCATGAAAGAGCATAGATAAATTTCATTTTGCTCGAAAACAGGTTGACAACCCCCCCCCCCCCACCTCTTTTTAAAAAAATCCCACCTAAAAATTATAAACCGGAAAATAATAGCTGTCACACTTATCGGTGCAAAACTGTAAGCTAGTGCGTATTGTGTTTCTTCGAAAAATAAAAATTTGGTTATAATTACACCCAAAAATCGATAAACCATCAGTAACATCGTTATCCCTGTCCATTAAGTTTTTGATATTTTTAATTATCGTAAACTATAATTCTGAAATTATTACTTTTTACCTGCGGAAAACCTTATCAGTTGTTAAAACAGTGCCCTGAAGTTGGGGGCGTCACGTGAAAATTTCGTTGTCCGGTACGGTGAGAAATTAATTACGTTTAAACAAATTGAAAAATGTTCATCATAATAATCTATTGAAGGCATTCCTTCCAACTAGTATCTTATATAATGTCACGTATTATGCAAATTTAATTATTTATAAACTATATAAGTAATTTAAAAATAATTTCATAGATCACAAATTTTTAATGTAGTGTGATACAATTATATTTTTAGGCGATTAGGGCAATAAAATATTCATCAAATAAAAAGTTTATTTTTAATTCCGTAGCATGTTACCGCTGTTCATAGCAGAATGCTGACATTAATACAAAACTAAAGAGTGACAAGTGCAGAACATACTATCATCACAAGCTATCTATGTTAGCGGTTGCATTTTATACAAGTTAAAGTAACCGAGAATGGAAGTTGAAGTTGATCAAAAAAGTATATACACACAAAAAGCATTGTTATAATGTTTATCGTAGTGTTTGAAATTAATTTCGGGCAGTCTGATTACCGGTCGTGTTTCAAAGTGTGCGGCATGACTGCTTAAACCGACCTTGCGTGACTGGAGTATTTGAATTCGTTACGAGAAAGTTCAGTATTAGCAATGTCGTACGTTCGCTTTCTCAAATGTATCCCCTTAAGAGCTTAAAGGAAGCCACACCGGTGCTGGGCGAGCATTGACGAGGTGGGTACTACCGTATGCATCAGCAGAAAGCTAACAAGGCACTGTACCCGTTACCTCTCACCCATATTAGCACATGTCAGACTTCGCCAGACAGACATGTTAGGCCACACTACGTTACATCCAGAGAAACTGCTGCCTGTGTTGCTACGAAACCCTAAGTGATGCAAAGTTGTGATTCATATTCATTTATTTTCCATAAACCCGATAGACAATAAGTAATTAATAATGTTACGTAAGATATCAACCCCAAAAAATGCTATGAAGTAAACATTACACTGACGTTAAAATTTATTTGTAGCACAGTCCCATTCACAGACTTAAACATGAGTTCACCAAATTAGATTGTTTCTGTCGCAAAGCTATGAATCCAGAGAATTAAGGATTATGAACGTTCGGTGTTAGGGTCTTACTGTGCGAAGTACATTACTAATCGCTATACTGTAATCAAAATTAAAAGAAAGTTTGCAATGGAAAACTGTAGGAACATGCTCTCCGGTTTTAAATACATAGGATTTTTATATTTATGTCTTTGCGCCTCGTCGACGTTGAGGTCATTAGAGGGGGGATGTGACTGGGACAAGGAACGGGAAGAAATTTGGCCATGAGCTTTTGAAGGAAGCATCCCGGCATTGGCCTGGAGTGATTTGGGGAAACTAATTGAAAACCTCAAATCTGGATTGCCCGGACGGAGATTCGAACCGGCGTCCTCTCGAATGCGAGCCCAGAGCGTTAACCGCTCATCCACTTACGCTCGGTGATTTATTTCTTGTGGGACAATGAAGCAACTGTATATTCTTAAGTCGGTCTGGTTGCAAGAATTGTCAGCGCTGCTACTAACATACAAGAAAATTCACTTCTTTTTCGACTTTGTCCGGCAATCCATGGTCTGGCTGTGTAACGTTTGCACCGAAAGTAAAGGTGAAAACTTCTAACATCTTGTATAACTTTAAAAACTGGAATAAAATGTTTCACCCTAACCTCTGCACTCATGAAATCACTTTCCCTATTACCTCTTCCGCTATAGGTTCCCATCATCCCATACCATACTAAATCGTTCGATGTTCTTATCCACCTCTTAAAGTTTTTACTTCTATTGATGGCACATCCCGTATAGATGTATTCCGAAATGAAACACTGAAAACTGCATTTTCCACAAATAAACACTAAACGAAGACTGATATCGAGCTTCCACTGCGGCCGTCCTCTGCTGCCATACATCGTCTTTTAGTGACTTCCGATGCTGAAAGGCCGTTGGGACTCCGTCAGACTGATGAGTGTAACTGCCCTGCGATTTCGCCGGCCATGTTGAACAATATTTACGGTCTCCGCCCCCGCAGCGCAGCTCAGCTGCAGGTGGGCTCGCTAAGAGGCTCGCAGTCCCATTGTCTTAATGGCGGACACACTTTCATTTCCGGCTCCATTGTGGGACTCTGGCGGCTCCGTCCCGCCTCGCCTATAAATAGAGCAGACAGACGTACAGGCAGGGTGCGCGCAAACGTCATGCGGCACCGCTCCGAGGGTGCTGCACCACTCCGTAAATAAGCGACAGTAGCAGACCAGCGACGGGGCTGGTGACTCGTTGGTTAAAGGATTGAAAGATCTACGATTAGATTTTGGCTGTGATTTTTAAAGGCCTTTAATGTGTCCTTCAACTCCGGACAAACTTGCCTCATCATTTGAAGTACGCCAGCACGTCTCCGTGGTTGAGGTTAGATATTAAACTGTAGGTCTTCTTTACCTGGCTTAGGCTAGACCAAGGCTACCCAACCAGTTTCGGAAATGGGCCACAATTTCTATTCTAAGTTAGCCTACGGGCCACATAATACTTGCGTATAGTTACAATAGATATTTAAATAAGACAAAGATATAAGCAAAACAGTTTAGTTACAATCAAAAAGTGAAAACCATCAATGAAACCTTTGTAGAGGTTCTATAATTATAATCAAAATATAAAAACATCAATGAGACCCTATCAGGGGTTTTTGAGTTAGCGCATTCTAGACCGCTGCTATTGGCGGTCCAATTTAAATGCGCTGGCAGGTCATGGGCTGGGGTTGGGCGGCGTTGGGCGGCCTTGGGCTAGACGGTTAGGGGGTGTCTATTAATGGCGTGAGGTGTTTTTCCGGAATACCGGATCCCCCCTCTGGTGAGACTTCGTGAGATTTGGTCGCTCGGACCCCCCCTCCCCTCTAAAATGACGCGAGAGTTTGACGGAGACCTCCCCCCCCCCCCCCCCCCTACCAATGGACCTCGCAACTTTTTGAGACTTTTTAGGTCTCATGCTCCGAAGGGCGGTTGAACCCCCCCTATCGGTTTTTGGACCAAACTACCCCCCCCCCCCCTCCTAAGGTCAACTTTAGCCTCATTTGTAGACTTTTTTTTTTAGCTCTACAATTCTACTACAATTTCAAAACCTCACGTGAGATTTCCGGATTTCCGTTGACCCCACCACCCTCCCCCTTGGTGAGGTTTCGTGGGATTTCGCAGGACCCCCCGCCCCCCTATTTCACCACACGTCATTAATGGACGCCCCCTTACGGGGAATTGCACAGACGGTAAGGAACTTTGTTACTAGTTCATTAAAAGCTCAAAAAAATATTATATTAGTATCAGTTAACGCAGTGGGAAAAGATAAAAAGTGTTAAAAAGTTTTCGAATAATGTTGGAGTGATTGCGTAGACTTCCGCGGTCGTTGTCAATGTTTTCATGCTGCGCCGGGTAGAGCCGCATAGATTTTTTTTTTTAAACATAACCTTTCATCGTAGTCCTCTGATGAAAGCCACAGTAAGATGGCTGAAACGTTAGATTTCAAAAATTCCAAACGACTCCACCCGGAGAACCAAGATAAAAATAAAATGCCGATCTGTCTAGCCACAACTGCAGATTCTGATATAAAATTCATACAGAATATCTGCTTCGTGGTGGCAATCGTTAAGACAACGTAGCAGAATCTGATGCCAGACATAATGTTAGTTGATTCAAGACCAGGTAGCGGATGAAATGTTCATCATACAGGGATTAGGGTAGCAGAATAGGAGAGACGGTAGTTGTGGCGCGCCATTCATAGTCACTAAATTGTGTTCCGAATTCCTGTTTTAAATCCAAAATCTTTTTTCAGTGCGTATAGAGCGAAAACCTACGACGCTGCTGAAGGTATTGTGTGTTGCGGATTGTGGTATAAAACAGACCGGAAGACCAGGACTATCGAGTCTTAAGGGTATTTATCTTTCTCCCTTCTTTTATCTTCACTATACTTAAGAACACTCTGCAGTCACCTACACACGTAAAACATTACTTGAATACAGGGAAGAAAGGAATCGACTGTCCTTGTCTGTGGCAATTACTGGGAGTTGCTGCGGGAGGATCCAACAAACGACAGGATGTGTACCAAGTATGCATCATAGCACGTATAATTCAGGTCATTATCATTTACAGAAAGATTAAAATTTTCAGTTAATTTTATACTCGGCTTAGATAAAGGATAAATGGCACTCCGCAAATTACAGACAAATTTGAGTCCAAAATATAAAAAACAAAAAATCTTCGTTGGTCACTTTATTTCGGGCAGTAGCTTTTTCTTAATCTTTAAAAATTTATCACCAGTTAGGTATAAACGTTTGTTTAGAGTTTTAAAAGTAAAAACAGATACATCAGCTAGTGACTCATAATGCATTGGATTTAGAAAATCGTGTATTAATGTCATAAATTCATGCAGTGATAAAGACCAAGTGAAAGATTTCGTGACTGAACAACAGATAGTAAACTACAGTGATTGGCCTAGTCCACGCCGTGAAAAAAACTTGTACATACTCGTACATGAATCGCTCTTTTACAGCTTTCAAAATTAAAAAAAAAAAAAAAAAAAAAAAATACTCTCACGTAGCTTTCCATGAAATTGAAGCTGCGTTCAGGTTTGATACTTGTTAGTTTTGTTTTGTCTTACTTAGATGTATTGAATTTTAATTTATCCTTAATTGAGGAAAACTGTTTTTGTAAATACATACTTTTTTCCTGTATACAGTGTTATGACCAATTTTCTAAAGTGGTAATATGCTATCGTTTCAGCGAGTTTGTTCGCATACATGACAGTATTATTTACAGATAGCGTCAAATAATTCTATGAGTTCATACAGTTTAAATTTTTACGACCATTTTCTTCTAGGCATCTGACGTATGGGAAAACTCCACTGACGTTACTTACAGACAGCAGGACGCAGAGGCAATAATAATAACAAACAGAACCGAAAACGAAGATGACAAATGGAGTTATGACAGAATAGAACTACATGCTTGCCACACATATTTGTACCTAACTCTAGCTAAAATCGTTTACTCACACGTTAAAAGAAAACACTTAAAGGAAGTAAATACGCAAAGAATGTTTGATTTTCACGTTTGAAAGAGATGATTGTATGGCTGAAGAGGTGAATGGGAATGTGAAAATAAACTTAGTCGAAGAGGAAGAGGGAAAACTATAGATCTAAAATGATGTCTACTTAGCCAGGAAGTTATTATCAGTTTCCAAGGTTATTTGAAGTTATAGCCGAAAAAAATAATTAATTTATTACTCTCTCCTGCCAAATTGCAATATTTGAACGAATTTAAAAAGGCCATTTTGTTTCTCATCCACGTTTTAAATGGTACCGACTTTCTTGAAATTTGGGAGATGCAAATATTTATACACATACACGTAATTTATGTAATGGCGATAGGCATTTTTAGAATAAACTATTTTTTTCTATAGATCTGTGTAAAAAAGTTTTTTTTGTGTTTGGGAGGAAGAATTACAAGTTAAACTGAAAGCGATCACACAGTAGAAAACCTATCTTCTAGCATATATTTTTAACAAGTTTTCCACTCGTCCCCTTTCTGAATCCAATGCAAAAATCTTACAGAAAGACGCAGAATGTTTACCGTAACTAGATTTTATGTGGAATAGCAAACGCATCATTGTTCTTTTATAAGCGTATAAATGTCGGCCGTGATTTATTTTTACTCACTTTTATTGTTCGTTGTGGCGTGGCTTGTTTGCTTTGAGGGCGTGTTTGCTGACGTTTTCTCTTCTACAAAAAAAGTAGATCAATTATCGCTTCCGCGTGTGCGCAGTGACATTTCAGCAGGAATAATGCGATCACACGGGCGTTGTTCCGAGCGCACAAGGGACGTTGTACAAATTTGCTTGGACAGCGAAAACCAACAGCTGTGTTCGCTTCTCGCAGAGTGTGTAACATGTCGACGTGCTAGCGAACCTGTCCTAGAATTAAATTTGATACATGCGCCGTAACTGTCCATCGTTTAATACGATATTGCACATTTGTTATCTCATAACTCTCTTTCTAGTACTTGTTGATTTTACCAATAACGTAGGAACAATCTGTTGGGTGAGCGTGCAGATTTCCGTTTTCCACGGTTTCCCCAAATAATTCCATTCCAGGTAATAGGCAGACTGAGTCCTTAAAAAGGCAATGACCGAAGTTCTTCCCGTTTCTTACCTTCCCCCACCTCAATCTTCGCTCAGCTTTAATGACATCGACGTCGACAAGACGAAAAGCCCTAGTAAAAAAAGTTGATTAATCGAAAATGATTAATGATCAGATAAAGATCAACTTGTTATTAAACTGTTTATATATAGATATAGAATTATATATTCCCGGAAGACACTTAAATATAAATTAGTGGTCATGGTACTGTTGTTGGGTTCTTCCGTAGTCGTTTCAATGACATCGTTGATCTTTTTAAAAGAACAGTAAATGGCTGCTAATATAATGGGCTGGAAAGTCTTTTTTTTTATTCTTTATCTAGACTATTTGTACGGTGCTATTTTTCTGAAGGTAATTATTATAATAATGAGCACTTAAATAATTTTTTGCTGGTGTTACGTATCGTGATTGATTCGATGCAATTTTCTACCACTTATCCGTTATTCGCATCATATAGTTACGATTTTTAGGCAGTTTTCAATAATTAAAAATGCCAATGCTGGGATTGTCTCCACTTTTTGCACGGAAATGTCATGTTTTGGAAATACAGAATAACACAGTTTAACCCACAAAGCTTCGGAAAAATTATACTTTTTCTTTATAAACTTAACTGTTGATCTTCTTACAGCACGATTTCCAAAAGGAGGTTGCCGAGCCACATAGCAAGCATTTTTCTTGAATCAGAAGAACCAGAAATATCTACTGATGAGTACTTCAACTACCTCGTCTTATCTCCATGCCAGGAATTCTTTTGTACCCCAACAGTCGTTTTGCTTTTATTTTTCCTTCGAGGCATAACAGCTGATATCTTTCGCTTCTCAAATGTCACAGATACTTCGTCTTCCTTTTTCAACTGTAAGCAATAGTTATTTTCCTTCAGGATACTATTAAGAATCCCCTTGTTTAAGATTGTTTGCGTCCTGGATTATGCAACATAAGAAGTTACAAACACATTTGTAAAGTATGAATTCTCGATGTTAACATCTGAGTCCAGCTTTTCCACACGTACAGTACAGAGAGTATAAAGCATATGAGATTTAGCCGAGGTGGGATGTAACAGAGAATTTCTTTAATAAATTGTTTTCTAGCTTGTCCAATCTTCGGTATTGCCGTTCGATTTAAAAGCCAACAATTATCCAAAATATCTCTAAGGACACTTGTCTGATGGCACTGACTTTTATTAAAAAAATATTCATGTTCGATTGTTTTAGAAAATACCATTACTATAGTTCTGGAGATTTTCAGAAACATGACAGTGGCGATACAACATTAAAGGAAAAAAATGATGGCTCAATAAACGAAAAGCTCTCTGTAAAGCTTCGCTGTCATATTTGAACCACCATTCCGAATTTGAAAATCTCTTGTGCAGCAGCTTTGGACAGTGAGGGCTCTTGACGTCACGGCACTTGGTCGGTGTCTTGTGCAGTACCTGCGTCCGCGCCTCTCCCGCCCGGTGATTGGACGACGTCCGAGTGGCTGCTGGCTGCCATTGTATTGATTGCCGGGCCGAGCTGTGGGGTTATTTTTACTTCCTCTCTCTCGGCTGCACTTTCGCCAGCGCGTACTGTACCCATCAGTCAGAACGCCTGATCACGTGCACCAGCTAGCCTGCACCAGGACTCACTGTGAACGTTACTTTCGTCATTAAAGGACCCGATATGCCGAGTGGAGACGTAGATCTGCCTGCTCCTATCATCAGCAATAAATCGCTGTAATGAATCTCAATATCGACTTAATGTCAACTTCCCGTTGGCCATGCTTAGACGAACAGCTTCCTCGGTTGGCTTCAGAATGAGATCAATCATAGGTACTGAGATGGATATTGTGATTTCCGTTCCGCATTTCACTGTCTAAAGACATAAAGATCCTTTTATAGCTAGTATTTATCGTTTAGTTACGTCTGTGTATTTTCTGTCATAACGTCACCCATCCTCCTCATAGATACATCCCGGATGTCAGCAGTGGAACAACAAGAAGTTGTAACTTTTACTTCGGAACTATTACCCCAGCTCTTACTCAGTGTGGTGGGTGAGGTAACGCTATGACGTCACTTTCGAGAGAACTCAGGTTCGAAACCCCGTCCCGCCATCCACATTTTCCAACGTTTCCCGAAATAACTCCAGGCGAATGCCGGGACGGTTTCTCCAAATGCCATGGCTGAATTCCTTCCCATTTCTTGCGCCCAGTATTTCCCATTTCAAATGACCTCGTCGAGCCACAAGCAACAAAAAAAGATTCCTAATCTCTTACAGCGTTTTTGCTCAGAACTTGGTTAAAAGAAACAACGCACAAAAGTGTTCATAACAAAAAAATTCGCTTCTTATATCTTTATACATCCTTCAGAAAATAGTTGAAGGAAATTTTTTATAATATTTTGTAAGGATTATTTGTTAGCTACTTTAAAGTTATGTTTTTGGATGTTTAGAATTTTTTTGCTATCTATTTGTAATATATCTTCCGCTTGTATTTTTATGGTAGCTCCAGTATTCCCTTCACAACTAATCAGGGTACACATTCAGGATGAACCTATTTTTCACCCCTGATACATATTATTAAAAGCTCTCGCTGTTTGTGTAGGCTCTCATGCCTTGAAAGTAGAAACCTTCCCTGTTCATGATTAATTCTACAGAAACGAGAGTAAAATTTGTGTTATTTTTGCGGATGAAAATAGTATAATGAAGCAAATGGGATATACTGTTTCTTATTGAAAAATGCTTTCAAATCTTTGAAATTAAAGAATTTAACGTCTGGCGTTTCACAATATTTAACCTACCCTTCATTAAACAAATTAATTTGGTCCTCGGGTACTGTCAGTGATGATGTAGTAAGTCATACAGATAACAATGGCTCTCTGGCAATCACTTTGCGTAGTTTAAAATGTTACAATGTCAACGATTATAGATTCTATTCAGTTTAATCTGACTAAATGTCTTAGTACAAATCTGACAGTGCAGGTTACACACATTAAACTAAAATTACTCTTGTTCTGCTTGTCCTAAGTGGCCAGAGACGGAACCTGGGATTTTTTCTACTGGTGTCCTAACCAGCAAGTCAATTCAGCGACAGTAAAAAACCTGAAAAGCTATTTTAAAACGATTCACATGCTACGTAGCCAAGAAACGACGCCTCAATGGCACTGACGGCAAGTTTTGTATCTGCTGTCGTTCTTAAATAACGAAAAAGGAAGTTAAGTGCGTATAGACACGTCCCCAGTGAAAGATGCTGAAAGCAAATATACAAAAAAATAGCTGTAGGGATGGAAATCAATGTCTAGATGTTGCGAATAAGATTGAGATGTGAGTATTCGTAGAAGTGACCTGGTGTTTCATGGTGTGAAATAAAGTGATGACTACTTTGCTGCGACTATACTTCATTATAAGAGTCATTAGAATGAGGGGCTTCGAATAACCGAGATGGGGAAGGAAAGGAAGAATGCCTCCTCGCAAGCCCCGTGCATAACAAAAGGATCGATACCAACTGATTGTGGCGCAATCACAAAGAAAAGTTCCGCGGTAACTAATTATTACTACGGTCGTGTCAAAAGTTTTTGGAATGATGGGAATTCCTAGCTGTATTGTTCTTTGTAATAAAGTACTTAAAACGTACTAAAGGGTATTTTAAACTTTCTACAGAACATTTCTATTGATTCACAATCCGGGCAAACTTTTTTACGATACAATTAATGATATATTTACACAGATATTACTGAAGTGCTGGTAGAATTGTTTCTAGTTAATCATGACATGTGAACAAACAGATGCTGTTCAATAAATTATCTATCAGTATTTAGCTAGCGGGTTTGTTTTCCAGCATTTGAAATATTTTCTTTTTCCCTCAGTAATAAAACAAGAAGAAATTATGAATTGAAATTTAAGCGATTGTCAGGTTATCTGGTTGACTGTATATATATATATATATATATAAAGATGACTGTATGGATGTACGTTTTTTTTGTTGGTTTGTTTGTTCTTGATACAAATCCACAGATTCCATCCGATCTCGATGAAACTTTGCACACTTATCATTTGAAAAAAGGAGAAAAATACTGTCTACATTTGTTAGAAAAATTATCTGTATAAATAATACATTTTGTTTTATAATTTCGAAAAATTACTGAAAGACGATAGACAGACAGACGCGTTGGATATGTACTGTTTTTCCGTGTAGCGGTCAGGTAGCTGAGTGGTTAAAGCGCTTGCTTATTAATGTTTGGGTTGTGGTCTCCGGTTCAAATCTCCGTGGAGACTAAGATTTAAAAAAATTGTTTTTGATCGTAAGAGTCATGCCTGGGCCGTTGGTTATTCGGATTGAATGTTAAACTGTAGATATCACAAAGTTAGGGGTGCAATGCGAGGTAAATCGTAGCTAGTCTTGCAGTGCTGTAGGTGTACACTTTTTTACTTTATATTGATCCCTCAGGGGTGATTCGCAGTCAGAGTGTGTGTGTAATCTGCAGTAATAATACTATAAATGCGGAAGTAAGTCTCTGTCTTTTGTTACGTTTTAACAACTAAATGCCTATAACGATATTTACGGAATTTGACAAGAAAATCTGTAGGGACTGCACAGGATATTTTTTTGCGGTATCATTAACAGTTGTAGTCGCGAAATTTTGAGAACATATCAAATGGTGACAGAGAGACGGATGTGTGTGTTAGTCTGAAATGTTACGTCGCTTGCTCAAGCTATGCTTCTCGCGCATTATGTTAGTGTATAATTTGTTAATAAATTACGTTTAGAGAAAAAAACGTATTATTTAGTATAGATGTCGATTTTTTCTGTCCTTTTACTTTGTGCCTGCTTAAATGTTTCTGGCACCAATTTATTTTGACTTCTTTTTTGACATGCCTTGCGGGCGTAAGCTGGCCTAAGTTGTAGCGCTAGCAGAGCAGGAGCAGCTAACGTTATTAGAACCCAAGAATCGGATGCTCATGCTGAAGAAAGAAGAAAAGTCCAAGCTGAAATAAAGCTGCCCTTCGTTAACCCCCCCCCCCCCCAACCCACATCCCCTCACATTCGTTTGTTTTTCTGTTTTCAAATGTGTTGGAAATTGATTGTCTTCAAGAGACAGGTTAGATGGTAGAACGATATAATGATGGCTTTCCGGTCATATTATGCCGACTCGGTGTTGTTTAGGACCAATCCTTCGCTTCCAACAACTTTCTATATTGAATTCTGGCAAAGAAATTCTTAATCCACGCGTACGAAGTCGCGGGTATCAGCTTGTTGTTTATATAATAAATACTAACAGACTCAGACGCGCTATATATTCTGGAATTAGTAATTTTTGTGTTTGTGTTGCTTTAAATGAAAACAACTGGAGACATTTCTTTAGAAACAATCAGACAGCCATTAAAACAGTCGGAATTAAACATTCCTAACACATTAAGACCATTGCTGAAGAACAGCGGTTTTATAATAGTTTTAATTTCTGATTTTTATTCGTACCAAATACGGCGGGTAACACTGAAATGCTGTGTTAAACATTAGGACTTTGCCTTTCATTATTCTGCCACTAACGAAATCGTTGATGTTGTCAACATAATGTTTTCACGTATTTTTCAAAGATCCTACATCTGTAGGACGATTTCCACTTGCGATTTTGTAGTGCTCGCTAATCGCAAGAGACAACATTTCCGTTACAGAACTCTCGAAAAGAACTCTCATTTCTTGGAGACCGAATAGATGCTACAGCGAACTAGCGGCGGCAGCTGTTCGCGGCGAGGATTAATGTTGTTGGGTTGGCGAGACTGATACCGCGCATTTGTTGTGCTGTCCGCGCGGCCAACTTCGCTTGTCAACACGCCTGTACAAAACTGTCTCCAACAATAAACATAGGTGTCGTCTGCAAGCGGAGACGTCAACTTTCGGTTTTATTGATACTCCTCTCATTTATATTATTTATTTACAACTAAATAAACATCGCGACAGTGCTGAATTACATCAATTAAATAACTGCTGCTCTTTGAGCTATCGACTCATGACAAGATGTAACAGTTACCCCTGAAAAGAAGAGAGATTAAATATTTCTAAAGCATTCTTTCAGTGTCAGACTTGACTGAGTTTTCTGTTAGCCCAGTGGTTGAGGCTTTCGGGTTCGATATAGTGTGCTTCAAGAGATTTTTATGATCTTAGCTTTGTTCTTATAAGATATGCCAACACTCGCAGAAGTTTGGATTCGAAGATAAACTGTAAATCCAGCTCCGACAGAGGGTGAAATGCGTGACTGATCGAAACTTACTTGGCGACCGAACCCTTTGTGGATGTCTCCACTAACGATGCCATACGCATATTTATTTAATTAATTAACTTCATGACGGCCATTTTACTAAGCTGATGACGACTGTTTGTTCTGTGTATGTGTACTGATTTTCTCGTAACTCGGCACTACTGTGTCGCCTGTGTGGAAACATATGCTATGTCTTGTCTAAGTCGTTTATTTTTGTAGATATTATTTTTGGCTTGTGACGCATGTTAGATTCAGCCGTGTATTATTAGTACCGTTTTTCTATGCATAGCATATCCCTATAGGTCTGTGTCCAGCGCTCCAAAATCTCCGTTCATCACTCTCGAAAATCCTTAGATAGATAATCGTTGATGTGGCAGCACTCAGAATCTCGTTGATCACAATGTTTGTGAGCCGACAATAACAATTTGGGACCAAGTTTTTGGGTTGTATTTCGTATCGCGATTAAGAGAAAGTTTTTTTGCGCGTGTAGTACTATTTATTTTCAAACAACAATAGAGGGTTATTACGAACTAGCTTCTAGCCCGTCAAAAATGACGTTTTTAACGCCATATTCTGGCAGTTCATTTTATTATCATTATCATTATTATTATTTTGCAGTTGGTTAATTATACGGGATTGTTATTAGATAATGCTAGTGGCTTTGATTTGATAATGTTCTATATAGCAATACAGTAGTAACTTCTACTGAATTAATGAGGGCGGATGTATAGAACCAATAAAATGAAAAATAAATTAGGAATCCAGAAAACTTTTGCTATCCATGTAATATCAGTTTTATTCCTAGTCCAGGCATACTTCAGTACGATAGGTACGAACACCGTTCACCCGCATTTATTAATACTTTCAGTAACTTGGCGCATATGAAAGCAGTTTATTTGGTTTGTAAAACTTATTTCAGAGTTAATTACGCTGTAATCAAATGTGTCGGTGGGCTTTCTGGTCAAATTAACCACAACCCCCCAT
This sequence comes from Vandiemenella viatica, assembly GCA_031002005.1. NCBI lineage: Eukaryota > Metazoa > Arthropoda > Insecta > Orthoptera > Morabidae > Vandiemenella > Vandiemenella viatica. The sequence goes on from JARYHS010009186.1 coordinate 138,052,387, forward strand.
TAATATTGCTTTCGAAAATCATAACTTCTACTACTCTCAAATGCTGTAGTCAATCACAAGACATATTGTTTTTAAGCAGTGATTCGGTTGTAATACAGCCTGTAGACTAACATTATTTTCAAGCAGAAATTAGTAACGACATAATACAGTTAAATGTACTACGGAAAATATTTCTACAGGATTCTTCCATTTTACCACAGCAATTCCTGGCAGAATCGCGATCTCCAGTAATATCGATTTATTTACATTGTTTTACTTTAAATGACGGGAAGTATAATATCAAAACCGGACAACTACCATTTATCTGAACTAGACGACCCGTGCGAAAATTTCGCGAATAACACTACAGAGTTAGAGAGGCTGGCGTCTACTTAGTGCATAGTGCGAGGATAAGTATTGTCTTGTGTGCAGATAAATTGAAAGGAATACACCGTTTGCACAAACGTATATGCAGATTGTGATATGGTTTAGACAGGCCCCGGTAGCATAGCAGCTAGAGTAGAGATTGGTGTGTTGACGATCGCCGGTTCGAGTCTGGTCTAGGGCAATTAAACGATCTGCTTGTCTAGTGTTATCCACCGACCGTGGCGGGTAAGCGGTTAACATTCTGGCCTCGCATTCGGGAGGACACCGGTTCGAATCCAGATTTGGGTGTTCCATGGTTTCCACAAATCACTCCAGGCGAATGCCTGGATGTTTCCTTCAAAACAGCCTTGGCCGAATTCCCCATCCCGCCTCTAATGACCTCGACGTCGGCAAGGCGTAAAGCAAAAAAAAAAAAAAACTGTTATCTTGTACTTTGAATGATACTTCGAGATAAACGATACGCGCGTGATGATAATGTGAATTAGCTGTATGGCTTAATTGGTCAAATGCCATACTTCTTATAAAAAGAAATTAGGTGGTAGAAATTTGGTGCTTATACCTTTCATCGACATTTCGTACTTCAGACCAATGTAACAGCTGCTGTTGATTTTCTTGCTGATTCTAAACATTCTTCAGAGTATTATTGTAAGAGTTCATACTGTCATAATGACGATAGAAAATGCTTGCTAATTACTGACATTGCATTTTTAATAGCTGCGTGAGAAAAGAGTAACTGAATCTTAGAATCTGGGTTCCAGCATATGTTTTAATGTCTTATTTACTAGTAATTTTAATGACAAAAGAAAAACGAGTACAACATTTCCATAACAAGGTTTTTAAGTTTCCAAAATGTCGTGGTACTTTTCTTATTATTACGAATAATATGTAAGACTTCTCGGCGTTGAAAATTAATAAAATTCTCTCTGGTAAGTAGCCGAGTAAGTACATCGTCAAAACATGACGTTTCGGTGGTCATAACTCTTCCGCCATTGTCAAGTGACAGTGACGGCAGAGACGTTAGAATTAAGAAGGGAATCTTTTTTTAATAAAAGAAACTGAAAATTAAACTTTTCTTTTGGTATTTTCTACTGAGATACTATCTCCTTTTATTGCGGAAGAAAGCGTTTGTTTTTAACTTTAAATTTATTCAGTCTGTTAACACTGGAAGGAACTTATCGTATTACCGTGCATTGTAAAACATTATTCGTAATTGAATAAAACCTCTCTGGTATCTAGCTGAGTACGTCCATCGATAAAACACGATGTTTCGGCGGTCATAATCTCTCCCACGTGTTTTATCCATAAACTTACTCGGCTAGCTATCTGAAAGGTTTTTATTCAATAATGTTTTACAATGCAGAGTAATACGATAAGTTTCGTACGGTATTAACTGATTGAATAAATTAAAAGTTAAACCCAAGCGTTTTCTTTCGAAACAATTCTAGGAGAAAAATTTGTTTTTCAGTTTTTTTTATTTTAAAAAATTGTGCTTCTCATGTCTGGTATCAAACGACTAATTTTGAAGGATGAAAACCGCAAAATGCTACATATTACAATACTTATACTGCAAGCTAGTTTGTTACTTCATTCCCATCTTCGTACGTTGCCTATCTCTAGATGGGTTAGTACTTAGTAGACTAAAAAACAGTAAAGGTACTTATGCCGTTAACCTCAGCAGAACTGACTGATTTACGATCGAATTCACCTATTTAAAAATGTTTTTGGAGTAGTCGATTAACTAGGTAACCGAAAACAAGTAACATTCAAAGGCTAATGTCCAGCGCTCCAAAATCTCCGTTCATGACTCTCGAAAATCCTTAGATAGATAATCGTTGATGTGGCAGCACTAAGAATCTCGTTGATCACAATGTTTGTGAGCCAACAATAACAATTTGGGACCAAGTTTTTGGGTTGTATTTCGTATCGCGGTTAAGTGAATGTTTTCTTGCGCGTGTAGAAGTATTTATTTACAAACAACAACGAATGATTCAAGCGATTTCACACCCTTACTGTAGCTATTTTATTTGACATATTGTCACAAACTTTACAATTTTTTTGGTCATATTACAAGTAGACCATATGTGTCCCCTTACTATTTCAACAGATATCAGGTGAATAATCGGTGTGGCATGTACCTATCAATCTGTTAAAAAGTGCTGTTGATGCCAGCTCGTAGTTCTTTTGAGTGGGGTTATGTGAAAAATTGAGTGCTAAAAGCCATCTCTACTAACAAACCTGTCATAAATGCGAGATGGTATCAGCAGTGCTTTTCAACAGATTGGTAGCAACGTGCTACACCCAGTGTGGCGAGAACTTGATTATCGACTTGATATCTGCAGAATCAGTAAGGAGACACAAACAGAGCACTATTAATACGCAAAAAAAAACTTTTAGAGTTTTTCTAAATTACTAAAGTTTTTGTGACAATTATGTCAAATAACAGTAAATTTGTGAAATCGCTTCAATCATTTATAATAACCCTGTATTAGCGTTTACGATGAAACGTGGCATGGACCAGAATAACACAGTACAGCATTTTAGGATTTTAGTATTTACTTAATGTTTGCATGTTGGCGCTGTCTTTAACTCATTCGGGCGGAAGTAGTTTCAGATGTTTCGATAACCAAGCAGCCTGGACCAGAATGGCTACTAACATTCCGCTGTTCGTAGTTAGGTAAGCACTGGCCTCACATCCGGAAGGACGCGAGCTCTGGATCTCCGTCCTGCTATCCAGATTTGGGTTTTCCATGGTTTCCTGAAAACACTCCGGGTGAATGCCGGGATGGTTCCTTCAAAAGGCAACGGCAAAATTTTTTCCCGTTCTTTGACGCCACTCCTTTCCCGCATCCAATGGCCCCGACGTTGACGAGGCATAAAGCCATAAAAAAAAGGTTCTAGGTATAAACCTGTGAACGTGTTTTTAGTATGGTGACGGATCAAGGATAGTTCTCGTTTTTAGGGTGAAAGGTCATTACAGCTTGACATGACCTGACTGAAATACGAACTTTATATGTATTTTATTCTAAGGGTTAGCTCTGAAAATTTTTGAGAATTTCTGATTAGCTTGAAGGGACTTACAAGTACTAATAGACATGTTAAACACATACAGAGGTGATCTTGCTATTGTATACTAGGGATAGGAACAAAAAAGTTAGGTACGATATTTTAATTTATTTCAATAACGTCTCTTTTCTGTGTGCAGTATTACCATCTTCATGGCTTAAGTCGCAACTGACCTGTGATAAGTAATTGTTCGGACTACGACTACGACTACGACTATCATTACCCAGGTGGCTGTTCTCCTGGAGTGTGGGGGAAGTTCTTACACATGGTGCATCTCCTTCCAGATTTTTGTTTTGTTTGGCTTCATCGGTGTGGCGTATTAGGATTGTCATCTCCGGTTTGGATTACTGTATGAGGTGGACTGGCCACCTGATATTGTCATTGAAGTGAAGTGTGTTGCCTAGTTGGGCAATAAGTGGGTTTGTTGAATTGGTGCAGTTTGCATAGAACTTAGCAGCCAATTTTTTGATCCTGACATTTAATTTTTCCAGACCACTGACTTCATGTAGCACAGTAGACGGGGTCTCTTTAGGCAGTTTATACGCATAGCGTATTGCTCTGTTTTGAATTGTCTGAAGCTTCTGGATGTGTGAAGTAGCAGCATTTCCCCACACAACCGCTGCATATTCTAGAACCGGGCGTACCAGAGTAGTATACAGTCTTATGGCCTGGTCAGGTTTTAGTTTAGACGTCGGGTGAGAATGGGATAAAGTGTCCTCATTCTGCCTTCTGCCTTTGCTCTGACTTTCCTAATGTGCTGTTTCCAGGTGAGGCGCTTATCAAGGGTTAAACCAAGGTAGATCGCGGTTTGGGTCCATGGTATCGGCTCGCCAAATAGTTGGATGGGTTGTAGATTCTGTGGTACTACTCGCCTGGTGATAAATGTGGCCTGACTTTTCCCTGCGTTGAAGGCAAGTCGCCATCTTTTGGCCCAGCCTTCAATGTTTGAACAGAGGTCCCGCGGCTTCTTGTCGCGTCGCCGCGGGCCGCATATGCAGCCAGCCGCCTCTCCCGTCACCCCGCTCAGCGGGCTCTGCCTTCGTGACTGCTTCCCATTAAATTAACATTTAATAGTCCAATTTCCATGTCCGCGGGGCATTAAATCTATTGACATGAAACGTCCCGCGACGTCAGTTATTTTATATAAATTCATGTAGGGATGAGTATTTAGACCGTGCGTGCTCCACGTCCTGCTGACATTTGCATCTCACCGAGACAGTCTGTACGTAGTCGCGTTGAGCCGCCCTGCAGCGGGGAGCTGCTGCCCGCGGGGAGAAATTATACGTCGATTCCAACACTTACCGCTCCGACACGCAATTAAAATATGTACCCAAGTTTTTGCTCTCTCTTGATTGAAGCGGTGTAACCTGATCGGAAGCCTCCCGGGTGTTCGATCACTGCAGCCATGCACTACACTATTTCAGCATCAGCTACTAGCGTCTTTAGGACTCTCCAAAATGTTTTCAAAACAAACACCAAATAAAATTGTATCTAATTTTTCTTCATTCCTAAAAATCTAATCATAAGTATTTTGAATGTAATAATATGTGAAATAACTTAGGTATGAGAACTGCTCAGTGCGAATTAGATTATCTATTATTATTATTACTATTGGCGAATTCTCCCAATAAATGTAAGACATTAAGCAAATAACCCAATCAAGTTTTCTTTAAGTTCTTCTTGTTGTTCCATCAGGCTTTCACTCTTTCCGAGAAAGCTTGTTTGCGTTCTTCCGACCACTTTGGTCTGTATTGTTTTTGTTTTAGTTGCTCAGTTATAACTTCCCATTTGTATACTTTGTGTCTGAAGGTGTCTCTTGCTAAGATGTCTTTTGCTCCTAGGTTTGCACTTTTAAGATCCTTCCGAGTGTTGGATTTTTAAGTGAAGTTACATAATCTATTATCTTTTCTGTAAATCGATTTTTTGGTTACCTCTTAAGGTGACCAAAGAATTTCATTCGCCTTTTCTTGATGTCAATTTCGATGTTTGAAAACTTTTCTGTTGTTTTGATTAATTGTAGTCCGTAACGATCTTTTCTAATGATTTTTCTCTCTACTTTTTTTTCCTGAAGGTCATTGTTAGGGTTCTGCTGGTGGTTTAAATTGCTGATTAATTAATTAAAAAATCCACCAAACAGGTTATGTTTGAAGATGTCTGTTTTATTGTGATCCAAACAAGTCAGCGATATTCACAAGTATAGTTACAATACAGAGATGCACAGTCGCAAAGAAACTCTCTGTGAACTCAACTGAATGATTGAAACTCTCTGTAACACTGAATACTGTCAACTAAACTGACTTACTAACTGAATGAATGAATGAATGTCTCTGTCCAGGCGATCTGTTTATATAGTCTTTATCGAAATTACGAGAATTCTTCAAAGGCATCCGCCCGATATTTCTCGATCATTAACAATCACTCAAACAATCTAACATATTAAAAACAATCGGAATTAATACAAAATTAATTAACAACTTTACAAAATGATCAGAAATGGTAATTATAGATACTTAAATACAAAATTATTTACAGAAATCCTTTCCAACGTTAGAAAAATGTCCTGTAGACATCGTAGCTTACATTAATACATATAATTACAAACATTTAAGAAATTCTCTTGCATCATTCGGTTCTTAAACATATTAAATGGCCTTTGAATAATTTTCTTACCGAAAACAAAGTCTATATACACTGATTTACAAGAAATTACAAAACAAACATATCAAATCACTTTGAACCAAACATTAGCTCACTACAAATACTTCATACAGTACAATGCTATTCAAAATTCAGGTATTAGGGCTGTTATATCATGTTTTCTGTTAAGTGCTAACGTTTCACATGCATAGACTGTGTTGTAGTACCGAATTTTGGTCTGCCTTGACATGGATTTTTTGTTGTAGAGATTTTGCACTAACCCTTATGCTTTTTTTTTTTTAAGCTTTTTGGAGCCGATTTTGCTGCGAGAGTTTCTCGAGGCCTGTCGGTTCGATGAGTTCTCCGAGGTATTTAAAGTATGAGACCCTGCTGATTTTACCGTATTTTGTTCCCAAACTTGCTATTTCTGTCTTTGAACATATGAATTCAGTTTTCTCGAATGAGATTTATTATTATTATTATTGTTATTATTTGCCAATGCATCCTATCGGATCACGCAAAGCCTCGATTCTAATCATGGCTTGTAATTAAGTCTTTTTTATGGCATTTGGCAACTAAGACCATACAACCAGCTCAGTGTATTATCATTAATCTTCGAGTGAATCAGTTTCTCCATAATATATTGTAGCTTATATGTATGGACACCACAGAACGGACACGACATTAACACACACAACACTTAAGCACCCATGCCCTCGACTGGACTCGAACCGGCGACCTTCTGCACTGGGGGCCAATACTCTAGCGGGCCTAGCCCCTACGCTACGGAGGCCGGTGAATTAAGAATTTTTGCAATGTTTCCGCTGGGTGGTTATAACGACGGATTGACAGTTCCTGGAGCAATAGGGAATACTTATGTGTTCCTTGATATGTTTGTGAAACATGTATTGCATGAGGCTGAAATTGGTGACCACCCCGGCATTTGCCTAGGTGACTGCGGAAAACCGTCTAAAACAGCAATAAAAACGGCTGGTACGCGGAGACCTGGTCCCGCTGTGACTCCCGAATCCAGTGTGGCGTCGCCACTACCGCCGCAGCCACACTGGCGGGTGGATTATTAATTATTATATTTATTAGACCATTTTTTTTTTACTTTACTGCTGGAGAGTCACGTAGATTCTTTTCAGCCTAACTATCCTACGGGGAGGGAAGGGGGATGGAAGTTGGCCGTGACCTTGTATGGAACCATCCCAGCATTCGCCTGGAGTGACTGAGGGAAACCACTGAAAACCCAGCCAGGATGGCCGAACAGGTTTTGACCCCGTCCTTCCGAATGATAGGTAGGAGGGCGATTTCGGTTATTAGACAGTTGCTTGAAACTATAGAGTATTAGGATATAGTAGGTTTTGAAAATAATATAACAAAGCACATTTTAAGTGATTGTAAAACATGAAAACACATTTATTTGATGTAAATCTGCAATGTAGAGTTATGAACATGAGACTATTTTAAAACCAGGCTTTACGGGTGGGCTAGTAATAACTTTTAATAATTGCTTTGTGTGTTTTGGTTAGCTAGGGTCATTGCTAATCTGTCACGAAGGATATTGTAAGCCAAAGATAATCTTGCATGGTACAGTATAAAAATCTCTATACAACTCGTACATACATTCAAACTTTTTCCTGAGTATTTTTACTGTAGGTTCTATCTATGATAGATTAATAAGGTATTTCCTAGAAAAAGTCAGGGAAGTGTCGTTAGGAATTCACTTGTTGAGATATGTTAGGATATTAGGGATGAAATTTACGTTATATGCCGGCGTTAATTAAATCTTCATTACTTACAACCTTTTGTGAACACACAAATCCTTGGTGAAACTACTTTGGAGGAGAAAAGCGCTCTATGATATCGATAATGACTATGTGTTTTCTCTTTTTAATAAAACCAATATTTTGGTTCTTCTTACGGTTAATACGCCAAACATCCTTGGACCACCATCTACTTTTGGTCCTCCCATACATTTCTAAGTTCACAACTTTTTTATCCATAAAATATTTTTTTTTTATTAGAGCCTAGTGTGTAGCAAGTCTCGGATTTTATGACATCTAACTAATTAATTTTACCATGTCAGTTAAAGACAGTTTTTGACTCCCATTGAAAATTTAAACAGTTGAATAATATTTCTATTGACTTTCTGCTCCCATTAGAGAAAAATATGGAACGTCCAGTTTGTATTTTGTATTTACGATAAGTTGCATGTTCTGTATATAATGGTTGTGTATGTTTCAGTTTTTTTTTGTTGACCAACAACATTTGGATTTTCATGATTTTTGCACATCAGTTGAGTGGAATAACGTGCTTTTGTATCAGACAAACTAATTTTTTCCAAATCAAAGCAAAGATCATTTTACGCAGTAGAGAATACTGAGTGGGGTGATCAGCATTGTCGGAGTCGAACTTAATGTTTATAACTTTGTGTCTTAGCGGCGTGTTGTAAAAGCAGAGGACGATTGCAATTTGAACGAGTTGTAGACTACTCAGGGCCTGCTGTCGACACCTGGATCGCGTGCGAACAGAATGTCCAGTGGGCACGGCCCTCAGCTACACCTGCTCTGCTGCTAACAGCTTCTACTGCCTCATCCTCGGAGACTTTCGTTTAGTACGCCGTGTAAGAAGAAAACAGCTAAAGCGAGATTGTAACTTAATTTTATGGCTGAGATTTTTACTTTTCGACTTAATAACAGTACAAAGAAAATTTAATGGCCCTCACTTCACTCTTAGTGACAGGTGGTACTCGCGTTCACTTGTTTTTTTTTTTTTTTTTAAAAAAAATTCCAGTGACCAGTAGCGAAAAAAAAAATAATAAACCTCAAGGCTAATTAACGTGGAAATTTTATTTATATATGACTATAAACAAAAACAAGGTAATAAGGTCAAATGATTGTGTAAATCATCTTTTCAAAACTTTTTTTTAAAAATAAAATAAAATAAGGGTATGGTTCACTATATTTGTATAAGGTTGCTCATTTATAGACCTTGACAATAACTTTCAAACCTGGTATTCCTTAGAATGTGTCTCTGGATTCAAATGCAGCATTCAAAATTTCGAGTGTCTGTGATTTTGAGGAATTAATGCAGACGAATTAGGAGACAGGTTCTTAATAAGAGCACAGCTGATTTGGCTGTAATAAACCCGTTGTCGATGATCTAAAAACCCTGAAAAGCTGTTCATGCTATCACCTAGAAAGAAACTTAGAACAACTATTATGTTAATGTCTGAATTCTCTGATAAATCTCATAAATATTAATCGCTGATGTTTGAGTGAGCCTTTCAATTGTACTTTCTATTACAGCAAGAGTAGGGAAAGATAACATCTGCTGCCATATCTAGGAAATACGTAGGGTGGGGAAACATTTCGAATCGAAATCGATGAGCACAGGCAGAATGGTATGATGCCTCGTCTACCAACAGCAGCACTCCTTTCGTGAATATTGCTCGGCCTTACGATTCCTCACTTGACAGAGCTAGCAGACCACGGAAATAGACAGTAATGTTCGACCCGGTGGCAGATCACCAACAAGAGTGAATCCTTAGTAGACCAGAAAACGGATGGCGTTACTTTAGCCCCTGACGTGTCCTTTTTTTGTGGTGTTTGATGAGTGTCCGTGTTTCTCCTATTTTATTGTCTTTTGTTTCTATGCCATAGAGAGAGACCCAACTTCCATCGACTCTAAATAGTCTGCTAGAAAATCTCTATCCTCTTAAAAGCGTTTCATATCCAGTGGTTCTCAGTCTCGAATGCTATTTTGGAAACGAATGAGTAATATGGACCAACCTTTGTGCCGACATGTCTTGAAATTGCTGATGACCAAACAGCCCTTCTTATTACAACCATGAAGCTTTTAGTAGTATCTTTCCATCGTCCACCTTCGTCACAGTGGCATCATCTGTGAACAAAGGTTATCCCTTCCTCAGAGAAGTCGCATATGGTCACCAATTTGTAATTGTCGTTTCGACTTTGATAACGCCCATAATTTGTAGGACTTATTCACCGTACGTTATTTTCATCTAATCGTGAATCCACAATCTGATGCCTCCCCCCTCCCCATTATTTAGTTTCTTCAATATTCTCAGCAATACGTTTATGCCCAAAAACCAATTTGTCATTATTTCGGATACCCAGCTATGTAAAAACTGCCATTGGCGTGCATTGCAATGAAAAGACGTCACCTTGCGCACTTGCTATTAACTCCGAAAATATCTGTTTGCGGTTCAATGTATATTAGACATTTTTGTCTTATTTTGATGCATACTATAACCTCCTAAAATATTTGACACTTATTTGACACCATGTACAGTGCCGGTAGCCACACTTCCATGCTACATAACATTAGGGCTTGCTGGCTACATTTTAACCTCTGTCCCCAGACTTTCTTGAGAATATTCAGTATCTGTAACAACTTCGGCTTACGTTACAATTTTTTTTCGTGAAACTATCTATTCTCTCGTTAGTACAGTGAAAGCCCGTAAAACTTTCTTGTACTACGAAATACCGTCAGATTTGAATCGCCTATAACTAGGAGACTAATAATGCGTTAGTAACGGTCGGGTCCACAACAGGTAGAACATTTCTGTACGAGTTCGTCGGACAGCATTTTTTTTCTTTGGCGTCATCGGATCAGTATGAGTACATGTTGGTGATTGTGTTGAATTAGCGTTGTGTAAAGTTATAAATTGGTATAGCGGGAAAACGCGTTCAGCTAGGAAGTTGATTCAAGTGTCATTATAAAGAGCTCGCAAAGCACTACTAGAAACCAAAGTGAGATAGTAAAAATATTCGTCTGAATATAAGTAAAGATCTGTATTAAACTGAAAATTACAAAAAAAATTGTAGTCTCATATGAGGTGTTTATTGGTCCCCTCCCTCCACCCCCTTGGTGAGATTTCGCCGGACCCTCTTCCCACTCACCTATTCTGACTTCACGGAATATGCTCGGAATTATATAAAAACGCAAATTAGAAGAAAGCTCATCTCAGAAGGACCCAATAAGAGTCAAACGCGAAAGCTTTGACAGCGTCTAAAATAAAAATAAAATAATATTAAATGAGGCGTTAGTTTGTTACTTTAGCTACCACCTCTGATACATGCAAATAAACATGTAATTTATCTATTCTGTGACTGTTATACTACTCTATGTAACCACTGTATTAAAGAGATTGTTAATTAAATTACATATTAATACAAAACACTTGTTAAGTTTTATCACGAAAAATTAATGGCGCGGACCCGAACTGCGCCTGTCTGTATCGTTTTTAATTTTTTTTATTTTTTTTTAGATTATTTGTATTATCGCTTTGGTGTTCCAATGGTGAGGTTATGTCGAACATACTGTACGCGGAAAGCAGATAAATAAAATAATTTTGTTGTCAAATTTCGATAGCAGACAGTACTTGAGTCATGACGTGTGCCTACCTACAAAGAGAGAGAGAGAGGGATGGTGTTGCGGGCTGCCTGCCCCTCCGATCCTGTGTTTTGGTGATTATTGGGGAAACAGACGGGGCGTCGGCAGCGCTGCTGACCGCTCAGTTCTCGAAGGCTGTCGATAGCAGCGCTTCCCAGTAATTAGCGTAATGCCTGCCACCGCTGGGCGGTGCCTCTGTCGAGCGATGCTTTGTCTTCATAAAACTGAAATGTATACTCGCAGTTCACGGCGTAAAACCTCACACTGCTCATATTTCCTTTCAGCTGAATAATTTGATAACTACATTGACACTAACCAGAAGCGTACAAAGTTAATTTATAAATCATTATTTATTCAAAAAATAACTAAAACGACACTTAAATATTTGTTCGAGTGCAACTAGCAACACAGCTCGATTCGGAATTTTATTTTTAGTTAAATGGTGCAATGTTATTTTGCGTTTTATGATTTATTGTATTTGTAGTTATGAACTAAATGCACATAAATGGAATGTTAATTGTCTGTTGTTAGTACAGCATCAGATAGACCATACAAACCAGTTAATTAAGACTTCCCATATTTCCGCAATTATTTGTTTATAACTGGTTCCAATCTGTGTAATACTTTCTACAACAAAATCCAATTTGTATGGATAAAAGATAAATGCCACTTTATCTTTATTTAGTCCTTTTTTCTTGTTTAATTAGAGCCGATGTTGCGTTCCAGTTCTTGGTAAAACTGAAGATAACTCACCCTATGTTAGTTACTTCTGATTTTTTACGAAAATAAATTACTTACTCCTCTGATCAAAATACACAGCGTGCCATTTGCACAGCATCTTTATTCTGATACAGAATTCAGATTTTTTGTTTGTTTTCAAACAATACTTTATTTACACCGATTCTGAACATACTTCAAAGTTCACTAACTAGACATAACGTATCCACACTATCAACTACTACTTTGATTTCTTCCAAAGGTAACAACCGATTGACTTTTAATCTACACTTCCCCCCCCCCCCCCGTGGCGACGACTAACCCACGATTTAATAGACTTCTGGCTGTTCGATATATTTACTTTAATCCTACAAAACGTTAATTAACTTCACACTTCACTTCTGTAATACACACACGGAGCTTTTCTATATGATACAAAACTTCCTCTTACATAGGTATGTTGAAAATAGATCTAAAATTTGAAGTACTGAAACTAAAATATCCATGATTAATAGCTTTTCGGATTATGCCGCGTTGTTTATTTAATTAACTGAGCTTTCGGCCGGTAACCCACAGCCTTCTTCAAAGATACCTATTATTCTCTACGTGGAGCAAGGTGTTCCTGAGATAGAAATTGGCGTCACACAATTCGCTAAGACGATTATGAAAACTGTATTGCGGATGGCAGGTACAAAGTCGGAGGCAGAATTTAAATGACCACCGGACGTTCCCTCCTACGTCTGTTATTGTACGCTTGAACGCGGCTAAATTTCTTGGTAAAAATGTATCAAAGAAATGGATGTTCATAATCGACATAAGCATAACTACTGCTTGATCTTTGATGGTAGCATTTAATTTTCTTAATACTGAGCTGCTCACGGGTTAGGAGCTGCCCACACAGAAAGGGCGTCTAAAAGACATTCTCTATCAAAGATTTTTTTCACGTTTTGTCGATGTGAAACTTATTTCTGTGATTCCTGAAGTTCTATGTCTACCAAGATAAGCCACAAATACTGTTACTGGTTATGGGACGCCATTCACAGTGAAGTTCAGGGAACATACCGCAAAATGTTTAACACATTTTAATACAATCTCCGGAAGAGATTAAAAACGGATATATGATTTTATTTTTACACTTAGTAAACTGAAATTAGATATTACAATCTTTTACCGTCAATAATTAAGGGCTGAATAAAAAATCAACCGAGTATGCTTCAATTTGAAAAAAAATTCCAATCCCATGGAATCGACCTGTATTAATAGATGTTATATATAGTATTAGTATTTGATAATACTCAATTCACTGTTATTCAGTTAGCTAAACTTTCCCACTCACTGAGAGGAACTAAATACACATATATAAAAATAGTATAAATATAAGGTTTCATTTATTTTTTGTTCAAGAGAAAGTGCAAAAATAAAACAAAATAAAAAATGATCAGACAAAGCTCCTAAAAATGTGAATAGTGACTTTAGATATTTAAATGGACAAATTAATTCCAGAATTATATTATTATTTTAGAAGAAATAAAAGACTATGAAAGTCGATAAAAATTGGATGACTACTGTCAGAAGAAAAGCAGTAAAAAATCTTTTAAAACCACAACTATCATGAAACTTGTCAGTATTCGTCTAATGAATTAGAAGAACTTTCATATCAGACTGAAGTAAAATTATTATATTTAACAAGGGCAGTATAAAGACACATCTTATTTGGTCTATTGTCAGATACAAAAGTTTTTCCAGTCAAAATTATTTCGGCGGGGAGCACATATGTGAAATGCCGTGAAAATATCATAACGAATGTTCATGTGTTTATAAAAATCTGTCTCAAATAAGAGTTGAGACTAATCGATATTGTTTTAACCTGCTAATTGAAAAGTAAAAAATACATATTGCTTTCTACTCTATCAAAATAAATGGAGAATGTGAAAAATAAGTTGTGTGCCAGATGATGACTAATAAAAGCTCAATAAATTTGCACCAATTTTTAGAAAATAGAATATTTTGGTTCTACTAATTATAAATTTCTTTACGATATTCGTTAAAACCCGTCTTCCTACCCTTCATTCTAAAAGCGTGGAATCCTATTCTGATTAGTCAGATTTCCGGGTTACACATTCCATGCTAAAAATTCAGTCTTTTATGATAGTTGTTTGAAATGTTCACAATCGATTAGCTTCTCGATTCAGAAATAAATGGCGAATTAAATAATTCACTGAATTGAACGATGTTCCACTAACACAGCCGCCGTGACGACTGGACCAAACTGGAGCATTGTCTGTTCAGGCTTCCCTTTTATTTCGTTATTCCCAAGTAAGAAACAGTTTCCAACATGTCATAGAGAAGTGACTGGTCGCACAGGCTTACGTGCTCAAGGTAACACATTTTAACCTCTTTACAACTTTTACGTAGAAAACATTCTTACGGTCCTTGAGAAATATACAAAGGCATGTTAATTAACTTGTTTATTCGCTCAGGAAAATCTCGCTTTTGCGTCAGCGCTGGCAGTAAATCGAGTTCTTTTAATTGCAGCTCAGTTACACAATTTCTTACGTACTAGTCCAGTGATTATGAACGCATGTAATTAACTTGTTTTGAGTAGTAATTTATTTGAAAGAAGGTTGTCCGCTTGTCAAGATGAAATTTCACTTCGTTTAATTGTAACATATTGATGGAATTTTAATGTCTAGTTCCTTATTTGTGAATTTTGACCCACAAGCCATTCGTACAAAACCTGATAATCTAGAAATTCCCCATTTCTCCCAATAACGTTGAGACATGTGTGGCCACCGTTTAGAACAAATTACGTTCCTCGTTGTTTTGTTGTATCATGAGATCATAGTGGTGTCTGGTTGTGGGCCGAATGATTTTTTGCTTATGGATTTTCGCCTCGTCGACGTCGAGGTCATTAGAGGCAGGAGGGGGGGGGGGAAGGCAAGATGTAGGATGGAACCATAGCGGCATTCCCCTGGAGTGAGTTGGGAAAACGATGGAAAATCTAAATCTGGATACCAAATGGGGATTCGAACCCGCATTCTCCAGAATGCGAGGCCAGAGCATTACCATTCACCAACCACGGTTAATGGTCTGTTTATGGCAATGCTCTTACTGGTTTTAGAAAATTGATTCAATTCCCACTTATGCAGCAAAACTGTTATACAAGGGGTGATCAAATGAAAAGGTACGAAACGACACGGTGGGTACAAATGTGGACTTTATTCAAAATATACACCATAGGCCTCAGCACAATGATCC
Source organism: Vandiemenella viatica (assembly GCA_031002005.1). NCBI lineage: Eukaryota > Metazoa > Arthropoda > Insecta > Orthoptera > Morabidae > Vandiemenella > Vandiemenella viatica. Next base: position 138,067,852 of record JARYHS010009186.1, read on the forward strand.
CACTGATGAACAAGCCGCAGGATTCCTTGTTCCTAGAATTCCTGTGGCCGTGACGAGACCCAGTCCTTCACAGCGTCCCTGGAGTACGTCGTCCGAGTTGAAGCACTTCCCTTTCAGGTGTTTCTTCAGTGGACCAAACACATGGAAATCGCAGGGCGACATGTCCGGACTGTAGGGTGGATAGTCCAACGTCTCCCACTTGAACTTGGCCAGTTCCATGTGTGTGACTTTGGAGACGTGTGGACGCGCGTTATCATGGAGCAGAACCACACCCTCCGTGAGCAGCCTCGGTCTCACCTTCCGCTGTCAGAAATCGGATAACACCTCGCTGCTCCTCAATCGTCGAATATTGCAACGCGACGCCATCCTGTCCTCATACGGACTGCCGCATCATTTGGACGCCGCTTTTGATAAGAGCCTCTGCTCTCTAGTGCACATGCTCCGATCCCAGTCAGAGACTCCAATCGCATCCCGAGATGTCTCGCTACGTTCTCCCATGGCGGAATATGCAAATATTTAACTGTTACGTTTTTACGTCGTTTCGTACCTTTTCATTTGATCACCCCTTGTATATGGGAATAAACCTGATTTCCTGTAACATGTACGAAGAAATGTGCGAAATTACGTAGAAATAAGTGGTCTGATGGCTCAGTTGGCTAAAATTAGACAGATTAAAAGTAGAATTGTTAAAATAACAAATCAACAGACGTTGGAAGTCAAATGAGAGCAAAGAAGGACGCCCATAGAAACAAAGAAAAAAGCATAATATTAGAAATTACATAACATGTGACAGTTGGTTACCAGAGAAAAGGAAATTATGACAAATCGCGACCACTTCAACCAATTATATAAAAAAGATCCAATACATGAACAAGCAAAGAACCAGCTCTTAAACAACATGAAACCACAGATCAAAGCATCAGAAAATGGAGAGCTATTGCTACCAATAAGTGAAGATGAAATATTTAATGCTATTAACGAAGCCCACGAAACAAATCGCCTCCGCCGGACAGACTGCCAGTAGAATTTCATTTGAAAGATCCACTAATTCAAATGTACAATGACATATTACAAAGACAAGTCAGACCTTCAGAATTCCTAGGCGGCCTCATATTACTGAGTCCTAAAAATGTAAATAACATAAACGCTGAGAGTCTCAAAGCATAAACATTGCTGAATTATTATTATAAAATATACAGTCATATAATCGCACACAGAACAAGGTTACAGAAAACATCAAACATGGGTCGTTAATCGAAGTTTGATAATTCAGACCATAGCAGATATACAAGAAATCGACACGATAACACAGTAACTAAATTAGCAATTATGTCACTAAACCTTCACAAAGCCATCTACCCTTAAAATGTTAATTATCTGTGTCAGGTGGTGAAAAGTTGGGTTATTCCAACCAAATCTGTAATTTACTAGCAGCGAACAAATCAGCATCGAACTGTTCACTGCTTTTTTTTCTTTTGCTTATAGCTTTACATGTCATCGACGTGGAGGCTATTAGAGTCGGGAAAACACTGAAAGCAATCAACGGGAAGGAATTAAACCATTGACTTTTTGATGAAACCATCCCTGTATTTGCCCGGAGTGATTTGGAGTAACCATGGAAAATCAAAATCTGGACGGCCGGACTAGGATTCCAGCGCGCGTCCTCTCGGAACATGTTCACCTCTGAAGTATTCAGTCCCCGGTTCAGCCGACCATATCACGGTTTTCTGTGGCTCCCCAAAATCAATCCAAGCAAAGGAGATCAAAGACGATACCAAAAAAACAAAAGAAATGCTAACTATGAATGCTACATCACTGGTTATCGAGGGAAGGCGAATCATGAACACTACGGGTACTATCTAACAATAGAACACATCAGACTAATAAGACATAAAAAGTACAACGACTATATTGCTCGATTACTGTTGGCAGTAATATCTTTTTTTTTTTTTTACTTCAAGAGAATACACGTCCCATTTGAATGGCGAAATTGTTTAAAGATTTATTTGTTATTTATTTATTTGACTGTAATATCGTAATGTAATGGCTAAGTAATAAAAAATAGTTACTAAAAAAGTTTTTTCAGGATAAAAGTCACCAGTTCAAATTCCCGTCACCGCTCAAATTTTAGCGAGCCATAAAACTGACCTTCGCTTTGTTAATACGTAGATAACAGGACGTACCACGGTTTGATTCTACGTTAAACGTGCCTCATTGGATTACCAAGTTAGGTTAGGTGGCTACAATAGAGGCACACTGCTCAGCCGGAAAGAAACTGTCATTCCAGGCAAATGCCGGGATGCTTCCTTCAAAAGGCCATGGCCGAATTCCTTCCTATTCCTTGCCACCATCCCTTCCCGTCTCTAAAGACCTCGCTGTTGAGAGACTTAAAGCAGTTAAGAAACTGCAGCGGAATCTAGCATTACGTTTCAGTATAAATGTTAAGCCAACAGCCTTGATTCCATGATGCGCAAGATAGCAAAAATTATCAATGCGAATAATGGAACAATTATGAATAGCATGTTCCTGAATTACTATACTTTCCCTAAGACAAATACGTAATTGCGCTTCGTAAATATGTATTTGCATTACTCAGTACGGAAAGTTGGTATCTCTGCAAAAGTAACTAAAATGAGGTGGAAAGTGAAGTTGGCTTAAGCTGCGCAAATAATGAGAAACAAATTTATATTCGCGTGCGGGGAAATGAAGAATATTCTACGAAACTTGTCCTTCACACACATCGTTAGGTGATTATTTGTGAAGAAAAACCCAACAAAGATGAGAATTTCTTGCTGATAAGAAATTTGTAAATTCTAAATTATCCTTAGTGTCTTTGTAATTATGCAAAACTTCTTTTTCAAAATATGAAGACTGGTTGATACTGTGGGATGATAAAATAATGTTATATTTCAAGCTCGATTTCTTAAGCGATCCTGTTGCGGAAATTCATCCAAAGTTGGTAAACAATTTATAATGAAACTGCTCGATAAAGAGTGTAGAAATGGGTAGCTCAATTCATAGATGGTCGTATGTTTCTTGAAGATTAGAAAGGATGATTAGAAACTGCTACCACATTGAAAAGGTGCACAATACAGTACTGAACGATCGGCGATTCAAGTTATATATTGTAGATAAGGCCATAAGCATATCGGAAGAAAGGATGTGGTACCTTTTGCATCAGAATGAAATATGGTAATGTTATTCTTGCAATATGGGTGTCGCACTTCTAAGCCATGACCAAAACAAAATGAAAAAGAAATTCTGATCAATGTTTCGAACGTTTTAAAGACGATCTTCCTAGTTTTGTGCACCAATTTGTTACTATGGATGAATGATGGATAATATACCACTGCACGCCTGGGGAGCGACCAGTGGCAAAGTCGACTTCGTCCTCAGTAAATGTCATGGCCTGGGGTTGTCTCGTATAAAAAAGTGTTTTGGTCCATCTGCATGTAGAAATTCGCGATAAGAGACCTAAATTAAAAAAAAAAAGTCTGGACAATGAACATGACTTCAATGATGTTTTTTCAATGGAATCCTGAGAAATCTGAAGGATGGAACATTGTACCTACTTCCTAATTTAAAGACTTAAAAGTCTTTAAATTCTTCAAATAAATAGATGATGGCAGCTGTAGGCAGGCGTTTTCCAGATTTCCCATAGTCATGGATGGAATATATCCATCGGAGAAACTTTGGTAGAATTGCTTAAAACTAAAGAATGGATACGTAAAAAAAATAATTAAAAAAAATTAAAAATAAGATTGAACTGTTTTGCTGACAACTTTTCACTTTACCCTAATACCTTCATATTTCTGTTAAAGATTTAGTGTTAGATTTTCTTTCCATTCTTTAAAAACAAATACATAAATACAGTCAGCACATAATTTCTTCAGCTCTTTCAATGTGTACCCTGGGTTGTGTATATATGTGAAGAAAAGCAATGTGTATTAAGATCACAGCAATTGCTTGTCTGATGTCACGAAAGTATTTTAAGTAAAAATCTGTGCTTGGTAGAACTGCAGAACTTTCATGAGTCTTTTACCGATACGATTATAAGTTATTTTGGAATGTATTAGCATTCTACAAACACAAAGAATCAGAAAAAAGTATGGAATCTGTTAATTACTTAGTAAATGTCTTCAAAATCAAAATTGCCTCATACATATCGTGAAAGATATGTGATTTTGTAAGTAGGATTTAAAACCTTTAAGTTCTGAAAAATTCTGGAATATGTGACATAAGATTTAGATACTCATGGGGTAAAAATTTTGTACTTCGTAAATGAAATTCATAGCTTTTACTCCATAGGCTTGTACTTCAGGTCGAGTCCTTCTTAATCTCGTCGTAGCAGCGTTTTCTTTTACTCATTTCTGCAGTGGTTATTTATTTCGGTAACTAATATTTCAGCAAATAATGGAAAGCTTTAATAACATGAGAAAGGCTTATTTGCCAGTTATTTTATACCCATGTTCACTAAAGTTTACTGTAATACTGTAGTCGTTTCAACATTCATTTTTATCTTCAAGCAGATTGATAGTAATTTCTAACATCACGTAAACTATGTTTTAAACATTAGTTAAAATATATCGATGCCTTGATTTACTAGCTATATTTTTAAGAATCTCTACGCCAGTTAATTTCGAAGTCAAAAATATTTCTGCCAAATTAGTAAAGATCATTAGAGCTGTCTAGATGCTCAGTGCAAGAACTTCTTACCCTGAGATGAAATATAACGCTGCAATGTCGCTACTGGAATACGCTATTATGTGAACGGGAAAAAATGTTTTACCGGTTTTGTTTAACTAGAGAATACAACAAAACTAATTTCATTCAAAGAACATGCTCTTTGTCAGTATTTTAACTTCGTTATAGTCATTAGAAATTTTATCCTTGAGGTGAAGGCTGCAGGCACTATCCAGACGACGAGGAAATGTAATTTTTCAGGTCTTTATAACAGTCGAACGAAATTAGCTCTTGACCTTGAAATGTTCCACTGGGTGTTTTAATGCGAAGGTTATAATTGTGTATGCCAAATTAATAGTTATGAATTAGGACGTTGGATGCTATGGAGTCATTTTCAAAAATTAACAAAAAATGAATAACTTTCATAACTATACACAAAGAACTGGAAGGAGAAGGACGGGATAGTATTACAGCAACGAATTTAGAAACGAAATTATCACACATCAATACCCAAAAATGAATGAAAATTGGGTTGTCTATTCGAAATAAATATTTAACAAACAAACTAAATTCTCGTAGCAGATCAGGTATCATGAATTTATAGAGCTTGAGACAAATATTTTTGAGGAGTGTCTACAGGATAGCTACCGCCTCTTACTGCCTCTGGGGTGGGCAGCGAGACTCGATGTGTCGTAATCATATGGTTCACTCTACTGGCTCATACAAAATGAGTAATAATTCCGCGCCAGGCTGCAATACGTAGTAGCTCGGCTTAAAGATGCAAAGTATTGCTAGAATAATCTGTGATTTTAAATTAATATCTCATCTTACCTTGGAAAATTTTCAACGAATTAAGAAGAATAACGTCTTACATATTCGTTGGTTTATTTATAGTGAAAGTGTATCCTGTTACATCAAGATAACTTCAGAAATGAAGAGGAATACTTCGTTGAAAAAATAAGCCACCTGTGCAATCGATATAACCCGCAGCTAACGTACTAATTGAACTTCGCCAATAGGTAGAACCACAGTTGTAGTTATATAAAAAGTTGCGTCGATACATCACAATACACAAATCTACACTAATAAAATTACAAATACAAAAGTAACTCCGTCTCTCTGTGTGAAACTTTTTCACGACTAAACGGCTAAACCGATCTTGATGGAATTTGATAACGAAAAACTAAGTATCATTAGAATGGACATAGGGTACTTTTTTCGGGGCAAATAACATATTTTGTCTCGAAATTTTGAAAACTAACCGAACAGTGACAGACAGACGGATTGCGCGCGTAAGTCTCTGTAATGTTATATAATTCTCTCGCAGTCACTTTACAGGAGACATTTTACGTAGCTTACAGTTTTATATATCCAATTTTAGCAGTGATTCTAAATCCGCAGGTACGAAGTCGCTGATAACAGCTAGTGACACCATACAGCATCGTGACCGGACTAGAGCTAGCATACTGCATGAAGTTAGTTGACCACTCTAGCGCTGACACCGACACTGCCTTTTTGGAGGTGCCGCTGGATCACTCCGCGTGGGGCGGCGACGTCGTTTCCAGTAGCGGCGGCCGGGTGTTGTTTTATTCCAGTAATTGGCGGTCTGTGCGCTGCCGCCCACCGTAATAGCGGCCCGGTCCGCACGCTCCCCAATTGACCTGTGACCCCGTCTTCAATAGGAGCTCCTCCCACCTGGCCCGCCTACCGCTCGCAGGTGCGCGCGATCATACCTCCTTCATTCATCTCGTCGTCCTGCCGAGTGCCACCTCATCTGACAACAAACAACTGCACATTTCCAACTTTAAAACATTACCTATGCAAATTGCGTTAGGTTCTAGAAAGGAGTATATGTTTATGGAATCATTGGCTGGGACATAACCTAAATCTGTCTCGAAAGCCATCGTAGACGAAACATAATCGTGGTATTTGGCTCCAAACATGAGGTTAACTCACTCGAACCGAGGTGGTGGAAGAAATTTTCAGCATTCAGGATTTGGTCGGCAGGGATTAGAGATGGGTTTTTGTTTTGTTTTTGTTTTTTTATCTGCTTAACGTCTCTCTAACAGCGAGGTCTTTAGAGACGGAAGAGATGGTGATACACTATTCCTGATCACCAGATTGTTTACTAAAGCCCTACGTTGAACTCCAGACCTCTCTGCAGTGTGTATGGAGTGAGAGAATATGATATTGTTTGTTTATCCTTTGGATAGTGACATAAAACTTAGCGATTCCCTTGGTATATTTCGAAAAATTGAGCCTGTCTCCCCTCGTTTGTCTCTCCTCCACTACCTCAATAATCTCCACGTTCTATATAGCAACACTTACACTGCGTAAAGTGGCAGCAAATCACCTCAGTTAAATCTTTCCGGGAGGAGCAAGACACACAACAGTAACTACCTAGGCACATATATCAGGATTGTGACATCCTTATATGTTAACTTTGATTCCCATAGGGAGTTCCACCAACATAGATCAAAATTTAAATTTGGTGGAAAAACCATCAGCGCAATGACTGCCTAATCGAGGAAAGTAGTTCTGCATTTTCCTATTTAATCCAATTAATTGAAGCATTGTGCCATCATTCCCTTAGGCTCCATAAAAATTTCAGGCGAATAGGGGTCAAGGGAAGAGAAGCAACTCTGTCACGGTCTTTCGAAGAAACCATCCTAGCATTTACCTGGAGTGATTCCGCGAAACGGTGGAAAACCGAAATATAGGTGGCTGTACTGCTTGAACTCGCGCCCGATGGTTGCCGCTCATCATCGGTTTTTGTAAATACACCTCTAGTTTCGAGAACGTCGACACTGAATACTTAAAGCACAACATTTGGAAAAAGCAGTGCTGATGGTATCCATCAAAGCGTAATCATGAAACCATCAGATGTTTTTACTGGGATACCAAATTACATGAATATTTCTGTCAGGATAAGAAAACTAAAATTGTTAGAAAATGATATATATGTCAAATTTCGTAGTTTTCATTGTTCCAGCGATACATTTCTAGTAAATTCTGCCGAGCGTCTTGGAAGCTGTAATCGAGACATCCCAGTCCACGTAAACGTTGGTCTTCGTATCAACCAAACATCGTAATTCAAATGACGCGTCCGAAATAGGAACTAAGTCTTTCTCGGCATTCAGCAAACATTACGCGTAAAAGTTCGCTTAAACACTCACGAGTACATTGAAACAGAACACGACCTTGTGCCTATTGACGTCGCTGTCACAATTGCGCATTCACTCCACATAAACATCGCGTTAGTTGAGTCTTTTGTTCACTGAACTCATTAAATCCCGAGAACATTATTTAATATGCTCCAGTCACATTGCGCATTAGCGCTTGCCTGAACATACCCGATATGTATTACTAGTATTCCGCATTCAACCTGCAGAAGTAAATTATTCATGTATCACATTTGTTTGGCATTTCGAAAGATTAAAGAAATCCCATATATGAAGAATTAACTTACAAAGATAACGAGATGACGAGTTAATCGAAATTGCCATAAACTTATTTCCTCAGATAGGTTGTTTGTTTCATTCTATTAAGATGCTCTCTTATTTTCGAATATATCGGTGATGGGTGTTCATCAAGTAACATTTGAAACTCTCCATCATCTGTAGCAGTGCTGCTAATGAAATTGGTAACTGAAAAAATAAACATCTCTGTCGTTTCTTCAAGTTTGTACTTTGTCTGGTCAAACATTACTCCGTGCCTTCTAGTTCTTACAGCCAGTGAACACCATCTCATCAATTTAGTTCCACCTTTCTTTGCTTCTCGCACTTGATTGGATCCTGAAGCTCGTTGTCAGCTGTCCATTATAAATGACGCACATCCTCATCAAATGACAGGCCATGTCCCGTGTAACACAAATAATGAAATACGCTTTGATTTCTTAATTAATGTTTTAACTTAAGCTAACTCTAAGAACACCTTCTTCGTTAGTAATTTATAATTCTTGTCATCGATAAACTTCAGTTTCACGTTATGAACTTAACAGTTTTTTTCGCTTACTATTAAAAAAAAAAAAAATACTGCCGTTCACTGAAATGAGCAGTTTATGCTTCCAATAATCATCCCAGTCGTTTCTTCATTCTAAATGCAACATCAAACAATGATTTCAACCTGCTGCCATGAGATAATCATTTACTCCGATCATATATATATAGCTTCGGAGGACTATGAAAGGAGACGAGTAAAAGAAATGAGTTGGTAGGATTCTAAGCCTAACGCCCAAAGCACGGTCTATACAGGAAGTTACTTTATATATCAGTTATTGCACAATCACAATCTTGGATATGATGATCTTGGATAGTCAGTTACTTCTATTCAAAACTATCCCTAGTAAATTAAATAGAAATGATGTTAAAAATTATAAAACCTAACATCAACATTTACTTTTTCAGCATGATTTTACATTATTCATTTTTATATCAGAATAAGGTGGAGATAATACAGTATCATATATTTTATGTTTTAATAAAACTGTTTCATATGGATTCAGAACGAGGCTGAAAATTTCATGCTGAACTTTAGACGTTTTCAATAACAGTTGTCTTTTAAGCAGCTTATACTGCATCCCTTAATTTTTTTAAATAGCTGTTTTACCATGTCAGTTTATCTTCTACAGCTAAAAATATCAATTCTAGGCATCTGAAAAGCATGGAAATTAATTTTAGCTTCATCATGGAAACAACTCCGACTATCAAGCTACTTTTTGGCAGGTAAACGAAATAACTTGAATAGTACAGAGTGTGCAGTAGAGCACTTGATTATTAAAGACAGAAGAAACACAGTTTCATAATAGTTCAACCCACGGCACAACAAATTCAGTGTCAAATTTAGGTCAGGCAAGATGCAGTTAGGATGGAAGATACCTCACTTCTGTAATGTTACAGACTCTTTACTATACAGATTCCGTGATGATGTTACAGACTTTCAGTAATGATGGAGAAGGATAAATGTATAAATTTGAGGTTAGGCACCCTGGTCCGGAAACGACCGAGTCGAAAGTTACAAGCGGAAATCTACACAAGTTCTAACTTAACCTCACACAGCGCTCAAACTAAGGAGCCCAACTTCCGAAGCCTTCTCATGACGTACAGAATCCCCGCTAGTTATTCATCAGCGGATGTTGTTCCAACAAGATGGAGCCTCACCTCTCTTTGGACTGAGAGTTCATGAACAGCTGAACCAGACATTCCCTGAAAAATGGATAGGCAGAGAACATCCTGTTCCGTGGCCAGCACATTCACCTGATCTCACCCTCACTTGATTTCTTCTTGTGTCGTCATATAAAAAGTCTTGTGCACGAGACAGTGGCGAATCTAGGAATTTTCTCAGCCGGTTCAAACGCGTGAATTACCTTCCCTTCGAACATTATTTTGCCGTCCCCATTGTCGATCTCCACCCCGTCTGTCACCGCACGGGGCGGGTAGTAAAGGGACTAAAAACAGAAAAAAAACCACGAAGAAAAAGGTCGCCGCGATATAAATGGCCGCCCTTTAAACTCGATTTTTCCGTCGAGTTTGCCCACCTAATCCCCGCTAGATCCGGCTCTGGTACGAGACGCCTATCGAAACTGAGGAGGATCTTCCGGTGAGAATTCTCGCTGCCTGCGACAGTTAAAAGGGGACGACAAAACTCTGATCAACGATGCCATGCCTGCATTGACGCTGGGGGAGGGGAGGGGGGGGTCGTCATTTTGAACAATTGTAAATATAGCAGTTTGTGAAACTTGTGCAGGTAAATGGAATTAATTATACCTGTACCGTAGACTTAGGGTTTTCGGTCCCTCTGACATGAAGTTACGTGCGCTGTTCCTTGTCCATCAATAGAGGAAATAATCTGAGGGTGTTAGGGAGTATTCAGCGAAAATTCTGTACGTCACAATCATGGTTCTGAAATTGGGGCCATTAGTTTGAGCGCTGCCTGATGCTAAGGCAGAACTTAAGTAGATTTCGCCTATAACTTTCAATTCAGTAGTTTCTGGGCAAGGGACCCTTACCTCAAATTTATACATTCACCCTTCTCCATAGTCCCTGAATGTTTTAAACATCATCACGTAATCACACTGTACATACAGTGATAACAAAATACCTCACACCAATAAGTCACTGCTGTGGTTGCCTTGAATCGGCTCCATAGAAACGTACCGATTCGTGCTACATCCATTAAGATTAAATCGAAAGCGTACGCTAGAAAAATTCCATTACCCTTTTAGTACAGCGTTTTACTGGGGTAGCTGCGATAATAATTGTATGTTCGGTACAGTGCAGGCCACGGCGGAAGTGGTGATGAGAGTTGTGATTACTTTTCACCTGGCTGTGTAATACGCGGCAGACAATCGGAGCGCGTCCGATCTCCGTGATCGACCGGAAGCAGATGCGCAGCCTCAAATAATTACCAGCCTGGCCTAACCGCTCGTGTGGAACAACGGGAGGAAAGGGGGAAATCTGTACTGCAGGCACCACCGTGACACTGCGCTTCTGACAGCAAGTAGTGGCTCACCTTTGCTTTACACGGAGAAGTTGGGTTTTCAAGGTCCTAGTTTCGGACCACAGTTCGCAACTCGTAATTTCAAATTTCAAAGCTTATCCAAAGTGACTCCATGTGAGTGCCAGTATTATTTTTGGAGACACTATTTTCTTAATTCCATTCCCAGTCATTGCCAACAATCAAGTCATGGCTCTAGTGGCCTTTTGTAGATATGCCGTAAAGCCAAAAAAGGGAAAAAATCAATAAATAATTTCATCAGCACGTTCCTGTTACATATGCTATTCACCATTTCAGCACCAACTACCGAGAAGAACTTTCATAACTGTATTATACCTTATGTTAAATCGCCAGAGTAAAAATGTTGAGCATCAAGCTTCGTTTATATAAATACGTACAAGCCGTGGTGCCGATAGTCATAAATTAATTATATGTAGTATAATATAATACGATTGGCTTCTTATTTTCCTTCAATTTGGATATTTTATATGTTAAAATAAGATGAAAATAGGTATTATGTTAAAAATGTAATAATTTGCAGTTCATCCAAATTTTCGGAAGCTCCCAGGATGTTTCAGGTTCTTCCTTTGAATTAACTTTACGACTATATTTATAGCAAAATGAATCAAAGTTTTCTTAAAGACAAGGAAGCTATGGGAATTTGTTTTCGGTCATTCATACAGACCGATTGTGAGTGATGCTTTAGCACTGTGTCAAATACGAGAACCATTCAGAAAAAGTATTGAACTTTTTGCTTGATAAATATATATAAATTATTGTTTAACGACATCAAACAATTTTTACTTTTAGATTCACACACTCGGAAATTTATATTACTAAAATATAAACATAGTACAATTTGATCAAAGATAGATTCTTTTCTTTAAAAAAAATACAGCGTACCCATGTTGTGATGTCTTATAAAAATATTTTATATTTAATAAGTAACTAGCTGACCCTTCAGACGTTCTCCTATCCAAATTTCAATAAATTTGTTTGTGATCGTTTTGTAAATTTGTGAAAAACTATTGGAAAAGTCTAAACAAAGTAAAAATGAGAAAGAAAAAATTTCAGAGTGATCATTGTATTTATCAACGATTCTGTCTACGGTTATTCAATTTGAAGAGAAGTGCATTCAAAAGTACGCCAAAGGGAAATTGTACTTGCGGGATGAATTCAATCGGCAGTACACCACTGAAATGCTGGAAATGTGTGATATGTCTGGAATGTGATCGAATGGAACCATGTGGTTTTGTTTCAAAATTTAAGTCACAATTAAATTAAGTCAGAATTTCATGTTAGCCAAATGATTTATTTTCTTCTATGAAATTTGAAATCTCAATGAATCTCAAGGTGTTTTATTTACATTTCGGTCATCGCACTACCAAACCGGTTGTGATTGTTTTGTAGATGTTGCGTCTTTTGGTCTAATGCCTCCAAAGACTTTTCATGTGCTGTCGTACATTAATCCCTAGCGATCAAATTGCAGTGCTGCAGAACTTTGGCGATTGTACAGTTTTCGTAAGATTGAATGTTCGAGTTGCATTGATTTTCATATTCAACGGCAACTTGAATGCTGATTGAATTGTTTGAACGCCTTCCAACAACGTAGCTGCAATTCGTGGTGAAGCAAGTGCAAGTGCAGCTTCATTACACAAGAGAATCGTTGGAAAAATCAATAATCACACAAGTTTTTCCAGTTCCACCGGGAGCGTCCATCATTCACAACTTTCATGAGAGTGTCGTGCGCTTATTTCTGTTGCCGATTCAACAGTGGAACATTCTTTCGAACTGATTCTTTCAATGCATCATAATCATGTTGATTTTCACGTTTTAACTCTTGATTAAATTTGTTGTGCATCAAACTATTAGGAGCTGGCATAATTAATTGTGGTAATATCTTGTTCGATATAATCAGGCACATGTCCTCAATTAGTATCAATCAAATAGAAGCAAAATAACTACATTTATTGGACAGTTCGCGAAACAATACAAAAATAAAAACAAAGGTAGTTTTATTATAATTTAGGCTGGAATGCGTTTTTCCTGTTTTCCTTCCAGTTTTTTTTAATAGAAAACATATGAGTTATTTTCAACTCAGGAGTATAAGGAACAAACCAAACAAGAATTACTCATATCCATCGTCCCAACCATGAGTTATGGTCTTGAGTTCGTACAAAAATTCCAGTAGGAAAAGAACGGTCGGTTTTCCAGAATTTTCCGGCAACTTTTCCAATTTTTCTTTCCCTAAAAACCTTATTCGGACTATAAGGAAATTAAAAAAAATTAGCCAAATCAGTTTAGTCGTTTTCAACTGATGTGGTAATCATTTCATTTTTATTTATGAAGATATATCTTTGACCTCATTAACCACCAGTTCCTAAAAATAAGCTAATATGCTTAAAAGTCTTATAGCAGTATGTTTAAAGTACGATCATCAACTATTATCACTCTGTGTCTAGTATCTAATGTCTCCAAGTCTTTAAATTATTTTCGTTTAAATGTTGCCTAGTGAATTTCAGTGAATAACATATGAAAAGAACACGTCAAAGTATTATATATAATTATTAATTCTCATTGCGTTTATCAATTTTCTTGTTCCACATAAACATTGCTTCATAAGGTGACCTGAGAAAGGTGAACATGAAAAAAATTTCATGATAGACTTGTAAAATAAGTTCAATACAAGTCTCTTGAAGATTTAAAACTGTTATTTCCTTGTATGTATCATGCGTGGGATAACACATTTTCTCTCAGTGGTGTCGCCTTGATCGAAACAATACCAGGAAGTGCACTTTCCGAATTCAATAGACCTGTGACACTGCATTTCATCATGCATGAGATCGGGACCCCGCAGCATTTTCACTTATACGGGCACAATTCTTAATAAGGAACATTTGGGGAGAGATAGGTTTGACTAGCCAAGCGATTTTGCGTTTGTTCAAAAAAATACAATGCAGTTGGGAAGAACGGATAGATTCTGTTACGTCGCAATAATCGTTTACTTGACTCAACCAATCTAAGGCTGCTTCTAGTAACTGACCGTGAACAGCACGCAAAAGTATCGTCAGCCCCACATTACAACTCGTAAAGTTACTTTACTTCACAGGGAAAATTATGTTCCATACTTCTTATATGGTTCTGGTCCGAAACAGAAACTGTTGTCAATGCTGGAAAATTTCATCATGTTCCAAATTTTTACATGAAAGGAAATTAGAAAAGATCAGATTCTGAAAGCGAAAAAGGTTGGTTTGACTTGGTACTAGCCTACGACTTACTTGCAGCTAGCTGATTTGTAATCTTTTTAAAACTCACATTGAAACTGTATGCTTACAGTCGTTGCAGTATTAAAACCTATATCGACCTCATTAAAGCCGTTACGTTACTTTAGGAAAAAGCTTAATGGTAGCCAAATTAATTTGAAGCAAGTAACTATAGGCCGTAAACAATACCTGCGTGCCAGTTTACTTTTGACAGTCTCCAGCTTAAATTAAAACGTGCAGTATAATACTGTTTTCGCCTTGTTAACATCCTCGACAGAGATGTAGGTAGGTATGCATTGAACTCGAGTCATTTTAACCCAACAGTATGTCCTGATTTCAACTTAATGCACGGCATAAAAGTACTGGAGATGGAGTAAAGTTCACCTCTTGTCTAGATAGTTAGTGGCACGCAATTGCAAACAGCGTCACTGCCTGGAATCTGTTTCTTTACTTCGTCCTTTCTTTAAAACAATTGTATAAGTCCTTCTTTGAAGAAAGTTTTCGATCTAAAGTTACTGTGATTGTATTTGGTTTAAAGTTTTTTAGTAACAGTATTCAACAGTTTTCAACAAGCGCCGCACACGCATATGATTCATTGAGTAACCGCCATATCAGTGGTCATATTCAGATTTGCGAACCGATATGAAACACATTCGTTCACTCAAGTGCAAAAGAAATATAAAAAACATAAAAAAGATACACAGAAAAAACGCACAGGAAAAATACACAAACAGTGCATAGAAGTTTCACTTCTTGCACCTGTACAGTTGATACACGTACCAGTCATTTTTTTCACTATACAGTAAATGAATTATAGCTTGTCAAAGGGACAAAATGTAAATATCTTGACATATCACTTAATGCTAAATTCAGTTGTGCAGGATGCATTGGGAAGGTAGCAGAGAGAGGTTTCAAGGTATTGCATCTGTTAGAGTGATAACATGATATAGCAGGAGAGATATGGCACTCAAAATCGTGGCTGAGTATTGTCTGATAGTATGGGACCCACGTTCTGGGTACAAAATACAGGAGTAGTTGGAGGGGTTGCAGTGCTGGACAGCTAGGTTTGTTTGCGAAAATTGCCGTGAAAAGTAGTAACTGATTAATAATATGGGTTCGACTTACTGGAAGACAGGAAGAGAATGCTGGGAGTGTAAAGACAAATATAGGTTATGAATGGTGGATAGATATTGAAACTAGAATTAGTAGTAGCATGTAGAAGGGACTATAAAATAGATCTTAAGCGTGGGGTGGAAAAGTCTTCATTCTAGATAAGAGGTGATGAGTTGTAATAAATTTTCAAAGAGGTGACGAATAGCTAATTTGAAACAATAAAATAATTAAAAGTAAAATATCCGCGTAGTAGAAAATTAAATGTCCAAGGAAATTGCCACCAGTGCATAAGTTCCGTCGTAATCGGGTATTGATTAGGTGAACTACAATATTGTACTATGATTTTGCGGAGATTATTATCCTCAAAATTGTAAAGAGACCAAATTTTATTTTATATACACAGCTGGTTGATTATTTCATATTTTAAAGGATTAATATTTAGTTGAAAGTATGCAGCAACGATTAACTTTTATAATTATTTTTGTCAGTTATGAAAATATGAACATTGTCTGCATTAATGTGCGATTCCAAATACGACCGCAGACCGCAGACGGCAGGGCGTAAAGGCTGACCACAAACGTCCCCTCTAGTTTCTATCGTTTTCTAAGAAATGCCTTCTGAACATGGCGCCACTGCCGTCTGCCGTCGCGTTCTGCTGCCACCGCAGACCGCACTACCGCTCACGAACCAAAATCGTCGAATATACCGATAAAACTTGATTTATATGATGAAAATGAATTTTTCTGTCTCCGAAGAAAAAAGTTAACACATTTCGTGGACAAATATTTGCCTCCGAGTTAAAAATAATATTTCTTCCACAGTTATTAATAATTTCTTAGTCCTTGAGATTAGATTTCGTAGCAAATAAAGCTTAGTTGAAAATTTGTTTCTTACTTGAAATAAAATAGCTCGCGAATATGATTTCGTCACTTAACATTTAAAAAAAAAGAAAACTCTAAATAACATCCTTCTTCTATTCTATTTTTTCCAGCGAAATTGCCAGCTATCTTCGTTTGCTGGTGGTATGTTATCGTAAAACGTCGCAATCTTCTTCTTCTTCCAATAATCGAGGTGGAAACATCAGATATCTTGGCTTGTGTACCTTTATGCGCGAACCCCATATCCCATCTTTTCCGGCGTTCCACGTTGCTCGGACTACAGGCGACGGCAGTTGTGTGGTTATTTTTGGTGACTTGCGGTTACAGTCAGTCGCTGCAATCATGTTCGGAACCGTACTGTCTTATACGAGAAGCATCCACAAAAAAACATTCTCAGAATAAACTGAAATTGATGAACCTCCTAAACAGCAATGTAACCATCTATCAAATCAGAAAGCACAAACGCATTACAGTCCATGGCAGAAATATTACGGGAAAAGATGTTGTAAGACGGCTATCTGCCATAGGCATTAATACATTAGTACACGATGAAGGATGAATATACACAGACAACATGCTGAGACTTGAAGTGGTGGTTGTGGCAGCGCAGCAGCAGAATTTTAAAATCAATCATCCGTCTTCTCAGAGAACTGAGAGCTTAGGTAAGAACAAAGTGAGTTCTGCGAATCGATATGAGACGCGTCCCAGCAATAACGACAGTGCTTAATCGGTGCGGAAAATCCGAGCCTGTGTTGGCGGCACCCCGTGTCCATTGTTCCGGAGAGGTCTCCGAACTGATTTCCATTGGACCGGCCCCAATTACTGCTCAACTGTTAAATTACCACCCGCCCCGCCGGCTCCCCGGGTCACCTCACTGCGTTCTGCGCCGCGGCTCAAAAGGAGCCATCACACGGGCACCGTCCGCTCTGCCGATATCCTTCACACGCCAGTTTGGATCACACGGCCTTTGTCCTAATCTTCTGTATCACTGTCTGAGTTGTGAGAGACGGCTCATCACATCTCACTAAACCGATATTCCTGTCTTTATGGGTGTCGCGATGGAAACCACCTCGTCTTGTAATCTAGCAGCAAAGATGTCTGCGATCACCATGCAGGATGCTACTCGCAAGCTATACCAATTATCCTGAGAAATGGTCAACCAGGTGTGAGTGGAGACTTTCCCGGCGTACTGATTCAATGTAAGCTTCACGGGTGTTCAGCTGGATAGCGTTAGAAAAAACACAACGTTTCGACAGCTAGCTCTGCCGTCTTCCTCAGGTGCGGAAAGCTTCAGGTGATGTAAGATAGAAGTCACCGCCTAGACTGGCCGTAACGGACTTAACCAGTCTAGGTGGTGACTTCTATCTTACATCACCTGAAGCTTTCCGCACCTGAGGAAGACAGCAGAGCCAGCTGTCGAAACGTTGTGTTTTTATGACCCTATCCGGCTGATCACCCATGAAGCATACAGTGGGTCAGCCAAGTGTTAGTTAACCACTCCGTTAGTGGATTAGACGAGGACGGCCCAAATTCTCCTCTTTCAACACATGCAAGCTGTTAGCTGGGATAAACAAATTAAGAGGTATGTTTACGTGGTCTGGAAATGAAAAACTAACTGTTCTGTTCGAAATATTAACTAATTTAATTAAAACAGCTTTTATAACATTTATGTTACATTGAAACAAGTTTCGGATACATTTCACAAGCTGGAGGCTGTGTTCGCGGCACACAACCTTTTCCAAGCGGCCCAACACACACACACACACACACACACACACACTGCCTCGCGCCGTGCTAAACAACAATGCAGGCGCCCAGTCGACAATCGCTGCCACCACAGCTGTGCTGCCCAGTTTCAATGGTTGTTACGCCACTTAAATATCAACACTATTCTCCCCCTGTTACTCAACAAACTACAGACCGTGGAAAAACAACTATATTACAAATCAAGTTACAAATATTAATACAATTGTTCAAGATACTTATAATTAATAAATGCAACATAATTCAGTATTAAAAATAATACTAAATTAACAATAAGAATAATTGGGTTGGTGATAATGTTACATCCTCCTCAGTGGAGGGTAATACTTCGGGTTTGTCGGAAAACGCGGAGAGCGTGGCGGGTGAGCGGTAACGCCCTGGCCTCGCAAGCGGGAGAACGCGGCTTCCAATCTTCATCCGGTAATTAAGATTCACTCAGGGGAGTGCCGGGATGATTCCACCAATAAGCTATGGTCGAACTCCTTCACGTTCTTTGCCACCAGTTCTTTCCCGCCCTTAATAACCACGACGTCGAAGAGGCGGAAAGCCAGAAGCCTTGAAAACGCAATACCACTGCAACTACTAATCTATGCTGCTCAAGCAAATGACGTCATGTACTGGGTAGTCAAGTTGCGGTATCTAATTCGGAAATTAAAAACAGAAGGAACTTAACAAACGACGTAATTGGAGAGATATGCGAGGAAACAAGGGTTCCTCTACGCCAGGAACAGTTGTGGCTGGGTTGTATGACACACTGGATCACCATGACGACTATAATCCCGTAGAACATCGTAAAATACAATGGACGGAATGGCATAGACAACTTCGACGACACTACACGTTAATAGTTCCGGTGGTATCGGAAATTACTTCTATTCGTGTATTACAACTTAATTAACGCTTTTTATTATAAATACATTCTTATTTTGCTGTTAGTGTTTTCGTGCTTCCATTTAACATACCGCAATATACGACGCCATGTCCTCGCGCGGCAGAGGGTGGTATCACGTTTTCAGCTAGGCCTCCTGTGCTGCGTAGAAAAGTTCCTGGGACATTCAACTGGGATAGTTTTCCGCTGCCTTCTCCCGTTTGAAAATGTTCGCCAGTATTACAGTATAAGTGCGTGTGTGTTCAGCGTAGCATATTGTTTCTGCCGAGGATGAGATATCTGAGAAGTTTAATGTCTCCATCCGACGTACGAATCGCCATCAATTGTCGTGTGCCCTCACTCCATATGCACGGTGGATGGGTTTGTTATTTAACCCAGAAATTTCCGTTTTAATACAGTAGTTAAGAATCGTGTACTCACATCTCTGCTGCTCTGTCGTGAATGATGAAAATGCCACTGAGATAAGGAGTTTTGACCATCGGACAATTATCCATCAGAGCTGAAGAGGTGGTGTACGCTCTTACGTCGAACATAATTGTTTAAATGATGATGATTAATCTGTAAGATGGAGGGAAGTTAAACCTGACATCCTCGTTCCACTTAAAATGAAAATAAAGTACTGAGATAAAAGCATGCAAACTGTCTACATATTTCGTATGTTATATTCCAGATATTTTTCTCATAATCGTTCAAGTAGAAAGCTGAATGAATTTACTTGCATATCTTGATATGGTTCCGTGACAGATTTACTAAATTCAAACTACAGTTTAAAACTCCTATGGTTTAACATAAATATAAAATATTTGCATCATATTTAATACAAATTAAAAAAGATGTATTATGTCCCGTGTAGCAAAAACGTGAAACTATTTGGACGTGAGGAGATGACCAATAAAGAGAAGAAACATCTAAACATTTGGACAAATTCGAAACGAGACATAAACAAACCTTACGAGCACTTAATCAAATAAATATTTGCTTATGAACTCTTGTAATGAAACTGCAAACCAACAAATACAACATGCAAATAATCACCATTAAAAATATCAGACCACACACCTTAATGCTCAAAACAAAATTGTTGCTTCTAGTTAAGTTAAACAGACGTTAAATGAGTACACAAACATCGCCAGACGAACACAATATGCGAATCTAAGGGAAGAGACACATCGACCATCACGTACAAGGCTAGTAACACTGATTTACACAAAGCAGATCGACTAACAAGAAAATAATTAATCGCTAGTCAAAAGCCGGAAACAAACACAAAGCACTTAGGGGTATACAGAAGGTGGTGAATAAACATAAAAACTCAATACTATAGTTCAGTACTTGCAGGGCAATTTAATTTCAGCACACATAAGAGTGGAAAAACGTTGATATGTTGGAGACTGATAATAGAACACACAAGTAGGGTATAATGTAATTTTATTTATGATTAAAACTGGAATTAAGACGATATTCTGAATTTTTCTACTTATGGCCTCACGCCTCGTCGATGTCGAGATCATTAGAGGCGGGATGGGACAAGCAACGTGAAAGAATTCGACCATCGCTTTTTGAAGGAAGCATCCCGGCATTTGCCTGGAGTGATTTGGGAAAACCATGGAAAACCCAAATCTGGATGTCCGGACGGAGATTCGAACCGCCGTCCTCCCGAATGCGAGGCCAGAGCGTTAACCGCTCACCCACCACGCTCGGTGATGTTCTGAAAAGCAAATAGTGGCAGTGCAAATACAACCAGTAAACCGTTGATAATCATTCTTACTACCGAATAAGGTTTAGTGTTTAGTATTTGCTGTTGGAATCCTCTAGTGGTATTCCTGTTGACATTTCGAAGTAAGATTATTTTTGCTCTAGATCTAATTGCAACTAATGCTTTCTGTAAGCAGTATTCTTGTTACTTACTGATGCATTTCTATTTCAAGAATCTATGAAAAAGTAACTGACTGAACAGAGTATGCTAAATTTAACCTAGATTGTTAGTAAAGTACCAGACGTGTAATATACCAGCTTGCATAAAGTATTGACCCTTGTTTTTATTTCTGGTGACCGGTGTTTGCTTTTACTGTTGTAGTAGCAGAATTTCGTGAAGATATAAAAGATGTTATATTTAGACAGTTTCTACTTTGCGACAATTTCTAAGGTTTGGCCAAGGTTTTATAGTGTTAGGTGAATTATTCATAATTTTGCATCTTTTCAGATCTATTTTAACAGTGTTTTGAAATGCTATGTTTAGTTCTCTTGAGGCTGATTTAAGCAGTGTTGTATTGGAAGGTGGAGTCGTCTTTGTGCCCGCACGTTGTGGAGGCGGTTGTCGACCCCGCCTGGCCCAATTGCGAAGCGAAGGCTCAGCAGGTTGACCGTCAGTCAATACGAGAGGGGCGTGGTGCGGCACGTGCTGAGCCCACACTCAGTCTCCACACCACTGGTGGCAGTTTCCCTAGACACCTACCTTCTTTTACAGGCTGTGATATTTTTATGAGAAGCCAATTTCAATACGCACCTAAGTATCATATTTAATTTTAAATTCCTTTAGTACTTCAGGTAACTTGTTCACAATTTCGCTTCGTAATTTGTTCCATTCAAGAGATAAATGTAAAATTCTAGCCCATATAAGAAATGAACAAATTCGGTACGAATTTGATATCTTCTTTATATATAAAGATGAATGTATGTATGTTTGTTAGTTTGTTTGTTTGTTCTTCATACAAATCCACAGTTTTCATCCGATCTCGATGAAACTTTGCACACTTATCCTTTGAAACAAGGAGAAAAATACTGTCTACATTTGGTTGAAAAATTATCTTTATAAATAACACATGTTGTCTCATAACTTCGAAATGCGGCGATAGACAGACACGATTGATATGGACGTCTCCGTACCGCGTTTCCGTGTAGTGGACTGGCAGCTGAGTGGTTAAAGTGCTTGCTTCTGAACGTCGTGGTCTCCGGTTCAAATCTCCGTGGAGGCTAAGATTTTTAAAAATTGTTTTTCATCGTAAGAGTCAGGCCCGGGCCGTAGGTTATTCGGATTGAATGTTAAACTGTAGATATTAGAAAGTTAGGGGTGCAATGCGAGGAAAATCGTAGGTAGGCTTGCAATGTTGTAGGTGTACACTTTTTACGTTATCATGATCCCTCAGGTGTTGTTCGCAGTCAGTGTGTGAGTGTGAATCACAGTAATATTGTTACGTTTTGACGACTAAATGGCTATATCGTTGTGATGGAATTTTATAAGGAAATCTGTATGAAGGGCGCAGGATATTTTTTCCAGTATGGTTAACAGTTGTAGTCACGAAATTTTGAGACCTTATCGAATGGTGACAGAAATATGTTGGAAATTGATCCTCTTCAAGAGACAGGTTCGACGGTACAATGATATAGTGATAGCTTTCCTGTCATATTATTCCGACACGATATTGTTTGGGACCAATCCTTCGTTACCAACAACTTTATATATTTAATTCTGGCAAAAAAAGACTTAATGCACGCGTACGAAGTCGCGGGTACAAGCTAGTATACAATAAAAACGAAAGGATAGAGGAGTATAGAGATTCCTGAGCGGTGATGAGGTGTCTGTCTGGGGATCGAAAAGTCCCCGGTTCGAATCCCTGTCTCGGCTGGGATTTTCTTAAGCCCTTAACCCGGCCTTCAACTCTGGCCCAGCTTGCTGTGTAACGTGAAGTACGCCAGAGCGCTTCCGTGGTTCGGCTTCCACGTTAAACTGTATGTCCACTGTAGCCGGAAGGACTACGAGGCGGCTAGATATGGGCGGAATGCGTAGCCAATTGAAACCCTGTCACCAGGTCATTACGACCACACGGAATTATTACTATTACAGAGATTCACGGAGGCAGCATGTTGAAAGAATGGATGAGGAAAGAATTTCACATCTGGGGATGCAGTACAAACCAGAGATACGCGGCGACGCTAGGAAGACAAAGTGTAAAAGTACAAAGAGATGATGGAACAAACATTATTGCCTAATCCTTGAAGTAAAGAAGAAAAATTTATTCCTTTAACAACAAAAGAAAATTTTCTACCTTCCTTACGCCTGAAATTAAGTGCCAGCTTGTGGTAATCTTTGCCCTTCCAGGTACTACCCGAATTGTTATACTAATATCCATCCAAGAACCATCGAGAATATGCGCTTTATACACTCCCAGCTCTCTGTTCTCCTACTGTTTTCCACAAACTAATCTAACTGTCCTCCTTTTAACCCTTTCAACCCCCAATATTTGATACCTACGGGGTATCATAATACCCTACCATACTCGGGCAATGGTCTGAATCTCAGTTCCCCTCATCACACTCTCCATTAAATGAATCACTACAAAACCTGTCGCAACGACGTGTGAAGTATTTAAAGAAAAGACATTGTTATTGAGCCATCTTGACTTTGCTTGGAGACGATTTATGACACCGGTAAGCTTTTAGAAGTGTGTCTGAAATAAAATGAAATATTTTTTGATACATTCATAAATCGGATAAAAGTACTGTCCAATTTTATTCAAGAAAATTAAATTATTTGGCCGACAAATATTCTGATTTAACATACTGCAACTAGTGACAACACTGCATGAAACATACATTTCCAATGGGATGGTCGTAAGGATTTAAATATATTCCTCACTCCTATGGTCCGTCCATTTACATCATCCGTTGTGTCTTTCCTCAAGACTGGCACAAATTATTTCACACGCTGAGGCACCTAAATGAAGGGACGGTTATTGTGAATTTATAATATTGAGGTTTGCCGATCGAAAATAGTTTCGAACAATGTTTTTGTGTACCAGTCTAGAAGAAGGAAAAAACACGTATGCATAAAATTTCTCCATACATTCTGATTTTTTTCAACGTTGAGTGATGGAGCGGAAGGCATACTGTGCAAAATTGGAACGCATGTTCCACGTAGAATGAAGGTATTAGTGGGTATATATATTTGAAAATGGTAACGGAGAATCATACAGAACATCAAATAAAGGAAAGAGAAATAGGGAAAAGAAACAACACAACATTCTTCATGTTTTTAGATAATACGATATTTGTACCTTCCTCCTCCCATTAATTTCTCTTTCCAGTTTTGTCGCTATAGTGTGCTCTAAATATACAATTTTATTATTATTATTTTACTAAAGAAAGCATTTTATTCAATGGAATACTTTTTTTAAATAATTGGTAAAAGTTCATATATTTGCTATCAAAGCACTATTAGTATTTTGTTATTTAGCCATGACGCTCTAATATTTTTTAGTGAACAATCTCAAATTCATAAGAACAAAGTTTCTCTCGACGTTTAGAATTTATAAAATGCTCTCTGCTAACTAAGTGTTATCATACGATAGTTTGGCGATCTTATTCACTGTCGCCATCTTCTGGTGAAGTGATAACAATTCGTTAACTCAGCTAGTTAGCCGAGAGCATTTTATAAATATTAAATTCAGTTAGCAGTTATCGAAAGATGAACTTAATCTCCAGATCGGACCAGAGGGGGGGGGGGGGGAAGCAATAGAAACTACACTCTGATAGTAAACATAATGACTACTGTATTTAATAGCTACGGTAGCACTCTCCGCATACTAGTAGACACAGTGGTTGTTAGGTACCCATTAGTGTTATATTATTGGGAACGATAATATCTCTTATTAGATTACAATACCACATCAGTTTTGATCCAGTAGCTACCTGTAACTGTTAAACGGTTGCATAGTCAAAACAGTTACTGCAGTAGGTTATACAGTAAATAATGACAATAATAGCTGCACAACTGATAATAATTCTCATCATCGTAGCAGCAGTTGGAATATCAACATCCTTTTTGTCAAATAACCTTTCTTAACGAGTAGGGCGTCTTTTTTTCTGGTGCCATTTGGACACTAGGGCATACAGTCACTCCAAGTACTGTATTTGGTGCAACAGTGATTTTTCTGTTGTCATATGAAAGCACCCATGTATACAAATTATCGTTTTGCTATGTTCTTTCAACAAAGTGTAGAAATAGCACAACGGACACAACGCTTGATTAAAAAACGTCCGTGCCCGAGGCCGGAATGGAACCAACGACCCGCAGCACAATGGCTCTGATCCTCCTGGTTTGCGGTCGCCAACAGTGAGTGCCGCGGAAGAATGGTTCGCCTGGTCGAGTCCATGATGCTGTCCCGCGCAGCAGCATCTCATTACACTGCACCGAGCAACAAGAAGGAAGCCGTGTTACGCGAATGCCAGGCGCAGGGATCGTAAAGAACGGGTCGCCTGCACTTGCACGTGTTGCGGCGCCTTTATCGTCCGCCGCTGCAGCCGTAACGAATGATCCAGCAGTACAACACGACGATGCGTTTACATCTGCTACCTTATCGTGGTCCTTCCGAGCTCGCCGGCTTGCAAATTAATCTGACTACTGTTTCACCAGAGTTGAATTTCAAGTGCTTCATCTGAGCGAACGGGGCAACACCTGTGTCTCTATAAGTCTTTGCACAGTCCATTGAGTCAACATGACCGAGCGTGGAGGGTGAGCTGTGGCCTCGCATTCGGGAGGACTCGGGTTCGATTCCCAGTCCAACAATCCAGATTTGGGTGTTCCATGGTTTCCCCAAATCAGGAATGCCGAGATGGTGCCTTCAAAAGACCATGGCCAAGTTCCTTCCCGTTCCTTGCCTCCAATCCTTTACCGCCTCTAATGTCCTCGACGTCGAGGAGGCGTAAAGCCATAAGCCAAAAAAAAAAAATGTCTTCAGTAGTTGAGTATATCAACATTTTGCACGAAGCAACTCCTCCTGGGATATTTCTCTTATTCCACAATAGTTAATGAATATGATATATCGGTAACTCTTCATGATTCTCTTTATGTTCGTCTCTCCATTTAGAGCTATTTTTTCAATACTTTTTCGCTCTCTGCCTCGCCGACAGATTATTAGAGGCGAACAAAGGACAGGGTGCAAAGAACGAGAAGGAATTCGGCCGTGGCCTTTAAAAGGAACTATCCCGGCCTTCGCCTGGAATGATCTGGTGAAATCACGGAAAACCAAAATCTGGATTGCCGGATGGGGATTCGAAACTACGTCCTCCCAAAGATCATTCTCATTGCTAATGATTTTATAGTGTAAACATAATATCGTAGGCTTGTTATCTGCTGCAACGCTTATTCTTTCAAAAAACGGTATAGCTTTTTTAAGGTCATATCTATTTTTTGATTAAGTTCCTTGACACTGAAAACCACTCTTCTTAAGAAGTTCTACTCATTCAAAAAGATATCAATAGAGTTCCTGCATATGGTTCCATCATGTACCGGTTTCTTAGTAGAAGCGACGAGTTTCAGTACTTAGATTATATATTCCATCAATTGCAGAGTACGAGACTATTGTAATTTATACCAATTATTCGAAACAAGTTGACATCTTGCTCTCCTGATATGAGTACCGCTATTTTTAGATCGAAATTTTTTGATCTATACAATCACCCAACGCATTAGTGACAGCATGAAGTGAAAAATAATTTTCCTAGCAATAAATTGATTTGCCGGTAATGCCACGTTTTTCATTTGCATTGCTGAGCTTTCTCGTAAAATGTTACAGCCTTACTCAGAGATAATGTAGTATGACTGGTCAGAAATGCTATATCATTTCTGATAAAGGCTGCATAATGTCAGCCGAAAGATAAGCAATACAAATAAAAAGCGAGGTATTCCCGGTAAATCGAGTTATTGTTGACGCGATAAAGCCTAAGAAATATATATATATATATTTTGTTTCTATCAGTCCTCGACGAATTTTCTGTAGCGTGTTTATTTTGAATGTGCAATCGTGATTATCACAATTAGGTGGAGGATTAAGGAAAGTGAACCATTAGGTGGAAGTTTCATCCAAATAAAACGTAGCTTCTAGGAACTGTTTACGAAAGGCAATTATTTGGTAGGATATTGTTTCATCATACTTTATCATGACGACTAATGGTATCTTCGAAGAATCTTTCCGACTGCAGCATGATCTATTTGCACATAACAATTTTTTGCTTGTCAGATAATAAATTGTGGGCAAATATATACACACTGTTTATTCAGTCTTTGATGATAAATTCTTTTCCTTATTTAAACATGTGCAGGGAGACCCTAACAGTTCTCTGAATATGACAATGTTAAAAAAGCTTATAAAGATCATATTTTGGAGCAGCTTCTGCCTTTTCTATTGGTTCATATATACTAGCTTCAAATAGTTTCCTTATTTATGGACGCAAAGAAGTATTACTTGAGAAATTAATACATAAACTTTAAAATCTTTAATGGTAATAACGTTAGTAATGGATTTCAAATTAAAATTTCACATGAAACTGTGATTTAAGAATTCTCCAATCTAAGATATTTTTTTTCTGTTTGAATTCTCGTGTTTAGCGTATTTCTGTTATGATGAGTTCAGGAATAGAGCCCGGGAGACCCTGAAAGATACATGAGCCAACTTTTTGCCAGAATTTTAACTCACAAAAGTATTATACCCTATTATGGGTGCCACACATAAGCCGCCAATTTTATCAGTAAAAGTAACCTACAGTTTCGCGATGAATCCGAAAAAGTGTAACACTTTAGGTAATTTAGATATGCAAAGCAAGCTTTGCTTGAGATGAAGGGCCTTTTGAAAGCTGCATTTGGAAACCGAAATTCGAACTGAATACCTTTGGTCCCCAGAAAGACAACATGGCACACCATAGACAGACTCTATACCAATTAGCCACCAGACCAATCATTACCTTATTATACCAAAGTAACTGAAAACTTGATGGAAAGGTTCCACAAGAAGTATATTATTATTATTATTTTAAATTTAGAGCTTAGAAATACATGAACAGCCCTATACAATGTGTATTGAATCAAGACGGAATCCACACACGTTCAGTTCCTTCTTAAAATTCATAAGGTTAATGGAGCCGTTCGTAAAGCATCTAATCCTTTATTTTAGGTGTTAAGTCTCTGGTATGTGGGTAAATCCGTACAGTTCGTTGTAGCCGTCAAGGGATATTCTTTTGGGTAGAGCATCTAATTCTCATACCCAAATAAGACTTTTGTCTAGAACATACGATGATAGTCATTTAAGTAATTGTAGGATCACTAGCTCTGGGGAAAAACGGTTGTTCCAGAAAACGTCTCACCCGGTATTAATTATCACATTTTATTGTAAAAGGGCATTAAATTCGAAGATTAAACAAAAATTGATAACATGTAACTATTGCACCTAATCTCAATATCAAATCTGAGGCTTCCAAGGTGACAAAATCTGCAGATTTTTCTCGATAACAAGCTGCTCTTAAGTCTAAGTACTCACATAGCCCAGTGTTGATTATACAGGGTGTCCAGAAAAGGACTCCCTGATTTCAAAATTAAATATCTCGAAAACAAAGATCGATAGAGGAATGCAGTAAACGGTATGTTTATTGTGACAGCTGTAAGAAGTGTATACAGCAGTGTGAAATAATAGTTACAAAAGCTGCTAACAGATGTACGCTGTACAGCTCATATCAGCATACATAAGTGAAATAATCGTATGAAAACAATCTTTGCAAACAATCACATTACAATGTTTTCAAAATGTTCACCATTGGCACTACAGAGGTGGCGCAAACGAATAATGAAATTCGCCATCACATTTCGTAGTGTCTCGACCGAAATGGATTCACATGCCGCAGAGATCGCCGATTCCAGCTCGTCCAGCGTGGCGGGATGCTTCGGGTAGACCATGTCTTTCACTGTGCCCCACAAAAAAAGTCACAGGGAGTCACATCCGGCGAATATGGAGGCCAATCTATGCCTGCACCAGTAAATTCGGGATATCCCAAAGCAATGACTCGATTCCTGAAGTATTCCTCAAACTGCTGTATACACTTCTTACAGCTGCCACGATAAACATACCGTTTACTGCATTCCTCTATCGATCTTTGTTTTCGAGATATTTAATTTTGAAATCAGGGAGTCCTTTTCTGGACACCCTGTATATTCGCGTGTGTGACTAGTATCTGATTGATCGTCATGCGCGTTCGTTCAAACGGTATGCTATGTTAAATGAAATTTTTAACACCTTTTTAAATATCCTAAAAAAAAGAACACAACAAGGATTCAAAGTTAAGAATAGATTTCTAAGACACATGGCAAGCTATATTAAAAAAGGCTTTGGAGGCAGAGGTGCAGCACGATCCAGGAGTATATGGATCTGGAAAATCTCTAAAAGCAGGCGTAACAGGCAGCAGTCTAAAACGTGATGATGAAGTATGAACGCTCACTTCAGTTAGCTTCTGAATTATCCCTCTCGCTTAAAAGCAGTTTAGAAGTATAGTTTAATTAGTTTTAAGTTTTAGTGGTAGGTTAGGAATAAATGGTAAAAGTGTTCACTTAAACCTTTCTTACGTTCTTCAAAAGAATCATCGATTCACAGTCGGCAACGATGAGTCTAAATTTTCGAAGACTGGGAAACGAACCAATGCAATTGTGTACAGACCTGCAGTGACAAGAACTGTAAATGAAAACGCGGAAGATAAACCCCCAGCACCAGACCGATTGTAGAATGCCGGAAAGATCTTGCGAATAGCCGGAACAAATAAGTTTAACAGAGAATTTGCCACTGTAATAACATGTAAAACTAGTCAGTAACCTTTTAAATTGATTTTATGCGTAACACTTAAAATATTGTTCATCTGGTTGGGGTCACAATCAAAAGGGGTTGAAGAGACGCCCGATTTGTAACAGGTAGCTGGAGGGAAAGCGTAAGTGCGATGTAGAGGGAGTTGTTGGGAAGATGTAGGATATCGTAGGCGTTGCTCTCGTCGGAAGCTAATGGAAAAGCTAAAGAGAGACTTATTTCAGGATGACAGCAAACACGTTTCACTATCTAGGAATGACAGAGAAAATAACATAAGAGAAATCAGGGCCAGAATCGATTCTTTTTCTATACTCATTTTAGGGAATGGAATAGAAAATATTTAACGAGCGAGAAAACTTTTAATCAGACAGGAGTAGGTCTCGAGAAAACCTTTACAGCCATCCTGATCTATCGTAGATTTCTCTAGGCCATAAGTTCTTAGCCATTTGTGCCTACTGCCCTCTTTTCGGAATAAAAATACTCACCGCCCCTTTTCATAAAGAAAAACACATGAACTTCTCTTCTTTTAACAGTGCCCTAACTTTTTTGGCTAGTAACAGACTTTTTCAAAACGTGATTCGTTTGTGCTCCTGTTAGGTGAAGTGTAAAATTTGGAAAAACAAGGATAGTGTTTTAAAATTGCTGTATTCACAGATATTAACAATATTGGTGCACTGTTCGTAGTTTAACAAATACATTTTATGAAAAATATCATTAATTAGAGGGTTCATCTCGATGTAATGACACCAATTATTCAATATTTGGTGCATCTATTGTCATGAGCAATCATAAAGCGCCGCGATCCGCTATTCAGAATCTGATATTTTGATAGCTAATAAACTTCTAACTACGCTAAGTGCTACTTTAGACACATATGCTCATGAGAATGCAATTTAAAAATTTTTGCAGCCCTTAAAGCCGGGTATAATATTGGAAAGCACGGGGTGGTAACTGCTCCTTCAAGGCCTCCTAAATTTTCCTTGGATAAGAAACGCCTCCCACGACCTCTTCAACGCCGTCATAGAGGGCGGTACCGCCACCGTTGGGATGGAGCCTCCTACCATATTCCGTTGTCGCTTCCGATTCATACATGATTACGCTTTAGGTTAAGTGCAATGCACTCTCCAGCACACACTTAATTTAATTTACCGAGCGTGGTTGGTGAACGGTTAACTTTCTGGCCTCGCATTCGGGAGGACGCGGGTTCGAATCCCCGTCCGGGCATCCAGATTTGGGTTTTCCATGGTTTCCCTAAATCATTACAGGCGAATGCCGGAATACTTCCTTCAAAAAGGCCATGGCCGAACTCCTTCCCGTTCCTTGTCCCCAGTCCCATCCCGCCTCTAATGAACTTAGCCGTCGACGAGGCGAAAAGCCGTAAGAAAAAAAAAAAAATTTAATTGCCAGGAAGCGCTTCGTCCGGTGGCAATTTTCCTACACACCCATTCTTCCCCTTTCCTTTTGAACCTACCTTTTTTCATCTACTAATTTAAATATTTTAACGTTTTTCGTAAATTATTCATCATTTCTCTTGTTAATTTATTCTAATCCATTCTCCCACACCCTTATGCCTGAAATCGAGTGCCAGTTTGTAGTCATGATTATCTTTACCCTTCCATGTACTTCTCCTAATTCTTCTACAATATCTTTCCATGCTTCGTCACCTATATATGCCTTGTACATCTTTCTTGCAACAAAACGCTTTCCAGCGCCTTTATCATATCACTTTCTAATTGTGTTCTGCTGTAATTTCCAGAGACAAAACTAGCAGCCCTTCTTTGCACAACCTTCAGCTCCTGTATTAGATACGCAAAATGTGGGTCTCAAACTACACTACCATCGCTAAGCAATGGTGACCAACGTTTGTAACCCAATTCTCTTACTTCCCTACTAAATTCCATCATCACTTTCTCCAACAGTGATTTTGAAACCTTTTCCTACTACCTATCCAATGAATCTTGCCCAGTTGAGTTTTTTAATCAAATGTTTTGCAATGGTATTTAAATTTCAAGTCCTCAACACGTAATTCTTTCCCTACCTTATAACCATAATCAGTCATTAGTTTTTTATGTGCATACCTGATAAGCTGACTCTTCTTTGCATTTATCTTCATCCCATGTTGACCTTGCAGCTAGATATCCTGTTCATATCAGCCTGCGGCTATTCAGACTTCTACCGTTTTGATCCTCTTAGACATATTACGTCATCTGAAGATAACTTATGATAGTAATCCAGCAACACAATCATTAATTAGAATGACACTTGTAGTGTATCACGGAGTAATAGTAAAAATACAGGGTGTTACAAAAAGGTACGGCCAAACTTTCAGGAAACATTCCTCACACACAAACAAAGAAAATATGTTATGTGGACATGTGTCCGGAAACGCTTACTTTCCATGTTAGAGCTCATATTGTGGACGGCTGTGATACAATACGCCATTCTCCAGGGCTGCATCAGCGCATCAGTGATTCCATGCGACGGAGGGTGGATGCATGTATCCTCGCTAACGGAGGACATTTTGAACATTTCCTGTAACAAAGTGTTTGAAGTCACGCTGGTACGTTCTGTTGCTGTGTGTTTCCATTCCATGTTTAATGTGATTTGAAGAGAAGTAATAAAATGAGCTCTAACAGGGAAAGTAAGCGTTTCCGGAAACATGTCCACATAACATATTTTCTTTGTTTGTGTGTGAGGAATGTTTCCTGAAAGTTTGGCCGTACCTTTTTGTAACACCCTGTAAATATCCATATTGCAAAATGAAATGGTTATGAGAAATTAAAACGAGATTTTTTTTTTTAATGTGTTGTACCGATTAGTAGGCCTCTGACTTAATATGTAAGGGTATCTTTGATGAGCTTTACCTAGCGTGGTGGGTGAGTGGTTTACGCTCTGGCCTCGCATTCAAGATGACGCCGGCTCAAATCCACGTCCCGGCATCCAGATTTGGTTTCCCATGGTTTCCCCAGTCATTCCAGGCAAATGCCGGGATGCTTCCTTCAAAAGTTCATGGCCGAATTCCTTCCCGTTCCTTGTCCCCAGTCCCATCCTGCCTCTAATGGCCTTGACGTCGACAAGGCATAAAGCCACAAGTAAAAATAAAATAAAAGAAAAGATCAGCTTTGATGTGGGATCGAAAGTACAGCTGGTTGTGTTTTCTAAGCGCTTAGTGAATGTGAAGTGAGCGGGCGAGTGTCGGTTGGCACTGGGTCAGCCCAGACTCGACGGTCATCGGCCGAGCGACCCTGCACCGACGGCCGAGACGACCTTGTGCTGCATTCTGCTGCAGCTGCTGCACCGGTCGCTGCTCCGGCCGCAAAAAGACCAGCGGGACAGTCGTACTCACGCACGCTCGCACGTACGCGTGTAGTACGCAGAGTGCAAGGCCGAGGCCATCCACAATTGCACTCGTAAAGAAAGGCCCCCGCCCGCTCCCCCTGCCAAACGGGTTGGCTGCAACTGCAGTCCGTCTGCAAAACGAAGACGAGACGGCGGTGAATGGGCCCAGCCGGGTCTCGACGGCCGCCGACTCACGGCGGAGGAATGCAGTCGAGTTGCGCAACGGGCGCGCCCACCGCCGCCCTGACACCTGTCAACGCGCGCTTCCGCCTCCCCGTAACGGACGCTCGCGCTAATGACCTCACTGTCAAATCGATCACCGCCATCAACATTCTAAATTAAGTGGGCATTCGCGTTAACGATGCACAACGTCATCAACTCGGCGTGCAGCTTCAGGCGTTCATATTGCAAACTGTCCCCATTTAAATGTGGATCCCGGTAGATTTTGCCAATCGGGACTGTTCCTGTTTATTTTCTTGCCCGTCGTAAATCAAGGACTTTATTAACGTTATTAGACTCCACGAGGTACGCCGTGTTTCGGGTGCTTTGGCCCTACAACCACTTCTCACATTCGCGAGCCGACAGCTCGTTAATTTTTTATATTACAGTAAAAGTCGGGTTATCAGACTTCCGATGAGCCGCCGGGTTAACCGAGGCAAATGATGAAATTGTTAAAATGGTTGTCCGCGGACAAGGAGAAGAAGATAAAAATGAAATAGAAGCAGCACTTGAGTATATTGATCAATAGGAAGAAAGCTCAGATGCCGACATAATGATGCTACAGCGTTGGCGCTATACTTCCGCTAAGAAGAGAAACAAAATTATGACACAGAAGACAATTAAAGATTTTTTGGCAAGTGATCGTAATAAATGTACAAATAAACAATTTGATTGTTTCACAAATTAGTTTTAAACTATATATAAATTGTATTATTTCATTTTCAATATGTTTTTTGATTCATTGTAACCTCTTCCCTTGACCTCCGGTTATCCGAGTTTTTCGTTATCCGAGGTGGTCCCGGTCCCGTTTACCTCGGATAATCGGACTTCTTCTGTTCTACAGTATCTGAAATATACCCACTACTTAATTATACCAGTAAAGAAAATACACTGTTCTGATCACACACGTTAAATATTAATGTTTTTTTTTAAATCAACCACGACATTACATATTTGCATTTTACATTTCTGCGACAAATTATTATTGTTTGAGTAGTCTAACAATAACATTTGCCTCGCTCACATGGCGAGCGACCTTCACCGCGCGTACACAACTGGCCCACTGCGCCAGACCAAAGATAGTCTACATACATTTTTACAGATTAAAGTAATATTACCCCGATTGCTACATCATAGTACTATCTGTTTAAATTCACAAGATTTACCTGATTACAAACATTTACAGAATTTATAATTTAAACAGCATTAATAACGTAGTGATGGTGGTCGTAGAGCGGTAGAGCGTCTGACTGCGACTCGGACGACCAAGGTTCGATACCCCACGAAGCAGAGAATTTTCCCTCGAAGCTCAACGTCCCAGGTCCACTCAGCCTGCTATCCAATGAGTACTGTGGAGGAAACTTCGCGGGAAGGCAAAGAACGTGTCGCTGACTACGTAACATCCATTCATGTGAAATGATGTTCAGGATGTAGTGGACCGCAGAGGACTCAAAGCAGACATACACCTGGCAATAGCCAATACGCTCAAACGACTTCAGGCTTTAATTATACCGAATTATATGAGCCACTAAGATCAGAAACTATTAAAAATGATATCAGAAACTATTACAAATTATATATTGTGTAAATCTATCACATGAATCTTAAGGGAAAAAAAATCTAAACCTTAGGTTCACATAGAGAAATCGAGAAAAAAGGAACTCTAGATAAATAGTAACTTTTTGAATGGTTCTCTGTAAAACATATTCCTAATTCACTGCGCAAGACGAGCTGATTAAAAATCATTTATACAGGTCTGCACATTCGTATCCCACTTCTATTCAGCTAGTAATGATTTAAAAGTTTTCTGTACTTTCCGGTAGTGGTGTTAACAATTTATACGAGTAATTTTTACTTCGTTCTGAATGTCTCCAAGATCTCCACAATCGTCATCAAATACTTGCTCTCATGGGTAATTATGGAGGAAGTAGAATTTGCAAATTTTTACATTTAATTTTTTTAAGAAATGAAGACTCTTTATCAGATTTAGTCCATTAATCCAGTCACAATATTTAATCAGTTGTCACAACAGTTTGAACGAGAGGGGAGGTTAACGTTAGCGCCTAGGAGGCGGGTTCATGCCGGCCATACAGATTATGCTTCACCGAAACACATTTAAAACAACCGTGTGGAACAAAGAAACGATAAATTTACTTTGGTGAAATGCGGGCTGTTATTATGTTTCACGCTGAATTGAAAATGTGGCATATTCGAGGAGAGAGCTGGATAACAACCAATACAGTTTCCAGTGCACCTAAAAATGTAAAAACCAAAAAATTACCAAATTATTCCTGCACCTGAATGTTAACAAATACGGTACTATAAATATATGAAGGTTATAAATATGCGCCGTGCTATGAGTGAGGTTAAGGGAAATCATCGCTACCATTAGGCCACTCCTGGGGAAAATTTCTGAACTTTCGACAGTTTTAATTGGTCCGGCGTGAAGCAAATTTTTTTTATACATCATACTAGAAGCAATGTAAAGGTCACAGGGTTTCTACGTCTCTTGCCGCTTACTGTAGGATTCATGGAGGTAGAACTCCGCATTGCCATCACAATCTTTGGCACCAGAAGGGATGTGGTGGAGTCAGCGCCATGCTTTAGCCGTTCTTTTCATTTCCTCGGAGTTTCCTCCACGGTACTCATTGGCTAGCTGGCTGAGTGGGCCTGTGGAGTCGTCTTGGATATTCCGCTTCGAGGAAAAATCCTCGGCTTCATCGGGGGTCGAACCCCAGTCGTCAGAGCCGCAGTCAGGTGCTCTACCCATTAAGTTACGTGGTCGCCTCTAGAAGCAACGTATTTAATTATGTTGAACGAGTGAGTCAACCGGCATAATATTTTTATTTACCTAACTTAACATAGAAAACTTTGTGTCTCTGCAACTTTGATAAGACAACGTAAGGAATCGAGATCTCTTGAGTACTTAAATTGACAGGTAATAGCTTAAAATGTTTATTCGTGAAGAAGGATAATCTTTTTTTCCAAATTGTTCTAGTGCTAAATAATTAAATCAACCCTCATTGACAGAATGTTTCAATAGTAAAACATTTTTCCCTATTTTTTTTACAAATATACGTATGCTTTTCTCCTGGAATATAACATTATCTAGTTACCTTTTAATATCAAGGAATGGCTGACACCACTGGACCCGGTAAATGCGCAAAAACTTACGGACCTGGAATTCGAGATAACACGGATTCGATCCGTGATTCGGTCATCAAGATTTCGATTGCACATATTTTCCCGAAATTGCATCAGGAAAATGCCAGAATGGTTTCTTCAAAGAGCTATTACTCAGTCTCTTCCCATCCCTTGCTCACAATCCTCTTCGGTATTTAAAGATTTCTACTAGTTGAAAAAAGAATTGATATTAGACAGATTCATAGCAAGTTATTTGGCATAAAACTGTTTTTACCATAGCCTTTCGTAGTTTTTGGGGTGAAAATATATTTATAGATCCCCATGTCATTTTTTTCCCGAGGAGACTTAGCTGTTTTGTTTCAGTGAAACTGATTTTCAACATATTTGCAGAAGTTTTCGAAAAATTTCCGTTTCCAAAAACAGTGGGAGGAATATTGACCTTTTTTTTAAGTTAGCTTGAGACCAACGGAGTTCCAACTGATATTTACATTCTGAAGTATTTATACTGAGAATTTTAAAAGATGATATTAATTTTAATGTGAAAACATTTCGATTTAGAGATGAAACGCCCGTAATCTTCAATTTTTATGTGCCATTTTTCATATGTTAACTGAAATATTTAAATGCCTATCGAAGCCAAGATGCAGTCAGAAATGGTCGTTTTGAGTGGAACGCCCACCGTATTAAGAGGTTAAAATTTGGCAGTAATGTTTTTGAGAAATGGCAACAGC
Organism: Vandiemenella viatica; assembly: GCA_031002005.1. NCBI lineage: Eukaryota > Metazoa > Arthropoda > Insecta > Orthoptera > Morabidae > Vandiemenella > Vandiemenella viatica. The sequence continues at coordinate 138,104,989 of JARYHS010009186.1, forward strand.
TCGCATAATATGTCCTTTATGTTTCTTCTAGAGTGAAACGTTTACTTGTGTTGGTTCTCACATTGCATCAAACCAGTCGAGAGATTGGTGAAAAACAGTTTCTCATACACACGGTGCAGAACCAAAACACCATGTAGTATTGATTTCCCAGTAATCTCAGTCTTTTCTGACCAGCTATGCCGCATGCTGACTACCTCTATGTTGCCTTATTATAATTATTATAGAACACTAATTATAATTAAGACTTTTTAAAAAGTTTCGTAGCCTAGTGACGAAGCAGGTGTTGCATGGAATTAGCGATAACTGTGTGTGCTATCTGTCCATCAATGAACAAACGATTCCGTCCAGTTGTCACTGTAAAAGCTAGTATGTTGTATTAAACAATATCTTCAGAACACGACGTCAGGTTTGTAGAACAATTTGCGATCTGAAACCAGATTTATGTACATCGATGAACAAATTATTCATCGTAAGCTTACGTGGCAGGTGCAAAAAAAAAATTCTATTACATTATTCATATTCAAGGCAAAAGTTGTAATTAAAACGTGTGAACCATCTACACGCACACTTAAGTAGTTTGTTTTTATAAATTTATAGTAGAATGGCATGGTGCACAGCCGTCAATGGGACATCAGATGTTTCAACTCCAGCTTCAAGAAAGAGTAAGTGTGTGAGTTTAAATAATAACTCAATTTCTGTACACCTATAATGGCCTTTCGGGAATATTTGTGAAATTGAGGTCACGACGTAGAGGATTGGTCATTGGAACGTGACTTGTTGTCATGAAAACAAACTATACGCACGTTTTATTTCTTGCCGCAAGCAAAAGCATGACTTACGGTTTTGTTGCTTGTTACTTTTGTCTCGTGAGCTCTAGATTTAAAAACAATGTCTTACACAGTTGTTGTCATCAACTAATCCTTTTTCATCAATGTTTAGTTGTGGATGTTCTTCGCGAGCGTGATGTTTGTACAGTTTAGGATGGTAGTCTTGACAGCAAAAGGCTGAGGCGGTTCACAACCGGACTCCGGGGCAGAAGGTCAAAGGCTGCTTCCGCGTTCAGTTAAGAGGCTTAAAATCGTAATTTCCGCACATTAATGCTGAAGGTCAGAGGTCACGCATAGTTATCACGTTATCTGTCTTTACATTCTGCGTCCTTATTACTCCATTACCAAGATATTTCAGATGTAATAGCCGTAGATAGCGTGTTAGATAAAACATTTGGTACTATATACCGCCTATCTGTTAACGGTTTTTCTGCTGTATAAATGAAAGTTGCTTGCAAACTATGACAACTTGATAGAGCATAAAAAATTGTTTCTGTTAAAATGGTTAAGAGATTAGTGATTTGATTCCAAAAGCAAACAATCATATAAAAGATAATAAATATATATAATTGGATGTGTTGGAATCGAATGAGACACAATTTTGAGATCTGCAATCTTAGCTCGTAAGTTGAACGGCAGGAATCAGCAATATTATTCACTACTCACTAAAATCATTGCCAGATTTAATCCTGTCGGTTTTTTTTCGATTTTAAGGATTTTTATCGATATATAAAAACGCGAATAAATTACTTTTCTAGGTAAAAAGTTTGAACATCTTATTGTAAGATATACGACTAAACATTAAACTATTTCATTATTTGTTTATTTATGAGTTTTATTTACTGCCGGTGTTGGGTACATTTTTCGTTTATGACTCAGCAGATTAAAAATTCAATAAGTAAATGATTGTTCCTTTAACCTAAAACGAATATGGATAATGTTTTATCAGATTCTGTGATCTACAGTAATTTCCTTAATAATTAGTATTTTGAATGACTGAAGCTCTCTTGGCTTGCTTCAGGGATGACAAATCGAAGTAATGGAACTTGATACCGTAATAAAGAGTCCATTCCAAAGAAGATGAAGAATATTTTTTATTGTTTTTTTTATTGTGTACGGATTGGCCTCTGATTAACAGCCCCTTTTCATTATTTCATCATTCACGGACACCAGTGTTAAATGTCCACCGAGTTTTCTGTAGCACGTATACTGCCAACCTAACAGAGCCCTAGCTATTCTTTATCTGAAGACAGAAGTACTGGTTAAATGAATGTTATTCAAGGAATGCTTTCTACTTTTTGAAGCAAAGCGTGGACCTTAAGTGTCACGCCGATTCAGACTTCTGTAGCTATCTGAATCAGATGAAATTGGGTGCCAAAATAGTTTCTTGGTACAAGCTGTGGGCAGGTTTCTGATTCACTCCAACGCTCAATATAACATTATCTGATTTACATCCCATTTTTACAGGTATATCACGCCGTATACTATTTCACAGATAGTTCTTCATTCTTCTCATTTAAGCGAAAGTATGTTATTTAACAGGCGCTTGAAGCACTACCACAGTACCACCGTTAAATTCCCTGCGCTATCTGTGGAGGATATTGCATCACAAAGCACTACAGTACCATTTATTCCGACCATACCTGATTCTGTTTGAAAAAGCAAAACTTCTGTACAACGATATGCTATTAATCTGCAACCGTAGGTAACTTGTACATCCACAGTGAATACCACCTGATGATTACATGGAAGCCTATCCCTTACCAGGGTTTTCGGTTAATCCAAGAATTTGTTCCTGTAGCTATATCAAATCGTTATAGTTAATCAACACGACAGCTTTCCAAATGAAGCCGCGACATCAACTTATTTTGCATTCAGTACTTATTTTTGTTCGATTTCATCCGTGCATGACGGAGATATAAATACAGTCTAAACATCAGTTTAGTTTCTTTGACATGCACTGATGATAAATAAACATTACATCTCTCCAAAAACTGATTTTCTCAATCGTTCTCTCGCCTCTCACCAAAAACTCATAGCTTCTATATCCATCGTTTGCTTTTAAAAATCTAGAATGTTTACCCTTAGATCATTGGCTCAGAGAGCGTTCCAGTTCGCAGTATACGGTTCCCAAATTAACACGTCATCTATCGCTTATCCGAAAAGCTTATATTGTGCCTGTAAGGAAAAAATTGCTGCGACGGAGGAAAATAGATTTAATTACTGCAGTAGGTGGTTGTGGATTAGCGTGCAACGCTCAGATGGTTGCTGTATCCTACGGCGGGTGGTAATGATGTGTTCATAGTATGATGCGCACACTGACGCAATAATAATAATGCTATACGTTTCACACTAACTTTCACAATATATTAGAGACTTATCTTCACTGCATTTGTACGAAATCTTTTCTATAAAGGGTAGTCACGAATTCGCCTTCACTCCTATTTGTTACCCCTAAATACATACCTGTAAGATAAATTTTATAGATAAATTGCCGTCTACAAATAACTGTGGTGGCATTTTTTAGTTTTTTTTTCCCCTAGATGTCATTGGTGTGGGGCAATGGTTTCTAAAGGGGACGGTATCGCCCCCCGGTGGGGTTGAAGATATAGGGGGCGCAAATTTAGGGGCAACCGCTGCCCCCTGCATTCCAATATTATATACGCCTAAAAGGATTGCATCAGAAAATTTCTGATTGCATTGCAATGATCATATTATGTAACCGAAAGACGATTTAGTGTATTCAGCAATTTATTATCTGAGAATAAAAACAGGTTGTCACTAGAGAAAGGCGGCGATTTAAGATCGCTGATGACAAATAAGGCACCAAATGTCGAAAAACTAGTGTCATTACACCAAGATCAGCCATCTATTTTTTAATTATATGTTTTTTAATGAAATTGTGGACAATGCACCAATATTGTTAATTAATTTTTTAATAAAGTAATTTTAGAAATTTGTCCTTTTTTTGTATAATATATTGTGCAATTCTCCAAAGAGAAGCGCCGTAAAATCACTGTTTCAAAAAGTGGGTTACGAGCCAAAAAAAGTTGGAGTATTATGGATTAAGTTATTTATTATAAGAAAGAGAATTGGTGTTTTCCTTTTCCTGAAAAGGGAGTGATAATTTCTTTCGCAAAGGGGGTGCTAGTCCAAAAAATATTGGGAAACTGTGGTGTGGGACATCAACAGAGAAAAACTAATGTTATTACACCAAGATCAGCCATCTATTTATTTTTTAATTATATGTCTTTTAATGAAATTGTGGACAATACACCAATATTGTTAATTAATATTTTAATAAAGTAATTTTAGAAATTAGTCCTTTTTTTGTATAATATATTGTGCAATTCTCTAAAGAGAAGAGCCGTAAGATCACTGTTTCAAAAAGTGGGTTACGAGCCAAAAAAAGTTGGAGTATTATGGATTAAGTTATTTATTATAAGAAAGACAATTGGTGTTTTCCTTTTCCTGAAAAGGGAGCGATATTTTCTTTCGCAAAGGGGGTGCTAGTCCAAAAAAGATTGGGAAACTGTGGTGTGGGACATCAACATAATCTTCGCATGACGGTTTGTAACCGCACTTTTACAGACCTGTACACACATGTAGACCTATTTATTTTTTTTTTTTAGACTTGTAATTTGGATGCTGCAGTTGAATGTTCTACCAACTGCAATATCAAAAACACTAGTCTGAAACCTTGCGTGAAGTGCTGTTCCGGACCACCATGTGAAAATGATCAGCATACCTGCATTACGTCCCACACCATAAGGGCGTAATGCGTCTGAAAAATGAAAATCATTCACTACAACTGTTGTTGTAGACGGTATTTTATGTCTAAAATTTATTCTTCATCAATTAAGGGAAGTGGGCTACACCTAGGTTTTTAATATACCCATATGGCTACATACAGTTGAAGAAGAATTTTGACTTATCGCAATTAATTAGTGGTGATCATTACTTGTCTGTTATGATGGGAGAGAGCTGTACGTGGTGGGTTTGGCGTGAGGTGACCGGACTGGCGATCTAGGCCGTCTCTCCGTGCGTGAGAGCGGACAGAATGTTTGTCCGATAAAACTGTGATGCGAGTCGAACCCGTTCGCATGCTGCGAGCGCGTGTGCGGTGGCCGAGGAATGCAGTTCCGAGTGGAGTTGCGCAAGGAGCAGGCAGCTGCCCAGACACATTACCGCAGACAAGTGCGCCGGACGGCCGGCCAGGTCGTTCACACGCCGCGCTCACACGCGCCGTCCAAAACACCACACGTCACAAGAGTCCTCCTTCCACTCCATTATGACCCGCAGTGAAAATATAATGAATTTTTATTCATGATCCTGAATATTTTTGAAACGTTACCTATTTGACAATCTTATAATTAGGGTTCGGTTCTTTAGGATAAGTCATATTTTTTTCTTGCCTTCTTTTTGAGCTGAAATGCTGAATTAAACACTGGTTAAATGTTTCTGATTGTATTTATATTTATTTAATTTATATAGCATATAAATGCTTATTCAGACCATTTTCCTAGTTTTGGCCATATTTCGATTTTGAGGAAAAATCTGTTAGCTTTTAATAGTACCGGGAATTCACTAGATATAGATGAGAAGAAATTAAGATAAATATTCACAGAACTGTCCTTCTGCTATACAGGTGGGGGAAAAAAACAACTAATTTTCACTGTGGTCAGAATTCACCAGTCAAGAATTAAAGTTATATATCATTATCACTCTCTAAACGTTATGTTTCTCCTGCTTTTTAATCTCGACATAATCATGCCTGTGTTGATCAATTTATCAATGAAATATCCTGTCATCGTAAATTCTACGTCAGTGGACCTACTACCATGCCGAAAATAAAATTTTCTGAAAGTGCGAAGTTACGTAAGGCAATTTAGAGAGGAGTATTTTAGTACAGATGAAAGAGTTCTATTCTGTATATTATCTGAAATTAAAGCGACTTCAACAAAACGATTTAAAATTTAATTTCCCAATGGTGTAACGAGTGCACGGAAGCAAATTATGGTGTATACATGAAAGTGAAACTACTAGATAAAATAAATGATGTATAATTGAGCAAGTTTCGATGTATAGTAAATTTAAATCTTTGGTCATATTTTGTCATTTTAGGTCACATTTACTAATTTTTAAGGTCATATTTGTCTGCATATTTCTCTATTTCTTTGGTCATGAAGATCCTAACCCTACTTTTAATATTATAAACGAGAAAGTTTGGAACGATCGATGTCTGAACTATTTGCCTCAATCATGCCTTTCAGCAGATTTAAATGAACTTGACACTGAGTTAATATATAGTCTGGGTAGTAACATAGGATAGTTATTATGCGGAATAAACAAATATCGTTTGTGAATTTTCATTATCAGTTCATATTTCGCTAGGACACCAGAGAGTCTCCTACTTCGTAGACGGTACTAGCACCTTTACGCTTTGATTCGTACGAAAATCGCACACACTGCTTTTCAGATATCAAAGCCAGAACGGCGTGACGTATTCAATGGTGTGTTCAGTTTTAAAGTGCAAAAATGGAAGCACTAATAACTAACTGTTTCTCAGCAGGCAATGTAAATCAATTCTTAACCTTTAAATTTTTAATGCCGTATGTACTTAGTTGCTGGTAATTTAAACGTAGACATCCAATTATGTTGGCAGATTGTGGAAATAAAAATAAAGGATTATATTTATTTTTCCTCAGCTTGTCTGAACATTACTAAATTAAAAAAAAAAAGTACCCGCAACGCCATCTGTTGACATATTACCGTACTAAAAATAAAGATAACAGAAATTTACATATCAAAGTATAAATTCGTTGTTGTTTTTAACTAAACTGTAATTAAATAATTGCTTTCTTTTCTTTTATATAGTTTTTGGTTCTTTGAAACATTGAAGGTTCACTCTTACGCAAATCATTTTATACGTTTGCATATGTTTTAGTAAATATCCCAATCTAACAAAGTGTAGTGACCGGCGCACCGATATTCACTTCCTTTGTCAAATCGAGAAACTTAAAGAACTATAATAATATTATCGTAGATCATAATGAAGAAATAATCAATTACTACTTTAAACCAATATTCAGAGAGGAAATTAAATCCTTTTTATATAAGAAAAGTAAGTTTATGCCCTGATGGTCAAACGTAAATCAAATCTTACAAAGAAATGTAGAAAACCTAGAACTAACAAATTAATCAAAGATCGCAGTCGTGAAACAATTAAGTCGTACTTTAACATATAAGTACATACATATTTCTAAGCAATTGACTTTCTAGGTTGTTTTTTTTAGTGCATGATATTGTTACAATTATTACAAGTTCGTTACATTGTGATACAAATTTCAGTAGGGAGAAAAATGGCAATTTTTTAATCACTTACGTATATTTCGTTTACATCTATTTTGTCTCTGTCAACGTTCTTTGCTTTGAAACTGATGGAATGGTTTCCAAGTTTTCTAGGGAACGAATGCTCTGCACTTCATGATACCAATTACTTTCTCACTACCTCCGACATTCCTTGATAATATTAGCACCATTTCCTGGATTCGCTGAAGCTCTATGAAATCAATTCATTGCACAATTCTTATTACACTTAACGCTGTACAAATTCGGTGGGCTACTTCGTAGAGTTGTGTAAGATTCGTGGAAATATATTGTTTTGATCTGTTAGTATTGGTGCAGAAGTTGGGAACACCCAAATTTAATTTTGATCCAGTACTTGTGCCAAAATATTCCTAGTGGTAAATATATTGCGTTATCAAATGTCAGTTGTATCTTCAGCATAAAAGAGACATAAAAGAGATATAAAAAGTAGGTGTAGATGACAGTTATGTTCTTCTGTGATTCAGACTCAACAGGAAAACACATCGATTCTCTTTACTTTCAAGAGGAAATTGAAGTGCAGCTGCAGATACTTAAGTGAATACATTTCCGGTTAGCCATGGAAGATAGCATTCAGCTACTTTTATCCATTAAGTTTCCATCTATCTGTAGATTGTCCAAGCTTTAGTAATTAACCTGTTTGTGATAGGATGTCTAGACCATTCTACATTGGTTTTCATATAAACTATTTAGTTACGATATCTGCCTTAAAATAAAATAAAACGGCTTCGAAGTTGTAATGAATAAAAATAAGAAACACATTTTCTAGTTAAAAACTAAGCATTTAATTTATTCGTAAGGCAGAAACACCGTAATTAAAATGGAGAAATCTTGTTTTTAGCTTCATTCACTAGAACGTTTCAAATTTCCAAAGAAATGGTAAATCACCACAGGATTTTTAATTCAAAATGATACTTTGGCATCGTTACAATTTGAACAGTAAGTCAAATAGAGACCACAGTACAGTCGTTGTATAGTAGTCTGTCAGGAGGCAAAGCGTAATTTTTTTTATTATACTATATTTATGATACTATGCTTAAAAATATCACTCAGCACAATATGTTAAGACTTCTGGAACATATAACACACACTTATGCAGATTCGTGAATGTTTCATTATACCTGCAATCTGATGCATCTCTTTTCTTGCCCAGTTCATATATTTCAGTGAAAATATTTAAAAGCACAACGGAGTAACAGACATCATGGGCAGTCGAACAAAAAAAGAGCTCGTTCGATCTTTCACACGTTAAGAGCTTTAGCAAAACTACAACCAACACAAAAGATATCTCCACAGGAAACTCCTGAATGACTAACAAGAACTATTCGTTGATGACAATTGATTAGCGGTGTGGTGATATTAATGATGGGAATATTTATGGACTAATTCATGGTAACATGCTGAGACTGTGATGATAAATTCCACTAAGGAATGTAAAAATCAGAAATTCTTTTATTTTGAATAAGAGAAAATACTTTCATTTGAGAGATGAGCAACTTCATTTATTTACACAACTATCTTGAATAAGGATTTAAAAAGTTCTGAACAGCATACAGTATTCGGCAATGCCATGCTCTGGCTTTCTTTAGTGCCTATTAATGCTGGTTCGCATCCAAATTATTAAATGGCATTGTAACAAAAAACCGATCGCGGTGGGTGAGCAGTAACGCTTTGGCCTCGCATTCGGGAGGGCGCGGGTTCTAATCCCGTTCTGACCATCCAGATTTGGGTTTTCCATGGTTACCTCAAAATTAGTCCAGGCGAATGCCGGGATGGTTCCTTCAAAAATAGATCATGGCCCAATTCCATGCCGTTCCTTGCCCATAGTTCTTTCCCGCCTCTAGTAACTTCGACGTCGACGAGGCGTAAAGCTATATCCAAAAAATAAACAAAGGAATAAGGAGATAAACACGATCATGAGCCAAATAATTAATTTCTTTTTTAAGAAACCGAGCGTGGTGGTGTAGCGTTCTGGCCTCGCATTCGGGAGGGCGGCGATTCGAATCCCCGTCTGGGCATCCAGATTTGGGTTTTCCATGGTTTCCCAAATCACTCCAGGCAAATGCCGGGATGCTTCTTTTAAAAAAGACCATGGCCGAATTCTTTCCCATTCCTTGCCCCCCATCCTTTCCTGTCTCTAGAGACCTCGCTGTTAAGAGACGTTAAGCAGTCAAAAAAAAAAAAAAAAAAAAAAAGAAAGTACCTGTTTCTGCGGTGACTGAAAATGGATACAGGCTAACAAAGCTTTGCTTATGGCTTTATGCCTCGTTAGCGTAGAGGCGTGAAAGGGGGGCGGGGGGGGGGGGAAGCAACGGGAAGTAATTAGGCTATGGCCATTTTGAAGGAAGCATCCCGGAAAAACTTTGGAAAACCCAATTCTTTTGAGTTTTTACCACACCAGAAGCGGTTTCGTCAATCTCACGATGTGAAATGTTTTTCAGAGTTCTCGCCGTCTTTCGTTGTTTCCTAGTTATAAACAGTAGTCATAGTTTCGATTCTCTTGGAATTCATTCTCCCTTATTATGGTTGGGTTGTCTCGTCTGATTGCCGCTGTCGCAGTGTGTTGTGCTCCGTTACGAGCTGTTACTTTCTCTTCGTCCTTCTGTCTGACACGCTTCGCTGGAAGGCTAACTGGTTGCTCGAGAGCATTATTACCGCATGCAGAGATGTCGCCACGGCGTGTACAGCAGACACTACGCATGCATCTAGCGTTACTAACTAATTTTCAGATTATATTTTTACTCTTCTCTGTGTGATATTTTGTTAGCTTTGTATTTGCAAAATTGGGCTCGCCGACGTCGAGGTCATTATAGTCGGCAGATAATGGAGGCAATAAACGGAAAGAAATTCAACCACGTTTTATTTCTTATATTTTTATTTTTTATATTGAGGAATCATCCCGGGATTTATCTCAGGTGATCTTGGGAAACGACGGAAATCGTGAATTGAATGGTCGGGCAGATATTTGAACCCGCGTCCTACCTAACGCCAGACCCAAGCGTTACCGCTCATCCACCATGCTCGGTACCCAGCTTTCCCAACGACGGCCTTGTATGCGAAGGTAACCGAATCTCACAAGTAGTCAGAGCGTCGTTTGGAAGTAAGATATGTACTGTTCGTGATGAATATTTTTTGTAGCTGAATGGCTCTGTTGTGATGTGAACGGTTTCAGCGAGTCGTAAACCCGTGTTTCAGGTGACCAAATAGTATCTGTTCTCTTAATCTTATATATATATAAAAATAGACGTGTGTTTTCCTATATTTAACTTTTCAGCCACCACTATCTAGCACAGATCACTGGTGTTTGTGTGTGGAAGTAGCATTGAGTTTCCTGTCGTGCACAACGTTGGCCGAATGTCTATAGCTGTAGGTATGTGGGAGATATGATGGTTTAAAGTTGTCGATGCAGGGCATTTTCATATTTCGACCAAAACTTTGTGTCTCCATATACTTCTCTTTCCTGCAAAAACTACATAGCATAGACCATTGGTGTTTGTGTGTGGTAGTAGAATCATGTCTCCTGTCGTGCACTATGGTTGTTAGATGTCGGTAGCTATGGGGGTGTGGGAGATATGGGTGTTGAAAGTGGTCGACCTGAGGCAATTCCATACTTGTGCCAAAGACGCATGTGTCATGGTGTATCACTTTACAGCGAAAACTATCGATCATAGATCACTGGCGTTTGTGTGTGGTAGTAACACAGAGTCACCGGCCGAATCTCAGTAACTGTGGGGGTATGGGAGATATGGTGGTTGAAATTGGCCGATCAAGGATATTTTCGTATTTCGACGAAAAACATGTGTCTCCGCATATGTCACTTTTCTGCCACAACTACATAGCATAGAGCATTGGTGTTTGTGTATGGTAGTGGAATCGTGTCTCCTGTCGTGCACTATGGTTGTTAGATGTCGGTAGTTGTCAATACGAATTCTTTACAAACTCGAACGAAGTCGTGGGTACCAGCAAGTTGTTAAACAATTCCAGGAAGTTGAAGTCTATCAGGCCATGAGTGAAGAGCTGTATCTGAATATTCTCCTGAAATTGAGTTAGTTGCCTCCTCGTTAAGAGAATATAGATCCGCGAATGTCAAGGTTCGTAAAAAGCAATCGCCGATAAAACTATTACAACCTCAGTCGAAGGAATGAACTCTCACTGCGGATTTCAAAGAGTAGAAAGATCATATTTTTAACAATAATATTGTATATCAGTTTGTGTTTAATTTAGAGGAGTTTGTAACAGAATTAATTTACTTTTCTTCGTATAAGTCGGACAGCCTAAGAGTACAATTCAAATATTTAAACGTGTATAGCGTCTAAGTGAAAAAATTGAATTTATTTATGAAAACTAAAATTCTGGTGTAAATTTGATACTTCTGCTATGATCTCATATCAAAAGTGTGAATACAAGCAGATAAAATAAATAATCCTCCAGTCATTTATATATAACAAAAACTTTTCACGTTTTATATTAACGACTACGGAAGTTTAATTGACAGTATAGTATAGGAGTCTACATTGAACTGGCCAACCGTTAAAGTTGCGGTAATTGGAATGTACGCTAACACACACGAAACGACACTAACGAACCAGATTACCCCTTTCACTCTTCCTTAGCGGTGAAAAATATTTGACTTTGGAGATCGGTTTTAGATGATTTCCGAAATTCCGAATGAAGCATTGACTCCTTTTAAACGTTACACCATCAATGAGACATCTCTCAGTACTTTAAAAAAAAATATTTCATTACTACACAGTACATACATAATATATTTTATAATGAACATATAATATATAATGGCATATATATAAACTCCTATGTCCCAAAGCTAATATCGGAATGGTACTTCTAGAAAAGGCCATGGTCGAATTCCTTCGCGCTCCTTGTCCCCGAACCTACCTCGACTCATGTGGCCTAGGCGTTGACAAAGTCCTTATGCAAAAGAAATGAATCATTTTACAAAGGCAATCAATTCACCAATTTTCGTAAGAGTTGTCAAATATAAGAAGTCACAGAGCCAGTAAATTTCTTCAGATGAATATGGAAGATACTAAGCTCAGAAGATTTTTGTTCGGACGCGTTTGTAATGTGTTTATCAATTCCTTTTTGTTTGGTATACTAACCTAAGCCACCCCAGAGATCCGAGATTTTCTCCAAAGATTAGCAGTAAAGAAATAAGATTAATCAGATTGATGTTATTCACATTATAAGATAAATTTTAGTTATCGTTCTCTTCCTCCAAGCCAGTGAGTACAGCCTCTTTCTCTTGTTTGTGACATCTTCAACACAAAAATCTGCAGCTATGTGTTGGAAAATTATATGAGATAGTTTAGGCGTATGTGAAATGTCATTGCAAGGAAAATACAGCAAAAATTGTTTTATGTATCATTATATCCATAGAAATTAGATTATTGGAGAATTGGTAATATGAACTTTCAAAAGCCTTCGGCCCGATCCCCCCAGATTATCATATTAACAGCTGTCACCTGCGACTTCGTTGCTAGAATTGGATAAAATCTACATCAATATTGTATAATAACTTGAGTTTGTACAGGAAATTTATATCATACACAAACTGCGAGAGAAACAAACTCTGCGCGACCGATATAACATTACAAACCCAATCGTCACAGTTCGGTTAGTTTTCAAAATTTCGTATACAGAATATGTTTTTTATTTTTTTATTATTATTATTTAAAAAAATAGGTATCCTATGTCTTTTCTAAAGATACCTAGTATTTTTTTTGTAAAATTCGTCAAGAATGGTTTACCTATTTAGTCATGAAAACGTAACTAATTACGAGTTAGTTTTGCATTTACAATATTAGTGTAGATAGCAACAATACGTCTGAAAAGTTTTTGGATTTAAAATCCCGAACCCATTTCTTTTGAACGTATACAAACGCACTACAAGTATGTCTGGCATCTCAGATTCAGAAAAGAAATGTGACTGTTGAAAGTATTACTCGTTCTATGGAGTCGGATAAACACACATAACACCTCATTACATCATAGTGAAATAAACCCAATTTCAAGCGTTGCATGTCGTAATCGAGAGACAACTTTTAGAATTTCTACCTTGCGTTACTTCTGACGAACAAGTGGACATTTTAGGTGAAGTGAGAGTTATGAAACTTGTCTCGGCTGGTGCGGGACACGTTATACTGGTAGTGTAATGTACCGTGCGTCTGTATTCTGTACCACAGGGAGCTGTATTCCGTTTCACCACAAAGCCGCATGTTAGAATATTTGATAGCACACTGCCCCACAAGTATCATAACGGATGGTCCACTTACATAACATCTTACCGAAATGGAACAGAGAGTTGGATTTGTTTACTAATTGTTTTAGTCACTAAAATGATAGTTATAAAATGTTTGATATGACGAGTTTCAAACATTTTTAAACACAAAAAATATTTGTAGATTTATCTCTTTTGCAGGATTGCATTGTAGATAGTAACAAAACATATCTTTATCTGGCGTGAATTGTTTTTAGGAGATGTTTTAGATTGTAAATGTACATGCATACGAATGTCCTACAAAAATCCAATTTTCATAAGTGAGAACTTATAGGCCTTCCATATGTTTGTAGTCATTCAAATATGTGACGAAAGTTGGTCATCATCATCATTTTCAAACTTCAATTCGGTGGGGGTTGTGCACAAGCATTCGACAATCCTGCCTCTCTTGCTCTAGATGGCGGACTCCCTTAAGAAAAAACTGCTTGAGGTAGCCAGTCCGCCATTACGTAAATCTTACGCGAATCTCCTACGATCAACTGGCGGAACCCTAGGGGTTCGCGTACCCCACTTTGAGAAACACTACTCTAGATTTTTTCCCCTCGGTTACTTCCCAACACAAGTCTCTTTGCTCCACCTTCATATTATATCTCTGGACACAGTTTCTTCACCATCCCGTAGGTTTTCTAAACATCAGTTCTCCAACCAGTATTTCATTTTTGTGCTGACAGTATCGATTCTTATTGCATGACCGCATCACTAGAATCTTCCAACATCAACTACTTCTTTCCTACGTTCTTGTTTCCTTCCAGACTTTTTAGTCCATCATTCTGATGAGTTTCGTTGCAGCTGTCTTGAGTTTAGTTTGGTCACTATCGAGGTAGGAATACGTTGCCAGTACATAGGAAAGAATTTTCATACCTTGAACAAAACATTCCGTATGGATATTAAATACAATTTATCTTACATGGACGAGAAACTTTCGGGAATAATTTTTTTTTCTTTTTTTTTTTTTCTGTTGAGTGAGTGAATGTTCGGTTAATCAGCTATCTTTTTTATAATCACCTGGAGGAAGAGCTAAAGAAACATTGAAAAAATTACGTTACTCTCACGAAGCGTCACATTTATTAAATTTTGAATCGATTAAATTCTTGTAAATAAACTTTGTTTCTATCTTAACAAAATATTCTTCGCCTGCTAGTCTACAGATTTTTAGTGAGTAGTTGATCGGCGTTTAGGGGTTAAAAAGCAAAGGAGAGTATGCGTGGCTTACATAACATTAAGAAGCTGATTCTGCACCTCCAGAGTCGCAATACGTAGTTCTGTCAGTTGAGAATTAGTGAAACAAAGCACTGACTAGTTTCTTTTTTATTGATAGTATCTGAATTAGTGTTAGCGTCTCTGAATCAGTAATGTAGCTGAGTACTTGGTACAGTTTGGCTATTTACACTAATTTTGTGATTTTATCTAAATTACAGAAAACAGTAAATAAATAATTAGCAGACATAATATAAAATCTGGTATGGCTAAAGCAGGTTAATCTGAAAAGATTAAAGATATCAGCATTAATCTACGATACACAAAATAAAATAGTTGTGCCGTTATGACATAAAAAATAAATTATGACATATGTCCAGATGTCGAGCACGATCTAGACTGGAACTCAAATCTCCCTATTTACTGGGAAAAAACTTCTAACTTATTATAACTTATAAATTTATCTGTTCAAAAAGCATTGGTCATTAGATAAAGTTGTAGTACTCGCCTGGAAGTTTGGAACCCTGATTCCATTCAGAGCAATCTGCTTAGGATTACATACATTCATTCTGTTTTATTGGAAGTTATTTTAAAAAAATAAAATAAAACTGCTTTGAAAATAAAGTAATACTTTTGACTTCTCGGCATCAGCTACAGACGGTGATTTTAGCGACAAACTACGAAACATGTAATTTCACGATAAAGTGATTAACATCAAGCTACAGACAAACAGTGGTGTCTAGAGGTGTCTAGAGACATTTTTATTATGACTTGAAATAATCGGCATTTATAGTGATCTTCGAAGCCGAGAACTTTACGGTTGGCGTTGTGTAGCTGGAGAGTCGGTTTTCATCGTGACCGAAATATGATACAAAATTTTAACGTCTGTAGATTTTTTTAAAAATGTATTGCTTATTTTGACCGGGGGACCCTTGGGCCGTTGTTGGGCCCCTGGTGGTAGAGTTTCTATTCCCTGCACCCTCCGCCCCTGCATGAGCACTACCATACTAGAGGTAACGAAGTGTTGCCATCTGTTAGTGAAACATGTAAGCTATGTTCTGTTGGATTATCATGTTTTTGTTTGTGTGATGTTTATGAGGCGGATATTGGGGACCATCCCAGCATTAATGTTAACAGCACTACTGGTAGGTCTGGCGCGAGATTTGAACCTGAAACCGTTACGTTTCCCCAGTCCTGTGTGATGGTGCTTTAACGCACAAGCCCACATTGGGGGGTTAGTACTGCAGATATAGGAAGGCGTTGTTGCCGGAGGCCATGAAACTTGACAAATCAGAAAGATGTATTTGGCCTCCAAGGTCACAGCCAGATTCGAAGAGGGTGGGTGTAGTGGAGGGGTTCTGAAATTTAGGTAGAATGTATAATCTGCAAGTTTTTCTAAAACACTCACATACTCACTGTGTGAATGAGTGGTTTGGTGGCTCAGTGGTTAAGGCGTCTGACTGAATTTTTTTTATCTGCTTAAAGTCTCTCTAATAGCGCGGTCTTTAGAGACGGGAAAGGATAGGGGCAAGGAATGGGAAGGAATTCGGACATGGCCTTTTGAAGGAAGTATCCCGGCATTTGCCCGGAGTGATTTGGGAAACCATGGAAAACCCAAATCTGGATGCCCGGACGGGGATTCGAACCGCCGTCCTCCCGAATGCGAAGCCAGAACGCTAGCCGTTACACCACCACACTCGGTGTCTGACTGTAGATCGAAAGGTCCCCGATTCGATTTCCTGTCTCGGCGGGGATTTTCAAAGGCCCTTAACCCGTCATTCACGTCTGTCACAGCTTGTTGTGTAATACGAAATGCACAAGAACACTTCCTTGTTTCTGATACTTTGTTGAACTGTATGTCCTCTGTGCGCGGCAATACTACCAGGTTGGGCAAGACTGCTACAATAGGTGCGGACTGCGCGATAAGAAACCCTGTCACTAGGTCATTATGACCACATGATTTTACTTACTGGCTGAATGAAACCAACTGATCCTTTAACGTTAGATGAAAGGAATTGTACAGTCGCATGAAAATGTCATACATCACTACAAGGAAGAAACACTCCTTGTTTTATGTTTTGTTATACTTTACTATCAATAACTTCTGAACAATCCTCGTGTGGTCAGTTAAGAGTACAGAACTACGATTAGAAATAATCACAAAAGAAGTGTGTGACGGCAGTACTCGTTGGAAACTACACAGACGGAAAAAAAAAATCCCAACACCAAGAAAAAATTATTGTAGAGTAATGAAATTTGGACAATGCATTTGTCAAGTTAACATGTTTAATTGATTAAATTTTCAAGATCACAGGTTAATTTAAGCTCAAGAAAATGCATTTCAAATGTGAAATACTGTTAAATTAATAGCCGGTGTAACCTCCAGAATTTTGAATGCAAGCCTGCAAACGTGAATGCATTGTGTCATACAGGTTTCGAATGTCACTTTGTGGTATGGAGTTCCATGCTTGTTGTACTTGTGCTGTCAATACTGGGACGGTCAGTGCTGGCTGTGGATGATGCTGGAGTTGTCGTCCAATGATATCCCATACGTGTTCAATTGGAGACAGATCTGGTGATCTCGCAGGCCAAGGTAACATGTCGACACTCTGTAGAGCACGTTGCGAGACAACAGCGGTATGAGGGCGAGCGTTATCCTGTTGAAAAACTCTCCCTTGAATGCTGTTCATGAATGGCAGCACTACAGGTTGAATTACCAGACTGACGTACAAATTTGCAGTCAGTGTGTTTGGTATAACCACAAGAGTGCTCCTGCTGTCATAGGAAATTGCTCCCCAGACCATGACTCCAGGTGTAGGTCCAGTGTGTCTAGGCCGCAGACAGTTTGGTTGCAGGCGTTCCCCTGGCCTCCTTCTGACCAACACTGGAGATCTGTTGTGTTTTCTGATGAAAGCAGGTTCTGCCTTGGTGCCAGTGATGGCCGAGTGTTGGTCAGAAGGAGGCCAGGGGAACGCCTGCAACCAAACTGTCTGCGGCCTAGACACACTGGACCTACACCTGGAGTCATGGTCTGGGGAGCAATTTCCTATGACAGCAGGAGCACTCTTCTGGTTATACCAAACACACTGACTGCAAATTTGTACGTCAGTCTGGTAATTCAACCTGTAGTGCTGCCATTCATGAACAGCATTCAAGGGGGAGTTTTTCAACAGGATAACGCTCGCCCTCATACCGCTGTTGTCTCGCAACGTGCTCTACAGAGTGTCGACATGTTACCTTGGCCTGCGAGATCACCAGATCTGTCTCCAATTGAACACGTATGGGATATCATTGGACGACAACTCCAGCATCATCCACAGCCAGCACTGACCGTCCCAGTATTGACAGCACAAGTACAACAAGCATGGAACTCCATACCACAAAGTGACATTCGAAACCTGTATGACACAATGCATTCACGTTTGCAGGCTTGCATTCAAAATTCTGGAGGTTACACCGGCTATTAATTTAACAGTATTTCACATTTGAAATGCATTTTCTTGAGCTTAAATTAACCTGTGATCTTGAAAATTTAATCAATTAAACATGTTAACTTGACAAATGCATTGTCCAAATTTCATTACTCTACAATAATTTTTTCTTGGTGTTGGGATTTTTTTTTCCGTCTGTGTATCTGTGGGCAACTGGAATTGGCGCCTGGCTATGGTCCTCTTGCGTCCGGTGCCGCTGTGCCTACGCCAGATAACGTCCCGCTCTGCTCTGCTATGCTCTGCAGTAACGACCCAAGTTGGCCAACAAATGGTCCAGCCAGCCAGCTATCAGGGCTGCGAGACACACAGAGCGAGCAGCGCTGAACCTCCATCGCAATTTACTAAACCGACAAAACACTGCTCAACTGTATCCTGAGAATATACATGTCATTAACATTAATTCACTTTTCTCTGGTAACTAAAAGAGCTAAATTGTTAATATTTCGGCGACACTTGCCTCCGTCATCATCTTCAGGTGTGCTTTGAACAAGTCTACACCTGAAGATGGTGACGGAACGAGTGTCGTCGAAATATAGTATTTAAATAACAGTTTAACTCAGTTTCCCGAGAAAAAGTAATAAATATACAACGCCGAGGAAACTTTCGTTCATTTATACTTAATTAACATTTTGCAGGGGTGCTCCAAGTGGTCTGGAACGATTTCGGGAAACAACTGAAAACCGAAATCTGGATGGCACCAGGATCGAAGTATTATCCCATGTCACCACCCACACAAAACACACTCACCAGGCAACCTTTACGAACGGTTATCATAAGCCATGGCTCAGCGAATTGTCTGAAAAATTTGGGATACATATATTTTTTACATACACAAGAGTCAGTATGAGAGTATTTATCCGCGAACCGCTTGCCGTTACTCTAATGTTATTGAGCTATAATCCCAACTCAAAACCCATCGTTTCAAATAAAATTTCACATTCTCTATGAATTAATCAGTCTCGCGTTTCATCAGTAGTGCCCATAATCGAAATTTTATGCGGCAATATTTAACTTAAGTGATGCTTAAATTTTTATTGGTATCATCCACCAGAAGTTGCGCATATATTTTGGTTTCCCAAAATCAATTCAAACAATTTGTTTTCCTTTCACATCCATGTGAATAATTGTTACCTTGACTTGGATAACTTATGAAGCACCTCTTCCCCCATTTATCTCTAGTGTACTATTATTATCATTTGTCATTTTTTCTTTGACTAAATGGTATCACAAAAACTTGAATGCCACCCCAGTAGAGCTAAAGAACGGTCACCGCCACACGAATTTGGCCGTTTCTTCAAACATGACTTTACCGCCCCACTTAAGAGTTACCCCTTGCCACCCTAAATCCGGCACTGGACCCGATGGGTAAGCGTAGCGCTCTGTTCTTGAACTCGGGAGGACGTGGGTTCGAATCTCCGTTCGGCTATACAGATATTAGGTTTTCCATGATTTCTGAAAATCATTAAACGCAAGTACGGAGACGGTTCTTTCAAAAGGCAATAACTGAATTCCTCCATGCTTCTGTTACTTGACCCCAATGCTCTACTGCCTCTAATGACATCGATGTCGGCGAGGTGTAAGGACAGAAGCAATAAACCAACAATACCATATGGCCTTTACCATCCAATGAAAAGAGTGATATTATCGAGTCCGTTGAATCACCTCTAATAAATTTTTCTTGTGGAACCAATTGCGGCTGACTGTCACTAATAGCCTAAGATCTGCCTGCATGAGTTCTACGCCCATCTGTTTTTTGATTTAAATAAAATTTTAATGTATAATTATTAGTAGCAGAATACGATTCTGCCGGTTTGTTTATCCAAATATGGTCGCAAGTATTTTTAATTAAATTTAAAAAAATAAAAAATCGTCGTTCAATTGTTTTTTTAAAAAAATAAATTATAATTCATTTCAAAGGTAGACGTGTAAAGAACACAAAAAGTTTGGACTGCCTATGCAAAAGTGGCCACAAGTAAGGATTGCCGGCTGTTAAATTTATGTAACAGCCAGAGAGAGTTAGGGCACCACACAATCTGTCAGACGGTGTAGTGCGCAAACTGTAACAGCTGGCGATACCTAATCGCGACCACTTCTACACAGGCAACCTAAACTTTTCATATTCTTTACACGTATCTCTTTGAAATGAATCATAATTTATTTAAAACAAAAAAAACAAGTAAACTTTTTTTGAAAATTTAAAAAATGCTTGCGGCAATATTTGGATAGGCACCCCAACAGAATCGTATTGTGCTATTAAGAATTATACATAAAAATTGATCTTTAGTCAAATAACAGGTGGACGTATGCAGCCGAATCTTCGACTATAACTTGTAACATTGGTCCATACTGCCCGTTGAACTATGATGCTATTACACATAGATGTTTGGCCGTGTTTATAATATTCGGATGCACATAACTATCAAAATTGTGGGTATGCTTGTTATACAAATAATCTTCTCACTGACGCTAATTGCGAACTTCCTGTCTCCATTCCACGCACGAGGCTTTGAGCAGCTTCAAAATCAACGTTAAACGCCCCCTATACTTTACTGCTTCAGCGGTACAAAGAGGGGAACTTCCATCACTTGTGGAACCACTTTCCACTACAATGCGACCTGACCTACCCACTACAAACCCAGTGAACACAACCACGGAATCAGGCCTGAATAGGAGTTCACAAATTCGCAGGGTAAAGTTGAATAGCCCTGCTCTCTGAACAAACGCGCGGTACATCCTTCACAATAATGCTGTAACTCAACGCCTGTTATCTCACAGTTCATCATTACCATTGATCAGTAGACATAGCTGGTATAGTTCAAGCTGATGAAAGAAATAGCGTGCATTGTAAACATATTAGATTCGTAATTTAATCAGTATTATCTGTTTCAGTATCATGCAATGCAGATTTTTTTTAGTTCAACTTCGGTAACTGATGAAAAAGCAAGAAGCAGAGAAAGAATTCATGGTATAATAAAACATCAAAAATAATATAAATAAAACATAATTAATAACAAATTCACTAGTTGTTATATGATTTGAGCGATGGCAATACAATTCTTTTAATGTGAGATACTTGGATCTAACTCCTGTCCCAGTATACTGAGATACTGCTACTGTCTCTGGCGTTCTGCTCGGCATAAGCTTTATGAACTCCGGTGGATGTAGAAATTCTTATCTTTTGCGAACTGGCCAGCAGGATAAGGAAAAGTGGGACTAGAACTCATTATATTGTCTCTAAACCCAATGTTGAAACCGATATCTCTGTGTAGTGCGCGTTCACTAAGGTTATACAGAGGGTACCCAAAAGAAAACCGGAATTATTTTTTAAACGCTATATATTTTCAAACTTTTTACAAAACAACCTTATACCCTTCAAAATACTCTCCATTATAACTAATACATTTGTCCCACCAGTGCTTCCACTCTTCGAAACATTTTCTGTAGTCATTTTTAGAAATGGCTGACAGATCCTCCTCCTTTTTTTTCTTGACCTCTTCTATGTTGTCATATCGGTGTCCTTTCATTCCCCCTTCCCATGCGTGGAAATAAGAAAAAGTCGCACGGAGCCAGGTTAGGCGAGTGAGGTGTGTGTAGCAGCACAACCATACCATTTTTAGCCAAAAACTGCCTAACAGAGACAGCTGTGTGCACAGGACCATTGTCGTCGTGGATGAACTAGTCTCCTGTCTGCCACAAATCTACTTAAAGTTTCCAAATGATTGGCTTGATTGACAGTCTGATGTTGGGGAACAACCCCTGAACGAACTACGTCCTTGGCATCAAAAAAGAAAATGAATATTGTGTTGATGTTTGACTTGACGAAATTTTTTTGGATGAGGTAACAATGACGTCTTCCGTTGGCTTTGTTTCTGGGTCTTAACCATAACACCATGACTCATCACCGGTAATAACCTTTGACAGAAAATCTGGATCTATTTCAAGCTGTTGTTTAAAAGCACAACATGTTTCAACTCGACGTTCTTTTTGATTGATAATCAGAGTCCGGGGAACAAACTTGGCAGCAACCCTTTTCATTCCCAAATCTTCGATTAAAATTCGGTGAACCGAGCTCCAAGATAACCCACTAATCTCTGACAGTTGATCAGTTGTCTGTCGACGGTCTCAGAGCACAAACTCTCGAATTTTTTCAACATTTTCGTCGATTCTGGCAGTTGATGGACGTCCAGAACGAGGTTTATCATCAATCGACATGTCGCCATTTTTAAAGCAAGCAAACCACTTGTTATCTTTGTAAGCTGTTTTCAACATTAAAACAGTTTCAGCAGCATTTTTACTGAGTATAAAATAAAATTTCACAGCTGAACGTTGTTCACTTAAACTTGCCATCATCAAAAACGCAACAATAACAAAACAGCGCTAGCAAAAACAATCACTGCAGATTAACAGAACAAGCTAGGTTGACAACACAGGCGGCACTGAACTGACTATGAGTAGCGCTATAAACGCCTAGCGGCAGAAACTCGTAATACACAAGCTCCACTCATGGCAATGCTATTACGGTTATTCTTGAGTAACCCCACGTACAGTAGCTACTTCCGACCGTAGCTCGTCTGTCATGAGGGAATAAAAATTGACAATTTCTGTGGTGTTCCTCAAAAGACTAGGCTTCAATTTGCCGACACGTATTTCCATGCACAAGAACAACAACGCAATGCGCTTAATACAAACTCAGTACAATGAACTCACATTCGGGAAGACTTCATAACAACAAATATAGAAGGAAAGGCAATGGAAAATCACCCGTCTTATAATTTACTCGATGAATGCAATGGAGCAGTAACATACTATATGGCAACCTCAAATGCACCGGAAACCGGACAGGCCCTGGTGGGGGAGTGGTAACGCTCGGGGCCTGCCATTAAGGAGGATTCAGGTTCAAATACCTGTCTGTACATCCTGATTTCGTTTTTTTTTTCCATGGTTTCATTCAAAAGTCCATGGCCAAATCCATTCCCTTTACTTGACAGCAGAGCGGTCTGGTGTCTCATTGGCTAAGGCGTCTGATTCGAGATCGAATGGTCCCTGGTTCGAATCTCTGTCCCACCGGGGATTTTTTAAGGCTTTTAGTCAGACCTTCACCTCTGGCACAGCTTGTATCATAATGTGAAGAACGCCAGAACGTTTCCGTGGCTCTGATTCCAAGTTAAACTTACCGGGTTAGGTTGGTTAACGAAGAAAGGACTTACCTCTGATAGCCAGGATTAGTATGCCTCCTTCTGGAGGGTCCAACCAACCTTCCGGTTGATGACGACGCATAGTTTAACCTTGACGCCAATCCTCTCCCGCCTCTAATGACCTTGAGACCGACGAGAGATAAATTCAAAACCAACAGTGTAACAATATGTGGGAATTAAGTTTTCCCGGCGTTAAATAAAAATATTATCCGGCAGAAAACCCAAGAAATTTTCATTTCAGTGTAACAATACTTTATTTTCAACAAGAGGTGGTGGGAGTTTCCTGCTTCTGTTTTTTTTTTAGTCAGGTTATTTTACCCCACGTGGGAAACCAAGAACTTGGTGTGGGTTTGAAGCATTAAGGCAACTTCACACAAAACAAGCACAACGAAAAACTTTAAAAGGAATTTAAGGGAGCTGTAATTAGAGAATAGGATCTTTGATTATTCGGGCGGCTTACAAACTGTATCAACAAGAGTATGGTAAAGAGTAGTCTTTTTAAACTGGCCTTAGTGACCAATTTACCGATTTAGGTTCCTCACCATGTTGTATTTCTAAGAACCAGGTCAACCATTCGGGAAATCTGGTTTTCGAACCAGTCCTTTGAACCTTTCGGTATCCAGCAGCTCTTTGGTTTAACAAGCATGGCCAAATTGATGAATAAAGCTGTGGAAGCGAATAATATTAAACAACTAGAAGCTATGAAAATATCAATGAAATGAATATTTAAGCAATAATTACACACGTGTAAAGGATATTGAAACAGACGATAGTAACTGCTTGGAAAAAGGTGGTGGGTTAGTAAATAATATAATAATTCCATGTGGTCTTTTTAAGACCTTGTTGACAGACATTGTTACAGGTTGCACTCTAATCTCAGCCGCCTGTAACCACGCGGAATATAGGGAACCTACACTTTAACGAAAAATCCTAGCTACGGAAGTAGTTAGCATTCACAAAACAAGTTTTCCCATAAAATAAACAGATATGTAATTATATAAATAAATAATGAACGAGCCTTAATTCATTATCTCAAATGATTTTGTCATATACATTTCGGGTATCGATGACGTAGTTGCACATACATTTATCATCAACGGTTAAATACTACCTTACCATTTTTTTTTTTTTTCGAAATTGATTCCGTTTCGCAGTTTCCAAGTTGTGAAGACACACAAAAAACCAGGACTCCATTCCGAACAACCTGTTACGAAACTGCAGGCGTCAGTATGAGCGTGGCCCAGCTACGGCGTAGTAAGTGACACAAACAATGTCAAACTGATACAACATGTATGAGTGGCATTGAAATAAGAGGCAACGGACCACCACAAGGCGACGCAGTTGGATAATAAAAATTGAGCCGGACCGAGCCACAAGGTCGTATTAGATAGGACTGGAATAAGTTCTCGCTAAGGAATCAACACTGTGCCAGGGAAAGTTCTCCACTTCAGATCTCGCAGACTGCATACCGACTGTGGTTTAAGGTACTTTGAGTAAAAATCGAAACAAATACTTTCAGGATATCATTTTCTTCCAAAAAATACGTTTACGGAAATAAATATGCGAGGCACAACAACGTAAGGCTTTTATTATCTGCAGAAAGATTTTGGCATTAATTTCCGTCTGTTACCGTAATTGAAACCACTGATGGCCTTAATTACCTACTGACAGGAAAATAATAGTATTCTTTCAGTGCTGGATGCCAACCTTTAGCCTGGCATTAGGGAGAACGCGATTTCGATTCCCACTTCGACGCTCCTTAATTCGGATTCCCATGGTTTCCAGAATTCAGTATAGGAGGATGCCTAGGTATTTCAGTGAGTAGGCAGTGGACAATAATGCTTTCCCGGCTCTAGTGACATCGACGTTGACGTGCGGTAAAACCTTAGTAAAGAAAAAATTCTTCCACAGTAATATCAATTGAATACTACAAGACTTGATTACTTCCACCCACCCCCACAAAAAAAAAATGTATGGAGTATCTTTCACATTGATTTCTCCTACAGTTTCGGAAGTAAAATTTCAGATTTACAGATATGCGTTTCTATGAAAGCTTTGCGGCTGGTCACTAGGTTCGGGAGAGATTTGAAGAAACTAATGAAATCAATAATTTTCGGAACCCTCTCGGTATCATCCTGGGGATTATTTCGAGAAATATTAGAAAATGGAAATTTTGATGGCCGTAATAAGAATCAAACCCGAGTTTTCAAGAATAAAATACCCTCGTGTTACCACTCAAGCATCAAACTCGATAAAATTATATTAACCGTTACTTAACAAGATAACCAGTGGAAATGTGAAACTGTAGAAATAGTAGTTCAGTAATTGTATAACGAGTTGTAGGATGTTGCTTTTTTTTCGTATTAACTATTCAGTTGATAGTTAAAGCATTTTCCTACCAGCATTTTATATGTATGAGCGGAGACTTTCCCGCCGTATGATTGCAATGAAGTCTTCACGGGTGTACCCTCGGATTGTGTTCCGAAATTACGATATTTCGATGACTAGCTCCTCCGTATTTTAGAAAATATTCATAAAAACATGAAAATTAAATTTAATTAAAAATGAAAACAGTGGTTTATCATTCGCTCTATGTAAATTCAACACACAGTGACAATTCTTCGAAATTTCATGCCTTAATCCATGTTCGGAATATGTAAGGCGAAAACGGATACAGCTTCCATTGTCTCTGAAGTAAAATACTATAACAAAATTCGAAAAGCGTAATAAATACTGCGTACGTATACGTAAAATTCTCTGGGATTATAATTCGAGTGAGCCCGTTTTTAAAACACGTTATTTCGGAGGTCATGACAGCCGACACTTCGTGTTAAACGCACACACTCGGATAGTTACCTCAGAGAATTTTATCTATATGCAACGCTGAGAAAACATTCATTATTACGTAAGTGCGCACAGGTGTGTATATGCGATGTTCAAAGTGCACGTTTTTTTTTTTTTTTTTTTTTTTAACTGCTTTACGTCTCTTTTTAACATCGAGGTCTTTAGAGACGGGAAAGGGTGGGGGGCAAGGATGGGGGCAAGGAATGGGAAGGAATTCGGCCATGGCCTTTTTGAAGGAAGCATCCCGGCATTTGCCTGGAGTGATTTGGGGAAACCATGGAAAACCCAAATCTGGATGCCCGGACGGGGATTCGAACGGCCGTCCTCCCGAATGCGAGGCGAGAACGCTAACCGTTACACCGCCCCGCTCGGTGCACGTTTCGTACCGATACCAGCACGTTTGAAGCAATAAAGCGTTTAATCGAGTTATCCTCGAAGAAATAAACTCCTAATCAACAGAATGTTTACCGGAATTCTTTGATGATTACAATAACCACAATCCTTGTCGTAGCAATCGTCAATTAATATAATTAAAGAATTACTGCATCGAAAATTAATTCATCGTTAGCAAATTAACAAAAGGATTTTTGACTGACATTAAATTTGTAAATAAGTAATAATGCTTAAGATTTCTTTCCTTTTTCTTTAAACTGGCCTTTCTAGTCTCTGGTCTCCTCAAAGTCAACAAGTCATAATCCCAATGAACGAAAGGGGAAATTAAACTTGCTTTATATGAATGCTAGGCTTTCTTATGGTCCGCCTGTTGAAATTTAACACCATACTGACCCTACAGAAGCCGGTGGACTCGCAGTAACGCCCTGGCCTGGCATTTGGGAGGACGGAGGTTCGAACCCTCGTCCGGGTGTCCGGAGTTCGGTTTAACATAGTTTCTCGAAATCACTCCGGGATAACGCTGGGATGGTTCCAACAATAGGTCCTGGCGGAATTCCTTTCCGTTTCTTTTCCAGGATCCTCTTCCGCCTTTATTGACCTTGACGTTGACGAGGCGTAACTGCGTAAGGAAAAGATAAAGAAAAATTTTGATCTCGAGTAAACACCTTCACTGTATAGCAGAGATGGATTGCTGAAGATGTATTCATTTTGAATTTAGTTATTAATGCAGATGACAAAATTAGTATCTTTGCCTCATGCAGAGAATAAGTTGTAATCTATGTATCATTCAGCGTAAAGTGTTCGTTATATGTTTATGAGAGAAATTTTTAATTAATTTAATTTAACTACGATGGAGTGCAGGCTCCGATAACAATTTTCCCACTTTCTTGTACCCGCCTAATTTTGCGCTCTACGAATTTTAGTTTTAAATTCTTTCAGCGATTTTGGAGAATTATTCATTAGTCATGATTTATACGAATCCATGACTGCCTTGTGCCAGAAATAGAGTGCCAGCTTGTGGTCATGACTCATCTTTTCCCTTCCATTCTTAATACTTTCACCAATATCTTTCCACACCTCATCACCAATATACGCCTTCTACATTCCCATAACTCTTTTCATCCTCCTCATATCTTCCAATGAATCCTATTCCAGATCCATATCAGTTACTGAAATGGAAATGTAGTAAAGCGTAGAACAATTCTTTATTAAATTTCTTATAAAAGAAAACTTGAAACCGTCAGAAACTTACAGAATTGTCCATTACTGTATTAATTCTTTCTAAGTTTACGAAATTTTACGCGAATGAAACGTAATCTCGTTGTCCGAAATAATATACAAATTTATTTGTTTTATGTTAATTTTTAGATTAAAAAAATCCAATTGGCAGTCAGTGGGGACTAGCGACAGAAGTGTAAACTGAAAACTATGAATATCATGAGCGCAAAAGGTCATACTAAATTACAAGAATTCCGTGTGGTCGTAATGACCTATTGACTGGGTTGCTACAGGATGCGCATTCCGCCCCTGTCTTAACCGCCTTAAGCCGCGTTTCCACGACGTCTTGTAACGAAGGCGGGACGGGACGGGACCTCATTAGCCGAAGTGTAGGAACGAGCACGCGCCGCAGGTTAGCCCTCGCTTACCTCACCGCCACGTCCCAACCAAGTTGCCTAGTGTCGTTTGGCACAGAGCACTTTACAGCAACAGAAGGGGTGCGCACCGCTGCTGCAAACTGATGACAACAGCGCTCCACTACGCACGCCTGTGATGTTTACCGACGCAGAGTGGGTAGCTGCGTCTCGTCCCCGCTAGCAGAGGCGGCCCTGTTCCCATGGCGTGTTGTTGAGTATTCGTCCCGTCCCGCCTCCGTTACAAGACGTCGTGGCAACGCGGCTTAAACCTTACCCGGTAGCGATTACCAGGTACTGGGGATCTATAGTTTAACGTGGAATCCGAACAAAGGAAGCATTCTGACTTACTTCTCATTAGACAGCAAGGTGTGCCAGAGGCAGAGGTTGAGTTAAGGGTCTATGAAAAACCCCGATGAGACAGGGATCCGAACCGGGGAAGCCACCAAACCGCTACATATATACTGTTAACATTAGCATGACGGTGCGTCCAAGGTGCTTATCATACGCGCAACACGCCATGGACTCAGTTTTACCCCCGTCCGAACATCGCCTAATGATCCTATCGAAGTTTTCATTTCAAAATTCGTAATATCTCTAATAAAACTCCAGCATTGTTTTCGGACTGATGATGTTGAAATAAAGCTAGGTAAGGATTGTCAATCCACAATAAGTCATGGTGGTCTCTTCAGCCACATGTCTGGAGGCAGGACAAGACGGAGGTAAAGTTCCAGAAACAGCCGGAGCAATCTGATTGATTCCGCGCGGAAGATTCGTTTTTGCTGAGGAGGCGATCGCAGAAGTTTATGGGCGGGTAGCGGTGCACGGAGAACATGAAACGCGGCCATTCTTTCGTTTTTTTTCCGGCCTCCGGCTGCGCGGTTCTCAGGTGACGCAGTTGTCTCCTGTTTCGCCAGAGAGCACTGCCCCCGCGCATGTCGCCTGCCGTTCCCACGTGCGCTAAACTGTCATCCGCCATCATCGCAACCGCACTGGTCAGTTTGCAGCCTCCACATTCAACGAAGCAGCTTCAGTACGAAGGAACATCACCACCAATTCCTTTAGTGTATCGAGCGTGGTGGCTGAGCGGTAACGCTCTGGCATGGCATTCAGGACGACGCGCATTCAAATCCCCGTTCGGCTATTCAGATTTGGGTTTCCCATATTTTCCCCAAATCATCCCAGGTAAAAATCGGGATGGTTCCTTCAAAAAGGCCATGGCCGAATTGCTTCTCGCTCCTTGCCCAAAGTCCTTTTCCTCCTCTAATGATATCGACGAGTCGTAAAGACATATAAAAAAAGAATCATTGTTGTAATTACATCCTAGAGCTGAAACTATAATTACCATAATAAATATTTCCAGTTATTATATTCTTCATAGATACTCAAAAGTTATTTCCCTGTGTGTTCTCAGTATTGTTCATTCAGCTGCAATACGCTGAATACTTTACTTATTTAGTTTGAAATTCTGTTAATAAAAGAATCTTGCTACAGTTGGAGCATAGAAGAATGCAAATTGTTGGCGATTATGAACCCCTTTTTGAGTGGGTCGGTGGAAAGGCGGTTATCGATTGGATTTGCTCCATTTCTGCGTGTTCTGAGCATGTTCCTTCATTCATTGTATGAACGGCGATTTTTCAGGCGTGTGATTGCAATCAAGTCCTCAAGGATGTACCACCAGATAGTGTTGTGATGTCCGTTAACAATCAAGACAACCTTCTATGACTTCTTACTTTCTGAACGTTCGTTTCACTTTCTTGATTTTTCTCCACAATGTAGTTCCTTCATTTTCAAAGAACTTTTATTCTTTCTCCTCCCTTATATGGACAACAAAAAAAACCTTGTCAAACCTTTTTAAAAAAATCTGTACCATTCTTGCTTTTAGAAATCCTTTTACTTTGCCAAAAGCTTTCTTTGCAGCAGAAATTGTGCTCATTACTTCTTGTTCACAGCAACCAAAAACTTTAACGATGTAGTCACTGCCAACTCCTGGCCACTCGTCAAATAAATTTACGGTGCCCTTTTCCTTCCCAAATTTAGTCTTGACGTTGTTTATTTTAATTAAATCTTTTCCAAACATTACGACACAATCCATCGTATGGTGCAGTTTTTCTTATATCCACTAGTATCATTATATCACTAGCATACTTGATGGGTTTTATTCTCTCTCCACGCAGTACAGTATCGCTAGCTTTTTTTTTTTATCGCCTCCTCCGTCAATCTTTCAGCATTTCTATTGAATAACGCTGATGACATACAGCTGTCCTGTCTTAATCCTATTCTGATTTTCATTTCCTCCAATAACAATAATTTTGTATGACTTTACTGGTCAACTGATTCCCTACAATTTTGTTTGCACTAAAGATTCCTGGCAGTTTGGCCGCGCGTCGCCATACAGTATAGATACAATAAGGTCGAACGGTCTTGGTTTGAAACCAGCATTCAGTCTTCCCGACCATCCTGGTATCAGATTTTATGTGGGTTACCGTAGTCGATAGGCGAATGCTTCGATCATCCCCACTTTTCGCGTCAAAAACTTCACGTTAAAAGAATTAAAACATATTTTGTAGGTATATCATAAAACTGCTTACTATTAGATTAGATTTCAATAATATCGCGGGTAGTTGTAACTGTTTAAAGCTCCATATTTAATTTTTTAAACCTTTTATTTTTTTAACTTAAATGGATGGAAGTAGTTTTCTGTATCTCTAACCCAGCGCCTTTTCCACATGATGTAATCCCTAATGCAGGATCCACAAGATGTAATCACTAATGCAGGTCCCACAAGATGTAATCACTAATGCAGGTCCCACAAGATGTAATCACTAATGCAGGTTCCATAAGATGTAATCACTAATGCAGGTTCCATAAGATGTAATCACTCATGCAGGTCCCACAAGATGTAATCACTAATGCAGGTGCCACAAGATGTAATCACTAATGCAGGTTCCATAAGATGTAATCACTAATGCAGGTTTGGGAACATCCTGTTTGATGAACCACCATCCAACTACCCAGTTATAGAGGGGATTCCCTGTGGCTCATCACTAAACTGGAAGGTATGGAGAACACTTAACCGCATTAGGTTACGTGTGGTCCCAGTCAAATCCAACCTATCAAGATTGGAACTTATTAATGGAGATGATACAGACTGCGACTGCGGAACAGCCCAAACTATGGAACACCTGCTGGTCTGCCCAAATTGTCCTACTACCTGTACTCACGACGACCTATGGACTCACAAGAAAGACGCATTTTACAAAGCTCAACTTCGTTTCATACACGAAAAAGTAACACTGTAGACCATAAGAACCGGCCTTATTATGCTGTGAATGTATGAGTTTCTCTAATTTGAACTTCTTCGAAACACATTTCCAAATAGTTGACACGTTAAAGTGACATCTTGGTGTACAATGCTAAACCTAAGGGCTTAGGAGACGTTACTCCTACATAAGTAGGTCAATAAACGGTGAAGAAAAGCATTGTTTGTTATTTGAAAAAAAAAAAATACAAGTCTGTTCACCCTGTATGTGTGAGTATTGCGCAATTGCTGGTCAGAGTTTCAGAAATATCTGTAGTACCGCAAGTGTTGTGCTGGTTCGTCGAAATCGGTTTCTGGGGCCGCTATCAGTTACGCCGAGAAGACGTTGGAACGGACGCGCATAGCGTGAAGCGATAAGGACTCCCACACCCGCAGAAACTTGACTGCTTGAACGCTTCACTTGCGATTTTTTGTCTGATGTCGAGAAATTTGGAGTGCATTTTTAAGATATCTTTATCTTTCACAGAAACTCGGTACTTCTTAAGATAGGGACAGCTTCGAAGTATTAATGTTGACATGACGTGTATTTCAAGCCACACGTTTGTTTTCCTTAAATATTTGGTTTCTGGGAGTAATTATTTCTCTCTAAAAAAAATCCGGAGCTAATCTTTTAAACAAAGAAGGGATTTCAAATTTTGATATTTCTTACATTTAGTGAAGAAAAATTTTAGATCTGCATGTTATCTGCATATTGAAAAGATGATTTAACTAAAGCATCAGAGCTACACAATAGTCACCGTTGTAAATTAGTCCCTATATATAACGTCATGAACTTATGTGCTTTGACTGTGGTGACACGACAGCAGTTATGCCCATGAAATTCGAAAAACAATTAATCCTGCCTATTTATTATTATCTTACCCCTTTCGGACTATGGCCGCCTTTCTGACACCATCCTATATTCCATTTAGATTCACTCCTGAAATGCAATAGTAGAATCGATAGAGATGTGGGCAGTTTAAAGACCGGTTACTGCTATGGTACTGCTCACCACTAGGTTTAGCTAGTTCTGTTCTGTGGTGTAGAACAACGTGGAAAATTTACGTTATTAGAGCCATTCTATCGTTAGTCTGTAGATTACGTGTCAAACTTATTGTGGCGTTGATGTTGAAGTTAATTAAAGACGGTTAGTTACCAGAAACCGTAGGTAGGGATTCGGCCAAAATTTGTTGCTCTGTTCTGTTTGTGAAGGGATGTTTTCATAATAAAATGCTGTACCACTGTACTTGTAACCGAAATTTAAGTGAATCAACATTTTTCATGTCTTCCCCAACTCCGGTGGCCGATGGATCGAGGCTTTTGTGATGACTGAGTTTAGCTTTAATACTCATTAGATTGTGCCATTCGTGATTTGGCTTCACCAAACAGAAGTCTTGGTACTTCATGCTGTCAGTAACATCGTTTCGTCTCTCCACTGCGACTGTCACCAACGATATGTCCGTAACCGCAAGAGGAAACATTTTTGTGTTCTACCGTTTGACATCTACCAATACTCTGTAACTAAAACTTTGTTTTGAACTGGCAGATATCACCGCAAACCCGCTATTGTGGCAATGAACTTTAAGTGGCCATCCTGATTTCATTTTTTGGGTGATTTCCAACAAACAACGAGGCGAGTCCTAGAGGAAGGTTCCCAAATCTCCTATTCATAAACAACACATATCACAAACAAAAATACTAATATCTTACAGAACACAAGTTTCACATTTCGCAGACATTCCATTCTTAAGATAAACGCTCCAGATATAACAAATTTGTGGAGCTTCTGCCCCCCCCCCCTCCCCCCCCACACTGTGGATCCACAATAGCAATAGTTATTTGGTGTCTACGCAGGGTAACAAAGTATGACTATTGATACGATTAAATAACAATCCTTGCAGTATCGCAGAAATACAATAAAAGTAAACTGTAAAAAGCAACATTGGCTTGTCTTTCTTGAAGGTTTTAGAAGGGAAAAATCGTAGAAATATTTGACAACTTATACGTTATTTGTGATTTTGTATTATACATAAAGACTGAATAGAAAGAAATATTAAAGGTCTTAGTACATTAGATGTATATAAAGCTTGTGAAGAGTTTGGAATGAAAATCAGTACTACAAAAACGAAGAGCGTGGTGATCGATTAACTAAGAAAACTAATAAGTATTAAGATTGGACTAGCTGATATCAGCCAAGTAAGATCCTTCAAATATCTTGGAAGTTCAATCATTGAAGACATGAGATACCACCAAGAGATAAAAACGCATGTGGCTGTAGAGAAGGAAACGTTTAATAGGAAGAGGCGATAAAGTGGATAAAGCACTGCGGAAAAGACTCGGTAAATCTTTTGTATACAATGTGGCTCTTTAAGGGTCATATACGTGTACACTGAGGCGAGAAGAAAAACGGAGAGAATGTAGGAGAGGATGGGGATGGAAAAGTGAGTAATGTTGAAGTGCTGGAGAGGATTGGTGAAAGGAGAAAACTACTCCAAATCATTAAAGAAATAAAGAAGGACTTGATGGGAAACTATTTGAGAGGGGAGTGCTTGTTAAAACACGCTTTGGAATGACTAGTTTGTGGGCGGAGAGTAAGAAGAAGAAGGAGGTACAGGATCACAGATAACATCAAAGTAAACGGCAACTACATGTACACGAGGAGAAGGGCAGAAAACAGAAGAGCCATGTGAAAACCTGCCTTAGGGCAGACCAATGATGATTATGTAAATTAGACCCCTACAAGTTTCTGCAACAGCATATTTACCGTATTGTGAACGTTCCATGAAGAGATGAACCACTAGGCTAAATTTCTTTCTATGCTACGGGACAATGAGTGTGTTTGTATTCACACACTGGTTTGTGTCGTGCCACCTCTCCTCGCCTGTAAAGGTCTGCCCTGTGATAAACAACGCATGTACGTCACAGGACGTCGGTCATAAAAATTTCCAGTCACGGTTCTGCTTCAGCGTCGTGCACAAAGAATACTCAACGTCAACACAGACAACAATTTCCCCGCCATCCTAAAAGGTAACAAGAATCTGAAAGCAATATTTACGACAGTTTTATAACATCGTACGAAGGCTAGAATCTTCTCTTAACTGTCTTTTGAAGGCCGTATGTTATACTCAAACAGAACGACTGTAATCGGACGGGAACAGTTAAAGGGAACATTGAACTGTTATACTTCGTTTTTCTCGAATGAAGTGTGTATAAAATTAAAGACACACATTTAATAACGGGATTACCAAACGCTCCATGCGTCACCAGTTCGAGACTAACCGCGGGGCAGATCTTCAAAAGTAATCAATTACTTCTGTATTGAAACCAAACAAAAAAAAAAAAATCGTGTTTGTATTATTTCGCAAAGGTGCAAGAAGTGAAACTTATGTATTTTTCTGTGTATTTTTTTTATGTTACTTTCGCACGCGAGTGGACGATTGTTCCTATCTTTATTGGATTTGTACAATAAATAGGAACTTTTTCAAATGTGGTAAACAATTGAATGTTATTAAACATTTAAAGCACTCTTTACTAGATTATAAATTATTGCATCTAGACTTAGTCTGAATTTTGTATTTAGATCTTGTATATCGGCTTGGACAAAATTATGTGCTAACGATTCTTACAATACCGAGTGTGGTGGATGAGCGGTTAACGCTCTGGCCTCGCATTCGGGAGGACGGTGCTTTGAATCCCTGTCCGAGCATCCAGATTTGGATTTTCCATGGCTTCCCCAAATCAATCCAGGCGAATATCGGAATGCTTCCTTCGAAAGGACCATAGCAAAAATTCCTTCCCGTTCCTTGTCCCCAGTCCCATTCCGCCTCTAAAGACCTCGAAGTCGACGAGGCGTAAAGCCATAACTGAAAAAAAAGGTTCTTAGAATGAACTTTCGTTAATAACTAGCTTCAAAACCCGTTAAACGCAGATTTCTTGCTCATATCTCAGCTCATTTTTAAAAGCTTAAATAAATCATTCTCTCTTCGGTAAAGACCGCAGAATGTTAAATTCGCATACGGAGAACGTCCAGCGCGTATGCGCAGAATGATGCATTGCATGCCCAATGAACGCGTAACGCTAAGAAATTGTGTCCAAAGATGCCTCACTCAAAAAACTTTTTACATATAAAGGACCTCAATCTGCAGTACACTAGCTACCTGTGTAATGCCGTTGTGTTGCGCACTCCGTTTCCTGTTATACTGAGGTCCGGAAGGATGTAAAACACCATTTTTTTAAAGTACAATATTTATCGGTGACGTTGTCAAACATTTAATTTTTGAAACGGAAATAAAAGTCTCAAGCTACGTTCACACTTGGATACTTGTGCCGGAACTTGTATCGGGATTTGTATATTTGACAAGTCGCGGCTCTGTACCCCATTCAAACTGTTCTACATTTGGCAAATATCGAAGTATCTCATACGTGTCGCTCATACATTTTGTATATGGTCATTTCACCTTTGACTTTTATCTCAAACACGCGCATGCGCATTAGCCAAATTTAACAGAAACAAAAGATCAAACGCTGAAATTAATGAAATATGTCTTAAGCAGATGATTTCCATTGTTTATGACATTAGTTCTTCCATTAATATGGCATAAACACCCTGTATTTCAAGTCTAGAAAGGTTTTTTTTAAAAAATATATTATTATTATTGACACCATATTCGTTTTCTTTCCTATTTCGGTATCATGTAAGCACAGAAACTTTAAAATAAATATCTTCCTCATCAGGTGACGTTTTTAATGTTTTGTTAATTCAACTAAAAATAATATCATTTAATAGCACATCAGTGTATACAAGTATCAAGCAGGTTTTGACAATTGTGTATACTGATGTAAACGTAATGTTCCATACAAGTCAATGAAGGTCTCGGACAAGTTTCGATACATGTGCCGATATTAGAGTGGTGCTAACGCTGTCTAGGCTCGCTCGGTTTGTCGCTGCCATCGCGACCTCTGCCTGCCAAATGCTGGAAATACGGTGTAGAGGATCGAGTCTGGACGTAAGCTCGAGCCTGACAGTAGGCTCGGTCTGTTATTCACGTGCTGTGTGGTGACGAAGCAACGCTGGTACTCGACCGGTACAATCGGAACAGCCACGAATTACATCACAGTCTTAAGATCGCTAAACCGAAGAATGAAGTAACTGAAAAATAAATAGTGTAGAGTATTTGTCTTCTTCTTATTATTTTCTACACGCTGTTGCATCATTTTATAAAATTGTATACGTTTACTTTCGGAAAATTCGGATACTTAAAGACGGGGTGCAACTCTATGTTAATGAAAAAGTAAAAATCACCAGATTGCACCACATGTCAACATTTCTGTGGCGATGTTCCGGCATTTCATAGAACGTGGATCAATTCGTCTCTGAACATATGAATGATCTTTTGGTTATTAACAATTACTTATTAGAGTAATATCACTTATGCCAGTAAAGTGAGTTCAATGTTGTGCTTTAATAGATACAAAACCTTAGAAGACATCACATACATTTGAAACCTCCATATAAATCATAATGCACTAAACGTGGATTCAGGGTACACTTTACGTATTTCAGTAACTATAGATAACTTCTTTTTGCTATGGTTTCGTTATACTGTGTTCTGATCTTGTAATACATACATGAAAAACATACGTGTTACACTTCATCTTTACGGAGATTCAATTAATAGAACATACACAAAATATTGGTGGTAATCATTTAAATATTGATCTCTGGCCTCGCATTGTGGAGGACGGCGGTTCGAATCCCCGTACGGGCATCCAGATTTGAGTTTTCCATGGTTTCCCCAAAACACTCAAGGCGAATGCCGAGATACTTCCTTCAAAAGGCCATGGCGGCATTCATTCCCGTTCCTTGACCCCAGCCATTTCCATCCTCTAATGACCTCAACGTCGATGAGGCGTAAAGCCATAAATAAAAAAGTGATATAATGTAGATTCGAAAATGCCCCTGCCGTACTCCAGTTTTCTATGATGTACCATCCTAGTCACGCGACACGGGCGAGGAAGACACTATGCGCTATTCCTGCATTGCCGAGCCTTCATTTTCCCGATTGTCCACCGAGCCTTCGTCTCATCACTGAGCCTGGGGACGCTCTAGCGGTTACAGCTCGAGAAAGGAGTACTGGTCGTAAAAATAACAGAGTGTTTTCGAGCGATTTCGAGTGAGTTCGAGTGAGTTCGAGCGATTTCTAGCGTAAGCAGATGGCAGTTTGCAAGACAATAGCCGATACAACTTCTGTACAGATCCTGATACATGTTCTGAAATTGTGGCAGATGTAAACGTAGCTTTAGAGTTAAATAGTATTTATTTGGGTTGAATATTTCGAGGTTACAATGTAATGTCAACTAAATCTGGGTGAAGACTTGCATACTTTTGCCATATCACACAACGTTTTTTTAAGGCTGCCTTATTTTTCTTCGAGACTATACGGAGGTGAGAATGAAACTGTACTGACCTGAGATGAATTAACCTTTACGGCGTTTGTAACGCAGATGGATACTGTGATAGTGGTCCAGATTCGAGTGAGGTGGTTTACAAAGGCGAGTGCCGGTGCTGTAACGGCAGTTTGAGGCCCTGGGCGCGTGTTGCTCGAAATTAAGGGGCGTGCCGGCTGGTCTGCACGGAAGCAGAGCAATCACGCTCGCCTTTGTGCCGGCACCTGTCTGCAGCCCCGGGCGAGCAGCATCTACCTGGCGCCACCACCTTGCCTCCTTCCATCAACGAAATGTTAAGTCACAAAATATCGCAACGATGCTCAAGTTTCCACGAGTTACGTAAATTCGGAAGAACTGTTGAAACTAGTACACACTCGGATTCTATGTCGCGATTCATTGTAGCAGGCCCCATTTCAATGTTGCGATTCTGACCCGTTGCTTCCCAGCAACAAAGAGTTATGTCCCCACTGCCAGAAACTTTTGGATTTAATTTCAAGCTAATTCTCTTGTTGTCAAGATGTCCGAGAACGCGTCCACACTGCACGAGTTGCGCGACAATAAGTCCGAGAATCCCATTTCGAATGGGATGCAAATATCCTCTTCCGCGACACCCGAGACAATATTCAACGTCGCAGCCGCAGTTGAGGTGGGCTTCACTGTCGCATACTCTCCTGGAACGCATAACTGCGACAATGTGTCGCGACGAAGAAACCCAGTGTGCACAGGACTTTGTTAGCTGTGTCTGGATATTAATGCAGCCGCTTTAGTCAATTGTTGGGCATTCTAGGATGAAGCCTTGTTTCTTCAATAGCAGCTGTGGTTTCAACTATAGATTATTTGCATGGTTTCGGTCTCATGTTTTCCTTTATGATTTACGGTGAGAAATGGTGCTTATTTCTGCCTCAGATGTAGCAGGCAAGCGATTTCTTGTACTTCTATGGACTTACCTATCTATCTGTATCCTCTCTGAAAGGTAAAAAAAACTGACGATTGTATTATAAATTTCGTTCATATATAACGCCTAGCTAACCATGAATTATAACTAGTTTATTAGACTTCTTTTATTGCATTATAGAACTGTTAATAACTTTTGCACATTTTTACTCAGACGTTTGTTAGAAAGAAGTTTTGTACAATGTTTTATAAGTCTTCTTAAAATTTTGAACATCTTTCCCGTTCAACATTATCAAAAGCTTTTTCTGAATCAACAAATGCCATAAAAGTATCTTTTTTTAAATTGCTTTACGCATCTTTGACGGCTAAGGTCATTTGAGGCGGGATGGAATTGGAGACAAGGAACGGGAAGGGATTCGGCCATGGCCTTTTTGAAGGAAGTATCCCGGCATTCGCCTGGAGTGATTTGGGGAAACCATGGAACACCCAAATCTGGATGCCCGGACGGGGATTCGAACCCGTGTCCTCCCGAATACGAGGCCAGAACGTTAACCGTTCACCCACCACGCTCGGTAAAAGTATCTTTTATTTCTGATCCGCCCTTCAAGTATTAATCTTAAAGCCTGAATTGCTTCTCCTAAAATGCTTTTTTTTTCCTAAACATAAACTGATCTTTACCTACTATCTCTTCTACTATCCTTTCTATTATTCTGTAAATCATCCTGGTCAGTAATTTTGATGCATGTGGTGTTTTTTTTAGTGCAATAATTCTCACATGTGTCTGCTTGTGCTTTTTTTCGGAAGTGTGAAGATGATACTTTTTATTACTAACAATTGGAATCTCTCCTGTTTAGTAACATTTTGATATCAGTTTGAATAATCTTTAGATCCTTCATCTGTGTATAATAATAATAATCCATTTAAAAATGGCACATCATTTCAATCTAACCCATTTAGAATTGGTTCTGCTGACACTATTTCACTTATCAGAAACCAAGCATGGTGGCTGAGTGGTAACGCTCTGGCCTTGCATTCGAGAGCACGCGGGTTAGAATCGCCGTCTGGGCAGATTTGGGTTTTCCATGGTTTCCCCAAATCATTCTACGCGAGTGCCGAGATGCCTCCTTCATAAGGCCATGGCAGAATTTCTTCCTGTTTCTTGTTCCCAGTCCTTTACCGTCTCTAATGACCTCGATGACGAGGCCTAAAGCAAAAATAAAAAAGCCTAATCAGAAGTGTTATCCTGCTCTCTTCGAAGTAAGTTTCCGACTTGGTATCCAGAAGGATTCGATTCGAATGCCGTTCGCTACGTCAATCTTTACGAGGTCATATCTCTTCGTTTATCTTGGTGTAGGCACTGCAATATGCTTCGATATTTCGAATCACCTTACACTGTAGCTACTTCTTTGTCGACAGGATTGTCGGGTTAGCTTAGGCGACATGAAACTTTCAGTGATAGGAAGCAGAATTAACTTTCCGTCAAAGTTTCCCTTATGAAAACAGAAATTCAACAATATAAGTAATTCTACTTTCGTTTTTTACTCTGTTTTTACTTTTAATTATTCGCATAGAATCTTTTACTATTGCGTCGTTTGTAGTTCTTCAGTATTTAGTTGCATGACATATAACCACCTGTTGCTAAGTGACAACCATTGTTGGGATGAGTGGTACTGCTCGTTTTTGCCAGACTCTCATTTGGAACCTTATAGTTTTTAATTACATGCTCTAAGTTCCTCCAATATTCGTGATTATTGTTATAAGATACAATGCAGTTCTATTGCGGTTATGTCGTCTCTCGCGAAGTGTTTTGTTTTCATCTTGGGCCTAGGTGCACAGTGCTATTAAGGTACTGTGTTGAAACGAGTTCTGTTCCTCGGATGGCAGAGGTAACTCTGCAGGAGGCGGCCGTTAATGGCGTTACGACTGTGAAATTTGGCGTCAAGCAGAAATACAGCGGTTGGCAGGTGATGTAGAAAGTATTCGCCGGCTGAAAACCTCATTTCTCTCTCAAGCAAGACTGGTTTGCCTTTTTGTTCAGACGGTCGGTAACTTGTAAGAAAATTTAGAGCAGTTCCGTCATTCCCACGGATCGGCGCAGTCCCAGCTTCTCACTGCGGAAAAGAATGCAGTGTGACTCCATGAAGAGCGTCCTCTGTCACCGTCTAGACTGGAAACACACGCCCGTTCTTCCAACAATATTATGAGTTAAGCTTGATTATCTATTTCGGTGGAAAGACTAACGAATTTCAGGACTAGTGAAAATGATGCAAAAACCAGTGCTTGTCGAAGTCTGGTTCAAGCACTCTTTTATTATTATTATTGTTACGCCTACTGCAAGATATTAACAATTGTGTCAATTCCACGGCTTGTGTAACTTGGTTTATACTGTTTTTTGGCTCGTGAATGCTGTTGCACAATTATCTGACACTCCGATGCAAAATCATAGAGCATAGAGGTAATTAGTAACAAAATCAATGCCCTGATATAGGAGCTAGCCGCCAAAAGTTTCAGGTCCAACCGTGTTTCAGGGATTTGAAATAACAAACAATTGGACGGAAAAACTCCCCGAAGAAATATTACATTACAACAGTTGCCACAATTGTGGTCCTATGAATTGAAGCGTTGTCGTGAAGAACACATCGTCCATCTTTCCATTGTCAATTCTTCATAATGGCATAGTACAACTTGTAAGCCAGGTTAGTCGTATCCGCCTCCATGAAGTCAACCATTAAGATACCTTCGATATCAGAAAAAATCGTAACCATAATTTCCTTCGTAGACTATGTCTCCTTTCGACCCTTTGATCTTTGTTTTCCCTGTTTTCACAATTTTATGGATTTCGAAAACAATCATTGTTCAGGATCACTGTTGCATTCCCTGTGATGCTAAACTCCA
This sequence comes from Vandiemenella viatica, assembly GCA_031002005.1. NCBI lineage: Eukaryota > Metazoa > Arthropoda > Insecta > Orthoptera > Morabidae > Vandiemenella > Vandiemenella viatica. Next base: position 138,146,789 of record JARYHS010009186.1, read on the forward strand.
ATCTTGCTCCTAAGTTGTCGCAGCAACACTTTGAAACGTCATACAGCAGGCCTGATTCTGTTCCTTTTTTTAATTTTTAATCTACAGACACAATTAGAACCGAGCGTGGTGTGTGAGTGGTAAAGCTCTGGCCTCGAATTCGGGCTTCGAATCCCCGTCCGGTCATGCAGATTTGTGTTTTTCAATGGTTTCCCCAAATCACTCCAGGCGAATTCCGGAATGATTCCATCAAAAGGCCATGGCTGAATCTGTTCGGGTTCCTCGCCCCCCGTCCTTTCCCGCCTCTTATGACCTCGACGTCGACCAGGCATAAAGCTATAACCAAAAAAAATTAAAGTTTTTTTTTCAGCTAACTTTGCTCTTATGAGAACGTTCATAAAGATGCTGTTTACTATGGTCATTGAAAACTCTTACCGTGCTTAGCGTTCCTAAGCTCAAACGTCGGTCTTGCAGCCTTAATGTTCCACTAGGAAGATGTTCTCTGTCTCCACCACTTCCACTGGGTGACTAAAAATTCTTTCATGGCAGTAAGCGAACGAGAACATTCATCGTAGACGTCTCCCAGGTGCTGTTAATAGCACTGCGTGGAATTTAATGCTTCACATTAGATTTTTAACATCACGCCTAACGCACAACAGGCAAACTCAGCTAAATACCAATTATCAGTTGATGTACATTCTCTGCTGAAGTTTACAGCTGCTTTACTTCCATTACGCATGGAGAATGGGTAGACCGGAAATTTTTGTGCCTACCTTGTATGTGTTTGTTGACAAGCATCTGATTTAAATTATGACCTACTTCAGTCCAAATAAACAACTTTGCATTGCAAGTACATTATATTTGAAACAAAAATAGGATTTAAAAATATCACTTACGTTTAAATCATACGATTTCTGATCGTATTTCTTAGAAGAGGGCCAAAAAGGACGATTGATAACATATACGCAAAGTGCAGCTTCAAGATGGTGAAAGATAGTTGACAGATAAAACGGGTAACGTATATGATAAATATCATCTTGATAAGCCCGAAACGGTATCTCCATGCTATATTTGGGGGACAATTATTTGGATCAACCTGGAGTGGTATTGACCTTTAAATTCCGCAACAGAGAACAAAAATACCAGCAAAGATATGGTATATGCATATCAGTTAGATTATACTATTAATAAGAAACTTAACATGGTATTCTGTGACAGTATACTGGACTAGTGTTGTAAAAAAAACGTTTTTTCTGGCTTGAAAAAAAATACATGAAAAAAAAATGAAAAACTTAAAAACATGTTTTTTTCTGGAACACGTTTTTTTTTTCACAACTACTAAATCTCACATTTGTAAGGCAGTTATCGTTTAAAATGACTGTTTTAGAGTTTATTTTAAGTACTTATCTTAGTTTAAAATCTACTATATTTTTCTGGTTCAGTAGGAAAAAAAATTACGAAAATATTGGTAAAATTGACTGAAATTTTCTTTATGAACGGAGATTTCCCGAAGAGACTAGGTTGCGCGAGAAGGAGTCCCCATTCCCCATTGTTTGGATTGATACTTGCTATTTGAAATAGTGCTGCCAGCCCTACAAAATTACCTACAGATCTTTTAAAAAAATTAGGAATTTAAAATTTATCCACGGTTTTTTGCCTCTTTTTTTATTACTTATTGGGATTTCTTTATATTCGTATACTTGTTAACTCTCAGAGTATAGTGTATAGGGTACTGACTCATTAAATTGTCAGTAAGGGAGCGTGCATAAAACACATAGCTCCATTTTGGCCTCCTGTGAACCCTCCCTCTTCCCCCACGTAGCCCTACGTGGCTTTTGCCTACCACCCCCCCCCCCCCCCCCCCGCTCACGTACACGTAGCACGTAGCTTTCTTCCATTTTGATTCCAGATGACATTTTTTACTGTTTTCTCTTGTCAAACTATTGTAAATTACATACGGATATAATTAACTGAGGGAAATAAATACTCACATGCTGTTGTGAATTCAGTTCCTCATTTTAACAGTGAAAAAATGTTACGAAAGGAAGTTACGTGGCCTGGCTCGGAACCCCCCCCCTTCTCCCCACGTAGCCCAGCGTAGCCTTCCAGCTAACCCCTCCTCCCTCTGGACCGACCCACGTAGTTTGTGCACGGTCCCTAATTATGAATCGTTTCCTTGCAACCGTTGGTGTAAACAAACGATTGAAAAGAAGTAAAGCTCCTGTTTTGTTTGATAATAGATTTTAATTCAAACTTAAAAGACCGTAATACAGAACTATCGGCGCAGTCTTTATGCACAGTGTGTACTTTGCTCACAATTTAAAATTGCAATCTCAAAATCTTTTGCGTACAATACAAGAAAAACCAGTAAAAAAAAAAATTTAACTATTTCTGAAGTTATGGATCTAGAGGAGACAGAAGAAGAGACAGAAAATTCCGACACCGATCGAACTAGTGTTGGTAGTGCTGATACTAGTGAATATGGTACTGACATAGAGGATGAATAAAATTATTTTACTTATATAGATACACTTATGAATCATTATGTGAAACATTATATGATTCAGTAAGACTTAAAACACACTTGTAAAATGGAAGTTCCTTAAATAAAACTATAATTTATCAAATATGTTGTTTTCTGAAAAAAAAATTTAAAAAAAAAATTAGAAAAAAAAACACGGGTGCTAAGTTTTTTTTCATGTTTTTTTTCACAAAGCTGAAAAAAAAAACATTTTTTTTTTCAGTTTGCAACACTATACTGGACCAATACAAATGGTAACTTAGCAAATAATTACCAAGCTTGCGAGGCGTAAAGTCTCTTATTAAGAAGTTCCAGACCTTATAAACAACTGAAAAGGAAGTAGCTTGCTATGGAAAGAAGAAACTTGGAATCAGACTTCCTAATTTGCAACACTCAATTCTTAATATTTCATCGATTGATTTTGTTCAATACTACAACTAGGAGGAAGAGAAATAAGACATTGCAATGACACCTTTAAATATTCCTTTTTCCCCCTATTGCTGGCAGGAAAATAGAAGGTGGCAAATACTGCAACAGGCCGTAATGATTTTTACAATAATGATGTGTAAGTACTTGGTTGTTTGTTCAGACGTGAAACTGTTAAGCGACTAGGAGATAAAGTCCTCGATCAGCCAAGGGGTGATACTTGCTATCGCTGTATGAATGAATGGTATCTGCTCAAGTGGTGACTCGACCAAGGCCGAAGACAAGTAGCGGCAATCAGTGCTGTACGCCTAGCAAGTAGTGCGGCGACATATAGCTGACCCTAATCTCTCAATCTGTGACATCCTGACTTTCAACATAGCTCCTTGCACAAGTACCTCTCCGAACAAGCAAATTGCCTTCAATCGCTTCTCAACGAGGAGCCTTCGCGGCCACTGGCCGGAACTGAATCACGGTGACCACTCCACGTGGCAGTCTCTTGAAAGCGGTATAGAAAGTTCTCAGCCTACGCCACAGATGCAATGCTATCAAAAATTAACGAATATTAAAAAGTGGAGGAGAAGCTTTTAGCCGTTCCGACGTAGAAAATTCAACATTGCATTCATTAATTAAATATTCGGAGCCACATCAAAATGAATTAGCTTTTTACAGCACGACTCAATTATTTTTCACACTCACCTGGTAGACTTAAGATAAAAGCATAGATCTACGTAAAAGGACCACACAAGTACTTACTTCAGGTGATTAAAAAAAAAACTTAGTGAAATTAAAAACATGACTTCCAGAGAGAAATGGTCTCTCTAATCTTTCAAGTTAGTGAATTTTCCTTCCTGAGAATCATATCCGAGACAATCATTTGAAAGTGTTCAGTATTTTCACAGACTTCGTTCTTTAAAAGTTGAGAAAAGTCGATAATTATCTTTGTACTCAGTCCTGGCCTAATTTATTCCCTACCAAAATAGGAAGAATATACATAAAAATGAAGAGCATAGTGCTTTGCGCATAATAAAATTGTGAAGGGAATACAGCCAGAATCTTTGAATGGGAAAGTTATTCGATGAGTTATTTTACTCTGAGAAATCTGAACAGACTGATCACACAAGTCCTCATACGTAAATTCTGACTAGCTTTGAGTTAATGGGCGAAGTTTTTATTCCTAGTTTACGGTAGTCCATCAAAAATGAAAGGACTTTATGACTCACAAAATAAATACAAAATTACATTACTACACTATAGGTTGCACATTTTTCTTCCAAGTCGCTAGCACTTTCTAAATTCCTTCTTCATAAAAATTTCTTGGACGCGTGCACTAGAAAATTTCTGTTCATTCTAATTTTCTGAGAAGTCCAAGCAAATGATAGTCACGTGTTGACAAAAAAAGGCTGTGGAGAGTAGTTCTCCAACTTTTTCTTGTTAGGGCCGATCGTTAACTTGCGAAAACAGGATGCTGTTGTTCTTTGGTCTTTTGGGCAGAAAAATCCCTCTAATCAAGCAGCAGAGTTCACAGTAGTATACAGCGTTGGGACTTCGTCTTTCGAATCGACAAGCGACGTACGCAACACCTTTAGTATTCAAAAAGGCGAGCAAGATAATCATGCAGCAGACAAATCGCTTATCGTTTTCACTGTACCAGTAGTTGCTTTCCCCTTTCTCACGTCATTCGTACTCCGCCTCTTCGATTCAGGAGTGTAGTGATTCATCACATGTGAGAATTCACATAAAAAAATGAGTCGCCGTCGGATGCAAAACGCTCCAGCCACACTAATTTCACCCACTCAACAACCTCGAACAGCGAGGTGGGTCTGATCCAGTATCAAGCGCTTAATTAACGCTTCCAGACTTAATGAATTCGAAGTTAGCAATTATACTAGAAGGCCAGTATTTTAGGTTTTGCAAGTTTTCGTAAGCCATGTATTTATGCGTGGTTACTACGTAATCGATTAACATCCGAGGAGTGTGTCAATCTGATGCAGAGCATGGTGTCTGAGCGGTTAGGCTCTGGTCTCGCATTCGGGAGGACGCGTGTTCGCATCCCCATCCGGAACTCCAGATTTTGGTTTTCAATCGTTTCCCCAAATCACTCCAGGCGAATGCCGGGATGCTCCCTCCAAAAGGCCATGGCCGAATTCCTTCCCGTGCCTTCTCCGTAGTCCCTTCCCGCCTGTATTGTCTACGAAGTAAGGAGGCGCAAAGCCGTAAAAAAAAGTTAATCGGAGAGCGGATCCGAAAAATCGTACCAGATGATACACTTCTTCGGTGGGAGGCCCGAGAACTTTTAATGCTGTTGATTCACAGGGAAGCCTCCATTCTTTCTAAACAAGATTATTTGTCTTGGACCTGTTACCATGTTAGTAATAAATTGCTGGATTGTGAACTCTACTGATTTTTTTAATTGGTTAAGTAGAAAACGGTGTATGTAAATGGTGTATGTGAAAAGGGTATGTAAAAAGGGTATGTAAATTCTGCAGCTTTCCTCTGATGCAGGAAAATTATTTATCATTATTGAACTAGAGAATGTGCCAAAAACCAGAGACGTGGTTGTACGACATCTTAATAATTCCTCTTTTCTGATTTTATTACTTCTAGACTAGATTGTGGACGCCAGATGACACACTCGCTACATTTACCGATTGAATACTTGTTGTCTTCTAAACATTGAAAAATTATGCAGCTGTTACCGCTCAGTAATTAAAATATTTTTTATCATAATTTCGACTACCTCCAGCATTTCTGGTCAGTGTATTTCTGGAAATGGAAATATTTTTGATACTGGAAATATTTCTGATAATAGAAATATGTCAGTCAATCCGTCTTAATGTGGTATCTTCTACTATTCAATGCTATAGAACGCGTGTTGTTCCATTTAAGTGTAGATCTTTGGTTCCGGAACCTCACTTTCCGGGAAAGTCTTTAAATTAGTTCACACTATGCGGTTCTTTTATATAATCCAACTTAAATTGCTTCTGGCTCTCATACATTCCTGTATTTCGTCAGTGCGGCTTTAAAACCTACATGTCTTAAGGGAATTTAAAATTTACCTTTTTATGTAGCCATGCAGCCATATACGGCATTATTAAGGCAATCTTATGAATCTCTCTCCAATCGGAGAAAAAACTTTCTCACTACCTTAAACCACCTCGCTTATTAATAGAGAACAAAGTAAAAAAAAAAATGAAGCATTGAATACGCTAGCTTGCACCTCGGAATTTGTATTTGCAAGTCAGCGCTGACGAGCTGATATTTCGAGAGAAGGGTATGCGGAGGGAGTGAAGACAAAGGCCTGGCGCGCGATGAGAGGAAGATGCTGACTCACAACCGCGACCCGCCTCGTGGTGCAGGCCTTGTGTGGGGCCAGTTATCAGTCACGACCTCGTACAGCCCACCGCACTGGCACTGGAATGTACTCACCGAGTGCGATGAGTAGCATCAAAGCAATTTTAGTAGTATATAACAATTATGAGCGGTCTGGTAGCTCAGTGGTTAAGGCGCTTGCTTTCGAAAAGTTCGTTGCTCCGGTCCCGGGTTCGAATTTTTAAGAATTGTGTTTGATCATATGAGCTATGTCAGGTCGCTCCGTGGTTCGGATTCCACGTTAAGCTGTAGGTCCCAGACGAAAGGAACTGGCCATTCTGCCTCTGACACAATGGCTTAGCATGCCTCGTTGGGGAGGAGCCAACAAACCACCGGGTTGTGGACAAAGTTAGTTTTTATAGCAATTATACGCGTAGGTTCTTCACAATATAGGGGGTCTCATAGAGGTAAGAACGTTAAGATGTCGTAGGAATTCATGGTCGGCAATGTGGTGGGAAAGTGATGGTAGAGGTACAAGAAAAGAAAGGACAAAAGACAGAGATTAGGAGGAAAACATTAATTCCAGTTCATAATGGTGCAAATATTTGAAGTTTTCACCGTTATTTTCGATTCATGCGTTGTATCGCCGTACCAGACTGGCAGGTTCCTCGCTAGGACATTCAACACAGTTTGTTCCATGGTGGACGTACGAGTCTGTTCTCACTATCCATATTCACACAGATTGTGATGTACATGAAGAAATACTGTTGGGTGGTCACATCTCTGCGGTAACCGTTCTCGATAAAGTTGCTAAGGGAGCATGCACAAACTACGTGGCTCGGTCCGAGGGGGGGGGGGGGTCGGCTGGAAGGCTACGCTGGACTACGTGAGGGGAAGGGGGGGTTTCCGAGCCAGGCCACGTAGCTTCCCTTTCATAACATTTTTCACATTAAAATGAGGAACAGAAATCACAACACCATGTGAATATATATTTCCCTCAGTTAATTATCTCCGTATGTAATTTAGAATAGTCTGACAAGAGAAAACAGTACAAAATGCCTTCTGGAATCAAAAGGGAAAAAAGCTACGTGGGGTGGGGGGGGGGGGGGGGGTAGAGGCAAAAGCCACGTAAGGTTTCGTGGGGGCGGGGGGGAGGGGGCGTTCACTGGAGGCCAAAATGGAGCTACGTGGTTTATGCACGCTCCCTAAGCTTATTCAAGAAAAAGAAAGTTAACTATAGATAATCCCCTACTAGGGGAAGAATCCAAGAATCCATCAGATTGTGAAAGTTCATTTATACTATAGCATATCATTACACATCCAAAGAGCAACTAACATGTTGCTTCAATCCTTTTTAAAATGACAGACGTGTAGAATATCTCACATTGAATTACTTTGTGTATGTTAGATTTGTTATGAGGACTTTTTATTTCGTTGTAAACAGATATCTAAGCCTCTTCGAAGTATGGACCCTCTGAGTAGTCCATTCACAGTTTAAGTTTCCAAAAAATAATTATCTTTCCTAGAATTCGTAACTTTTATAGATGTAGAATTATTTGTAATCGTACTAGCAAGTTTAACTAAACCGAATACGCAGTGAAACAATACTTACAATTTTTTTTTTTTAAAACCGGAGTTACTGATAATTTGAGCGTTGCATATACGTACTACCAAAGTATGTATCAACAATTCAGTGTTACAGCTTTTTATTCAAGAACAAATAAAACGGATGGACGTATCATGGACGTAAGTTTGGTTTACTTTCGCATGTCCAGCTCAACAGTTTTGTTTCACCATATTTGTGTTTTAGTTTGGTTGCATCCATTTGGCAATATTTTCCGTATTCACTTCCATTGCCTCCACATCAGAAGGAAACCGTACGTTCCAATTGCAGACTAGGAGAATGTTCAGTTTTCTGCTTATTCTCTCTTGCCATTCTATTTCCTTTTCCACTAGGTCAAAGTATGATTGATTTTGACCCTTAAGTAGTGGGTATTAAAAACCACCGAGTAATTTTTAAATTCACTTTATCTTCAGTCCATAGAAGTTCAGCACCACTATCAACCTTGGGCGATTCTCCGTGTGGCTGCTGAGTAATGAAACACCACCCATTACAGTTTTGCTTCTGTTGCATATTTCATGTGCACCAGACGTAAAACATGGTAGTTTCTGTCACATAAATAACCTATAATTGGCAACCGTCGTAAAACTTGAAGAGCAACGTCGAGTTCTTTAAACTGCCACAAGTATTTGAGACTGTCCCTTTATCTTAGCCAACAATTTCGGAAAAAAATATTTTTAACTTTAAATGTATTCCAATTTCAGTAAGAAACTACTAGCTTGAATCACCATTAACTTAAATTAGCAGGTAAAGTACAAAAACAAAACAACTTTTCATTCTGTAATCGAGTTAAATCCATTGCTGTTTGTTACCGGCAACCGTTATTTCTGTGACCGCTGAAGAATACGTTCTACCGGTCCTGAGTTTTCATATGGATCACTGCAGATAAGTAAAATAAGCTCCAGTGTAAGCTTTGAGATACCAACATTCGACACGCAGCGAAGATTTTCCGAAATCATTCTGGTAGCGTTAGGATCATAAAATTCAGTTTTGAATTAGCCCGTTGTTATGCTGCTTCTCAAATTCATGAAAGTCTAATACACTGTAAAGGAAGTCAAAAATAAATAATTCGAACCTACGTGCTGTTAAAACCCATACAGCCTGTTCCCACCAATTTCACTGTTTTCTTCAATATTGTTTCTTACGGAAAAACTAAAATGCTTATGAAGATACGGTAGAGCATAGTAGAGCCTGAAATATTTTGTCTAGTAGCTACCATCTCAAAATGTTTTGCCAAGGCCTAACGCATGACGAGATCGACGGAGGAATTTCCATTCCATGGTCGGTGATTGCCGACATCTGCATGAGAATACGCAAGGCTTTATTTTGTGTCTTAGAATTTTGATTCATAAAACGCGAAATTTCCAGCAGCAGGACTTGACTTCATATCTGTCACTTCATGTAAAATCCAGAGCATAAGCAGAGTAACTTTCTAACAACATAAATTTCAGGAGACCATACAGATATATTTATCACTGCGTTTTACATCATTTGTGATGCACTGCTACGCCGCTTCCTCGGAGGAGAAATAATACGTAAATAGTGAATTGGTTTTAACATAATGAAATCGTGATACACATTCAAGTTGCACGCATTCATTAGCGATCCTTGTAATTCGAACCACAGTTGGCCTGAAGCATACATCGCCCCCCCCTTTTTTTTTTTTTTAGGAATTCGGCCATGGCCTTTTGTAGGAAGCATCCCGGCATTCGGCTGGAGTGATCCGGGTCAACTATGGAAAACCTAAATCTGAATGCCTGGACGGGGATTCGAACCCGCGTCCTCCCGAATGCAAGGCCAGAACTTTAAACGTTCGCCCACCACTCTCAGTGTATACACCGTGTATAAACGGCAATGCTTCACAGATGTGAGTATCGGCTTAAGAATCTGTAGTATGTCCTATAATAACTAGGTTAGAATCGCAGCCCTTCTGTTCGCCATCCAATCACATTACCAGTTTTTTGATATCGGCTTTTTTATTTCAGTTTTCACACTTTATCTTTGCAACATTGCGAACTGAAAACGAATAATTTATCGATTTCAGTACTTGTCAGAAACTTATGATAAAAAATCACCACTGCAATCGTTGAATAATGTGCACTGATTGGAAAAGATCTTAATTCACCACACCATATGTTGTGGTGACATGGGTTCACTTTTCTTCCGATACATCAATAAGTTGAGTCAAGAAGCGAGCAAATTAATTTTATAGAAGTATGAAACCCAGTCTTGAACTAAAGCACTTGCAAGTAGCGCAAGACGCTCCTTCCAAAATAGCAACATTTTTGCCACATTTTCTGAATGAAGTGAGCATTAGATCTGATATTTGATTCATAGCACATTGAAACAAAGGAATAATGTTTTCGCAATTTTGTTTTTGAAGGACTAAGTAGGCCATTTTTTTTACACGACAGCTATTATAAGCTCATCACTGTTTGCAAATGACCAGTCACTAACTGTTTTTACAGTTGTCGAAACAGTAAGAGCAAAAGGTGGGTAATGAGCTGGAAATTTTCTTGCAATACGATACAGTAATTGGTAGGACATTGCTTTGACATTACAGAGGTAGTCGATTACTAGCACTGAAATATTTACAGCGAATCTGCTCTAAAAAGAAAATACTCGTTATAAAGAATTTAGGGATTGAGATTTTCTGTTTTTGTTCATGTTAATTTTTTTAAACCTTTCAACTATGAGTTTCAGAGGTATTTATTTTGTACAAGTCCTTATGAACCCCTTCGCTTGAAACTAATTTGTAACAATGTAATTTGAATGTAGTGTTCGAATCAATTTAGTTCAGCTAAATCTTTGACACAATTCTAGTTCCGATACTAAGAACAGTTCTTTCACCTACTGTCAAACACAAGTTTAATTACCAATACCAGACTCTTTAGGTGATTAAGTTTGTTTAAAAACCACAAGAGAGAAATCTTAATTCAAGTACAAATTAAACTGATGCTTTTTTTATTTGTAAAAATATATTTTACTAACGGACATAAGATTTTTCCAAAAACTCTGCAGTAAAAAGACTGTAACTTAAAAGTACACTCGGTGCGTGAATTGTCAGCATATTCTCCTTTAAAACATGAAGGAAATGCATCTTGACTGGAATGGAAGAAACGAGCCCGGTGAGTGAGTGAGGATTAACGCTTGGTCCAGGCATTTGGGAGAACGCTGGTTTGAATCCCAGTCCGGCTATCCAGATTTCTGTTTTCTGTCGTTTCCTTGAAATTATCATAACCGAATTCATTTCCGTCGCTTGTCTTCAGTTCTTTTCCACCTATAACGACTTCGACGAGGTGTAAGACTAGAGGTAAAAAAGGAAGGAGATGGAAGACATGCCACATTAATATTCTCTCTGATCCTCTCTTCTGTATCATAAATAATTTGGCGATATTACCTCTTTCTCCAATGAGATTCCCATTTCCCAGCAGATGACGTAGCAGTAGTGATTGATTTTTCGTCATCAATTGTGAAACACATTGTATTCAATATATCTGCTACGTTACCAAAGAACAAAGAAAGTGAATGACACAAATAATACGATAAGAGTTGTACTGCCTATGCGTCAATACATATCAAAACTTAGTGTTAATAGCTTTTAGAATTTAGGACGTGTGACGTAAATGCAACTATTATTCTTATAAACTGTTGAAGACGTAGGATGAAAATCTCAAACGGATTTTTTGTATCTTTATTCCTTCTCGTTACGCGGAATTCTTTAGGTATATTTTACGACACAATGGCTCCAGTTTTCATGCGGTTAGCACCTCTGGCGACAGAGCTTTGCTGTTGAGATGCTGTAAACTTCTCAACGACAGCAGAGAAACATTTAAGTAAACAAGAAGGAGAGTACGAGATGGAAAACTAGCTTTCCGGAAGCGGAAAGGCAGCCATCTGGTCGGCTTATTGAATAAATGAGACCCGAAGAGATTTCTATAATTTTGTTTGATTTCGGCATGAAGACACCAGCTGAAAAGCTATTATTTTTCATTCAACCTGGTAAATTTATCCGTCATAAGCGTTGTCACCAGATGAAGCAATAATTTACAAAATTTTCACCGTAGCTTCACTTAGCTCCACCAGGGTAAATAATTTCTTCAGCTATTTATCTATCGAATTGAGCGGTCCAGTGATTAAGCCTTCTTACTGGAGATCGAACGGTCCCGGGTTCGAATCCTGGTCTTGGATGTGATTTTCAGTGGTATGTAACCCGAGTCACTGCCTTGCTGTCGCAGTGTCAACTTCGACCTTTTCGCCTGATGAAGACAACAGAGTCTGTTGTCGAAACGTCGCACATGGAAGAGTTGATCCGGCAGAACACCCGAGATGAATTTTTGCTAAATAACACTGTTAACTTGCTCTGTTTAACTTCCTACGACTTTTATAACATTTGTTGATTTGGAAAAATTGAACTTTTGCTTAGTATATTTCTCACAGCTACAATTTGGTACAAGGAAGGAAGAATAGGGTAGTACTTTTGTTGAAGTATGTCATAGTTTGTTTCAAGCTGAAGCAAGAAATTCAATTAGGATTCCTTACTTTAATGAGGTTAACAAAGATTTCGCATGTGTTAGGTTACATTCCGGTCACTTGAGAAAAAAACCAATGTTTAAGATATTTTTTTTTAAATGTCAAATGCGCAAAGTTTCCAGTGCAATCGTTTAGCTCCAATAAAATTTACTCTAGGTATGTACTGTACATTTTGATGCATTATATTTTGAATTAATAGCTTCAATAAATAGTGTTAACCTCAAAATATAAAGAAATTGCATGTTTTCATGGCTTTCACAAACTATATTAGCTGTAAGTACTTTTAGCATTTTCAATTTAAATACTGTATATGGCCAATTCTGGAGACAAATTTCAAGGTCCTTGGTAACAGCGTTTCTGGGATACGCCTGGAAACAAAGGAGTAAAAAACTGACAGCTTTGACGATCATTCACAATTTTACTATCAATGAAAAAAGTTGAAAAAAATTTTATCTTAGTCCTCTGCTTGACAAACTACAGACATCTATACTCCACACTCTGGAGTCCGAGTAATAGGCCTGTGGCAGACGAGCAGAAAGCGAAGTGATAGTAACAGAACTCAGTTTTCCTTTGTGGTATGACACAATGATGCATTTCTATTTAATTTATATTTCCACGAAGTAATAAATAAATTAAGAAGTAGTGCAAGTTGTTGGAAAACATTTGTGGAGTAACAATAAGTATGGTGAGGTTCGCCGATGATATAGAGTTCAGAGTGAATATCATTTGCCAAAGATACGTTGCGTAATTGATGACGTGATAAAAGATGATTTTAACCCGAAAATAATGAGCAAAATACAAAGCAGGAATAAAGGGTATTAAACCAGGGTAAAAATCGTTGAAGACCTGATCCAAGCAGTAAAGGAATTAATCTGTTTATGGAGTAAGGGAGCATCCATTAATTACGTGAGGTGTCTTTCCGGAATTCCGAACCCCCCCCTCCCCCCTTCCTCTCTGGTGAGTATTTGTGAGATCTGTCGGACCCCCTCCCTAAGATGACGTAAGATTTTGACGGAAACACCCCTCCCCCATGCTAATCGAGGGTGATTATACCCTCTCCCCCCCCCACCCTGTGGTCGGTTTCTGTGTCGTTTCTATACCTTATGTCCTCCCCCCCTTTTTTTAGCTCTACTGTCCTTCAAGAATTTCAAAAGCTCACATGTGATTTCCGTCGACCCCCCCCCCCATCCCCTTTGGTGAAATTTTGCCAGACACTCCCCCCCCCCCCATTTCACCTCGCGTAATTAATGGACGTCACCTAAGGTGATGAAAAATGGCCAAAGCTCCAGCAGTTAAAGAAAATAACCAGGTTGAGATTGAAGCTGATGCAAATAAACAATGTTTACTCAGAAAAAATATTCGTGGAAGGTAAGAAAGAATTTACCATATACCTATGTACGGAATGCTGTTATCTATTGAAGGGAATATTCGTGGAAGGTAAGAAAGAATTTACCATATACCTATGTACGGAATGCTGTTATCTATTGAAGGGAATATTCGTGGAAGGTAAGAAAGAATTTACCATATACCTATGTACGGAATGCTGTTATCTATTGAAGGGAATCATGGTCAATAGTATAGTGGGAATAAGAAAGACCCTTCTAGATTTCTAGACTTCATATTTTAGAAATCTGTTCAAGAGAAGCCAGATAGGAAGAGCAATAAAAATTATTTTAAAGAGATATACATTGTGGAGTATTCTTAAAGTTTTTGAAGGGATCAGATAATCAGAAACAATCTTCGGCATCGTTGGTTAGTGAAAAGAGCAAAAGATAAGAAAATAGAAACTAATAAATCGAATAGTAAACCCATAACTAAGGCATATGAATCAAATAATGAAAAAACATTAACTGTTATTCGTAGTACAAACTGAAGAGCAAAAATGGGCCAAAAGTTGAGAAATCTTGCCAGCCCGGGAAAGGGAGAGAATTTCTTTTATAAATGCAGGTTTCTTAAATTCAGCCATGATAAATGTTTCTTTTTTAGTAGACCACAACGAGCTCTAAAATTAAGAGAAATCTGTCAGTTAAAGTCTACGTTATGATTTTCCTTTGTTGAAAATTAATTTCAGTTACCTAGCAATGTTCATTTCATTGTTCTCAGTTTATTATGAAGAGGGATTAGAACAAAAAAATCCCAGTTCTGAGAAACGTCAGAGAGAAGAACACCTTGTCACTAGAACTTCATTTTTTCTCTTGAAGGATGTGAAGTAAGTGACCAGGTGGACGAATCCATTTGTGAACAAAGAGTTGTTCGCTCTTTGCGCGTCTTGCGCCTAGCCGATCGTCCGGTTTTCGACAGGCCCGCTAACCTTCCCCCACCAAAACACTGTACGCTCTGGCCTTGGAATGAAATAACGATCCCAAGAGCGAGAGAGATCGCCCGCTACTCTCCAGGCAGGATTAGCATTGTCGCCCGTCTTCGCCTATCGTGGATCTAAAGAAACCTACGCGTACATACGGCCGAGACCGAAAACCAGAAGAAAACAACGACAGCCTGCGTACGGCTATGTATAACCCGTGTAAAACTATAAATCTTGTTTGGATATCGGATTCAGTAAACGGTGTCCCCCCTCTCCCAAGAAACTAGTTGACCTTAGGACAGCCGAAATAAAGCCGGCCTGCGTAGAGTTCAAGAGACGACTTTCTTTATTTAGCTGTGTTTGCGGGAGGAGAGGGAGGAACGATTAAGTGGGGGAGATCGGAAGAGGAGAGGAGGAATTGGAGGGAGGTGGCGCAAACAAAAAAAAAAGTGGATTCGGGGACATTCACGTGACAGGAACGCCCGGAGTTGTAATTGCAACAACTTTTAACACGATTTTTTTTTTTTTTTAAATCTTTGTTTACTGCATTTATAGATCTATTCTGAAGAACTAGAGGATAGATGTAAGGAAGAAACATTTACAGGAATTTCTCTACAGTACTTCTCTTACTTGTTCGTTCCCAATTAAAAGTAAGATACGATTATTAAGAACAAGTTTTTTCCTTACACTTCGCCATGTGTATTTAATTTGCAAATTTTCTGAAAACCCTCAAGGTCTCCGTATTTTGGGATCTTTGTAACTTCTAATCACAGAATTTACACGTCGGATTTTCCTTCACTCATTTCTTTTCTAAAATAAAACTTTTGGCCTATAGTTATAGAACGACAATTTATTTGTATTCCTTCATTCAAAGCTGATAAATTTCTAATGATTTTCTGTTTGAAAGTTGCGAAAGGAAGTTAGAATGAATGTCTATACGTTATAGATCCGCAAGAATTAAATTAGATACCGTACGTGTATTATCAACTATCGTTTTATAGACAATAAATGATTGTCGTATGATATCGAAAGTTTCCAGTCAAATTTTTCTCCCTACCAACAATGATTCCTCCGCAAATCTAGTCAACTTCAGCTCATGGCGAACTGTTTGTTTCAACATAATGCCTATTAAATTAGTTTTTGCTATTAATATTTCTGACAAGGCGACGGCAGAACGAAGCATCTGGCAGTATTTACAAGTAGTGTTAATCCTAGGCAATAAGACCTCTCTTTCTGGTTAATCAAAACCTTGCAGTCGTAGAAACATCAGCTATCAAAACTCGACTGATTTGCCTACATCTATGTACATAAATCTGTGCCGTATATTTTTTGTTGGATTCAGAGGTTAACTTTTAGGACGTCGAGATTGTGGTTCAAATGCCGCGGCCACTGAAGTTTTTACCGTACCCCAACTGATTTTCACTTCTAAAATTCCTTTCTTTGTGTATGTGGAGTACGTTGTGAACTCTGCTGTTTCTTTTCCATGATAAATTGAACGTATAGAGCGAAAGAAATTTGTCATCTTGCATCTGACACAGTGGATTAATACTCCTGCTCGTGGAACAAATCAAATTTTGGACTGAGTAACTAATCTTTTTTCTCTCCCTTCCTCTTACAGGGATGTTTAGAAATTGAATGACCCCATGGTTCATCTTAGAACACTTATTTTCCCACCTTCTTCACACAGCTAAATTGAGACTCCAGAGCGTAACAAAAAGATTTTAAGTAATGTCCTGAATAAATAAAATCATTTAGAGACACGTTGGAAACGTCAGAATATTCAGAAGTATTAATAGTTGTTCTTACTGTTGTCATTCTGATTTGAATAAGGTGCCAATTCAAAGTCTTCGTGTGGGAAGAGTGTTTCCAGAAGAACTGGATTTGCTCGTGGCTCTACCAATTATATAGTCGAGGCATTGCCATTCAGCTTCGTTAGTAAGCGTAGTGAAATGAAAATTGACGTTACAGAAGTTTCTCGACACATTGCAGCTGACAGTAGTAATTTTATATGTTACTAGAGCAACAGCAAGTTACTACTAAATTAATTAACGCAAATTTAAGTTGGAGAGGTTAGTGCGATGAAAATTTTTAATGAAGAAAAAGGCTGGCGGAGGTGAGAAATGACGGATCTGTAATTATTATAGAATTTTAATCTTGTTAGTGCTAGCAATAGGAAAGAAATGGATGAGCTAATTATGTGCGAAGTCCACCACGAAATTTGTAATCGTTATTTTATGTCGTCCAGCTTTAATTCGTAGATTTATTTCTCTCCGTCAGTAGTATTTTTAAGAGTTTTAGAGAGAAATCCTGAAAAGACTCAAATAGGATTATTAGCACTTTTATTTTATCGTTTACTTCATATTAATTTGCAAAGCATAAAGCCTCATTGTGTGGAATTACACACACAAAAAACCAGAATACTTCTCTTTGTGATTTATTCTCACAATAACACATATATCTTCACCATTTACCGATTCATGTACTCCGTTCTTTATAGAGATAAGGCCTTAAAACTTTATAAGATTACGAATACAATGTTCACGGCTTACGAGGCTTGTTTTTTTCCTGCTCGCCATATTCCTTCCTTTAGCAGAGCCTCTCCTTCAAAATCCAAAGATACTCCACCTCTGGTCCATGCAGTCAGCGTACCAACATAACCAGAGCCAGAGCCAGCCGCCGAAAGCTCGTTGTTGTCTCTCTTCAACAACATACGGCGGAAAACCCGCGAAGACTATATTTCATAACTAATACAAACTACAACATTCCCGTACCAACGTATTAGAGATGTAGCAAACCGTATGTATTCGTTGCTGAGTAATGGGTTCGTCGCCTGACTCGAAGTACCGAAACCGCGAATCGTTACTCACAAATTCATTTCGTTACTCGTATTTGTCGTATAGATGTCAGTTTGATTCGATAAACGAACGCACACGACGTATCATGCGTCATGCGGAAGCTAGAACGGTTCGCCCAGCGATCGAAAGAGCAGATGTTTGTTTTGAAATTAGTTGATTTAAGTGTGCTACGATTGCGATATTAGGTATTATTCTGAAGTATGTAATATTCAGTGCAGTAAATCAAATGCACGAAAAATTTACGTGTATTTATTTTACTCAATGAACAATTTACTTGACCTTTCCAAGTACTAACGAAGTCATTCATGCGATGCTTCATGCTAGTGCTCAGTTGTATCAGAAGTAATGTGACAGCAATCAATTAATTTTAATTACCGCAGGATCCATGTGATCAATGCGGTACTGGTTTTGAAGTTGAATGTTTGTTGTAACCGCGACGCAACAACAATTACGAATCTGATAGTATAAAGATGAACAATTTACAAAAATAAATGAAAATAGTAAAGGAAGACAGTGGTGAAACCTCCTATTTAAAAACCAACTTATTTGATAAGATTTGTTAAATACTTGTCCCATTATTATGTCAGGCTTGTATGTAGGATGTTGAGTAGGCTACTTAAAAAATAACAGTCATAGTTATTGTCATCGGATATGTCACAGTCATGCGAAAGATCGGGTCTTTTTTTGTATACACATGGGTGTTTGTTTTGAAATTAGATTATTCCTTCGTATATAATATTCATTACAGTAAATAAGGTTTACATTCAGAGGTTTTCCGTAAGATCCATGTAGTTTTATCCAAACGAACAACTTATCTAAACTTATTTTATTAAATAAGCAATTTCCTTAACTTTTTCCAAGTACGAACAAAGTCTTCCCGTATGCGACGCGACTCGATGCTTCATGCTAGTGTTCGATTGTATCAAAAGTAACGAGTAACGATTCAAAAGTAACGGGTACTGATAGGTTTAGTAATGAATACATACGCGTTCAGAATTTTTCGTTACGACGTATACATAATACAACTATAAACCAAACAAATATAAACAAATAAAGACAAACTGGAGGTGACTACACTGTTTCCTTACAAGTTCACAGTTAGGAACAACATGTTTGTTATTTAGTTATTCGTACTGAGATTTTTCGAGACCAGTGTGTGAATTATTGTTTGGAAGATTTCGCACACAGCTTTTATGGCATCAAAAGATTCCAATATGTGGCTAAAAATTTGCCATCTTCTCCACAAGTCTTCTGTACGCATCGTCCTTCTCCATAAAAAGAACAGTAGGGTCTATTCGATATCAATATTGATATAGCCGACTATATGGAGATGTCTGAAAAAGTGGTTGTTAACAAGCAGAATCAACTTACTGGATACAACCGAATATTAGAAAATCGCATATTGCTATGACAGAAAAGTAATATTTATATGATTGCATTACTACGGCCAACATTATGGGCGATGGCTGCTATAAAATTGTTAAAATTATTCATATCTTAATCACTAAAAATATACACATAATATTT
Organism: Vandiemenella viatica; assembly: GCA_031002005.1. Lineage (NCBI taxonomy): Eukaryota > Metazoa > Arthropoda > Insecta > Orthoptera > Morabidae > Vandiemenella > Vandiemenella viatica. The sequence continues at coordinate 138,165,862 of JARYHS010009186.1, forward strand.
GTTTAATATATTTGTTACTCTCAGTGTGGCTAGTCCCGATACATGAATTCTGTTAATCAATTTCTCAGATCGAGAGTAAACTGAAAAAAAACTTTTATTGCAACCTTTCGAAGTAAAGTAACCAAGCAAATATGAGAGAGAACGAAATTTATTAAAAAAAAAAAATGGTTCCATACTTAGTTTGTTTTCACTATTCCGAATGTTCAAAGAGAGAAGTATATAACTTCTATAGAAGAACGCTTTTGTTGAATAATGTCGGTGCTCAGTTCGAGAATTGGAGGAGGAACATTAAAAAATCGTGATACTGTACTTCTCGGTGCCAACCATCGAAATTGTGTGCTGCTACAATCATTTCATTAGTTTTTGAATTGTACTGTCTGAAGATTTAACGCCATGTCTTACAGTCGTAATACTGTGAATCCCATAATAACTATAGCAATGGGGAAACAATTTGTGTTGATGACACTACAGAGTACACGACAGGAAGAAGACATGATCTTAACGTTACTCACCTACAACAAGGACTCGACGAAATCAGCAAATGGTGCAGAAACTATAATATTAAAATCAATCCTGCCAAATGTGCAAAATCTATTTCACAAAAAAGGCCAGAGCTAAATGAAAATTTAAAATTATGAATCAAAATATTCCCTGGGTTAAAGAACATCGGTACTTGGGTATATTACTGGATAACAAATTACTATTCAGACAACATATCATGGATAAGAAAACCAAAGGCCTAGCAATAATTTCCAACCTTTCACCAGTATTACGAAGCAGCAACCTACAGTTAAATACCAAAAAAGAATATACAAATCGGTTATTCTCCCATTTTTACTATATGGATGGCAGATATGGGGGCTGGCAAGCCAAACCAATCTACAACAAATCCAGTTACTTCAGAACAGATGTCTAAGAATGATCCTTAACGCACCTAGATATACACCAATAGAAACTCTACATAACGAGACAAACATTCCTCTAGTAAATACAGAAATATTTAATTTAACAGAAAAATTCCACAAGAAATTGAATGACACCAGAGACAAAAGAACCGAGTTGATTGAAACGGTAATGCCGAGGCAATGGCATAAGTATAAAGTTCCCCTCAGTATTCTACACCAGCCAACATAGAACAGTACAGTACACTACGTGAACTCTGCAGGGGTTTTTTCACCATTAAGACCATCCTAGATGGTCATAGCCCTGGTTTTTCCCCTGAAAGTGAAGTAAAAAGTGTCCCAAAAATCAACACCCTATCCTGACACCTAGAAGTTATGCTACCAAAGGTAGTGGTACTTCAATCACAGCCGCAGAGGCAGCGGAAAAAAAAACACAATTTAACATATCTTTATTATGTATTCAATGACGTCAAATTAAGAATAACTAGGTGGCCAATGCAAAAATTTCGCGAATGATGCACAATGAATAGCGATGATGATGGTTTGTAGCAGGATGAAAAAAGAACCGGAGCATTTTTAGCAAGTGTTTATTTACCAACTGAAATACTTACAACGTCTTACGAAACATTTAGAAATGACGAAATGTTTCCCAAACAGAAACAAAAATATTCGAAAAGCTCCCTTCTCTAGGAGACACAGTTTATTCATATCTCTCTGATATTTTCTCGTGCTATTATCCAGTGGTAAAGCTATAACTTCGTATCGACGCCAGACAAGCCTCTAAGCTATTTCATTTTGTAACAACAACAGTTTTTTCAACTGAAATGTCTAGCGCTAACGCGATCATGGCCTGTGCTACATTTCGGTACACGGTGCTGCTATCTAGTGTAGTGGTATCATTATTTATTGCCGTCAGCGAAGCCTAACATCTTGACTCTGAACTACTGCATACCTACTGTGACGTACATTGTGCAGGATTGCCCAATGCGTGCCTTTCTAGTAGTCTCGAAGACTCAATTTGGCTACTGGAGGCGGTAGTCTGGTTGGAGCGCCTCGATTTCATGTTGTATTGGTTGTGACTGGCAATCCTGTCGTAGTGGCAGGCTGAACTATGTGTATATACGTGCAGGGGCGGATCCAGGATTTTTGTTTTGGGGGGGGGGCTTGAGCGGACTTTGGTTTGGGGGGGGGGGCTTGGATTGAATGAAATTTGGTTCAGAGGGCTTGCCTTCATTGGATTTTGGTATTGGGGGGGGGGGCTTGAGTCGGCCCTTAGGGTAGTCTTTACAGCCTTCTCGGGCCTCAGGTGGACCTAGATACTTTTGGCGGGGGGGGGGGGGGCTTGAGCCCCTAGCCCCCCCCCCCTGGATCCGCCCCTGTATACGTGTGTTTATTTTGAAACAAGGTTGTTCATTGATTGTATAATTGTTGTTGAGTGTTGTAAATGTCATGTAGCATCATACGCAAAATGAAATTAAAATAAAATTGCATACCTGTGACCTTGATTGTTCATTATTTCGCCATTACAGGTTGACTTCAGAAAATTGCTTTCTTAATTAATGATGTTACCAAAGCGGAGAACTTATTCTTTAAAATAATTTCACATTTATCAATTTTGGTTATGTATGAAGGGAGAAAGATGGTTCGTCACACAAAATCACCTTCGAGAAAGAATATATATGATATCATATTGGAAGTTGGGAATAATTTGTGCTTTTCAAACATGTGTCAAAACTATTTGCTGCCCGATGATGGTGGTAGAGCTTGATGATAATTTGGCACCTGCATTTTTATAACATTTTATTGTAAGGTTCTGGTGCAAAGATCGTTAGTATAGTGTGGATCCACTGTTGTAACGTGGCCAGTAGCCAAATGCGTAGCTGCCCGCAGTGTTCGTACGCTGTGCATAGGAGAGGAAGGGAGCCGTTTCGTATTGCGAGTGCGCAATGGGAGAGGCCGCGTCATTGCGCATTACTGTCAACTGCGTAACGAGGATGTCCTGGATCACTTACCGCATCCCTTTTCTGTCCAACAAGTAGAGGCCCAACAGCACATACAATTGACCCTCGTTCCAGCAGACTGGCCCAGCAAATAACATTTCAGACTAAATTGTTTTCACTCTACTAAGACTACAGACAGAACGAGAAGTGGACATACGCACTTGTCATTTTTTTTCTAATGCATTTTTTGCAGTCCTTGAGATTAATCAAATGCAAATCCCAACGTGGCCTGAGGACTTTACTGCACCATTCAAAGTAAATCGAAAATAGCTATATTCTTTTCGCAGGAGAGACTGAAGGAGATGAACTGACTAACCTGTGGTGAACTTTTTATATTTCAGTAATTCATATTCGCTTGCATATTTTTATTATTATTATCAAGGAAGGTGGTGAGTAGATAATTCTGACATAAAAAAATTAGTGACTTGATGATATTTTACTCCCTGCTGCCTTCTCCCTCGCTCCCTTTAGATCATGAGACATTCAATAGATGAGTTTTTGCATCGAATGATTACTTTAAAAAAAAATGGAAAATTAAATATACTACCAGCTTCTAGGGAAAGACTAGATTATATATATGAAAGAATTCAATAGATAGTTTTTCTTAAATTTAGAACAACAAGTTTCAGAGAGTTACGGAGGGCGGTGGTGTAACGGTTAGCGTTCTGGCCTCGCATTCGGGAGGACGGCGCGACGGTTCGAATCCCCGTCCGGGCATCCATATTTGGTTTTTCCATGGTTTCCCAAATCACTCCAGGCAAATGCCGGGTTGCTTCCTTCAAAAGGCCATGGCCGAATTCCTTCCCATTCCTTGCCCCTCATCCTTCCCTGTCTCTAAAGACCACGCTGTTAAGAGACGTTAAGCAGTTAAAAAAAAATCTGAGAGTTCACATATGTTCTATTTTCCTCAAACCTTGGTTTTAGACTTTGTGATCAAACCTATTCTGATCAAAAAACTTTTTCGTTTGTGTTAAAACAATAGTATCTAGAAGTGAATTACAAATGGTAAGAGATTTCCGCGGTCATTCCCCGACTTACTTTTGATTTCGAGACGGTCTGATAAACAACAACACATCATAACATTTATATATTTCTTATAATCAATAGATTAACTATAGTTACTAATGAAAGAAAATAATGTAGATATTTTCGTCACTCGAATTGTGTAGTATTTTTTGACATATATGGCAGTGTAGGAGGCAATAATATCTATTGGTGAAGAATGTTAACAGATATTTTCTATAGAAAGTTGGTTTTGTTAAGTCGTAGATCAATATTTGAGTTGTAATAAATTTATAAACTGAAGAAAAAACTGACTTTTACTTACTCATAATTGATAAACGTAGCTTACGCCAGATTTCAGTATTACAATGCGTAGTGTAACCTGTAAATTGCTTACTTTCGTATTTAGCATGATTAGTGATGACAAAATAAATCACTAAGTCTAAGAGCCTTATTTATAGAGCTATATTACAAAAATTCGCCAACAATTTAGTTTGAAACATCATCGTCGGGTAGTTTAATGAGGCTGAAGCGACGTAAGCACGAGTCTTTTAAAATTCTTGTATAGAATTACGCAACTCAAAATAACAAAGTAATGTTTTCGTGATCTAAGAACCATATCAGCCAAAAAAAAATCAGGAATACTTGTACAAGATTTATTTCATTCGCGTCATTTTAGATATTTTACGTTATCATGAACAACTGAATTTAAAAATACGATCGATCAAATATTTACCCTAAGTTTTAAACTTTTATGGGCTGGTATCTTTTTCTTAAGTTTGATTTCTTTTAATGATCCTTCGAAAAAGAAAGAATTTAGGAACTTCGTTTTATCATTGGAGATAGTATATTTTGCCGATAATTTAGAAGAGATGTCAGATCTATTGGATAGACTAATGCAGTTGCTTTTTTTAAAATTATCGTAGCATGCATTTCGCCCTTTTTGCCTTCAAACACGCAGGAAAAAACAATGGCAGTTACAAAGAAACTGAGATTTAGGTACTATTTGAAATGTATTAGGTTATTTATTTGTCGTGTTAACGAGTGCCACGTATGAGGTTTACTTTTAATTGCAGCCTTTTTTAGGCTTCTTACAACTTAACCAAAAAACTTATTCATATGTCAAATACTACATTCAAATGATGCATGATGTGCTGAATGAAACAATTCCAATCCTGACAAACTATCACTAATCCAAGATCCCACAAGACAGCCTCCTGAATTCAACCTACCTAGGAAGACATAGACGCCACTGAATCCTGTGAGAACAGGCCACGATAGATGCAACTACTGGATGCACCTGTGGGAAATAGTGGAGAATCCTTCTTGTAACTGTGGTAACCACAAGCAAACTAACCACCACATCACCATGGAATGCGTTCTTGTACTATCCAGCAGCTTCATGAAACAATCACAGAAGCAATTGTGTGGCTACAATCTCACTACATAAATCTGCGGAAACATCTATGTTTGATTCCATTATAATTACTATTTTTGTATCCTTGTGCCATACGAAAATAAGTAAATTCTACATTTGTAGGTAGAACATTGGTTTGAGCACATGGGTGGGTAAAACAAAAATGTTACTTCTGGATGTAAGAGAAATAACAGGTACAGTTTAGAAGTATCGCAAATCGACAAAAGTGATTTAACTTTGTAGGCCATCCTGCAGAAAAAGTTTTTAAAAACCCGTCGACAGTTATTGGAGCAAAACCACCGTACCTCAACATTTACCCAAAACTTTCTGATCTGAAGTTTCTTACGAGGAAGCAGTGTTTCAAGGAGTAGAAAACTTCATAAAGAGGACTAGAAAAAATGGCACTAGGTTTGATAAATGAAGAACGATGTGGTGCTGAAATCCTCCTAATTTCCAGACAGTTAGTATATTATCGTTTACATGTGAAAATTGACGGCACACATGTTTCAAAGTATCTGGTATGAATTATGGCTGTGATAATTTTGCGAGCCGCCGCTGTCGACTCCAAGTGGTGGTGAATAACGACGACTATCAAGTGTTGTGGGACAGTGAGAACTGGCTCGGCTACTGAGTAATGCAATGCAGTGCAAATCGACAAGCAGAGCATGCCTAAACTGGTTCCACTGGTCCTCTCCGCTCTACACAACCGCGTGGTCTTCGCTACACATGGCAACCGTCTTCACCTTAGCTACACTGTGATAGATCTGAAAAGGGGCTGCCCCTCTACATTGGCGATATTTTTGAAAAAAGTGATTGGATCCTGTTAGTTCGAGGTCACTGAGCTAAAACTACCTTTTTCCAGGTGTTTTTCTCTCTTTGTTCACCTAGTGTGGTTAACGCTCTGTCCTTGCGGGTTCGAAATACCGTCCGGGTATCCAGATTTGTCGTTTCCATGGTTTCCCCAAAGCACTCCAGGCTAATGCCGGGATGCTTCCTTCCAAAGGCCATGGCCGAATTCATTCCCGTTCCTTGCCCCCAATCCTTTCCCGCCTCTAATGATCTCGACGTCGACGAGGCGTAAAGCTATAAATAAAAAAAAAACTCTCTCTTTGTTTTGGCATTACGTAAAAACTAGTGAATCGATTTTGATGCAGCTTAAGAGCGTAGCATCTGACCTTAAATATGAGGTATGGCCCATGACGCGATGTTAACTAGAAAACTGTTCTGAAAATTCGTTGGAGGCCGAACTATGTAGCTTCATGATTACGATAATTTCTCTTTTCAAAAAACTACATAAATCGTATCGATCAATAGTAAATTAATGGTGATAATTTACACGCTCACAAGAAATCGCCGTTCGTTGTTTCGCTCGAATGAACTAGCAGAAAAAATCCTAGTACTGAAGTGTCTCAGTAACATAACCGAAACAGTCTCTCTGATATATTAAAATATAATAATAACAATTAATACAAGTCATATTGAGGTTTGTATCCTCTCTGGCATAAAGCTAGATAGACATTCAGTTACTCGTAGAGAAAGTTTGGTGGTTATAGCTACGCGATCAGATTTAGACTAACAATATAGAGCCTATGTGTAAGTCTAGCAGAAGTTTTTACATCCAGAATCAATATATAGTTACAATGAAAATTTGGTGGAAGGGGATCTTCTCCACCACCACAAAACTGGTACTGTGACCTGTTGAAATTTGGATTAACTGCTTCGTTATAATGTGCTCTTCACGTTTTAGACTCTCCTTTTCGGAAAAGTAGCCACGAATTAAATTAAAATGGCCGATATATGAGACGCTCCCCAACCGCGAAATGTTAGCAGCACTGGAAAAATGCACAAAAATTATCGATACAGTGATCAGATCAATCTAAACAGGTTTGTTTTTTCATAGTGATCGTGGTTAGGTTGAAATTAGGCCTGGACCAAGAGTAAAAAATTTACAGGAAATTCGTTTTTGAAGCACCCATCTCGGAAGCGGCACCTTGTCAGATATTTCATAACCTATAAAATTTTCACAAGCTGAATGCCGCTGCAGTGACGATACTAAAGTCGAAACATTTCGTGAGCAGGTAGTGCCTTGTGAAAGGTGTGTTAATTGGGATTCCATCTGATGTCCCTGACGTTTGGCCCTTGGTAGCGAGAAGTGGTACAGTAAACCAGAAACAGAACCGCCAATGCCTTGCTGCCGTCTCCGCTTGCAATTGTGGAGTTAATAACGCGGGTCTATTAAGACGGATAATTGCGATTCGTCTCCCAGGGGCTTAATTGACTCGGTTATGGTTTATCGGCAACATTGCTTCCACCCCACCGTACACTTCGGCGAATTTGACAATTTGCACTACATGTAGAAGCAATCAGAGGTCTGGAATCTTCCGTCTAAATTGGGTGGACGATTTCCAGAAATATGAAACATCCTCGCAAACCAACAGGATACAACAGTTTCCGTTTTTTCTGGTGTTCAAAAACTTCATTATTGAGTATGAGATATAAAATGAACAAACACATAGTATTTATCCTATTTTGATGGTGCTTTGCATACGTATAGGTTAAAACAAATAGAAAAACATATTTATATTTGAATTTACAGAAACCTAAATCCGTTTCTCTCCTTTTCCACCTACCTTAATTTCTGTCACCGTTGTTCATACAAACCCACAATATTCATCCAATTTTGATAAGTAGTTAGCGCACGTATACTTTAAAACAAGGCGGTCTGGTAGCTCAGCGGTTAAAGCACTTGCTTCCGAAAGTTCTCTCTGCGGTCGCCAGTTCAAATTCCGCGATAGTAAGAATTTTTAGGAGTTGTATTTGATTATATGAGATATGCTGGAACGTTCCGTGGCTCTGATTCCACGTTAAACTGCAGGCCCCTGAAGAAAGGAATTAGCCTTCTTGCCTCTGACAAAATAGCTTGGTACATCTCCTTCGGGAAGATTCGACTAACCTTCTCGTTATGGACTAAGATAGATTTTAGTTATTGACATGAATACTTTTAGGGTGCGTTGGGCGATTTCTGGATAGGTAAAAATCTTATTAATTCGAGTCGCCGACATGCTAATGTTAACAGTATATTTGCAATGGTCTGGTGGCTGACTGGTGAACGAAAAGTCCCCGGTTCGAATCCTGTCTCGGCGAGGATTTTAATAGACCATTTCCTCTGGCAACAGCTTAATGTGTAATCAGAAGAATCCCAGAACTCTTCCGTGGTTAGGATTTCCTGTAAACTGTAGATCCCTTTACCTGGCAGCACTATCGGGTTAGGGCTAAGGGCGGCTAAGAAAGGTAGCGGAATGCGTGGCCAATAGAACACCTGTCACCAGGTCTTAATGACCACACGGAATTATTATTATTTAGTATATCTGTAGCTATACAGTATGTATGACGTGATATCGTGGCTGTCCGGGTGGAACCGCGTCAATTTATCGAAACTTAACGTTTCAGCATCAGAGGCTTCATAGGACTGTCATCTGAGGAAAGCCACAAATGATTGCTGAAACGTTAGGTTTTGATAAATTGACGCGGTTCCACCCAGACTACCAATATAACATCGACAAAAACCGCGGAAGTCTGCGCACCTACTTGATAAGAATGACATGTTTCACGTATGATATTAATAGTTTTAAGGGGTGCTGTGCAAAGTACGGCCAGTAGAAAAAACTGTTACTTCTCGATGAAAATGTGATTAACGCATTCCTTAGGCATTTCTATTTAAGAAAACGTGTACGCGAAGCCGATAAAACAGGTAGGAAAGAAGTAATATAGTGAAAATCGTCGGATTACGTGCGGTATTAGCCGATGTTTAGCAACCATTTTTACCGCGAATGTTGTGTTCCTCAAGCTGTACACATGTTAATTTTCAAAAAGTTGTATTGGTGGACGATGTGGTTAGGTTGAAATGCATCCTGGACCGGAATTACGACTAATATTCCGTGGTTTATAGTGAATTTTGAACGAATAAGGAGGCCGCCATGCCGCATTCTGACTATAATGACGTCACACGCGGAACGAGACGTCTATTACCGCTAAATCGGTAATATGAGTAACGGTGTTGTGTTTAGGTTGAATTTCAGCCTGGACCAGAATGACTACTAATATTCCATGGTGCTGAGAGGATTTTGAGTGAAGAAAACAACGGCTATGCCAAATTCTGACTATAATTACGTCACGGGCGGCTCAGGATCTCTATTAAGTCAGTAACGTGCGTAAACGTATGTTTCGGCACGGATTACACCTTTGTTACATATTTTACGTCTTTCGGGTACACTTTTCCTTAAACAGTAAGCGCCAAGGAAGAAGCTAGTACTATTTTCAACCCGAATTAACAGTTTTTTCTACTGGCCATACTTTGCACAGTAACCGTTTTAAATTTTCACTTCTGTCGGCAGTCTACAATGACTGCTATTTTTTTTACAAGAATTTCATAACGCTTTTTCAGACACTTTTAACGAATTTGAGGTATTTCGTCTTACCATACGACGACCAACTTAGACTTTCCACAATAGTAAACCTCTGCAATTAGCTAATAATGTTGTGCACTGTGTCATCTATTAGAATTTAGTTTTCGTATTTTCAGTACTTGGTGTTAGATTTTTATATTCGCGTCTTCATGGAAATTTTAATTAAATTTTAGATGTATTTTGATTTCGATTTTTAAAGTTGTATAGTGAAATGAATATTTAAAAGTGAATAGAAAAAAATGATTTAAATCGCTTACCTGAAAGAAACACAGCGAGCGTAGCTGTATCGACGTATTTCATCCCAAGCCATCATAGTCACTGCGGTAACTTTGAGCCGACACCTTAATTTCCTGCTGCTCGACAACGACCGGTGATGGATTCGAATCCTCTTGCCAGCAGCGGCTGAAACGTGCGAAGCAGTAATAACTTAGAAGCCGTTGCTTAGCAGCTGTCCAGTAGCTTAATAATGACACACAAAAAAAATCAGAATCCAGTATCAAGAATTCATCTCTTATCATCCACTCGCATTCGGCAGGATGTGGTTTCGAATGGATTTTTCATGGTTTCCCCAAATCACTCCAGGCGGATGTCTGAATGGTTCCTTCATGATGTCATCGCCGAATACCTTCCAGTTCCTTCCTGCCAGTCCGTTTCCGCTTCTAATGACCTTGACGTAATAGAGTAGTAAAGCCAGAAAAAAGCTGTATCATCCAGATTTCAGCTGTACATGATTTTCCGAAGATTTTACAGTAGAAAGCCTAGATCCTTCCTTCAGGAGGCCATGACCGGTTCCTTCCTATTCACCGAGCATGATAAGGAGCTGTAACGCTCTGTCCTGACATTCGGGAAGGCGCGACTTCGATTCCTTCTCCATCCAAATTTCGGTTTTGCATGGTTTTCAAAAATCACTCCAGTCAAATGCAAGGTTCGTTCCTTTAAAAGACCATGGCCGAATTCCATCCCGTTCCTTGCCTCAGTCTTTTTCTCGCGTCTAGTGACCCCGACAATGACGAGACGACAAACTCCCAACATGATACCAATCTACTGTTCATGATTTGGAGTGAATTGTCCCCAGCCATTTGTAGTTTGCGTTCTTATGCCTCATGACTGCGGGGATCCCAAGTAGGGAGTTTTCTGTAAACGTCTGCCTGAATTCTTTGATGGCACCGATAAACGTTTTACAAATACAGTAACAGATTTTTTCGTGATTCACACACATTGTGATACTATTTCCTCTCCTAGAGCTTGAATCGTTCTTGCTGACATTAATCGACCTGGGAACTTAAACTCTAGTAAGCGGATTCATTATCATAAGTTAATGTCATGACGTAATTTCTGTATTGGACTACAGCCTCATACAGCTAAAAATATGCGTATTTTATCCTAATATATTAAGACATCATTTCATCTTGATTGAAAGCCATGTCACAGCAGCTTCCACATTTGAGCGATTTTTGTACAGTCAGCGGAAACTATCGAGAAACTATAAAGAGCCTTTTTACATCGAGCTGCAATGTGAGATTGATACAACTACTTTCATGATAGACAAATGCCTCTAATGTGGCAGCCGTGAAAATAATGGCAAAATTCAAATACTTGATTCGCTGTAACTTATCTTTTAAGGATCTGCATGCCATTCCTTACGTACATACGATTATAATTTTGTGGATACACCATTTAGTTTTGATATTCTACAAAAATATGAAATGTATTACAAACATTTGTGACTATTGTTTCACATCACCAGTAAAGATTGAAAAATGTCATTTTTTGCATTGAATGATTTTGCAGAGAGTAGAAAATTAATAAACATTCGTTTAGTAATTATTAAATTTTAAGTATATCAATGCGGTCGGAGTTTTGTGATATGCTTAAGGTCTGGTTTCGTAAAAGCAGTAATGAATAAAAATTCAGGAAAGTCTTACTTATTTTGAATCTTATGTTAATCTATCATTCTTTTTGATCTGAGACTTCATGACTCCTCTTGTTTCTAACATACGCCTCTGAGTCCATGATTAAATTTTTCAGCTCACAACTTTATGATTGAAAGACAGAAAACATTTATAGATTGTCCTAATCTGTCTGTCCATCTATGCTGAACAGTGTTCCTTACCTACTGTTGCCAAATTTAAAAGTAATTTCATGATTGACATTTAAAATATATATTGAAATAGTTTGATTTTGGTTAGAAATGTCGTTTATGTTTCTGTACTAGTTTGAATGTTGTTCCGCATTGTATTTGCCACCAGATCAGCTGGTGAAAATTCAAATTCAGCCACGGGCGTAATGACATTTTAATTACAGTTTGTTAGTTGGATTTCCGTAACTGTCTATTACAATGTTGGACTCGATTCGCGAATCAATATTTCACAGAAACAGACACAATGGCTTAATTCCTTTGCATCGGAGACGACACCTGTCCGTCCCTACGCCATCAATAAATGTATAAATCTGTAAGTTTCAATTCTCGTGGGATTTCTTTGTCCACGCAAAAACTACCGAACCGTTTGGGT
>JARYHS010009186.1:138179161-138269658 GCA_031002005.1 Vandiemenella viatica
TGCATTCCCAATAATTCTTCAGGCAAGGCAAGATACAAAATACTGGTCACTTATTCTGGTATTTCAATATGTTTTTACATTGTGTGAATGGTCATAGATAAATAGGCGACTATCGTAATAAGTAGCTATGACTTCAGAAGAAAAAACAAAAACATAATCAACTGTGCAAAAGGCGCGTAGTACTAACTTTTCTTCAAAAACTTGTACGCACCAACAACGCTAATAGCAAAATAAAAAAGAAAATGTTAAAGACGTGGGACAGGTTAAACACTACACAAGAAAAGAAACTATGGTTGCTGCCTAACAAAAACGAAAGGTAAAACAGAAAAACCAAGAACACGGCTAAGGGTGCATACACCACTTCCACACTATCATGCTTCCTCGCCTACTTTCCAATCTATTTCTTTCATTTTGGGTCTTGCCTTTATGGTTTCCTAAATTAAGCAACATGTCAGCACAATACGCAAGGAATATGGTTAACCACAGATTTTCGACTAATTTAGCAACTTTTTAATGTATTTCTCAACAGCATGACCTTCGTACGAATTGTAAAATTGAAAGAATTGTTTGTGTTTTTCCCCCTTTTTAACTACTCTTTGAATCAAGTCCTGCATAAGAAGACCAAACTTTATCAGTAGAGGAAATAATATAAACGATCTGCTTTTCTTCAGTGTGTTCGATCTTGAAAATAGCAGTATAAAATACGCCCTAAACATCAACGGCCATAATGTTGCCAAGTTAAAAACTTAATCCTACATCGATCAAAAAACAGTGTATCAATCGTTTATTTCTTATGACGTCAACGTCGTCAGAATCGAGAGAGAACCGTGGGATAGGAACAATAAGGAAATTAGCTTTTAAAGAAAAATACCTTTTTAAATACCATGCTTGTATTCGCCTAGAGAGATTTGAGAAAACACTGTACAATTTAAATTTGGAGTGCCGTACCGAGGGACGAACCAGGTGTCCTCACGAACGTCCGAACATTAAAAGGTCACCAAAAAGGCTTGGTACCCATTTATGACGGTTTTCTTCCAACTGTCCCATTATCATTTAGAACCATGTCATCCCAATAATGTCTAGGCTGTTTAAACCTGATATTTACAATTTAGTTTATTGGGTTAGTAAGTGACTGGGACCCTCTATCATAACTTCATAGCGATACCCTCCCGCCAACAGAACCCGCGGCAGGGGTTGGGTATGCACTCAGCGCGGCACGTGACGTGCGCACGTGTCACAGACAGAGGTGCACTTTGCGCCTGGACAAGTAATATGGGAAAAGTTCAAGGCCTGTGCGGCCGATCACCGCCCCGTCGGTCCGCTTTATGGTCCGGTCCCAGAAGAGGCGGAGGGGGGCCATGTTAATGTGCCCGCACGCTCGTACCAAGCAAACGCATTAAAAATACATACACCATAAATATTTCAGTTACTGCGGACAAGTTCACCTTGGGAATCCAAATACATATAAGGACCAGTTACGACCACAGCATCAAATGACTAATATAATTTGTTTTTTTGTCGCTAGGACCAATGGAATAATTGGACAGAGAGTGGTGGGGAGAGTATGAACAGGAAAAAACTCACATCATCATCATTATCGTTGGGGACCATCTCCACTTTCCCGGGTGTGGTTTACGAGCCTTGGTTGTTATAGACGATTGTTTTCCACCTTTTCCTGTCCAGAAAGGTTTCTCTGTCTGTGATGTACTCCCAATTCCAGCCTCTTCTCTCTATGTCCTCCTTCAGTTGGTCTGTCCATCTTCTTCTTGGTCTTCCCACTGGTCTTTTGCCCAGTATCCTTTTTTCCAAATAAATTTTTGGCAGTCTTTTACTAGTCATTCTCTTCACATGCCCAAACCACCGAAGTCTTGATGACCTAAGTCTCTCTTCAATGGATTCCCTTAGCTCTAGGTTTCATTTAATTTCCTCATTCTTTATGCGGTCAAGTCTAGTTTTCTGGAGGGCCGTTCTAAGAAACTTAATTTCACATGCTTGGATCTTGCTAAGGTCCCTTGATGTTAGTGTGCATGTTTCCAAAGCATATGTGAGAATAGGAATGAGATATGATTTGTACAAGACAATTTTTGTTCTTCTGGGAACCTTCATGTCCCATAGTAAGCCTCGCATGGTACTGTAGAAGTTGGCTCCTTTGGTTACTCTACTCATTATTTCTAACTCACTTCTACCATTATTGGCAATTATGCTCCCCAGGTAGCTGAATTGATCAACAACTTCAACTTCGTGGTCTTGTAATTTTATATGAAAGTCTGTATTTTTTCGGCTTATTTTTACTGCTACAGTTTTTTTCTGTAATCAGCAGCAAAGGGAAAAAAGTTTTCTAATTTGCATTTTTAGATTGTTCCTAAACCTGTACCGTCGTACACCTGCGCTATAAATGAATCAGCGCCTATTTCAGGTTTTCGACTTAAGGGGATACGGAATCGCCTATCCCCGCAATGTTAAAGTATGCCTACTATAGGGAACATTTTCTCACAAACTGCTGGAGCAAGAGAAATAAAATGTTTACTGTGTATGCATTGATATGTTGTAACAATACTGAAACAACGGATTTTTGTCAAATCACTTAGTTACAGAGATATTTTACATTTACCGTAAAGTAGCTTTTATCCATCTCTTTTCACTATATTATCTTTTGTAAATCTTTTGCAAATCAATTAATTAAAAAATCATTGTTTCAGTATGAAAACGAAACCAATGTGACTATGCCATAAAAATTTTATACTTCTAGTTTCACCAGTACCTGAGATAATCTTCTAAGAAGAAGTAAAAAGTAAACTCACGGGAGAAAATTATAACATTCCTGATCCATAGTTAATGCTCCCGTCACAGTCTTCATAATCATCTTCTTCTTTTGGCACCCCTCAGTAACTGTTTTGCATTTTTCACTAATGTCTTCATTGTATTGTCTGCATGTATAAAGAATCGCTGGAAAACGGGAAATTTGAATTCTTGTCACATGAATATACTGCCAAATCAGCCATGAGAGAAGTGTATAACAAAAGCGCAATACGCGATCTCACAAATATATAAAAATAAAATAGTTATAATTCAAGTAGAGCCATGTATGATAAGTCATTTTAAAGAGGAAACTTGGCGGAATATAAGCCAATAAAACGAAAATCGATTTTTTCCACCCAAATCCGATTCCGTATCCCCTTAACAGATTTTACCCATTATTAAGGAGTGTAAGGATAGGTGGAGTAGGATGTACGAGTACAAGAAACAAAAATAACTACCACAATTTGAAATCCAGTCAGTACGCAGACATTCTGCTCCTCTGCTCCCTGTTGTCATTTGGCTTTTTGAATAGGGTCAGAAAGTGTACTTATTATATTTTTTCTCCACAGCAAAAACACCAGCAACTCTTTATTTCAAGAACCAACCTAGGGAGACAAAGGAAAACCGTAAAGGAATGTCTGCGTCTAAACCGTCTGATACCGACTAGTTAGTGCGTTATTACTAGTAGATCTATTTCCCGAATGCTAGTCAATCTCATTGAAAATAATGGAAACTGAACCTAACTGAAAAATAGATTATTCCTTAAATGCTATTTTATTTCACCGTAAACAAGAAACTACTAAATCACCTAATTTTTACAGCTTCCGATTGAATCGTTGCTTTATGTCGAATAGTTTACGTTGAATTTGGGCTCAAGAACGTAAAATTCGTATATTTCGTGTATGTATAAGGTAAATTCAATACGTTAAAATAGATCCATCAATGTTTACTCGTAGATAATGAAACACTACTTTTTCAAAAAATGTAAATACTTTACAACTGCAACGTATATTTACCGTTTAAATTGGAATTACTATTCTGTTCCTAAGAAATACTGATAATAAATACAGAATAGACAATTGTTACAGACGTATAGAATTGTATCCAATAACAAACTCTTAACTGTGTTTCGGGGATTATTCTCAACACATTTTTAGCATGTTCGTTTCAATTTGGAATTTTTAACCGTTTAATAATGGTCATTAGAATCTGTGCATTTTGAAGAATACAAATAAATGCCTTGTGATGCTCTGTTTGGTTGAATAAACTGAATTTAGCTACCTGTCGCAAACAAATACTTAGTTTACAGTTCAATTTATCTATGAAACTAACTTATTCAAAATTAGTTGAAATTACAAGGAAACAATATCAAATTAAATTTCGAAATATTTCTAAGTATTCCACAGCATATTTATCAAATTAAACAATTTCATTCATTCGAAATCTTGTTTTAAACATAATGGCTTATACATTATTCCCTATTAAAGGATTTTAATTAACATGCCATGCTATGTACTGCTTTTAATATAATTAAAACATTCGTTCATTTTTTTCATACTTTAAATCACCATACCATAATTATATAAATTTACAATTTATCACTTCGATTCTCTTAGAAAAAACAAAAATTTAGTTGATAACAATTATTCTGATTAGTAGGAATGTATCTTAGGGTCATCACAACAAGATGTTAATTTGATAGAGAAACGGGAACGAATACGAATATGTTACTCTTAAGATTTGAAATCAATTTAAAATAATTTTAATTAAGCTAGCGAAGAACAAATTTGGTTTAGAAAGCCCTACCGCTAGATTTTAAAACTGTAAAACAAACATGAAAATTTGAATTAAGCGTTTTTGGTGTTCTATCGAACTAAAAACAATTACATGTCTTCCGAAATCACGCGTTAAAAAAATCGTTTTTGAAAGCAGTGACTATAGTTTCTGGCTATCGAAAAAGAAATTTTAAATTATGAACAACGCAGAACTAAGATTTGTGCAAAAGTTTTGATGTTACAAAGTTCGGAAGGAGATCCAAGGTCAATCTCACTAATAGCAATGAATATATATCTTTCTGGACAATGTTCTGTAAACGGAACCTATTATATATTCTTCTTGGTGGAAGATTCGAAGAAACAGAATGGAACCGAGTGCTGAATTATTTGTGAGTACTGAAGGAAGATTCTCAACTCGCCCATTTCCGCTTCAGCAGGCAGCTGGGTACTTCAAACCCACAGTAAATTCTGCCAGAGCTAATGAGGAAGGCTGCAGCAGAAAAACTACACAGAAAATAAAAATAAAACGATGAGAAACTGTGGATTGAAAAAAAGAACCTTTTAAATGAGCTTTCGAATAAATAATTTAAGCAGAATTTTTTCTTTTAACGGAGGCCCATACCATAGCCGTAACAGTGAAATACAGTCATGACAAGCAAAAAATGATACCGGTCACTAAAATGGTAAAATTTATAGATTTTCTTTTCATGTTACATTTATCCTTTTATGCTAATGCGATTTGTTTTTAATACTAGATTATTTATATGAATTCAGTCTGAAGGGCCTCTTAACATCTGGTAATTTAGTGGCTGTTACCATATTATAGGTGAACACTTTAAGAATGGAAATGCTGAAATATAAATTTTATCCTCAACATCGTTGTTTAGGTGGCTACTGGAGACGTTAATTGTACAGTATTTCGTAAGTCCATGGAACAGTGCTCATCCTGCTTACTCAGCTAACTGTATGTCGGAAAGAGGGATCATTATCATATCAACAGTGAATGTATTGAAAGACGATATATACAATGAATTGGAAATGAAAAATCCTTTGTGTACCTTTCTTCCGGTGGTTGTTTAAATGTGTTTCTGAGCCTAGTACACGTATATTTATGGCTAAAATAATTGAAGCTACCTTCATTAGTCTAAATGTTTATGGGATTCAAATCTATTTTTTTTTACTTATGGCTTTAAGCCTCGTCGACGGCTAAGGTCATTAGAGTCGGGATGGAACTGGGGACAAGGAACGGGAAGGATTTCGGCCATGGCCTTTTGAGGGAAGCATCCCGGCATTTACCTGGAGTGATTTTGGGAAACCATGGAAAACCTAAATCTGGATTCCCGGATGGGAATTCGAACCCGCGTCCTCCCGAATGCGAGGCCAGAACGTTAACCGTCATGGGATTCAAAACTGTGTGTAATGTAAATCGCTCGTTTCTAGTATTACTAACTAGAAGAATAAGGGAACATGATGTTCTACAACAACGCAGCTGATCCGGAAGACCGTTTTTATGCTCAGGTGTTTAAATCGTGACCATAAAACCGCACTCACGTCAAAATAACAGAAACTCAAATCAAAGACACATGTTCTTCATTAAAAAGCGTAAGTGACTGAATAATCTCTAAAAACTTCGCAGGAATAATCCGTAATACATGTCGCAGGAGATCTGCGAAATTAAAAATGAACGCTTTATCACTGCGTCCTAAACACTTTATTCAGCGTTAGATAGAAATGAAAAAGGAAAACTGGAGAATTATGTAACTTATATTAACGTTCTTTGAAGAAGGACTTTCATTAATGCGTAAAACTGGCAGTTATCGAACTGTAAGTAATATGGTTAATTCCTATAGTGGCAAAATATTCTCTTTAATTCCTGGTTTACGGTTTGTCAACGTCATGGTCGATACGGTAGAAGAGAGTGCGTACAAGAAATGGAAACGAATTCGGCCATGTCCTTTGAATAAATTTCTGGAAATGATGAAAATCCGAAATCTGAATGGCCGGACGGGGATTTTAATCCGCATCCTCGTGTATGCCAGCCAGAGCCGAGCCTTATTACTCACTCACCAGGCTCGGTCTACAGAGATAACAAGAGAAACAAATGGTATATAATGAATTAGTCCTAGTCCGGAGAGACCTAAACACAAACGCATTTGGCTGCCCACCTTAACAATGTATGTGACATTTCGAATAGTTACTAGCTACTATTCACGAGTTCATCGCATATGCAACGTTTTATAGCATACCCAGCGACCATGCAGGTTGTTGGATAAAGATTATATTTAAAATATCCAGAAGAACTTCAATATATATTTTTGCTCTGATATATCAAATAAACTTTAAAAGGGCGTGAAATTTGAGCCCCGAAGCGACAGCTGAAGCATCTTAGCCACCTTCCAGGAGAGAAACTCAGGAATCATTTATCAGGCCTTCTAAGCTGTTCAAACATTGCCTTGGAGGGTCGTACATCCCCTTCCGGTCTTCCTAATCGGCTCTTCGGCCACATTTGCTCTCCACACCGGTCGCCTTCCAGGCACCAGGAACCAATGTAGCACCGACACAAGGCATGTAAGCAAAGTGTATAAATCTACTGACAGCACACAACGGTAAGGAGAACAAATATCGGCCTATGTTTTAAGTAATTTATGATTCAGAAGTTCCCAAGTTTGATGAATTATCTGACAAAGCCCGAAGCTCAGCAGATGGAGGTAATAGCTACAAAATGGGCAAACCGAATTTTAAATTTCGATCGTGTCTCGAAATTGAACATGGATAGCGGCCACCTAGTCGAACTGTTGCGTGTTGACCGAGTGAGCTGCGACACTTACTCCGACTTGTGGATCCATCCTAACACTTACGTACTGTCGGCGGAGGTCTTAAGTTTCTAGTAGGCATCTGATCAGTCTGGCTAGGATAAAGACACAAACTGAGACTCATCTTACTTAGAATCAGGACGTAGTTACTCCTTGGAATGATATCGATTACTGGACTTATTACTGTTGCATAGCAATATTACATCGATATGTACATAAATCGGAAGTTTTCAGATACTGGAAATAGTGGATCATAGGATCCAAAATGGTAGCAGTTGCTTCCTGAGTTAGCGGAGGGACGGATGATACGAGAGAAAGGCCAAAAATGGACAATTTGGTTTGTAATTGGTCTGGCCAACGTAAATTCTCATCACGAACAGGGGTGGTGACGCTAGCGCCAAGAAGCGTTCCCGGCTCTGAAAGTGAGGAATCCGTCATGCCGTTTGGACGTGTACTTCACGTGCTAAGTAGCTGTATCCCTAGTGGACAAGGCGTGAATGTTGACTTATCCCTCGCATATATCGTATACTTCGTTGGACAATACGGTATTTATAACACACAAGTTTGAAGGGAGCAGCGGAATACTAACAAATTCTCAGCAAATATATCGAAACTAGCCCAGTCACGGGGCCATTTAAGAATACCAGGCCTATTTTCATGAAAGTAAGGTAATAGATACGCTAACACAGAAGAAAATTTCCGACTATTTAGGAAGCGCTTTGAGCTGAAGTTTTCGGCATTGTTATAGTTCTAAAATTTTTATTTTGTGGCATCAGAGGTGATGGAGGAGTACTTAAAACATAAGGAGATACATTTAGATATCTGGGTGGAATAATAAGTGCAGAAGGTGACTGTGAACTACTAGAGGCGAAAGTCAAGGTAAAAGCTGGATGGAGCAAATGGAGAGATGTTACGGGAGTGAAACGTGTTTTACTTACTTTTTTTTTACTTATTGCTTTACACCTCGTCGACGGCTAAGGTCATTAGAGGCGGAATGGGACTAGGTACAAGAAATGGGAAGGAATTCGGCCATGGCCTTTTTGAAGGAAGCATCCCGGCATTCGCCTAGAGTGATTTGGGGAAACCATGGAAAACCCAAATCTGGATGCCCGGACGGGGATTCGAGCCCGCGTCCTCCCGAACAGAGTGAAATGTGATAAAAGAATGCCTAAAACATGAAAGTAAAAGTTTATACGACTATGGTAAGACCGGTTATCATCTATGCGATAGAAATATGGGCTTTACGTAAAACAGAGGCAACAATCCTGAAGAGGACGGAAATGAAAATACCAAGATGGCTATTGGGTATTTCTCTGAGGGGACAGACTTCGAAATGAAGAGAAAAGAAAAATTGCTGTAGTGGCTATTATTAATGAAGTCATCAGGAAGGGAAGCTCAAGGTGGTACGGTCATGTCATGCGAAGTGGTGAGGAAGAGCCGATCAAGAAAGCACGGGGGATACCTGTGGGAGGAAAGAAATCAAGAGGTAGACAAAGGATAAAGTGGAACTTTGGGATGAGAGGACACTGTACACCGGAAAAGGTGGATGAAATTCATCAAGTTAGCCACCCCTGGCGTTGGGAGAAGAAGATGGAGCAGCAGCCTACTTACAAACATCAATCACAATGACGGCAGGATGGGAAGACGATTTTTTGTGCACCAGGAAATATGTTGAAGATATCAAAGTGCGTATTTTTTTTTTTTTCTTTTTTCTTTATAGAATAATACTTCCAGGAAAGATTTAACAAAACCACAAGATAATAATAGTATAATTTCAGGAGCGAAAAGTGATATAGTTTGTATATCTTTGTTACTGTCCTCCTTTAATGTAATCTCAGCTCTTCTATTTGGTCGTAATTGCGGTGTCAGAGGTAACCCGTTCCTGCCCGGAATCATAAAAACAGAGTGGCAATAGTTTAGAATTCCGTTCGCGTTACCAGGCGCGTAATTTCGGTGGATGTGCGGCGGCTAGCGAAGAGGTGTAGCGCTGGGCAGCCCAGGTAGGCCCTCGGTCCGTCCGTATTGATTTGCTGATAAGTTTATCCAGCGGGCGGACGGGGAACGGGCGGGGTCCGCTCGCCCCTATCAGCGCAAACATAGATAGCACGCCCACCGCTCGCACAAAGCGCCTGTCCGACATGTTCTGCGCTCACAACACGGCAAAATCCGAGCCTCGCCTTCCAGCTGATATTGGCTAAACAACCATTCATTACACTCTTTCACAGAACGGCATGCCTGATGCATCAGTTCTAGACTCCTGCACTCTGATACTAGCACCTAAAGTATCGAAATATCTACATTTCTACGAATCTATAGCGAATAATTTTCCAGGGATTTATATCTAATGACATCACGCAAAAACTACAAAACAGATTTTGATAGCGTGATATCTGGTTTAAAATCTGTGTTTTATGACTCTGCGTAACCGGGAAGACGGAGCTGGGAATATTAGTATGTTCTTAACGTCTCAAGATACGCAATAAAGATTCTTAATAAGGTCCAGAGATTGCACTCTACATCAAAGATTGACACTAAAATAAGCATAAACCTTCATAAAAACTTTATACACATTTTTAAAGCTACTGTTCGTTGTTTTTCGATAACGTATTTTGTATAGGATTATTATAAATGACTGAAGCGATTTCATAAATTTACTGCATATATATATTATTTAACAAATTGTCGCACAACTTTAGAGTCGTATAGAAAAACTCAAGAGGTTTTTCTCCAGTCCAGTTCCATCTCGATGTTCCTGAATAGTTCTTAAACAGTAGATTGAGAAATCGACGGATCGGTCGTGGTGGGGATGATGATCAGCAATTCCTGTCCTGGCCACCACATTCTCCCGACCTAAGACCATGTGATATTTTTTTGTGGGTTTATGTGACAGATTTGGTGCTTAACAAAAAAACTACGAAAACTGTAAGCTGGCATTAACGGTTCTTTGGAACAAATTGATAGGGGCATACCGAACCGAGAGTGTCAAGAACATGATTATTGACTTCATATCTGCGTAATCAGTAAACAAAGAACTTGTAATATGTCAAAAGTAAATTTTTAGTTTTTCTATATAACTGTAAAGTTTTATGGCAATAGGTCAAATAATATACCCACAGTTAATTCATGAAATCGCTTCAATCATTTATAACAACACTACAAAATACGGAACTGAAAAATTTTCACGATTCGCCAAAAGATGGCGGGCACCACTTCACGAAATGTCTTCTTTTTTCTGTTCTTTCTTTTTTTACCTCTGCGAAAGGTGTAACTTCAGCGGATTTTTAGCAAAGAATGCTGGTCCAGGATGCATTTTAACATAACCACAGCTCCAGCTAATATTGTTGCTCGAAAATCCAAACATCTGCCGTACGCAAATGCGTCCACACAACTCGGTCCACGAAGGGGAAATTGCCCAGCAAATCCATGTGTATATATAATTTTATCCTTATATAGCTACAGATTTCATTTAACGGAAAACAGTCAGGACTAAGATGGGATTCGAATAGCCTATTACCATTATTGCTTACAAAGTACATGAACCAAAGAGCCTTCTATCCCTTTACTACCACAGATCTTTGGTAATACGTTTCTCTTTGTATTATTGAGGCATACACCTCACTTTATTGAACAGGTTTCACCACTGTTACAACTGTCTTGTACAAACATTTAGAATTCCTATTTCGTATATCGATTGAAATTCAATCCGATAATTCACAGTGTATCTCTTAGTGAGTGGGAGAGTAAGTGACTGTCAAGCATATTCTCTTCCAAGACAACATGTTTACATGTATACAACAATTCTAAACTTTTTTTTTACTTGTAGCTTTACGCCTCGTCGACGTCGAGGTAATTAGAGGTGGGATAGTACTGGGGAGAAGGAACGGGAAGGAATTCTGCTATGGCCGTTTGAAGGAAGCATCCTGGCATTCGCCTGGAGTGATTTGGGTAAACCCAAATCTGTACGCCTGGACGGCGATTCGAACCGGCGTCCTCCCAAATGCGAGGCCAGAACGTTAACCGCTTACCTGCCACGCTCGGCATATCCTAACGATATTCTAAGCACAAATTTTATCACCTAATCTAACAGATGCCTGTTTCATAACACAACCATTGCAAACCAATCCACACAAAAATAATTTATTGTCACTACAGCGGCTTTTTGTAATGCTGCGCTGTCGATGAGAGTGGAAGTTAATATATGAGTTTCAGCAGTAAACTGGAATTTTCAGGTGTCTATAAATGACATGAAACAGTGAATAGTAACTGATGTATGCAAGAAGCAGTCATACATTCACAAAGACATGTTATACATAGTCACAAAATAATATCCAGTGTTTCCAGCGGAACAAATGTTCAGTTTTCTCTACTTGTGTTTAAATCTGCCTCCAGTATGATTCCACTCTATGTCTTACTAGTACCTATATCCCTTTCGCAAGGGCCAAAGTAAGTTGGTGACGTCATCTTGCAGTCTGATTCAAAAGTGCAAATCATCATGTTGTTCGATCCCTTAAGTAAAAAAACACTCTGTACTTTTAAATTGCAGCAACCCAAAAATGTAATTATCGCAATACTTTCATAGTTACTGTGTCAGTCTGGCACCTTATATCACCGTACCCTACGTACGACCTTAGCGATTCGAATCTAACACTTGCTGTAGTACTCGAAAAATCATCTTATAACTCAATATCAGCTGTATTCATCAAGATATCGAAAGCTGCTAAAATCAATTAACATTTACACTACGTGGCTTGAAAATCGTAATCCAAATTTAAAAAAACTCCCCCTCCTCTTCCGGTTCTCAACAATTCCCGTATGATTTTACTGCACATCATTTCTCAAAAATATTTTGAGTTGACAATGTAACGCATTGTTATATGTACCGTTACACTAGAAACAAAATCGTAGTTTAACGCTATTGCTACGCTCTGGGCGTTGTTGCATCCTGGACGCTCAATGCTGTTGCCATCCAGTTCTCAAGGGCGGACGTTCAACTGCAGCCGAATGCAGTGGCCAACCTGTTGTCCTTCTGGAGCTGTAACTGACGAATCTCACCAAGTTCTGAAGCAAGGCGAACGTGCATGCCGCTGTATATATTACAGGCGCGAGACCACTTAAGGAGCCTAATGCTCCCAAAAACTCTCCAGTGTGCTTTCAGTCCATAGTGAATACTTGTCAAGTATTGGAGATAGCAAAGGCTATTTTTTTATTTTTACAGAACTACTACGCTCTTTCTACTTACTGCTTTTGTTGCAAAGTGTAAACCGAGACAATGTACAACTGAGTTTCAAGTTTTATACTTCAGTAAAGACTGGATTGAAGGAATTGTGTAAGAAAGTACTGATTAAGTAAACGATAAGGCTATTCCTATATGATTTTTCTCTTCGACTACCTGATGAGTAAGGACAGAAGCTATATGGAGAGAGGATTGAGGGAAATACGGAACTAATAAGTGAACTTTAAATACTTCCTCCTCCCTTTCCACCATGTGAACACTCGCACTTTTGGCACTTTGTATCTATCGCTCTTCATGTATTGATACTTTAATTGTTACATCTGGTGGACGAAAGCAATGTACTAGAAGTTGGAGAACCATAAGAAAGGAAATAGCGCCCTAATTTGGTAAATCAGTGAAGTAGAATTTATGAAAATCCTGTAAAACCTATTAATTTTTAATCACTGGCTTGCGACTTAAAATCAGAACATGAAAAATCTCAGCGTCTAATATTATCTGCTGCTGTTCAAACGCGGTATTTGTATACAAGTAGTACAGGTTTAGAAAATAACTATATCAAGATTGTTTTAGAAGGTGAAACACGGCTGAGAGAAATCGAAACTATTTTTCAAGACGTTATTGTTTTATTAATTAGTGCATCTGTAACAAAGGTGAACTTTTTTTTCCATCAATTGGATCTATAATTAATTTGTACGTACACAGCTTGCGCAGTATAGTCTGACGGATCTTATGAAAGCTAGTTAAGTTGAAGTATAAGAGTGGGCAGTTTATTTTATGATGTATAATTACTTGTAGTAAAGAGTTAATTTTGATTTTGTATTTTCTGTTAATGGTACTGATTTTAAACGCAAGAAGCCACTACATGTTTCATTAAATTTTCAGTTTTAACGTGTATTTAGTTACGTTTAAACGGCATTCAAAGCTTTTTAAAAAAAAGTTGTTTCTAATGTTTTGAATTATTAAAATAATACATAAATCAATTTCAATTGTTTTTGGATTATTGAATGTTAAATTAACAATAGTGAATTATTTGCAGTAATTATTAGTCGTTGTCAACATTCGAGTGTGTTCTTCGAAAAGCTGCAGGTAGATTGGATTGCAGTACCCACTGTTTTCGGGAGATTTGGTCATGAACGATATTCCATGTTTCCCACCAGCAAACACAAAATTTACCTTGACACAGTATGGTGCAATTAGAATCAAATCTGCTTATAATTTGTTAGCTGTACCTTGGGTCACCTTTAGATAAGTAGATTGATGTATGCACGAGTCTTCAAATTTAAAACTGTGGATTTAACTAGCGAGTTTTGATTTTTGAAGAAGCTTATGCCATTGAAGTAATTAAGTAACTGAATTTAATGTTCTGATAATTGCCTACATCATCTGACAACCAAGCATTGCTACGATTTTCGTCAATTACTTTTGACGTAGTACCGTCTGTATTTACGTTTGACCTGGTGTGACTTAAAGATGAACCATTTCTGAGACAGGTAATCAAATTAGACCTCAATAATGGCAGTAGCGAGATCTCAAGTTTTGAGAGAAAATTTGTGGAAAAAAATTAGTCAGCCCCGATGGTAGTGGTAGTGAATTTAAGAAGCAATTGGATTCAATGAGCGAGTCACTCAAATTGATGGAGAACGTATGGGCTGCGAAGAACATCAATGAACAATTCGTCAAGAGGTTCAGAACGTCAGCAGCAGACGTGAACAATCCATACATGGGGCTCAGTAAACGGGAACATAGAAGCAGAGATGGAGACAACATAACCGATCAATGAGAACATAGTGACAAAATAATATTTAACATTATTTGAAGTGACAGGTTCAGTTTTTGTCTAGGCAAAAATGAAACAAAAATGACCACGTATTTTCGTATTCAGAATATTACCACAATATACATCTCTACTAACAGAAATATCCATACCCACCTGCTCCGCCACACGTACAATACTCACATTGTCATGGTTACATCCAACAAACGCTATGGTTGTGTACAAAGTTGAAGACATGAATTTTAGGTTGATATGCGATCAGTTTCCTAAGACAGAATTGTGAAACCAATAAGTTTCAGACTTCATGACTATCCTTCAAACATCTCTATAACTGACATAGTTGTCGCTTCAGATAACAATGTTGCGACGAAAGAGGCACAAAAACGTCTGAAACACGACAGCCGGAAAACAGTGAAGTTATGCCAGTTACATTTGATTCTCTTGATCCCATCTTACGTACTATGTGCTACATGTATAGAAGACAGAAGTATGTAAATGGGTGATGTAGGAAACTGCACCAATGGAAACAGCACACCTATAATGATAAGTGAGGCAGATATTAAGATTGTCCTAGTTCTCCTTAGGATTTTGGCTGAACTCTGAGGTGATTATGGAATGAAGACGGCACGAAACAACGAAAAAGAGAAATAGTTATCATTTTGCTGTGAAACAAATGACGATATTGTTTCTCACTCTCATTTCAAAAAGCAGTTAATTCTCTTGCAAAATATTTCTTGCTCAGTTATCACTACGTACATAAATCTGTAAGCGGCTTTTTCCTAGGGATTTCTTTGTCAAGATATGGCTTCAGAATCGATTTGGATGGGGTTTTCACAGCTTGAAAACTTATGTCTCTGCGTGAATGATGAAGGCAGCATTAAATGTTATTTGGTTTGTTACCTGAACACACTGGCCCAAAGATCACACTAGATCAGAGATAAATGCTACAATCTTTGGAATTTGTTACTATCATTGTTTACTGTGTAATTTTGGTTATTTATTTCTTCAATTTTCTGAAATTAAGTACATTAAAAAACACGGAAAAAGTAAAGCATTCCTTTCAGAGAAGTAGAGGAATGCCCGACACGGACAATTCTTACATGACATGTTTTCGTGTCTTATGCTGTAATACAGAATGTTATTTTTCATTCTGGTCCAGGATGAATTTTAACGCAACCACAGCCTATGTTAATATTGCTGATAGCAAATCCAAGCATTTACTGAATGCGCATTCTAGGTCTACGCGGATCAAGTGAATTTCAGTGCTACTTTAATAGTTCTCACTGAAGTGTTGTTTCAAGTTCAAAGTGTGATGTGAAGTAACTTTGTACGATGAACTTTAAGAGGATTATCGAAAATATCTTTAAAACGAGTTTTCGCTAACCAGCGAGTTGTAGAAATCTTGTAAGTATATCTAAGAAGCAATCCCTGGTAATATAGAAAGAAAGTAGACAGAACAGCAGCAAAAGAAAACAAACAAAAAATGCAGCTCTTCTTAATTTTTTACGCATCAGGTGTAGTTTGTTCTATTTTATCATTTAGTGATCAATGGTGGAAGAGGAAAAGAGTATGTTTTTAGTTGTCAAGAAAAAAGGTTAATTAAGAGGAATTAGTATTTTTCAGATGTTGAATTTTGTGATGTTAACTTGCAACGGGTCTGGTCGGTGAAGACAGGCGCAATTCAGCATAGCTTGTTGTTCGCTAAAAACTCTTACGGCAATGTCACATTCGGCTGGCTCGTTCCTGTCAACTATGACGCAAATACACGTTGACTTCCAAACATAAGTAGCATTACTCTCCCTCATTCTTCGAGTAGACTTGAACCAGTCAATATGGTTTAGCTAATCGTACCGACTCTCGTCTAGCCTAGCGCTCGTGTTTTACAACCAAGCTGCAATGTCTCGTCAGTCATAGTCATTCAATCCATCAGTCAGTATCGGATGAGGTAATTTAGCTAGCATTCGGAGTAGTCCTTGTAGGGCACGTTATCGAGTGTACATGCACAGTTTTTGGTGGCCATTAAACTAACTCACTACCAGTTATCCGTCATATCATTCTCATAGGATAGTTTATAACAGCTGGTGTTTTTGCTGTCGTCAGTCTTTCGACTGGTTTGATGCAATCCTCCATCCCTTCCTATCCTGTGCTAACCTCTTCATCTCTACATATCCCTTAAAACCCACGTCCTCAATTATCTGCTTCTTATATTCTAATCTCCGTCTTCCTCTACAGTTCCTACCTTCGACCGTTCCCTCTACCCGCAAAGTAACCAATCCAGCATGTCTCAAAATATGACCTACCAGCCTGTTTCTTCTTTCTGTAAGCTTTTACAAAAACTTCTTTCCTCACCAGTCACTTGCAAAGCTCGTTCATTTCTTACTTTGTAAGTCCACTTAATTTTCAGCATTTTTCTGTAACACCATATTTCAAATGGTTCAATTTTCTTTCTTTTCGGTATTCCTAAAGTCCATGTTTTGCTACCATAAAGTGCTGTGCTCCACACAGAGTTTAAAAAAGTTCTTTCTAATTCCTAGATCACTATTTGAATAAAAGGTTTCTTCAAATATTGATCTAGGAATTAGAAAGAACTTTTTAAAAGTCTATGTGTGGAGCACAGCACCATTATTAGTAGCCCGCTGAACGAATAGCTTCACGGAGGAGCAGAAGACTTAGAAGATGGCTGAAAATACGAAAGTTAATCACTCCACTTAAGGTCCAACACTCACAACGTCCACTAATAGGCTAAACAACCACCTGGTGATCCTTGACACTAGTAAGGAAAAAGGATACGTACCACACGGGGAAGAGGTGGAGGGGGTGTCGAGGCGAAGGCCACGTCAGGCTAAGTGGGGGGGGGGAGGTTCAAGGGAGACCAAAATGGAGACATGTAGTTTATGGACGATCCCTAACTCGTAACATAGACGTAAAAAAAAGTATCAGTGCACTCGAAATGGAACAAAATGTAGATGCTTGAAACCGTAGTTACAGCGGCTCAAAGGATATTTCAGCACGTGCAACAGAGCAGGGTACAGTTAGGGAGAACCTCCCTCGCGGTGGAGTTATTTGATGGCAGCGAGGCGCTGAGCGGCTGGGCCGCTCGTAAAACTCTCACGGACAGCGGTCGGCAAGGTAGGCAGCTCGCCCGCAACAAAAGAACTCGCCAAGTCTCCGGCCGGCCCGCGACGTAAATCTCTGCCTCCACGGCGCCCACAGGTGCGACGCAAACACGCGTTTACGCACTGTGCGCACGCCTAAGCTGCCGGTCGTATTCGGCTTCCACCGGCAAGTGTTTTATAGCAGCCTTGACCCGTTACTGCGATGTTCGGGTGCGAGCACGTGTGGGGGACCTTCACTGAGAGAGGCAGATTAAACACGTAAAAAGGCGTCAACTCCCAACAGATGCGATGCGCTTTCAAAGCGAATATTACCACAGAGGCAGCTTGTGGCCACTACCAGTAGACATTGAGATAATAAATTAGAAACTAAACATATAAAAGCTAAACATTAGTAAGGTCAACAGACGGAAGATTAATACCTGACTGATCTTAGTCACTAGGTGTTTTTTCTTTTTCTTTTAAGGCCTTCTGCTTAGTTGGTCTTGAGGTCGTTGGACCAGGGCCTTAGTATTGATTATTTGTTAAATAAGGTCTTTGTTAAGGACAACATTGGAGAAACAATTATACAGATTCTCCATCTGCTAAACACCATCTAGCAGGGGCGGATCCAGAATTTTTTTTTTGGGGGGGGGCTTGATTGGACTTTGGTTTGGTGGGGGGCTTGGCTTGAGTGAATTTTGGTCCAGAGGGCTTGCCTTCAGTGGATTTTGGTTTGGGGGGGGGGGGCTTGAGTCGGGAAAAAGGTAGTATTTATAGCCTCCTTGGGCTCTCAAAACTACAATGTCGGGGGTGGACCTAGGTACATTTGGGGGGGGCCTGAGCCCCCTGCCCCCCCCCCCGGATCCGCCCCTGCCATCTAGTGTTAGCTCCTAAAATTCATTTACTGAAAACGGGTACGACATTGTTGGATATTGACGTAGGAAACCTTCTATCATTTTCTTCCTAGCATCACATTCGTGTAAAGAGCTGTCTACCACTTTCCGTTGGAAGAGTTAGGTGGTACATCTCCTGCCACATTTCACTAATTTCTATATTCACTGCTAGTACCATATTTTAACTCATGGCTTTACACCTCGTTGACGTCGAGCTAATTAGAAGCGCGAAAGGACTTGAGGTAATGAAATGAAAGGAATTCAGCCATGGCCTTGTTGAAGGAACCATCCCGGCATTCGCCAGGAATGATTTGGGAAACCATTGAAATCCTAAATCTGGATGGCTGTACAGGGTTTCTAACCCGCGTCCTCCAAGATG
Source organism: Vandiemenella viatica (assembly GCA_031002005.1). Taxonomy (NCBI): domain Eukaryota; kingdom Metazoa; phylum Arthropoda; class Insecta; order Orthoptera; family Morabidae; genus Vandiemenella; species Vandiemenella viatica. Next base: position 138,197,923 of record JARYHS010009186.1, read on the forward strand.
CCAGACCACAGTGTTACCGTTCAACGATCGTGCTAGGTCGTAAAAAAAAGGGGAGGGGGAATCAATTAAACAGTTAAAGCTAGGAAATCCTTGAAATTTATGGAAGGAAAAAACTGTAGCAAACAGATGATGCAAAAATATGTTGCATCAAGATTTTTCAAAAAAGAAACAATAGGTAGCTATATACGACAAAAATTAGCAAATAGAGAAAGTAGATAGGGCACAGACGAAAATTTTAGTTCTCGGGTGACTAGCCCAGTGTGCAGGGTGTTTTCACACAATATTTCGGCGATTCGAAACTCTGTCCCATCTTCACCAGAAGGTGGCGACAGAGTTCCGAGCGCCGAAATATCACTGCTCACTCGGCTAGTCACCCGAGAAGACTGTATCAATTCTCAAATCCGAGAGAAATTTCGATCTTATGAAAATTTAAATGTTTCACACACAGACTATGATGTCGAGATTTACGAAATTACTTTCTGAAAAACCTAAAGGGTCTAGCGGAATAAGACAGTGAAAAGTGCCCCTGGCCCATCCCGTTCATGCGGCATACCAGTCCGTAGATCATGGTTAGCATAGCCTTCGGACCGATTTTTATTTCAATGCCGCCACTCTAGAGGGTGCTACGGGAGTGAATGTGCCAGTGGGACTTAAATGCATAACTCGTGAATCAATGCGAGAAAATTCTGAAAAAAAAATTAGAGACGTGCACATTGCTACATGAAATATCTAGTATTTTTGTGGAATTTTTTGGCGCATTTTACAATGTTTTATCGCAATTTGTTAATATCGAGTACCTAGTAAACAAAGTCATTTCCTTGAGTCACAACGTTTTAATTTTTAGTGTAGAATCATCTATGGGCACTATATCTACGGTTCAGATTCAGACCTGTCCGAGTGGTGTAACATAGCGAAAAAAGATAAACACTGAATTTGATGCCATCGGGTATTCTATGAAGTTTTGGGGCAGATAGAAAGGCAGCAAGCAAAACGTAGATAACACTTTGGTGACGGAGGTCATAAAAAATGGATGGAACCGACGAAACAGGCTCTTTTCCGCAGTAATATCTGAAGATATAGACGATTTTCCGCAAATGTCTGAAAAAGACCTGAAAGTGCTATTTACGGGCTCATACCACTTGTCTCAGGCTGTTTCATATTTGGCAGAAATGTTAAACGATGATACACTATCAGTGCCTGCTATTTGAAAGAGAAGGGCAACATCACCAAATTCGAAGTTCGAACACGCCATATTAACGCCAAGACGTACAGATGCTGTATCGACTATACCGTCGAACTCCACAGGTTACGCGTGTATCAAGCGATACTACTGCGAATTCGTTAACCGTAGCAGAACGATAGGATGCTGTTCTCATGTAGCTGCGGTAATTTATTACCTTTCAAATGCTCGATACTTATCCAAAATTGTTCGACCGTCTCAAGTTCTAAGCAGGCTTTTTGACGACGTTCATGCAAATCCTGTTATAGAAACGGATAGAGACTTAAGGGGTGAAAAAATGTTGTTACGCCCTGTGATTTTTGTTTTGAGTGCTGTGCACTGCAAAAAGATTTTCTGAGCAAGAAATGCCTGAAAAATATATTAAGTTCTTCTTTTTCGTGGATTATTTAGTATCTTTTATTAATCCTATAAGCTGCTCCTTTCATTTGATAAACAAACAACTTAGAAATCCACAAAATAATATTTCAGCACCCGTCTCACAACTATAATTGTGACGTGCGTACCCACCGTAAGGGCCCCCCTGTGGTAGGGAACCCGATGGCATCAATTTCAGTGTTTATCTTTTTTCGCTATGTTGCACCAGGGCCGGCGCTAGGAATTTCGGGCCCGGGGTAAAATGGGTGACCTTTTTATTTTTTTATGGGCGTAATCTTGGCTTCATGGCCTGAGGGTCCCTATAGTCGGTTATCGGGCCCCCCATCAGCCGTGGGGCCCGGGTATTTTGACCCGCTTAACCCCCTCCCCTAACGCCGGCCCTGTGTTGCACCACTCGGAATCGAAATCTGAACCGTAGATATAGTGCCCATAGATAATTCTACAGTAAAAATCTAAACGTTGTCACTCAAGGAAATTACTTTGTTTACTAGGAACTCGATATATACAAATTGCGATAAAACATTGTAAAATGCGCCAAAAAATCCCACAATAATACTAGATATTTCCTGTAGCAATGTGCACGTCCCTGATTTTTTTTCAGAATTTTGATTTCACGAGTTATGCATTTAGGCTCCAATGGCACATTCACCCCCGTAGCGCCCCCTAGAGTGGCGGTATTGAAATAAAAATCGGTTCGAAGGCTATGCTAACCAAGATCTATGGACTGGTATACCCCATGAACGGGATGGACCAGGGGCACTTTTCACTGTCTTATTCCGCTAGACCCTTTAAAACGACTTGTCATGTAATTTACAAAAATTGAGACATTAATTAAAATTTAAAAGTGGAAATGGCTTATGTCTTTCACGTAATTTTTGGCTATTTATATTACATGTTAATCACATGGTTACTAAGCTCCTTTCTTTTATTCCAATCATTAACTGTTATCGTATTTGTTAGTTATTCAAAACTCAGAACTCAAAATCATAAATCTGTAAAGGCACTTGAGTGCAGACCACACACCTCTCTTCAGTTATGTAATTATGCATATGATGACCCTGGTCGAGAAACCGCTAAGACCGGTTTGGCAGATTAATAGTAAGTGAGAGGCTTTCAATGAGATCCTGCAATATAAAGGGGAACTACACATCGAAGCGTATTTCACATAATGTATATAAAGCCAACGAAGGCTTCTGAAAACACAGTTAGAAAGACAATTCAAAACAGTGAACAACTCAATCTACAAAGAGTCACCTTACCACTGAGTCACCCATACGCTTCTCACGTAAATGATTTCGAAGTTAGACACACAGCGAGACATATTTGAACCGTACGTCTGTTTACACATCCACTTTGGCGGCTAGCAGAAGCAGGTCACAGATCGTACTCGAGGCAGTTGCTCAACACCGCTGACCGAACTTGTTGCCTTGCTCGCAAGTGACCTCTGATGGACCATTGTCTTGCCAGTTATCAGCACTGATTTTAAATTGGGACAATTATTTTTGACGTGGTATTCATAATATTGTTTTTTAAGAGCGGAAACCTCTGCGTCCCCGAGTTCATCTAGATGTATGTCATCTTAGCACAGTTATCTTTGGACCTATTGCTTCAATTCAGTCTCTTCTGTCTTAACTACTGCCGCTGATATTTCGTATAAACTTGAACGGTATAACTACACGACATGCGTGAAGTGTACATGTCAGGAGTGAATTATTTTAATTTTATTAATTTTTTTTCTTCCGGGTTTGCTCCTAGTCAACACAGATGTCACTTGAGAGAGGATTTGAGAAAATGAACAGGAAGGAATCCAACCGTGGCCTTCTTGAGCAACTATCCAGCATTTGCCTGCAGTAATTTCGGGAAATCTAGGAAATCCGAAATCTGGATGGCTGGACAAGGATTTTAACTTTCATCCATCAGAATTTCAGGCTTGAGTGTTACAGCGCACCCAATAGGCTTGGTTTAAATGTGGTTACTGCTTACACCAGGTACTTGCCCACTAAAGTGGCTCAATCTATTTTAATGGTTCCATAAAGATGCCGCAAGTAATACTTCTAAGAAAGATGGAGAAGATGCAAAGATTAAAAAAGGGCCAAAGAAGAAGACCATAAGAAAGATGCCGGGGTGGTAAAAAAGATAAAATAAAAGCAGAGGTGGCGATTGTGAGAAGACAGTTATGGTGGAATTAGGGATGGCCAAATAAGGCTCTAGAGTGTTTGTCAATGCGAAAACCAATTAAATGGAAAGAGGATTGGATACGTTAGTATGTGTATATACACTAATCTCATAAATGCGAAAGTAATTCCGTCTCCCTGCCTGTTTGTTACCTTTTCACGACTAAACTGCTAAATCGATCTTGCTGCAGTTTGCTATCATTAAGGGCATAGCATACTTTTTACCATACCATAATTTTTTATGAAATTTTGAAAACTAAGCGAATGGTGTCGGATAGAATGTGTAAGGCTATGAAATGATATATCGGTCACTTAAACTTTGTTTCTCTCGCAGTCGGTTTGTGCATGATATGTTCATATTCATGTACAGACGCAATTAAATATTTAATGTGGATGTGGATTTGCACTATATCACTCTATAGATTTATGTTTATATGTAGCCAACTCACCAGTTTTCATTCCCCTTAAGTTATATATCTTAACAAAGGTCAGCAAAACCAAACACGTAGTGTACAAAATGGTATTGACGTAAGATGTCTCCAGAAAGTGATATAATTTTAAACAACAAACAAAAATCTGCCGGACAAACTGGGGTCTGTATTCTCCCACATTTAACGCTCCCCCCTCCCCCTCCTCCCCTATATTTACACATGTTGCAAACTGGTTCTCTGCATGAGACAGCTTCAATGGTAGAATGTTATGGTGATGGCTTCCCCGTCATATTATCCCGCATTCGTTCTTTACGGAACACGTTGTACGTAACGTACATTTTTCTATATCCAATTCTAGCAATAAAATTGTTACTCTATGCGCACGAAGTAGCGGGTTAACAGGTAGTATATACACAACAATCGAGCGAACATTGAAAATTACTTACTACGAATGTTTCGATTCTTATTTGTTACTACGTTCGTAAAGTAGGAATATTTCAGGCTTAAACACTTATACACAAAATACAGCAAATACAGTAAAATTGCAGCATATACCTGAATGATTAAGGAATCAAACAAATAGTAATCGGAATGGCAGTCACCCATACTACTGGATTTAAACTCACTCCAAGCGCATACACGCAATCCCTTACAGTGGTTTCTAAGCAAGCTCTATAAGGTTATGATTATTTCACTTTAGCGGGAATTCAATATTTCCCACGGCTAAGAAGTGAAGTTTCTGCAACAGCACGTGAGGTGATGGGAAATGTTAGTTTGTATTGATAGAAATACATTATTTGATTTAGAATGCTGGAGATTCTTTCAACCTATATACTGCGGAGCCTCTAGTACTGTCGCAGCAACTATGGTCTCTGCACTCTCAGTTGCTATGTTAAATCCTGCTGTGATCTAACCATTGAGTCAGTGCTAACGACATTACAACGGGAAGTTAAGGAAGTTATGACGTGGGCTCGAAGAGATGAAAGGCACATTCCACGCGCCGCTAACACAGTAAGTGCGTGTATTCATAGCAGTCGGCCAATTGATCCATCTGGCTCTCCACACAGCTGCTCGTGGGCGATGCCACGGCGTGTTGAAAGAATAATGCCCACGTGATTCTGCTCGAATCAGATCCAATAGTGCAACTGAGATTCGCCGTTGTGTAATTTAAAGTCGTCACAATGCTTAGTGGGTAAATGTATGATAGACGAGGCAGAGCACCTGATTTCACAACAGGTACTGAACACATTCCCTACTGATCATATCTTTCTTGGAAAAAGACTTAATTTTCTGTATTTTCACTTGCGCTCAAGTCCGTACACACGCTTACATAATCTTATTTTTGGTTTTACCTTTTCCTCTTTACTCTTACAAGACATTTACCATGATATGAATTTCTTCTTTCGTGCTTGCAATATCTGGTACTCATCCAACACCCTAACATCTGAAAAATCATAATCTTAATATCATTAGACTATTGCTTATATATTTTCTTGAGTAATTCATTCAGCTTCCCTTAAATCATCAAACATTCAATTTACTTTGAAGCTTACAACAACTATATAATATACAATTAATACTTATCTTCGGTGATTTCGATACGTCATTTCCTACTGACACACAATATTCACAGGTCATATACAATGTCTTTTTTATTGCGACATCAGGCCGTATATTAACAATTATTCACAATTAGCCACAAGAGAAGATACAATTTCATTTTAACTTCTTTTCTTAAAACTTCCACTTTCATATAAATCATCTCTTGTTCGTGCTTTCATCAATCCAATTTTATATACATATTTTGTCTTCATTTCTCCGCCCCAAAGATATTTCAGACCGTGTCTATCGATTTCTTTGACTCATCAAGAATATTTCCAAAGTTTATACAACACTTTATGACCTTACATTTATACAAATATATATACAAACAGGAACATAATTTCTAATAAGGACTGCGTACCTTCTAACTGGATAGTAAAACTCGGCTCCAGAACAACTTATTTTATAACAGCGCTGACATCTGTGGAAAGCCCACGCAGGCAGGCTGCGTTGAACAAATACGGAAAACGTGATTCCTCTTGTCCATGAAGTGGTTGATCGAGATATTCTACAGAGTTTTGTATTAAAAAATTCAGATACGTGAGTGATAAATATTGATTAAAAATGATAAAGGATAATGTGTAAGTTCATTCTGTAAACCTATGCGCCTCCTATTTGCTATAGATCAGCTAGATGAGGCTAGAAGTGAACTATTTCTTTCTTACAACTAACAATTCTTTCATCACTGTTTCTCCTACACAGATCTTGGTGGGCGTATTAATCCCTTTGCCTTTATTTTTCTTCTAGTAGCGTAGCATAAATGAAAAAGTAAATTCCCAAAGTTACGTAGCCAAAATCAATATTAACTGAATCTAAAGGGTGGAGTGTTTGTCTGTGTTTTAGCGTGATTTTTGGTCGCTATCTCGTAAAGTTCACTTGAGCTGCAGCATTATGTGTTGCGCCTACCTGTTCTCGGTTCGAACAAATTATCATTTATTGCTCCATTACTCCGTTACACGGAGTCATAAGATTTGCAGCAGATTTTAATCTAGATACATAAGCTTTCTAACTGTGGAAACTCAAACCAAATTGGTATGACCCGCTTGCAGGTTTATAATAGTACATAGACGTAAAGCACTATCAGATTAAAACCGTTAATATTACCCGATACTAGCTGTAAGTACATAGTAGTCATGCGCGGTTTTATGGACTGTGTAGAATGTGTGAAAACATCAATGTAACGACTCTGACATACTATCCGCAGCCTTATTGTAATACATGTTTTGATTTTTAACGTTTGTTTTTCACAATTTAGTGGCTAGAAAACAATTAAAGGGAAAGACTTCACTTTTATATGCCGATATCTAACGTGATAAATTTAGACTTTTAAAATGCAGTTATGCTTGTTACCATACGGATCTCAGAGCTAACATGTAAGACATGAAAGATACTTCAGAAATCAAAAACTCTATTTGTACAGTAGATCTTCAAGATAAGTCCAGTCCATACAAACGATATCACCGGTAACGCGCACTTTTCCTGATAAAAGGTCTTCACATTACATACAAAGTTCTTCGAAAAAATAAAAACTTGTGATTCCTGAATGAAATACTTGGAACATTGGATCAGCCTACTATGCATTCCCAATTCCTGAGTCACGAAGAAACTCGCCTTCTCACCACAAAGTTTTATCTCCTCACTGCATTTTGAGGATGTGGTAGGATGGATTCCTAAGAAACAAAGCTTATCTGGAGAAACGGCGCCACTGATAGCGTCATAGCTGCCTTTTCTCACACAGAACCATCAGAACAAAGAACCCAATCCGGTGGGTGATTTTCCTCATCTTAGCTGCCGTACGCTATAAGAAATTTACGCATTCCTCAGCTTCTTATTTTAGTGCGTGAAAGGCAACACAACAGAGTTAAATACAGCTCAAGATTCCAAATTTTTTAGAAGACTTTACATTAAAAAAAAAAAAAAAGCGCATTTTGCACACCCTGAAACCAAGTAGAATGCCGAAAAGATTTTGTGTAGTTTAATATAAGCCACCAAACATTTCAGTGTGTCATACTGTTCCCAAGTATAGTTGTTAGAGATCCATGAGAAACGTTCTTAAAAGACCTACAGCGTTCAAGTTTCTTTTTTTTTTTTTAAATCATCAATTTGCATCTTATAAACAATATAACTTTCAGAATTTGCTAGACACTAATATCTTCAGAATATAATAACGCCCATCAGTGTATAATCGTTCCATCCATCTGTACTGAACGCAAAAGCAATATCAATTAGGTTGATTTTGATTAATCTAAATTTGTTAGCACAACGGTACAGTTTAGACCTACAAATATTTTTTAAGATGTTATCGTTCCATTCCCACAGAAGTCCTCGTTATACAATACAAGTTCATAAGCTTACTTTGGAAGGTAATTGTACTATCTGTCTAACTAAGAACAATATTTTTTTTTTTTTTTTTTTTTTTTTTTTTAAAAAAAGCAGTCTGCAGGACCCTTCCATAGTAAGGCGAGTTGCAAGTTCAGCCCCAGCCTCAGGCTATATTCATAGCCGTGTAATGAACTGTGTGGTTGAAAACTGACGTACTTTTAAAATACCAAAACAGCTAAATGTCGATTACAATGAAAGAAAAGATAATCTTCCGAATTTGTTGCGTAAATACACAGAAAAAAAGCTATAGCATATATGAAATGAACTGGCTACTGTAACTCAAGGATGTAAGGAATAGAAGAAATCAACAATCTACACATGGTTATTTCGATTTTCAATTACATCTTCATTTACATCATCTACAGGAGCAAATCTAATTTCTATGGGTGTCCTCCCTTGTCTACTTCCAATTTACTTTTTTTTTTTTTTTTTTTTTTTTTTTTTTTTTTTTTTTTTTTACCTACATTCTTCTCTAAAGCTTTAGTATTCTTCACATATTCTTTCTGCCTCCTAGGTTTACCTGCACTTGCTTTCGAGTAAGCTGCAATTTAATATCATAGTTTTATTCGTATAATCTGACTGAAGGTGTTTTTTGTTGAACTAATTACGGCGGGGATAGCGATAACGAGACCAGAGCATTACTACACTGCACGGTGCATCAGAGTAGTTACAATGCGCTCGTTACTGTACTGCATCGCGTCATAATGAGACCACGTGAGGGCACTACGGTGTATCCAGGCGTGACTACACATCAGACACCTGTTCTCAGGAAAACACCGCCTGCTCAACAGTTTCTCGAGACTCGTGCTGTCCGTAGCACCAAATGAGTTACCCAATGCAGATCGTCTTAATTGTGACTTTGGTTCTTATCGTTCAGGGGATCACTAGAGCGGGAAGACGATTGTTCACTAGGAATTGAAACGAAGTAGGGCAAAGTATTTAATAAGAAACAATCCCGCATCCAACTAGTTTTTTTGGGGGGGGGGGACCTTGTAAACCGAAAGCTAGATTATCCTACCAACAAGGACCCACTCCTTGTACCACCGTATGTACAATAAAGTCAGATAAATATACTGACAGGATCAAATTTGTAGTTATCGCTTAAAATATCGAATGGTGGATATTAAAAAAAAATATATCTAATACCATTCCTTTCACAATTAAAGAGAACCGGTCTTCCTGGTCTGGGTTTTCCATGGTTTCCCTAGATCGCTCCAGGCGAATGCTGGAATGGTTCCTCACAATAGTCCATGGGCGCCTCCTGCCATATCCCGTATATCCCTTCCAAACCATTACCTTTCCGGATAGGTGCAATGCACCCTCCGCTACACACTTTTAGGGAATCGCGGAGTAATAGTAACAGTAATAGTAAGGCCCTTACCTCTTAGTCACCACTGTTGACATGATGTCTCTATTCTCTATATACTTCTTTTAGCCAATTCCTTTTTAAATCCATAATTTTTACTTTTATATGCATACGTCACAAAATATATAATATTGACTGGTGTTCAGATTGTCACATTAAAAAATGTTTAACAGCCAGTATTTTCCACTGCAGAAAGAATATTTCTGTCAAAGCCAAATAGAGCATCGAATTTCCTAACAGCACTATGTTATGAATGGTTGATACTTATACTATCACCATAAGTAACACAATAAATTCAGATAAATATATTGAAAGGGTCAAATTTGTAGTTATCGCTTAAAAAATCGAATGGTGGATATTAAAAAAAATTTATCTAATACCATTCCTTTCACAATTAAAGAGAACCGACGCCACCATTCCAGAATATCCTTTACGTTTATCAATCACTCAATCTTAACTTTCTTCATTCATCTGTCATCATTTTATATCTCACACAAAGACGATTCACTAGCTGACTTAAAACACTACTGTAACGTTCAACCTTTCAAGTCCACCGGCATTATTTCCATTATTCGAGCAAAAGTATTCATCTTTTTTACTTATTTTCTTTTAAATTCGGTTATAATATAATAGGCAGTTATATACGTCCAATACTACTGAGCTGCTTTCATCTAACGCCATCAAAGGAAATATTCTAGAAGAGTCACTGTGTAAAAAGTATTATTCCGGCAAGTTTTGTGTGTCAAAATTGTTTGCAGTGTTCACCTTTCTCACCGTCCTTAAATATTTGTCTGCGCGACTAGAACGAAATCAGTTACTTTACCCAAGTAACTACATCAAAGTCATCAACACATCTTCGCCAGGAGATAGAGTCAATTAAAACATTTACCGTCAGCAGCTTTCTAAAAGTTTGTCCTCTAATAGTTCAACTACTTTAGAATTTCTCTTCCGACTGTCGACGCGCCCTAAAGCGCCAAAAACAATAACTCTTACGACCACGATCGAATACAATTGTCCAAATCAAGAATAACTAAGGTGAAAGTCGTTAGAATCTTTTAGCTAAATAGACAAACGTGGTAAGTCGTACTACCAATTATGAAATGAAATGATTCCCGTTAAGTCACAGGGGAAAAAAACTATTAAACTGTAAAAAGTAAATAAACAAATTTTTCGGTGTGTTGCATATTAATTGTATTAGCAATCGTTTATGTAACGTAAAATTTGATTTTTGGTTACTTTGTAAACAAGAAGTTTGACCTTCAAGCGAGAGTATGTAGACAGTATTGAATAATAAGTAGTAAGAAAATAGACACACGAACAACTTTAATATTCAAAGCAAACATGTTGAGCAATATTTTTCAGCCTACTTGATTCTAAAATGATTATTTCTACAGATAAAAGATTGGCAGTTTTTTTTTCCTACTGCTGAAACTTTAATTGGAAAGTGTTTGGTAATAAAACTGGAAACAAGTATATTTACGTAAAAAAACTTACATGAGCATTATGTGTAACAGCACATGATTAATATACCTTATTTTTAACTCTGTTTCTGAAATGATATCAATGTAGCAGAATAAAGCGGATGCAATCAATTTTGTACAAACTTCGAATCGAAAATGCATGCTTATGCAACAAATTTTTTCTCAGTTCAAAAGAAGTATGTGTTTTGAAGAATAGTAAGCATTGCCACGTGGTAGGTGCAATACAGAATTGTTTCTTTACATTTTAGATACACGCATCTACACACACACAGGAATGATGAAGAGCAAAGAAGAACAAAGAAAGAACTTCCCACTTGTTAGTAGTGGGGACAGAGAATTTTGTGCAACTTACCTTTGACGAGATGAGCGTCAAAGTAGGCGACGACTCCTGAAAAGTAGGAAAAGAAAATGTTGCAGTGAATCAAACAAAATTTTTATCGCAGTCTAGGACATCATTATTTATACTAACAGGTTATTTCTGACGTCGTATTCCAAAAATTCACCTAACTTCTCATGCAAAAATATTTATAGAAATTGTAACAGGTATTTCTATGTCTCACTAAAAGAGAATTAAATTCTTTAAGTCACAATAATTCTGTCTTTAATATAAAGTATAAAGCAGGACGTTTTACAAATATGAGTGCGAAATCCTTTTATAATTTCTTAGCTTTTTTCGTTGGTTGGCACTTACCAGAAAACAAACCAAATGAATTTCAAGCAAAGATAATACCAGATTACTAATATTAAGGTGTATCAAACTCTTCAGAAATTTGTATCATAAGAGATTAAATATTGTAGAAATTAAATAATACTATTAATTTCTTAGCAAATTAATACTGCGTTAAATATGCGTACCATGCGAGTATAAAACTTCTGATTCTTTGGTGGTTTTCGAAGCTTGGTAGTATTTATCGTTGTTTAGGTCACAGTCAAATGCTACCTAAAATATGCGGTTCAATCAGGAAGGTTACCGGATACTTACGGAGCGTCCATAAACTACGTAGCTCCATTTTGACCTCCCTTGAACTCCCCCTCTTCCCCACCCCTTCCCCCTCCCACCCCTCCCCCTCTTCCTTCCACCCCCCCTTTCGATACTTTTGCCTCGACTCCCTCCCCCAACTCCCCTAAGGCAACAGCTTTTTTCCCAATTGATTCCAGAACACATTTTTTACTGTTTTCTCTTACCAACTTACCGTTCAAATTACTGCGTATATAATGAACTCAACTAGTATTTACATACAGATGTGATCAAATGATGGAAATAAATATCCACAAGCTGTTGTGTGTTCTGTACCTTATTTTAACCGTGGCGCATAAAATGAATTAAAAGCTACGTAGCTCGGATCCCCCATCTCCTCCCCATGTAGCCCAGCGTAGCTTTCTACCCAACCTCTCCCCTATAGACGAAGTCACGTAGTTTATGGACTCTCCCTTAACGCGAAAGATCACCGCAAGGAAAACAGACGCAGCTTAAAATTCGATTCGATAAAGGGAGACTAAGCAATCACTGGATCTGGAGTGTAATGCACTTTCTAGCTACAAAAATTCCATTTCCTCCCATTTAGTACAAATGGATTCTTTTTATCTGCTTAACGTCTCTCTAACAGCGAGGTCTTTAGAGACGACGGGAAAGGATGGGGGGCAAGGAATGGGAAGGAATTCGGCCATGGCTTTTTGAAGGAAGCATCCCGGCATTTGCCTGGAGTGATCTGGGAAACCATGGAAAACCCAAATCTGGATGCCCGGATGGGGATTCGAACCGCCGTCCTCCCGAGTGCGAGGCCAGAACGCTAGCCGTTACACCACCACGCTCGGTAGTACAAATGGAAATAATGAGAATATGCACGTTTATTGGTATTATTATTATTATAGAAAATATTTCTGACGCCTTTCACAGATCGTGATTATCATCGCTGGCGTATCGAAAATGTCAAGGGATGCTACGAAAAATGATTTCATCTCGATATCTATTGAGTATTTCTTTCAGACAACATACAAAAATTTTAACTATGGTTCTCCCCTACATCAGTCTGAATTGGCCATAATTTAATCAGCCTGTCTAAGAGAAATTGAATTGTACTAGTGTCGTCTTCTTAGGAACTACAGTGACCGTTACTAAATAACGGAAACACCCATCTAATGTTATAAACATTTTTTGTGAGTTTGCACCACTGATTTTTTTGTGTTACGACTGTCGTGGTCACTAAATCTGGAAGGAATTGGAAACAAAGAACGGGAAAGAACTCGGTCATGGACTTTTTAAAGAACTATCTTGTCATTTTCCTATAGCGATTTCTCGAAACCATGGAAAACCGAAATTTAAATGGCCGGACGAGTATTTTATCCCACGTCCTCCTAAATACCAATTCTGAGTGTTTCCGCTCACCCAATGAGCTCTGTGATACCACTGAATCTATAATCACTATCATTGTGTTATGATAACAATATGTTTACAAGTCCAATCGAGAACCAGTCTAAACGCTTATGTGCGTCACTTCTGTCTACAGCGCTGACCTGTCAAGAGTTTCAACGCGGGCAAATTACGTAGAGCTTTTATGTGGTCAGGTGCACACTATGCCTCAGATATTTCTCCGTAACAATGATGCAGTCTTTCAAGATGCGCCAATGCACACAGCCATAGATATTTAGTCTTGATTTGAGAAACATGAAGATGGGCTTCACCTCCTTCCTTGGCCAGCACAGTCACCTTAATTAAATGTTATTGAACAAATGTGACCTAGGCCTATTTTTGAGTCAAAAGCAGAAATACTTCTACAGCACCTAAGTGACGTGCTTCTTGTAAAATGGTACAAAATTTCACTATAGACAGTTCTGGGTTTAGGCCTATATGAATCCAATCCAAGACGTGTCCTGAAGGTAAATGGTGCACCAACATCTTATTAATTGCAGCAGAATTAGTTGCAGGTGTTTCCATTATTTTGTCCAACAACTGAACATAGGGCAACACAGGATAACTTCTCTGTAAAACATTCACCATTCTAATAACAGATTAGGGCTCTGAGCGTTAAAGCAGTAAAACGTTTTTCAGATAAATATTTATAACTTATCGTTGCACTCGAGCAACTTCAGTAAACTAGTGCCAATAACAAGCTACAAAAACTAATCATTCAATTTCTTCTTGTCCTTCTGATGCAGGCTACTAGATGCAGCAGAATACTGTTAGCAACCAGCTTGTAAAGCCAAACAAATCAATAACATAAGTTATAAATAAAACAACTAGTGCAGTCACACTGGGGAATATTTTAAGCACAGGCGAACAAATAAGCCAAAATTAAACAACAGAAAACAGAATTCTTTTTCTCTTTGTACTATCTTCGAATACCATTACCGGTTTCTTGTTTGATATCTTTGCCACCCTGTGTATTTCCTTATAATCTCATACATGGAAAAGATTGTTCTATTTTTACGTTTTTAATACCAATAGCATAAGATAGTCTTGTTAATGTTTCCACGAACATGGTATCAGCGAATCTAACTTTGAACAAAACATTCTATGCAGTTATTTCCCCAGTAGATACATCTGAAATAATAGTGTATGTTTACGGTTCGTTCTGTTCTTAAAGAGTGTATTGGTCTCGTCAAAACATAATGTTAAGACACTAGAATAAAAGTAGAAGGTAGTATCTCGAAGAGTTCAAAAAAAATTACATTTCTTACAGGCTGCATATTTACGGCACTAACTAATGAGTTAAAGCAGTTGTAAAACAAAGATTTAATTAATGTAATATTTACTGATACTTATTAACTAGTGACGCACAGTTAACATATAAGCAATGAAATCAAACTGCAAAGCACTGCGTTCCTACTCAATACATTAAACTCTGATACGACTGGGCCGAATCGAAGTACAATGGACTAGGATTGCAACTGAAATTGTATACAATTGATAGGAGTTCAAGAATTCTCTTAAGGCGGCCAGGATGCACACACATCAGGCTGAATGACAACAGCTCCATGTAATTTCTCAAGTTCTTAAACTTCTAGCTTATATCTCCCAAACCGTAAAATCACTGCGAATGTTACAAGTAAATGGCAGCTACTGGAATATGATTTGCAGCCGTCAGCTTTTTGTTTAGGGACTTAATACAAATGCAAATAGTTCCTTGGGGAATACAAGGATTCTTAGGCAATACAGTAAAGGGAGCCAAATTCAAACACCAATTCCTTACAGCACCAACGTTTTTTTCTGCATGAACGTATATATTTGTTTCAAGCAAATCAGAAGTAAAACATAAATTATTATTTTTATGAAAATCATCTATATATATATATATTTATATATATATATCCGGCTACTAATGGAGTGTCCATGAACTATTTGGCGTGGTCTAAAAAGGTGGATGAGGTTGGCTGGAAAGCTACGCTGGCTACGTGTGGGGAGGGTAGGGTTCAGAGCCAGGCCAAGTAGCTTTTCATTCATATGCTTTTATCACAGTTAAAACAAGGTACAGGACACACAACAGCATGTGAATATTTATTTCCCTAATTTAATTAGCTCCGTTTGTAATTTACGATAGTCTGACAAGAGAAAAAAGTACAAAATGTAATCCGGAATCAATACGTGCTATGAGGGAGCGGGATGGTGGGTTAGAGGCAAAAGCCAAGTTGAGCTATATGGGGGGAGGGGAGGTTCACAGGAGGCCAAAATGAAGCTACCTATTTTAAGGACGCTCCCTAATCAATATTAATAGAAGTTCAGTTTAATCATGTTGTCTGTCAAGTGTTACGTTGTTCGGCTACCTCCGAAGGCCCAAAGACGCTAAAATGTGTTGTAGTTCCCTATCCAGATGTAGCTGTAACAGCAAGCTAAACTATTCACGTTTTTATAATAGTTTAATATGTCTTACCTTTTGAAGTAAATTTTCAGAACAACCATAAACAAAGGTATTTGCTTCGTTTAAATTAAGTTTTTTTTTTCGTTTATGACAGAGATAAGATGCAAAAAATCATGTATGGAGATCATTTACATTCTGTTCTCTGTAGAGTGTAGATAACAAGGATACAGATGAACCTAAAGAATCTTTGGACACAATATGAGAAACAGGAAAGTTATTAAATCTTTATTCGTTTTTGAAATTACAATTTCCTTAGAAACTTTTCCAGAGTAATGAAAATTGCCGTTGTTTTATAAATATTTGATAAAACAACACAGCCAACTTGTAAGTTGTATTCTCCAGTGCTTCAGGAAACTGTTCTAATCACATCCACGTCATCACCACTTCCTACAAACTAAATCTTCACTTTCAAAATTTATCACGTGTCGTTTTACTCGGATCTCTGGTGACGATGATCGGACTTTTGCGCGCTACGCTCCTGAAGAAACGTCAATTTCTCGTCGCGTCGCCAGCAGCAGCCGTGCTGATCGCTCCTTGCATCTGTCTGATTTCCATTAAGAATTAATCTCCGGCCCCCATTCTCTCGCTTTCTACCAGCCGCATCGAAATTACGCTCAAAACTGAATTCAGGCGTCGATTAAACGCTGTATTATTAACAAGACATGCGCAAATTCTGCCTTGTAACGGCGTGTATCGGGTCCCAGGGAGCAATGAATTATCTACCAGCTGTTACGTAGTTCAGGACTGTAATGTTTGCTTCAGGAGCCAATATGGCGCCTACATCGTGCTCAGGGACAGTTTTGTTGCCACAGTCGATTTTGATTTAGAGGTTAAATTATAAAACGGGATGAAATGAAGTTTAGTGAAAATGATAAGAGAATTTTCCTACTAACGATATTCTGCCTGAAGATTATGGTAAATAAAATATTGGAGTGAATATGCATTACTGTACTTTTTATGTGCTATTTAAATATATTGCCTTAAAAATTCTGAAACGTGGTAAGAACAGAAACGTTGATGTCCAAAAACAAAAAGCATTACTAGTTCTGCCGTGATATCTTCACAATACGTTTTAATATCCTGCAGCCTTGGTTTCTCACTGAATAAAGTTGACGCACAGGAAACTACATTACCAATGTTATTTTTCAGGTTCACCCCCAATTTCCCTTCTGCTAACGAAATGTTGAACACCGCTTACATTTGTTTGTTGTTATTACATGAATATTTGTAATTAAATAAAATGTATGAAGTTTACGATTTTGTTGAGTTTTAGAGGGTGTGATGTTCGGTACTATTTTAAGTTTGAAATTGTCACCCTTTTCTAAAAACTAAGCTATTGTTCATGGAAAAGTGACGTGTTAAAAAACTGTGTCAATCAGTATTTACGAGTCGCATTTACCATTACATCAGAAGGATACAAAGTAGAAACATTCGGGAGCTAGGAAAGAATGGTTTTCTATAGCCCAACGGACACATACGAAAAAACTAATACACGTGTATTTTTTATTACCACGCGACGCGGAAAACAGATCTAATCCTTTTGCGATTTTGAAGCATTTCGTTTTGGAACAGTCATTGGCCAAAATTCTAATTTTCAAGGTTTTTAAATTATAAAGTCAACATTTCATTTTTAGGCCGCGGAATTTTCAGACGAACTTCGTAGTTCCTTCATGGGATCTGCGGGCTTTGTGCTAGAAAGTGCTACACGTAAAACGCAGAAAACACCTGTAAACTTTCCAGCCCGAAGTTTTTGGAGAAAATTTCACAGAATTCAGAAGAACAATAGAACGTCGTATGTTGCTTAGCTGGAACTACCTCAATGATTAAGGCGAATACTAAATCTTACTACTACACTGAAAAGATTCGTCGCATGGTAAATCTGTGTTAGTTACGTGTCGTCTGCATATATTTAGCATTCGGGAGGACGCCGGTTCGAATCCCCGTCCGGGCATCGAGATTTGGGTTTTCCATGGTTCCTCCAAATCACTCCAGGCGAATGCCGGGATGCTTCCTACAAAAGGCCATGGCCGAATTCCTTGTCCCCTGTCCCATCCCACCTCTAATGACGTCGACGAGGCGTAAAGCCAGAAGTAAAAAAAAATATATTTGAGCCATAATATTCTGGATCAAGGTTACCCAAATAATAAAGAGCCCGTTGTAGCTACAAAGTAAACTGCATATAGGAAGCAGGGTCTTCCAGTTGTAGCCGACGACGTCTCCTTTAACCACCGTCCCGAAGCAGGTTGAACCTGCACCCGTGCGCCTGCATTGTTTTCTAATCGTGTATTCAAATAAGTGGCTCGCCTTGAGCCGTTCGAACGATTTTAAACATTTAGTGAGGAATCCGAGTTTGTTTATCGGAGTGGTCACTTGTGTCCCGTGGGTGCCCGCTTCGGCCCGTCGCGGCCTATTAAACAACACTGGGCCGTACGTCGTCCGCGGCAATAAACAAGCGAACACTTGCCAGTAAATCAGAGGCCATGCAGCCGCGCGAGGGTCGGTCTCTATCAGCGCTTCCGTCATTTCAGGCAAACAAAACAAACCTTTAACAGAACTCATTTTGATCGGGGCACAAAGAAACATTACGACACGTTGTCGAAGGATTAATTCCAGGTGGGGTAAGGCTATCTGGAAGAATATGGAAGGAAATAGAGCATTGCACATTTCTAATCTCTACCTGCGCTCTCTTTTGCAGTGACGTGCAAAAATAAGGAAGTAGAAAATAATATGGAAAGCCTGATAAGGCTTAGGACCTGATTCTTCAGAATCTAAGAGAATAATAACGCTAACACATCAAGCGTGGTAGCCATTACGAAGTCATCCCAAGGATCGCAATATGCACTATAAATATTTATGTGCTATGAAGTTTGAGTGTTATATTATTTACATACACATTTTTTTTTTCAGATACTAGTAGGCTGTAATACGCACATTAAAGAGGAAATTCAAGTTATTTAGGAGAAACAATTACAACCGATGACAGACTCGGATGATACAGATAGCGGAATACCATAACCATAAACAGCCTTCTTAAAAAGCAAAAATCTATTATCAAATTTCTGCTAATGCTTGTGTGAGTTACAGCGTTTTATGGAAGTGAAGCTTGGAGTTTTGTAATAACACAAAAAAAAAGAAATGAAGTGATGAAGCATGGACGAACACGGAAATGTTCCAGATATGATGGGTGATGAAAGTAGTTTGTAACAGACTCTCAAAGAAAGGATATATTTTTGTTTCCTCAAGGCTTACTGCTCATCCATGTCTAAACTCAGAGTCGGCTGAAAATTGGGGGCAAGGAACGGGAACAAATTCTGGATTATAAAGGATCATGGGGAAACGAAGACAAAAAAGCGACATACAGGTAATAAAACTTATTATCTGAGACATCGGTAACCATTTGCAGGTGTGAGATGTTCACCACTCCAGGAAGTTTTAGGTAAATCCCTCCTCAAGACAGATTTAGCAGGAACTCATCATCAAGCAACAGAAAAAGAAATAATTATATAATTTTTAAAAAAGTTGAAAGTGTTGATAATTATTTTATTATTTTTTTATTATTTTTTATTTTTTATTTTTGGATAACTATGAAAAAAGAGCCACACAACCGACATCACCAGTAACTTTCTTTCTTACCAGCTTTGCTTAAATTTTATCGCCGGCCGATTTCCTCCTCTTCTTATTCAAGCAGTGTACAGGTAAGGGAGAGACTATCTGCCTCTTCTAACCAATTATACACCTCTCCTTCATGTAGTGCACCTTATTTACACGGACGAGACTATAAACACTGATAGATTTTCTCTTACCAACGGTGTTGTGAAAAGAGGGTAAAGTAGCGGGCATTAGCCCAGCCTTCTATTTTCCTTGTGGCTGGAAATGGCCACTAAAGACGGTTGAATCAGATACGAAAAATGGCATGGTATTGCAGAAGCTGATGGAAGGCCACTGCACTAAAAAAATCAAAGAGTATCCAGAGACCTTGTTACCCTTTCAAATTACGTATGGAATGATGGTTTCTTCGTGTGTAAAATATTCCGAAGGTAAAATTGTAACCCAATAGAATAACCGGGTGAGGACTTCTCAAGGAGGAGTCAGAAGGGATAGAAATTTGTATTTACAAATCGGAGCGTAAAGTACGACATATAGATTAGAAAAATTAAATGTGATATGTTATGTCTTAAATTAGGTGTTGTAATTAGTGAGATTAAGTGGGAGGATGCTTAGGATTTCTAGTCTGGGGAATACAGAATAAATAGCACACGAACTGTCAGTATAGTGGCAAAAGTATTTTTTTAAGGATAGAATTAAAACTTAGGTAACCCACATTAGTATAATATATATACCAACGTCACAAGAAGATGATAAATGAATAGAGAAAATATACGACGAACAGAAGAATCAGTCCAAACTGTGAAAGGAAAGGAAATATAATAATGTAGGGTGTCTAGACTGCGGTACCAGGAGATAAAAAAGGGGTTATGATTGTGGGAAGTCTTAGTGAAAGAGAAAGAAATAATCGAAGAAACAGATTATTAGATTATTGTAAAAAGAATAAACTAATCAATTATCAGTTTACACTTTTTATAAAATTATCATAACGAACACATTATTTAAGAATCGTGCACGAAGATAATACACATGGAAACGTGCAGGGGATACAGGTAGATATCAGCTAGATCATACCATGGTCAAATAAATTCAGAAACCAACTTCTATACTAAAACGTACCCAGGACCTCATATAATCACTGACCACATTCTGTCAACTTATGAAGCTCAGGCTGAAATTCAATAAAATAAAGTAACAAGGAGTAGGGACACTTAATTACATACGACGATGACTGTAATTTTGAAAACTTTCAATAATCTCTAATCTTACCACTACTGAAGCAACACAAGCAAAGCAAACTAGAAGTGAACCAGTACAAGTACTTCACGTGAGAGAAAAATCTCCAAAGATTTTAAATGTGACATTAAGAAATAAAATTGAAACGAATTCAACAGAAAAAAAATTGAAAGCTTTAAGTCAAGTTTCTAACGAAATATGACGTATTAGGAAAGAAGCCGATCGAAAACCTTCATACACGGAAGGAATTTTAGAGTTGATAGATCGGAGGAGAATACAAATTACCAGGAGGAAGCATGAAGAGAACAGTGCAGATTCTTTACAAATCAAATAAACAGGAAATGGAAGGAAGAAAAGAAAAGTTATTGCAAGAATTATTTTTTTTTGTAACTGCTTTACGTCTCTTTTTAACATCGAGGTCTTTAGAGACTGGAAAGGATGGGGGGCAAGGATGGGGGCAAGGAATGGGAAGGAATTCAGCCATGGCCTTTTGAAGGAAGCATCCCGGCATTTGCCTGGAGTGATTTGGGGAAACCATGGAAAACCCAAATCTGGATGCCCGGACGGGGATTCGAACCGCCGTCCTCCCGAATGCGAGGCGAGAACGCTAACCGTTACACCGCCCCGCTCGGTTGCAAGAATTATGCAAAGAAATGGAAAAAGGGAAATTGTAGGTAAATTTGAAGCAACCTATAGGAGGATCAAACAGAATTTTGGAGAAATGAAGAAAAAATGTACAAAAATTAAAACTTTTAGTGGGAAACCTCTTTTTACTTCAGGAGATAGATCTACTCGATGTTACTCGGTGTAAGGAATAGGTAGATGATTGGCTGAACAAGAGTGTTCTTTAAAGATATGCCGATGTCGACATTGATGATATCCTATTTAAAGGACAGAATTTTACAAAGCTTTGAAACATCTGATCTGAAATAAGTCAGTAGTAACTGATTAGATTGCTACAGAACTTATAAAATTTCTTGAAGAAAGAATCTAAAGATTATATAACTGATATCAAAAAGTATGAAACAGGAGAGATTCAAACTGATTTTAATAAAAGTATTATCTTCACACTCCCCAAGAAAACTCAAGGTGACAAATGTGAAAATTACAAGTCTACCGTCACATGCTTCCAAAATATTTTTTAGGATAAAATACAGAATGATAAATAGTTGAAGAGACCGTTCTTGAAACCAGAGGCAGCATTTCTAGTTTTAAGGTTAGAACTTGAAGGGCGGATAAAGAAAATCAATGGTACTTTTTGTGGACTTTGTTAACTTATAAAAACCATTTGATAAGTAAGATAGCACAAGATGTTAAAAATTTTAACTAAGTCAAAGTCGAAGAATAATTGATGGGCTATGTAAGAAACAGAAGGATAAGATAAAAACTTCGGAATCACAAGAAACGAGAATCAGAGTGTGATACTGTGCTGTAATTGCTGTAGTCTATCCCCGTTAACTTGTACGCCGAAGAAGGAATGAAGGAAGTAAAAGCAAAATTTTGATGTGGCATAAGAGTTCAAGAAGTAATCAGTATACTGGATTTTGATGATGACGTGGTCCTATTAGCAGAACACAGTGAGGATACTGAGAAATTACGGCATGGCATCAACAAAATACTGAGAGAGGCATCTGGACTAAGTATAAACCATAGCCAGACAAATGTGGTGAAATGTAACAGAAACGACAGTAATAACAGCAGATTAAGGACCTAGTTTTTGTGAAAATTAAAAGACACAGAAGGAATGGTCTGAACCACTCTAAGATTGGTGAATGCAGTGGAACCATAATAAATGATTAATATGCAGAGAGATGTTTAGTTTACCGGCTCTTTAGTGTGACCGGAGAGGTGTAATGTTACTTCGCGCTGAGGCAGCGCAGAGCCGTCCAACGAAGTGCAAACGTGCAAGTGCCGGTATGCTTCGTCGACCTCAAAGGTGGATTATCAGCATGGGAGTGAATGCGAATGGGTAGAACGACTGGTCTCCAGGAAACGTGACAGGCTCGTACGGGGCACGCAGCTGCGACAGTGACGCGCGTGTGGATCCAGTGGATAGAGAAGAGGGTCGCACACATGGAAGAACGACCACATGACCACAGCGTGGGATGACAGCCATCTTACAGTACCCGCAGAACAGATTATTCCCCAGTATTGGCTCGACTTTTGAGCACCTCAACGGGTTTGGAAATGTCTCCGTCAACGGATCAACGCCGTCCGCTGAAGAGTGGACTGATGGCGCGCATTGCTTCGGCTTCAATTGACCAGGAACCACCAACATCGTCACCAGCGTGCTGAGAAGTAAAGTCTAGTGATATCGGGCAGAGTTTATTGCTGAGCGGCGTATCGGGCAAAAGCCAAGTATAATGGTCTGGGGCGTCGTTAGATATAACATGCAATCTCTCGTCCTGCGTATCGAAGGCATTCTTAACACTGACCGTTACATCAGGGAGGTTTTAGAGCCCACGGTACTGCCTGCTGGCAGATACACACGCCGTATTTCAGCAGGACAATGTCCAGTCACGTGTGACGAGGAATGCGCATCTACGGGTATCACTGCTTCCCTGGCCTGCACATTCACCTGACACGTCACCCCTCGAACATACCTGGGATGTGGTGGGTCGGCCATTCGTTCTTTATGGTACTCTCGCAGCCATTGTCGATGCTTTGTGTACAAACAACGTGGCAATGTGTAACAAGTTTTTTTTTTTTTACGATGCAGTTTTTGCAAACAGTAGTGTGTAAAATAGATTCTGTTAATTGTGGGATAAAATTGCCACTGATACTCAAAGAAAGAATGATGTTAGAAGCAAAATAACATCAACGAACAAAGACCTTGGAAAATGTTCTCCGGCCTCCCACAGACGTGCGTTTATTTCATGCTACGTTTGCAAGTCGCTCTCTGGCTTCATGTTCCGGTTTAGTGTCGGGTTGAGAAATTAATTCAAAACACTGATCTAGGATCAGGTAAAAACTTTCTAGATCTGCATGTGTGATGCATAGTACTCTATAATAGTGAAACATGGACTAGGATTCACCAGTATAGGAATAACAAAAAGAATGAAAATTGAAGCATTTGTATTTTATATTTGCTACTTAAGGATGCTAAAAATTAGGTGGACGGACAAAGTTCAAAATGAGCGTATTTTGCAAATGATGGGCGAAGAGCGAGGTTTGTGGAACCGTCTGACAGAAATAGTAGAAATTATGTCGGGTCACATACTAAGACATTCAGGATTTGTTTACTTATTAGTGGAATTAACGGTTGAAGAACTGTAGAGATAGACAAAGTTTAGAATATATTAAACAGATAATTGAGGATGTGGATAACATGGTGTATGTTTAGACGGAGAGATTAGCGCAAGGTAGAGACAGATGGAGAATTGTATCAAACCAGTAATAATTGACCTTTTGTTACGGAGTATACCATTACATACAGTATATTTTCAGCTTTATAGCTGTACCAGAGTGTTGATCCACAGTATATCCTCTAACTACATTTTTGTCTTGCTTTGTGAGAGAAACGTATAAATGTAGAGGCGGAAATTGTGCAGCGTGTTCACGTCGTCCGGTACGCACACGGTGAATCTTGAATACTAGAAAAATCTCCTGAAGAATTTGTCAACGAACGAATTTAACAAAATTGAGGATATAATATTAAAACGTATTGTGAATCATAGGTTATATTTATATTTCGTTACCAAAAAGTGTTGGTTCGTCTTAAATTACCTTATTGAAGCAGAACATTGTGATCAAGAAGTCTGATATCATCTTGCACAACGCACTGATATGGATTATGTAGGAAAGGTCAGGGCTTAAGATGTTAATCTGAATAGTGGTTTACTAAACAATATATAGACAAAGAAATATTGTAAGTAAATAGAAGCCAGCTGATCTGCTTCATACACGATGACATGAAGCAATAAATATATATATAGAATCAGAATTCTAAGCAGCAGCTGCCTAGCCCAAATTGAAACCTATGGTTTAAATAAATTTATTAATGAAAACATTGAAAAATGAGAAAATCACCTGTTCAAGAGAAGGAAAAAACGATAAATTGTATGTAGAATTTCGCGTAAGCTCTAAAGATACTATTTAGGAACAAAAAAGAAACTAATATACAGTTAAAAAGAAACAAAGAATTGTTAGCTATGCAAATATAAGCTCTCGGCTTTCTAAGAAAACAACAGCGAACCTTCCATAAATCTGCAATAGTTCCGTGTACTAAAATTGTTACTACCTTTAAATACAGTCAATCGGTAAGAAATACCATTGGAAGAGATAATTTTAAGTTCATATATAGCATTTTCGCAATAGTCATGTAACTGTTTTAACGTAAATAAAAAATCGGATGAGCACCTGATGTCATTTAAAATAAGAAATCGTGCCCGTCTGCCTATAGTAGACTACAAAAACCTCAAAAAGGGATAATTCGATACCACTCCCTCGAGATAAAGAGACAATAGCAGAAGCGGTGGTTTACAGCATTACGTGGGACCACAATGCAGCCAGTGCTACGCTTAACCTACCAGAAGCCACATACTACAAGCGGGTAACCACTCACCGGTCTTTTCTTCGGCAACGGCTTCAGCTCAAGAGCCTCCGCATCGTTTCCGGACATCGCCGGGTGCACCTTTCCATCTGACTGCCTCCCCGCTGTGGACCAAAACATTATCACTGTAGTTCGTCTTGAAACGTTCCCTACTGCGCTGAGCCTGCTCGATTAACAGCCCCTCTTTCCAGTAGACTCTTCAGTGCGCGGTCTCGGCAGCTGTCCTATTATATTAGTTACAGGAAGTGTCTCAACTACGAATGACTTTGCGCTCATGTGGCGTCCTACTTCATTCATCAAGTGCTGAAGGCCACTCTGATCGAGAATTTTCCGATATCGCCGAAGTAAATTTATGAATCATTACCAATTTCCGCCTCGAGAAAAAGCGTTTCAAGAAAGAAAACAAAGTTATTGTTGTAACAAAAGTTTTAAAGAAATAGCACAATTAAAAAAAAAAAATAAAAACACGAATTTTTGAAAGCTAGGAAAATCCTTCCGCTTTAACCACCTCGACGTTAAGGAACCATAAAGGCATATAACAAATAAAAGTCCAGTATTGAGGCTATTATTTCCAAATCCAGTAAGTTGCAAAGCCAAATTTTTTTATTATTGTTAATGAGTCTCGCCAGTGTGCCTCAGTACTACTACACTGGACTGGCGAGATACAACAGGAATAGGTTAGAGTCCTGACCCCGGCATACCGGCCGACCTGGTTGCGTTTTTTAGACGGTTTTCCACAGTCACCTTTGCGAATGCCGAGACAGTCCCCGATTCCCGCCTCATAAATTAAGCATTCCGGGGGGAAAAAAACATGTATCATAGAAAACATAAGTTACTTGAATTAGAAACAGGTAGCAACACTTAAGCTCTTTCGACAGCTCCAGAAGCTAACAATCACTGATTCTACCTACTGGAAACATTGGACAAATTCTTAATTACAACCCAACCCATGATAAGAATCAAGATTGCGTGATCTGACGACAGGGTCCATTAGCCTTCTGTTTCGCCCGAGCGGAAGTAGGTACAGTATGTGGAGTATTGTGTTTACACTTTTCTTATTTTCGAGTAGCAACTGTTATCAAAGACACGCCTTTTGAAACAAATGGCTCATCCTCTAATGCATGAATAAGGTTTTATACGGATATATTGTATTTCTGTGTCCGTCTTATGTGTTATTCACTCGTCGCATCCCTCAACTTTGGTAAGTGATGGGTATTATTCATATATTTCGTTATTTATTTAACTAGTTTCGTAACTTTTAGCTACCTTCTTATTTCAGATGTTTCTCCAACTACCAGAAAGTTTTGATTTTCGTTTTCTCTATATTTTAAAGTAATGTGATTTAGAAAAATTAAGAAATTAACAAATGAAATGTTTATAAAGCTATTGGACAATCAGCCTATTTAAAAGAACAGAATATTCTATATAAATGCGATTGAGTTTTAGTATCGATATTAAGTAGAAACTTTGATTACGGTTCTGTCTGTATCATTGTAACCAAATCCAAAAGTAAATATTCTAAGTTATTTGTGTTAATATTTGATGTAGCTTTTTTATCTACATTTTATGTGTATTCTAACATACTATGTTTCAGAAAACTGGAGAAATAAGTAACCTTATTATGGAAGCGATTGAAAATCTTATTACTGCCGTTTGAAAAATCACTTTATTATATTCTTCTTCCTTGATAGATCATTTATATGGAATTTTGCTGAAATAAAATAGGCACTTATAAGCATCAATTCGTAATCTTGAGTTATAAGCAAAGCTCTAACAGAACGATTTCTCTTTGTCTGTTGTTTATGTCAACACCCAAAAGCTACGAAGAAATTTTGATGGGGTTTTCACAGCTGAAAAGCTTAGGATGTGACAAATTCTACGAGACGTCGTATTACTCTACGCTGACTTGAGCTGCAAAAGGAAATTTTTATCTCAAAAATTCATATTTCATTAAATTTCTGTTCGGACTTCAATGTGAACAAGGGAATAGACTTCATATATCTCATGCTAATACCGACCGTCTTGACCAGTCTTCGTTTAGGAATAATAGAATGTTTAAAAACTGCAAATTAAAAGTTCACTAAATTTGTACCGATTGAGAAGATTATAAAAGATGTCGGCTGAACTGCTACGTGCATTAATGTGTGTCATTCCCGTACTAGCAGTCGCCGGTGTAATGCCCACCTCTGACATATTTTTTATGTCTTTGGGTTCTTTTTTTGCTATACTGTTCCAAGTTTGTGGCATTACAAATTTATTTTTATATAAATTCATCACATTATACTTTGGTTTCTCGTGATAATGGACTTTGGTCTTTTGAATCTTTTAATATTTCTGTTAACTCTTTTCTCTTTGTATTGATCTGGGTAATTTATACTTCTTTTACGTTGCTTCGATTTGTTTACTTCTTGCGTTTTGTGAATTATGTTGAAGAGACATGATTTACATGTGTTGTAATACCGCACAAAAGTAGACGACTAGTTGAGAGGTAAAAATTGCCTGTGCGATGAATGTCATAGTTTCAAATTTTGACAGCAGTGCACACGCAAAACAATTCATACTTTGAAATGAATTATAGTTTCGGGTATCCAGGTGAGTGTATTTTTAACAGGCAAAGGTCAGAAATGTGTGAACATATTACAACAGCTGTTTAATCACCACTTTCTATGTTATTCCCAATCCTAAGACATTTTTTGCTTTCGCTCTTCACTCGTGGAGCTTATCGCGTCAGCCATACTAATTAATGTCGATGTGGCTTTAAAGTCTGTCACTCTTACATTCTTGTTTCCGATATTAATGTGGCAATTAGTAATAACAGGAGATACCGAACGAGCTTTCCAATGAACCTTGACATTCTCCTCTCACATTCCTGAGCGCATGCTTAGAACGGATAATTGGGCTCTTATCAGTTTTAAATGTATATATACGAACCAACAAATCCGATACATCTCTCCGTCAAACATTATGCGGCAGCTTAGTGTTCTCTAAGTGTCACTGCTTCGAGTACGGTCGACTGCAGCTGATTTTTGTAATCAAGTGTTTGTTTATGGTGTATCTTATATATTTAGAATATATTTTATCAGCTAGCGATTTAATAATAGCGGTGTTTATAAAATAGAAAGAGGAAAAATGTACTAAGACTGACTACATGGCCAGACATATCGAATATCAAACAAAAAACTAAACAAGCTATAACGTTCCTACAAAATCGCTGTCTCCGTATTGATTCACTACTCCAAATTTCAGTTAAAAATTAAATAAAAAGTCACGAGTGAATATATAAATAGATTGAAGGTTACATATATAATTTAGATACGACTTCATCCTATTTCTTATCAGTTCAGACTTCGCCCAATTTCGAATTACCGGTAAGAAATTAATGTCACAGAAATAAAGTGTGTGGAGTGCTATTTGTTGAGATTATTTCAGAATAAGAGGAAATGAAAGACTGTATCACAACAGGAACTGAAATAAGTATATGAACTATCTGACAAAACATTTTCAATTTTCAACTCATATTTCTACTATTACCTAAACTATGATTGTTATTGTAGTAACTGAGATACATCTGCTTTTCTGTTTTTACACAGAGATTTGCAATTAAATGAAACAATTATGTAGAATCTTAAATTCTACGTAGCTATTACGAACGGGACAAGTTAACCAGGTTACAAATATTAATAAAAACTGTTGAATTTCTAATTTCGTGGCAGTGGAATTATTATAGTCCAAATTATATGTTCTCAGTAATTCATTATTGACTGCTGCTGAGCCCAATTGCACTACAGTTTCTATTCGATCGCTTGTTAGTAATACTTAGGAATACGATACTGATAATTTTTACTTTCGCTAGCAGTCGATTTATCAGAAATGGACGTAGGAATAATGGACCTACACTAAAAGTTTTAAGAATCACTTAAACAAACCTATGTTTTCGTGCAAATGATCAACTTTACAACAACTATGTTTCATCTTTGACAATAGTTAAGGTACTAAATTATCGAGACAAAATTAAGATACACAACTCGTATAGCTATTAAACTGCCGCGTCTGGTCTGCTGGGATTCATACGCCAATGATTTTTTTTTTTTTTTTGTATTATTAAAAACAAATAAAGCACTTAAGGAAGTTTTCGGAGCTCTTGCGTCATAGCGTCTTCTTTTATACGACAATTCTGGTCATGTATTACAACAATTAAACGTTTTATGTTTTTATGTCCTGCCTTTGCTATTCAATTTTCAACTAAATGAACAATGACCAAAAAGAGCAGCTTCACGAAAATTAATATGAAACTGCTTCGGTATCGGTGAATAATGTATTTGGCAGAAATAAGAGCCAGGGTAATTTGTGATACGGGAAGGCAAAGATTATAGTATATGGAGCAATTAGTTGAGGACGTATGTTGTACTGCGTACGTAGAAATGAAGAGGTTGGCTCAAGATTGTACTGCATAAAACAAGTCGAGAAACTGATGACAGGAAAAATGTAATATTTCTGCAGCTGTGTGAAAGAAGATTTTCGCGGCGTGTCTCCGCGAGTTTGCAGATGTGTTATAAAAACACAACGTTCCGACCACGTGGTCTGTAGCGGACCGCGTTTTCAGCCGTCCAGCGGTGACAGCTCATTCGCGCTGGTGACTAATAGCGTTCCTCTGGACTTTTCGAACAGTAGAAACATACCTGAGGAAGAACATGTGTCGAAACGTTGTGTATTTACAGCACCAACCGCCTACAAAGCCGTGAGGATCACATCTCTGTACTTGTCAGATGTTGGTTTCGTATGCTAGTGAAATTGTCTTTTCACCTACCCTAAAGCGAATTAGAATCAGCAATTACTTTTATTATTCATTAATGCGCCAGCGGCAATGTTTTTACTAACTTTCTTTTCTTTACACTAATTTTCACCTTTCCGCACTTGTTCAGCATATTCCTCTATAACTCCTTCTAGACTCTGAATATTTTCTCACTCTATGGTGCCTAAAATAAAAAAAAAAAGGTGGATGGCACTGTTGGCCGAGAGTCCCCGATGACTAATCCGGCCGCCGGTTGACAGTGTTTCTCTATGCCACGCTGGCTTCTCTGTCATAGCTACCCTAACCTAACCTGGTAATCCTGCCAGGTAAAGGGGACCTATAGTTGTACGTGGAATCAGAATCACCGAGCGTCTTAGCGTACTTCTCATGACAATGCTAAGTTTTGCCAGAGGTAAAGTACAGCTTTTAAGGGAGTAAAAATTCCAGTCGAGACCAGGATTCGAACTGGGAACCTTCCGTTCCCCAGCCACGTGGCTTAACCAACCTTTTTATATACTTTAATCTTACTTTATGTGAATGTATCTCACTTGATTAAACTACAAGCTTTGAACATTTGTATCTTAGCTGCAGCCCAGTTTCACAGACTCCTGGTACCGCTCAACTTCTCCGCTCGGTTCTTTTCTTGGCTACTAGATGCAGCGAGCAACCAACTGAGCCATCGGTCGGCTCTTTCTAAAATCTAATGCTAGTATATGGTCATCATTTACCTTTCACGTACCACTTTCTTGTCACAGTATCCGTTAACTATGTATGCCTTATGCACTCCCAGAACTCTCTTCCCCCGCCTCCTATCTTCCAATGACTCCTCTTTATTGTATCAGTCACTGATTGTATTCGCAGAAAATTTTCATAAAGAAACCTTGTTACCTTCTTCGCACCCTCCCCCCCCCCTCTCCTTTTGACCACTGTATTTGGTACTCATAATGTGAGTCTCATACTTCTCCACGATACTCCACCGAGCCAAGCTTTGTATTCAAATTCCTTCACATCTTTGGTATACCCCTTCAAATAAAATAGGTTTATCCATTGTTTCTACCGTTTTCATCACAAAAAAGGAACGTACGTTTTTTGAGCAGAATCGCTCCAGTTTGAACATGGTGATTATAAAAATCTTAATAACACTAAACAAAGTCGTTCTCAGGATGGCCTATTGTTTGAATGAGTATCAGAACAGATGAGCTGTCTGGTAGCTCAATGCTCAAGGCGCCTGCTTTCAAAAGTGTTTTGTCCATTCTTAGGTTGAAATAATGGAGGGAGCTGGAATTTCTAAGAGGTGTGATTGACCATATGAACTATGACAAGGCATTCCGTGGTTCGGATTAACGGTAGGCCTCAGAGGAAAGGAAATGGTCATCCCAGACACAAAGGTTTAGTATGACTCCTTCGAGAGGATCCGACTAACTTACGGGTTGTGACTCAAGTTAATTCTTTATAAGAAAAGTTTGTTGAATAAATATACAATAAACAGAGAACTTAGTCGGCAAGTGCTAGTAAGCTGGCTTCATGCTACAAAGCTCTCCGTCTGATTCCGGACATTGATGGTTTTAATTACATGCTATATCCATAGCGCGTGGTCCTTAGACATATACGCTGTAATTTTGAGGAAAAATGATTAATAGACTAGAGATGGAAAAATGTCTCTAAAAGCCGATTAACTAAACATTTAACCCTAAAAAAGGAAGAACTAAGTAATTTTGAAAGACTTACCCATAGTCTTGAAACTGAATTAATCAGAATTTAGTTACTTTTAGTATAGTTATCTTATGAGTGTATTTTGACAAAAATACAAAAATATTTTTCACCTACATCAATAAATTAATGGAGACAGTAAAATGGGTTGAGGAAACGATAAAAGATTTGGAAATCTTGGAATCCATACAGATGAGATAAAGAATCGAACAGCGTGCCAAACTAAAATTGATAAATTCAAGGGGTTCCAGAAACAACGTACAAAGGCCAACACCGCCTGGTCTGAAGAAAGGAGGAGGAACCTCAGAGAAAGAATGAAAAAATTCTGGGAAGAGAAGAAAAGGCGAATCAGTAAACCAGTTGCTTTCCGTGGTCCAAAGCATGCCAGAATCGAAACAAAAAGATGAAATATCCTCCGTCAAATATACTTTCTTTTTATGTTATTATTGTAGGCCATTTCTTCCACAGTCACTTGTTGTACTAATAATTATTCTTTAATAACTACGCCAATACAACTGTTGTTGGATTTTATTTGTTTCACGGAAGCATTTCGCCTCTCGTCGAGGTATCTTCAGCGTACAATGTTTTCCGTAATATGTAATACTTTGAACATAATGGTTTTTATTCCAAACTTCAGTTTTCGTGTGCGAGATGCTGTCGTTCAGCTGTTTCTCTGGCGGTACTCTGTCGGAAGTGGCGTGAGCGGAGAGTTTGAATTTTGTAATTACACTTTTGTGTGTGTGTGTGTTTTGCTTTGTTTTAACCAAATATGTATGTGTGGTGGATGGGGAGACGCAAAGTGGTGTTAAATTACTGTTCTGGTGAAATTTTGAGTGTTTAATGCTGTTATGTGTCAGTTTCGATGTTTATTAACTTGAATAAAGTTTGGTTGGTTACATGGTCATTAAGTACGTGTTTTCCTGACACTATTGCTTTTTGGATTTGATAGTTTTCTCGAATAAAATCGTAAAAACAAACAACACGAAACACAATATTCGAATCCAATAACAGTTGAATAATTATTAGTATTTTAGTTTCAAGTAGCATGCAGATGAGTGTAAGGAAATTCCCGGCCACAAAACGTGTTCGGCAGACCAGTAAGGGAGCAACAAGTACCGGGACAGCATTCCACCGGACGTGCTGACCAACCGCACTTCTTGCAATTACTCCGTCAGGTACGACACGCGCGGCCGCGCCTACATTAACAGCCGGCACAAAGAACGGCCGCCACCCGCCGCAGTGCGCCGCAATTTCCGGCGCGGATTAGGCGCACCCACAGGTTCACCTCCTCGACGCGTGGGGCCGCTCCGCAACGAGCGCGATACGTCTGCCAGGGTCAGAAATAAGGCGGTATTCTAGGAAGACACTGGGCATATGCCGCGGCCGACATACCACCTTGCACGCCGGCATTTCCGGCGCTCTTCATTACGGAAATACCCGGCGGGCGCCGCGACGCCAGCGTCGCCCCGGCGCGCCGTAAAACCAGGCGTCTGCCACTCACTACGGCTGGCGGCACTTTCGCTTTCACAGACGGTGGGAATGTCTGGCCACAGTCCGGGCAGACTGCCATCTTCAAAGGGAGTCACTGCTGGTAAAAAGCCTGCTGTCTCTCCGACTGTTACGGCGTACGTGTCACATCTGCGAAGCTTATTAATGTGTTGCCGCCGCCCGGTTGGTCTGGCGAACACGCTGTTACGGCAGAACACCACACACAGTGTATCCTCTCCGAGTCATTCTTTATGAAGCGTCATCGACAGAGTGATGAAGCTGTATATCGTGTCAGGTTGTCACTAACTTGGTGTTGTTTCGTTCAGTCTTGATCTCTTAAAAGAGTATTGAAACATCATTCACTTTACCATACATAACTTAACTTAGTCCACAACCCGAAGGTTGGTTGGATCCTCCCGAAGGAGGGATACTAAGCCATTGTGTCAGAGGTAGGACGGCCAGTGCCTTTCCTCTGGGTCCTACAGTTTATCGTGGCAGCTCATATGATCAAACCCAACTCTCAAAATGCCTGCGCCTGCCGGGATTCGAACCCAGGACAGGAGCAGTGAACGTTTCGAAAACAAGCGCCTTAACAACTGAGCAACCAGACCGCTCTTATACCATGCATAGCCACCTAAAAAATATGCATAAAATAGAGGTCGAGGGGTTTTAGTGGTTCTTGTCTCTTTCATCAGCATCCGCAGAGGTAGAGCTCCGTATTCCGACTGCAACCTTGGTCACTGAGTTGGAGCAGCGTGGTGGCTCAGTGCAGTGGATTTCAAATACCCTTACCTGCCTTTCATCTCTGGCACAGTTTGCTTTGTACTGTGAAGTACGGCTGCAAGTTTCCTTGGTTCGGATTGGTTCCACATTATAAAGGGTTTCAACAAAACGAATCATTCACTTTTAAAACCTGATTTACTCTTAAGTACAGGGTCCGGCAATAAAACCTCCCACATTTCACGTAGCCGGCGTTAGGGTTGTAGTGAGGATACTGATGTGGAATGTGTTTTTTTTTTAAAGAGGTGTAGCTGCCATTTTCAGTGTGCTTGGTGAGCATCGTGCGTTTGTTGTGGACGAATTTATTCGTAACAGTTGTTCTCAGATTTTCGGAGACGATTCGAACTTGGCCTACATGATCGTGTCCCGGATACAAAAACTATTCAACTGTGGGTGTCAATCTTTAGAAAGACAGGTTCAGCACTAAAAAAAACCTACAGCCCGTCCTCGGACTGTAACAACGCCGGAAAATTTGGCACGTGTGAGTGTGTCTATGCAACATTCACCAATCTTTGGGGACACATAAAGCCTATAGTGTACAAACATCGTCCCACAACACTGCAAGCACTTAAAGAGGCCATTACCCAAGAATTGGCAGCCATTCCAAGAGAAATGACGCGAAAATGTATGGAGAACTTTCTGGATAGACTTTGTCAATGTGTCAACAATGGAGGGCAGATATAATGTTTAAAACCAAATAATTAAAAATGGCAAAGTATTTATTTTTCATAAATAAAAGTAATTATTCTCTATCATATTTAGTTTTTATGTGACAACACATTAAAATGAGGGAGGTTTTATTGCCGGACCCTGTATTATACTTACAAATATGATTGATGTACGAAAATAACCACGAAATATCCAGGTTTTATGCTCACTCTACAAATGTGTGCTGTTTCTCTGTAGGCAAGTCAACTCCCGCATAGCTGGATTGGCCGTGTTGGTGATCATGATCTCGCTTTCTTACCCTGGCCTCCCAGGTCGCCGGATTTAACCGCCGTGTATCTTCTTCCTTTGGGGACACATTAAGGACATTGTTTACGTGCCTCCATCACCAATATCGATAGAAAAGGTAAGAAACGAATCAATGATGCATTGATGAACATTGACGCTATCACGCTACAAAATGTGTGGTTTGAATTTAACTACAGCCTGGACGTGTGTCGTGTAACCAATAGAACATTTGTAGAGTGAACATAAAACTTGGATATATTGTGGTTATTTTCACATATCAATCATATTTGTAAGTGTAATACTTTGGAATAAATCGTGTTTTGAAAGTGAATGATTCTTTTGTAGTAACCGTGTACTGTAGGTCCCTTTTATCCGGTTATGTCATGAGGAAAGGAACTGGCCACCCTACCTTCAATACCGGGCTAAGTATACTTCGTTTGGGTGGGACCAACTAACCTTCGAGTTGAAAACCAAGCTTATCATTTGTTTTCACTAAGATGGAAGTGACGTGCTAAGCACTACGCTCCAGTCATTCTTTATCCTCACGAGGAAGAAATTTCCCGGCAATCATTGAACAGCAGGCAAACTGGGTCAAAATGTTCAGCTTCATCGGGGATCGAAGCCCAGTCATGTGCGGCGTAGTCAGACGCTCTTCCACTTCAGCTACACGGTCTCCAAAGAGCGTACATACTTATATTAAAAATAAACTGTTGAACGTTGTCATATGGCACGTGTAAAAGTCAGCTTGCCTGAGATGTGTTCAATTACGGTACACAAAAGTCTTTGCAGGTATACCGCCGAATTTTGCTTCCTGAGGCTCAACGCTTAGACCGCTTTCTCTGCGGTCTTCTTCAGTCTTTTGCAATCTGACTGTTATTCTACCTAGCAGTTTGATCTAACACTCATATCACCATAACCTAAGCATGAGTAAAGTGTCAACACTTGTATACGTCATTTTGTCACTTAGAATGATTATGCTTTAGAATAGTTAATATTTGAAGAATTTGAAATTAGTCTGGTCGCCAAGTGAGTTTCGACTCCACGCTGTAGTTTTCTTAGTAACTTTCTCAATGAAGATAGATCGCTCAGCTACGAATATCGTAACGATATCTCTCAAACGCTAAACTATGTAGAAAGCATTTAAAAGCGCTTAAAACAGTCAAACCCTATTCAAAATCAAAACTGAAAAAATTTTCAAATGAAATTACATAATATTTGCAAGTTTTTATCACAACATCGACATAAAATAATCACTGAAAATCATCATAATTAAACTTTAAATATGATAGCTGCCCATCACATATATCTGAAATAATCAGACATTTTTACAAGAAATTACTTCGTTTCTTTTCTACGCACATGCGTTATTCATGGGAATGTTAATTAATGAGAAACCGGTTACAGTTTCATCTTAATTTCCTCCCCTGTTTCATTCCAGTTCACGTTATGGACAACACAGTATGAGCATAAGACTAAATTAAAACCACCCGAAAAGGACTCGAACCGCAGACCCTCGGTATATGAGAATGTTATACTTAGAAAGCAAAATTCGCCAGTAAAGCTTCAACGATATCTATGTAACTATTCACCAAGAAAATCTCCGTTCTCAAATGTGTTAAATTATTTTCAATATAAACTTCTGTGTCCTATCAATTGCTTGCCATTGAGCCTAGCTACACTAAACCAAATAAAATGAATTACTTAATTCCGGCGAAATACACAAACGATCAACTTTTCAAATTCCTTGTTAGGTAAAACTCCCAATACTTGTTTAATTTTCATAATTTGTTTCGTTTGCATGCTTGACGGTACAGTTTTACTGGCCAATATTTGCGAGTGGTTCCTGACAACACACGTGGACCAGTAATTGCTTTCCCCCCACCCCATCATCAATTCCACAAAAATTTCATTACCATTTTCGACCCTTAATTGCTCCACCATTACCTCTTATTAATCCATTTAATGACAAGAGTTTCATTATTGAATTTTGTCTCCTACCGTAGCAATAATTAAATATTACGCCACATTGGAGCTATTATACTTCAGCAGGTTCTATTAGTTGCTCCATTTAACCGGACTTTTTAATTCCGAAGAGAATTGTTCTAAACACAGTGCCATTGTTGAAAAGTTTTAATCAGTCGTTAGGAGATAGTCAATAGCTGAATTAAATAAGACACGCACTCGACTTTTGTTTAAGGCCACAATATGTTCCCTAACTTCGATGTTAGGCAAAATGTTTGGTAGTGTAAGTTAATAACAGTATTTGCACACTTAAGGTAAAACACTAGATTTATTTTTCAACTTTCAGATAAAACATTCCCTCACCGAGGTCACCAACCAAAATTATTCTGTAACCGACTTTATCACCTGTAGTTTGCAGAGTCCGTGGAAGAGAAGCATTCATTCGATTCTGACGGATGTCATAACTTTCATGTCTACCACGAACCAACAACGTTCAACTGTCCTTTCACGACTTCATAGAACAAACTATAATCATCTTTGTTCTTACAAACATTTGCAAAGCTCACGTACCATTGCTTCTGTATTGCTACAGCTGGTTGGGCTTTTCGACCATTTATCTATTAAATAGTGACTTCTGCACAATAAGCTTACTATCAGGAAACTTAACAAGTAAATTAATACTTCGCGTGTCAGGCTCTGTCTGATAACCCAATATGAAGGGTTTTTTTTCACTTCACTTTCTTAAATTCTGCTGGTTTAAACTTAAGTTTCCATTTTTTTTGGTACAATTAATTTAGGGTTTGTCTACAGTGGCCTCAATAGAGATCAGAAAGGAATCTTGAGAAAGTAACATGAAGCAAGTCGGAAATACGAACTAGGAAACAATGGATAACATAAATCCAGCTTGGAATCTTTCAACCGCTGGTCCCGAATATTACCGCCAACCCATAAAGCGTTAGCATAACGGTACATTACCCTCATGCTTCCAATTTAACGTACTATGCAATACATCAGCATTTAATATAAATGTAAAATTTATTAGTGACGTCTGTTTTACAACAATTGTCCACACTCCTGGAATGGAGCAACTATGTTCACAGCGTTTTATCAACTGAAGTGAGAAATAAGAACTTTTTGAACACAACAATAAAATCATTTCAGCGTAATCATGTTTACAACATGCTCGCAGATTTAAATATTTGTTGAGTTAAATGAACTTATGACCAAATTATTAATAGCGATGACGTTCCGGTGTCAATTTTCTTACTCCTCCAATTATTGTTTGAATTGTTACTGGTATATTGTCCAGCGCTTCTACTGGTAAGTTTCCGCAATCTTTAACACCGCTACATATCGTATATATTATTTCTAAAAGTTGTTGTTTGTTACGAAACATTTTCTCCCGATATACTTAACCAAAATCGATAAATGAAATATCATTTTAAAGATCAAGTTCTCCGCTTTGGAAATATCAATTAATTACTAGTTGAAAGAACACGCCAATGCAACTGTTTAGTTTATTTATTGTGGCCACAGCAGACAACCGAAGGACGCGACAAGACATAAACAAAACAGACGACTGAACGATGATAACAAATAATATTGTAAATATGATACAGGCAAAACATGCGTTGTATATGAAAACGGAGATGCGCAGCTGCATACCAGAGCAACAAAAGTAAATAATTCGTCGCTGATGATGCCTCGATGAGAGGTGAAAAGCGTACGACGCAGCAATAAATAAACTAAACAGTTGCATTGGCGTGTTCTTTCAACTAGTAATTAATTAAGCAACTGTGGAAACATGGCCTGCAACAACATCGCATCACCAATTAAGATAGGAATTTTCAAAATTCAACCCGTAAATGGCAAAATTGTGAACAATCAAGGTCACGGGTGTGCGATAGTTCAGAGTCAAGCTGCTAGGCTGCGCTGAAATCGATAAGGAGTGATCGCATTACCGCTAGGTAGCAGCACGACATATCGCAGATATTTGGATAAACTGTGTGTGTTTTCTAACTTTTCGTATATTTGTGTTTCTATTCGGGAAACATTTCTTAAGACGTTGTAACTTTTCTGCTACGTACATATTTCATTTAACTAATAATAAACAATTGTTACAAGTACAATTGTTCATCGTATTACAAACCACCAGCCCTGTTATTCGTCGTATATCATTTGCGAAGTTTTCGCACGCACCTAGTAAAGATAAATCTTATCAAGCTCTCACAAATGAAAGCAAGTGATGGAGTGGAACGTTTACGG
Organism: Vandiemenella viatica; assembly: GCA_031002005.1. Lineage (NCBI taxonomy): Eukaryota > Metazoa > Arthropoda > Insecta > Orthoptera > Morabidae > Vandiemenella > Vandiemenella viatica. Next base: position 138,237,175 of record JARYHS010009186.1, read on the forward strand.
CGGACGCGAGAGAAATAATGCAAGTCCAAACCTCAGAGTGAGAGGTTGTACTTAGCATCTGACCCCAGAGATTTGAAGAGTAAAAATGCACATCTAGAAACTGCAATTAAAGATCTTGAAGATAATGCTGATAAACTAACAGATAAAGCTGAGGTTATAGGGGACGTTAAATACATCCCACAGTCCAATAGTTTTCGATGAACCGCTTAAGTTAAAAAAGCTGAATTTGAGGATGATGAAAGTAAAATTAAGGCTCTATTGAAAGATTTAAAAGAGAATTGACCTTTGTTTTTAAACAAAGTTAAAATAAAATAAAAATATCATTTTAAAAAGTGTATATTTTTTATTTAACATGCATACATATTAACAACTCTTATCAGTATGTTTTTTGTTTACCCTTATAACATGTAGCTCATCTGGTAAGTAAACTTTACTCATATAAAAAAATATTTGATAAAATATGTCCAATATGAACTGCTGCTGTAACTCGAAAAATGTTGAAAAAGTTGTATTTAATCTATTTCTTAAACCTATGGAAAATGTTTCATCTTTAACGGGTCTTTTACATGTAGCTTTCAAAAACGGGTCGGAGGGGTGAGTCTTCCTCATTCAACATTAAACCTGAAATCTAATAAGTAATTGAGCGACAATTTGGCAGTATTTCTCTGATGTAACTGCTAATGTGCTATAATGTATAAAAACAAAATTAAGTTAAAATATATATTTATATGTTAGTAATTCTTATTACTAAGGTGGTAATGTTTCCTTTTGTACTTGTGTCAGTTTTCTGGGGTATAGTAGTTTTTTTTATTTTATGTTGAATATATGAAAAGGGAAAAGTTTCAATATTCACTGTATTGTGTGAAAACAAAAGTAAATTTATTAGAAATTTATTATTAATTAATTTATAAACTCAATTAAAGTTTATTTAATCATAATCTTAACATGCATATTTTAATTTCTTTGCTGTAAGTTTCATATTAGTTTTTTCATAACATTTTAATATACGTTAAATATAGCCTTAAAAATATGAAAAATTGACTTAAAAAGCCTTAAAAAGGCCTTAATTTTTCTTTTGCTAAAAGAGTGGGAACCTTGAGTACGTTGCTTGAAGGATGTACTGCCCCATCCGCTGTAGCTAATAAGCTATAGCGTTTGCGCTGTCGAAGGACGCCTATCGCCATCACGGTAATGATTCTACGAACAGTACAGTGTGGTACTTACATGCAGTCATTGGGTGAGCCCTGTAACGGCCCTCCAAAAGAAACTTTGAGTGACTGAGAGTTTTCGCCTCTGACAGTTATTGAGCTGGTTAAGACAGATTTCAGGAACTTTCCACTCTTGATGGATAATTTAAATTATCCTGGCGCCCGGCAATGGAAATCTAATGTAGTTCATGTTAGTATTGTACTTGATTTTTGAAATTAATTCCCGATTGTTATGAAGGGAATTTTTCATTCAAACCATGTGTGAAGCTTTTGTTGTCCAAAAGGAATGAATGATGTTGCATTCGTTTCATGATCACTTAGTAATGTGTTAGTGCTTAAATTTTGTTTTTTATTTATTAATGTTGGCAATTGTAAGTCGAAGATTTCCTTGATTCTCTTTTATGAGAAAAATAATGTTAAAAATAAATAAGTCTCAGCCTGTACGCCAGTACGAGTACCGAATAAATTAGCAGCGTAGGGTTTTCTGTTGATGAAAAAAAGAGGAGTAAGAAAGTTTTCACCCTTTCCTCCCTCCCAACACAGCACCCACCACAGTATCCTCATCGTTTCTAGACCTTATACGTCCCCTAAAGTAGTCATCCGCATCGTTCGTTTGTGCCCTTCAAGAAGTTCAAAATCTCACGTAAGATTTTCGTCAATCCCTCCTCTCTCCCCCTTGCTGAGATTTGGTGAGATTTCGTCGGACTCTCTTCCCCCCCCCCCCACCACCACCACCATTTCACCTCACGTAGTTAATGTACGCTGCCATACATGCCCGCTCTCTCTTTGCCCAACTGCTTAAATACATTGCGTCTCCTCCTTGATTAGAAGTAAGGAAGATTTAGCTAAAATTTACCGCAAATTCTAAAACTTCATTGGTTATTTAAGAAGGTTGTGTAGAGCATGAAGCAAAAGTGAGTCAGCACAACTAACCAGTGAGCAGCCACAGATCTGCCTGCAGCCAGAAAGAAGCGTACTCTGCATAGCGGGGACCCCAGTAATGAGGAAACCAGCGGCAAATTTCCCGGTGTCTACCTGTGGGGCAGGTCGCGCCCGACAGCCGGAAGTGATCAACGGGAAGCGCCGGCGCCGGAAATTGCGTGACTGTGCGGCGCCTCCCCGCGGCTCGTACGCAGCGTTACCCACCTTCCATTTCCCTTTCACTCGCTCCCACCAGCCAGCACACTTACTTTATTATAATCACATTTCTATTATTTTGTAATATAATGTTTACAGTAAGCTCAGCAACCAACATTCAGTGGACAGACATTTAAATCATATTATTACTATTATTATTATTAATCATTATTGCCCTTGAGGACAGTGTTTAATCTCAAATTATTCATGATTATTCAGTTTTTGTTTGTATTTGTCTTCTTCCTCTTCTCTTCCCAAAACCTCTTCATACGTTCACTGTCTTCCTGTTTCCTTTCTTCAGTCAATTTTGTTCCTGTTTTCTTCTGTATTTTAAATTTTGTGTTCATAAATTATTGTATATTATTGTAGAAGAACATTATTTTTAGCTAAACCTATCCATGCTGAACGCTAACCATGGACTCGGTGATCTACATAGTGATTCAGATGACATGGTAAATATTGATTTTTTTTAAACTGCTTTACGTCTCTCAACAGCGTGGTCTTTAGAGACGGGAAAGGATGGGGGCACGGAATGGGAAGGAATTTGTCCATGGCCTTTTTAAGGAAGCATCCCGGCATTGGCCTTGAGTGATTTGGGAAACCATGGAAAACCGAAATCTGGATGCCCGGTCGGGGATTCGGACCGCCGTCCTCCCGAATGCGAGGCCAGAACGCTATCCGTTACACCACCACGCTCGGTGGTAAATATTGAAGCAGGTGGTAGTATGAACAATATTGAGTAAAAAGTTTCATATAAATATGTTTCCCCCGGTTTCCATTCGTTTAGGAGACACAGGTGCTGCAATGTTACATATCAAATAAACCTCAGAAAATGATCAAGAGCAAATAAATAACATATTGAAGTACTTTATTCATGCAAAATACACGCATTTAAATTAAATATTCTAAAATCGCACTATTGACTTCAATACACAAATTGAAGCACTTTAATGATGCTTGAAGTCGACACGTACAGTCCCGATTCCCCTTTGGGAGCTGCAAAGTGTATTGAAGTCGATGGTACGATTTTCGATCATTTAATTTAAACTTCTGTCAAATATGCGTGTGTTTTTGCATGACTTCAATAAGTCATCTGTGTGTTCTTGATCATTTTCTGATGTTTATTTTATGCATAACATTCCAGCACGAATTCCAAAGCGAATGGAAATCGGACACATGTTTATATGAACCTTTTTACTCAATATTGTTCATACTTCTTCCATATTTACCATTCCTCCCGAAGAAGGCTATGAAACTTACATCATTATTTTGTTGGTCTTATTCTGTGTCATAACGCTCATGTATACAATACATAAGATTGGAACTAATGGACTGGAAGGAAAGCGCGATTATCTTTTTTATGCATTAAACTACCTTGCAATAAATCAGTAGTTTTCTTAGTTACAAAGATCGGCAGGATGGCTGTTCTCTTGTATGGTGCAAACTAAGCGGAGAATTTATTAGATAAAATAAGAGATTGTATTTTTAGCAGTGCTCACACATTTCTCAACAGAAAGATGTAAAACGGAGGTCTCATATGCTACAGTCTTCAAACATTTTTCTGCATTGTAATGATATATAAATTTCTTTGCACAGAACCATGACCAACATATATTTGTGTCTCGTAGTTCGCTCAAAAAATCAAATCACCAAACGTCATTGTTGGAATGAGGGTTCCTGAGGGATTGTTCGGGCGCCAAGTGACAGAGTTTTCCATTCGCCATGCAATGCGCCCCTTGTCGTGGCTAACTAACCTAAGCCGGTAATCCTGCCGGGTATAGGGGACCTACGGCTTAGCGTGGAATCCGAACCATCTAAGCGTTCCGCACACCAATCTGTACCCAAGTTGAGGGCGGGTCAAATATGCGTACCGGAGATCTTTCGATCGGCAGTCAGTCGTCTTAAGCACTGAGCCATCATGCCGATCTCGTAATTCTCTAATGGTATGTGTCGTGATAATTGTTCGAGGCGGAGAATTTCACCAAAACTCCGTAGTACAATTTTTCTTTTGTGGAAGTTTGTTCGTTTGATTAAAACTCCAGGAGACTAACTGCACTACACGTCTATTATTAAAATTTCATAAGGTATATGAGTTCTGAAAGAGTGGAATAGAGTGAGGAATACCTTTCACCATCTGTAACTTAAGAACTATGCTCATAGATTTCTCGGTTGACTGGAGATCTTAAGACTCTTCTACACTTGCGAAGAAAATCTTGATGTGTATATTTTGTGAATAGATTAGATCTGTCGAAGTAGAGTCCTGTCCCTTTAATCCCGACAAGAGTCATATGATTCGATGCATATGAATGTCTCCTGCTTCCAGTCAACGAGCCCTGTGGGTAAGTGGAACGCTCAGACCAGGCTTTCCGGAAAACACGGGTTCAAATCCCCGTCCGGCCATTCAATTTGTTTTTCCGAAATCACTCCAGGTCAATGCCGAGATGTCTCCTTCAAAAGGTCATGGTCAGATTACTTCCCGTTCCTTGTCCCTCTAATGACCTCAAAGAATTAAGTCCGATTTTTATTAAATTAAAAATATAAATATGCTTCCAGTAATGATTTGTTCCGAAGAGACTTTGACTGAGACCACATATGTCAACACAAGGAATAAAAAAATACTTTTTTCGGAAGAACCAAAGCATTTGGTTATGACATGGTGCTGTAAATACATGTCAACAACGCTAGGATTCAACATAACTTCTGTTCTAAGCAATTAATTATCCAGCTGAGAAATTCAATCAACTCCATACCAAACCTTGAAAAATAAATTTCATAGTTATTTCCTTGAAATTCTGTGGTACTTTTTCCAGTTTAAAACTAGTTTGGAATAATAATGAACGCAATTTTTTAGTCTTTCCCTTTATCAAACCATAAAATTTGACTCAATTTCTTGAATTAATTGCAAACTGGATTTGTGGAGATACAACTGATACATGCGGTTTTTTCTTTCTTTTCCTTTTTTGGCTTTACGGCTTGTCGATGTTAATGTCATCAGAGCGGGGATAGGATGCGGGTAAAAAACGGTGAGGAAGAATTCGGCCATGGTATTTTGAAGGAAAAATCCCGTAATTCTCCTTGGGTGCTTACGTGAGACCATAAAAAAGAAAACTAATTCAGGATGGCCATTGGCCAAGGCGGGGATTTGAAATTGCTTCCTCCCGAATACCAGGCCCGCTCTGCAATCACGCTCGGTGATACTCTGGTGTTTGGTGAGCGTCAATAAACTACGTGGCTTGGTCTAGAGGTAGTGATGATTCGATACAAGTAAATACGAGTAAGTACTCGATACTTTGTTTCGATACCAAGTATTTTTCGTATTTGAACTAATTCATTCGATACTTACTTGGTATTGGAAGAAAATTACTTGTATCGAAACGCACCCGGTGTTAAATTCTAAACGCATCATCCCTGCTGCGCCACTCAGTCGCGCCTGCGAAATTACACTCCTGGAAATTGAAATAAGAACACATTGACGCCGGTGTGTAAGACCCACCATACTTGCTCCGGACACTACGAGAGGGCTGTACAAGCAATGATCAAACGCACGGCACAGCGGACACACCAGGAACAGCAGTGTTGGCCGTCGAAGGGTGCTAGCTGCGCAGCGGTTGGGCACCGCCGCAGTCAGTGTCAGCCAGTTTGCCGTGGCATACGGAGCTCCATCTCAGTCTTTAACACTGGTAGCATGCCGCGACATCGTCTACGTGAACCGTATGTGCAGTTGACGGACTTTGAGCGAGGGCGTATAGTGGGCATGCGGGTGGACGTACCACCGAATTGCTCAACATGTGGGGCGCGAGGTCTCCACAGTACATCGATGTTGTCGCCAGTGGTCGGAGGAAGGCGCACGTGCCCGTCGACCTGGGTCCGGACAGCAGCGACGCACGGACGCACGCCAAGACCGTCGCATCCTACGCAGTGCTGTAGGGGACCGCACCGCCACTTCCCGGCAAATTAGGGACACTGTTGCTCCTGGGGTATCAGAGAGGACCATTCGCAACCGTCTCCATGAAGCTGGGCTACGGTCCCGCGCACCGTTAGATCGTCTTCCGCTCACGCCCCAACATCGTGCAGCCCGAGTCCAGTGGTGTCGCGACAGGCGTGTATGGAGGGACGAATGGAGACGTGTCGTCTTCAGTGATGAGAGTCGCTTCTGCCTTGGTGCCAATGATGGTCGTATGCGTGTTTGGCGCCGTACAGGTGAGCGCCACAATCAGGACTGCATACGACCGAGGCACACAGGGCCAATACCCGGCATCATGGTGTGGGGAGCGATCTCCTACACTGGCCGTACACCTCTGGTGATCGTCGAGGGGACACTGAACAGTGCACGGTACATTCAAACCGTCATCGAACCCATCGTTCTACCATTCCTAGACCGGCAAGGGAACATGCTGTTCCAACAGGACAATGCACGTCCACATGTATCCCGTGCCACCCAACGTGCTCTAGAAGGTGTAAGTCAACTACCCTGGCCAGCGAGATCTCCGGATCTGTCCCCCATTGAGCATGTTTGGGACTGGATGAAACGTCGTCTCGCGCGGTCTGCACGTCCAGCACGAACGCTGGTCCAGCTGAGGCGCCAGGTGGAAATGGCTTGGCATGCCGTTCCACAGGAGTACATCCAGCACCTCTACGATCGTCTCCATGGGAGAATTGCAGCCTGCATTGCTGCGAAAGGAGGATATACACGGTACTAGTGCCGACATTGTGCATGCTCTGTTGCCTGTGTCTATGTGCCTATGTGTGTCTGTGTGATCATGTGTTGTATCTGACACCAGGAATGTGTATATAAAGTTTCCCATTCCTGGGACAATGAATTCACGGTGTTCTTATTTCAATTTCCAGGAGTGTAATTTCCCACTGAAGTCGAGTTTGTAGCATTGGAAATCAAACAAATTCAGTCTTAGAGTAGGCAATCTAATCTCAAAGAGTTTGTTTTAGGTCCCTATTTGATTGTAATATAGTCATACTTGGCGCGCATTTCGCTATACCTGGCCAATGGTCGTTCCCGCGCAGCCCCACACAAAAACTAAAACATATGGTTCATAAGCAACTAAGTAGCCCATGTGAATCTGAAGAAGAAGCTGCATCAGCTAACGTTTCACAGGAATATCACTTCTGGAATCATCACAAAGAAAAAGAAAACGCACCGCAGTGACAAAGTCTCTCTCTAATTTGTGTAACGTCTCTAAAAAGCAATCCATTTACTGAAATGGAAGAAATGAAACTTATATTTCCTTGTCTGTATAAATACGCACAACGGCATCTCATTGTTGGAGCAACGTCAGTATTGAGTGAATGTTTGTTTTCTAATGCAGGTGAAACAATGACAAACAAAAGAAACAACCTGTCCCCAAAATATTAGGAACAATTTTTTTTTTTGAAACCTTCCAAAAGCGGACTTCTATTGTTTAAAATTGTTAAAATTAATATAAATAAATATTTAAAGATAAGACAAAACATCCAAAATTTGCTTACAATTTATTATAATTTTAATAAATAAATAAAAATGTTTATTGAGTGTTATTTGATTTTATTACACTATGCAAATAAAATAAATAATTTAGCAACAAGTCACGTATATGTTTATATTTCGATTTTAATTAAAAAAAGTATCGATATGAGTAAGTATCGATACTTTGATGGAGGGGGGAAGGGGTTTGGCTGGACGGTTACGCTATTCTGCCTGGTGGAGGGGAGGGGGGGGCGCTCCCGAGCCAAGACACGTAGCTTTCCATTCATTTCATTTTCTACAATTAATCAGAACACACAACAGCATGCGAAGATTTATTTCCTTCATTTAATTATCTCCGTATGTATTTTTTAAGAGAAAAGAGTAAAAAATGTCTTTTGTAATCAAAAAGGAAAAATGCTACGTGATACGTGGGGGGGGGGGGGAGGAGAGGGGGGTACAGAGGAGGCCAAAATGGAGCTACGTGATTTATGGACGCTCCCTTGCGATTATGGTATTTTGTGGTTTTCCGTAACTGCCTACACAGATACAATGGTAGTGACATTCCGCCTCAATAATGCAAACACACATTAACTATAAGCTATAAGCGGATAGATGTCGACACACTCTTCGCTACCTTAACACCAATCTGCTTTAAGGAACATCCATCTTTAAACCCCGTCAAATAACAACCATAAATATTATGAGTGTGTGTAGGTTAATGTTAAAAACGTGCCATTGTCAGGATGGGAACACTAGCTAAATATTCAATAATTAAGGTCAGCTAGGACGATATTAAATCTTGACTCGAGGAATGGAGTGTAAACTTACTTTTACGAAAGTAGGAGAAGTTATTCTGTGGAGGTCTATTTGACAGACCATCTCATTAATCAGATAATTTGCTTTTTGGTCTATGGTACCGGGGACACCTTACAGAAGGAGAGATCTACGACAAAGTTGATGCACCAATTTCTGGAGCTCACAATTCATCAAAAAATACGCGGATTTTGGGAGAATATTTCTGCGCATAGTATTACCGAGGTTCGACGTAACAGGCTCATAAACTCTCAATCGGAGGAGCTGGCGAACTGAATGCACCAATAAGTTATATCTGGCTGTAAATAACAGACTACCTCTTCCTACGCCCTCATCCCCCAATCCTCGACAACAATGCGCCTAGATGATCCGTTTAGTCTGGCTTCTGACATCATTATCCTTTTCTCGTGTACGTGAAACATTTTCGAACACAGTACGCCGCCTCTCCATTTATGTCAATAAAACCTTATGTCTCTCTCGAAGATTATCAGTAGGTTTTACAAGAACTTTCGGTTGAAGAGGCACTCGGAGCTGTCTACAATGCTTCTGATATCAATGAGTTAGAATTCATCGAATATTCTGATCATGGAACTGACTCAGAAATTGACGGAGATGTTAAACCTCCTCAATTGTCCTCGTCACCTCGTATTTCTCCGACACACAACGATTCTACTAACGCTGGAGTTTTTTCTAATCGAATCAGGTAATGACGGTTTTTATTACAAAAAAAAAAAAAAAAAAAAAAAAAAAAAAAAAAAAAAATAGAAAGAAGTAAACGAAATTCGCATATGGAAAAATGTACCGTCATTAGCAAATTCCCAAGAACGCCTCGTAAACTGATGTAACTGACGAACTTTCTGCTTTCCAGCAGATTATAAACAGTAATATGATTGATGCTCTCGTAGAGAATACAAACATTTACCATCAACAGAACAGAACCGCGGATAACACGAAAATAATATCTCAGAGAAGCAAGAGAGCAAAAGTATTGGCCATTTTAATGGTGTCAGAAAAATGTTCAAAATCAATCTTGTTGAAGCGTGGGCGAAGGGGATCGTGATCCTCAAACGATTCACAAACTTGTACGTTGCCAACATATTCGACGACAAAGACACAAGCAGAAATACTGATATGAAAACTGCCAAAAAGTTTAAAGATCCGGTGAACTCGCAACCGACGTTAAAATAAGAGTCCTTTCGCGAGAGTAGCTCGTTTAAACAATATATGCCAAATAAGCCTGTTTTTTCTTAAACTCCTTTTCATAATTCCTTCTTATATGATTTCTCAACAGACAAACGAAATAAACTATAAAAAATAAGCGGAAATTTTAAGCAGAGGATGTAAAAATGGCTTGGCGATTTCCATACGCCACGCCTATAGTATTAAGCTGGACGCCTGCCCACCCGATTGAGGGTTACATCCCGGTTCAGTTTGTTTGGTCATTTCTCCGCTTGACTGTATTTTAGTCACTATTGACTACAAGCCCTCTGCTTTATTCGGTCCCAGCGAATTCTCCCGGTGGCGGCCAATAAATCTGCGGTATCGGCCGCGGGCGTCGTGTGTCTGGCTAACGAGTAGGCCGGTCGCCGTGGCTGCTGACGGCGGCAGATCGATGGTGAGGGCGCCGTGACGTCAGACGGCGCCGAGGCGCGGAGCTGATCTGGACACACTGCGTCACGCCAGAGAGCTACTAGTCGCACGACTCAGCGACCCTACAAAAGCTGCCAACCTGCAAGGCGACTCTAGCATCACGGAGAGTGCTTCGCCTTCCAGCATTATCAGTTCGTGGTAAATTACGGGAAGAATAATAGCTTTACGCTTCGTCAACACGAAGCTCCATTTTGGCCTCCTGTGAAAACCTCCCTCCCACCCCATGTAGCTCGGCGCGGCTTTCGTCTCTACCCTCCCCCAACCCACGTAGCACGTACCTTTTTATTCTATTTAATACAGAAGACATTTGTACTGCTTTCTCTTTGTCAGACGATCGTAAATTACTTATTCTAAAATTTTGAGGGTTGATGAAAAATATTCTACTTTTGGGAAAGTGCTAGTGTTTTACAATTATAATGAACGGATTATGAATCCTCAAGAGGAAACTTGAAGGTATAGTCACCGAGTGAAACTTGTTATAGGCACTGTGTTTATTGCACAAGCTATGTGCTGTTTCCAGCCCACCAGACTAATGCCTGAGAGGGATTTTCCACTAAGTCAGCTGGATGCTGTAATCTACGCTCATGAAGTCTGGGGTGCGACGAAATCACACTACCGGTTTCTCGAAAGGAAAAATTGTAGGTGTCATAGAATTAATGACCAAGTTTTATTCGTGCGCCATTGAATGAAGTGTGCGTATCGAAATATTTCCTTGTATTATGTTCTGAATACCTTCTTTCTTATCATTATTAATATATAATGTAACACCTCATTTCATCACTAATTTCTGTCATTACTGGAGAATTTTATCTCGATTGAGATGGTATAAAACTTTGGATTCGCGTTGTAAAGGATCGGCAAGGAATTCTGCCATCGCTTTTTGAAAGAACCATCCTGGCATTCGCCTGGAATGATTTCGGTAAATGATGGAAAACCGAAATTTTGATGATCGGATTAAGATTTGAACCCTCGTTCTTAGACTGACATGTCGGAACCTTACCAATCACCCACCGGGTAACGTAAGACATATGGTAAACGAAACGAAATTCGTTTGTTCGTCTAACTAATGATACTGGCAGCCACGGTAGCACACACACACACACACACAAAATTTAAAAAATCACTTTATGAATCAGATTTGCCACGTTTAAGTTATATCGCATGCTGCATTAGACCTCTTTTCTCCATTTACGATGTTCCAAAGAAATTTTTCCAATATAGAGAGACTTCAGTAAATTGCCCATCGCCTTTCAAAGATTTTGAACATAACGTTTATGAGCCTGCACATTAGTCTGTGTGACGAACAAAAAAGACCTGATTACTAGTGAGAGATTTTCACATAGTTTCGCGCCGAGAAAATTTGCGCATTGCTCCATCTACTATTGACTTCGGGAAGCAATCGAGTTCAATTACCAGTCCGATCAGATATTTATATTTTATAACATTAAATAACTTTACCAAAACTGATGGAAGAGCAGTTAACGGTCGAACCTTGTATTCTGGAGGAAACGGGTTTTATTCCCAGTCAGGACATCAAAATTTCTGTTTCCCGTCACTCAAGGCGAATGACGGGATGTATCCTTTAAAATGCCACGGCCAACGTGGAACATGTTGAAGGTTGATGTGCCCACGATTAAACTGTTCAGCATAGTTTTTAACTGTTGAAAATAAAGTAGAAAAGTCCCCGCACAATATTACTCATCTAAAACAGTTTTGTTTGATATTAATACAGATTTGTGAAGAATTTCTTCGCTGAATGATATTTAATTTAATGCATTTTGATGAGCTGGTACATCTGCTTCAGACAGCTGTATATGTATTAAAAACTATACGATAGAACCACTGCCAGTTTTACATGCGTGCTTACGAAAGAAAAATCATCCTAATAGATGATTAATTGCAATAACATTCATGGACGATAGATAGATAAAGAGATGCCTCCATCAGAAAGACAATAGACTGGTGTCCAGTATGACTGGTACAAATGCTCTTCTTGATCGTAACCGTGTTTAACAGATACGGCTACATTTTTCTGAACATAAAAAACGTTGGAATAAAACTTAGTTATCAGTCAGTTGTATCACCGACCTTTGGATTATTCTCACAAGGATTTAGATGAAGCATGATACGGAAAACCTCATCTCATGACCGCATTAAAACTAATTTCTACAGTACTTAGAGGATTGTAAACCCGACATATCTCGAGCCGAACTAGCAGCCTTCAAATAACGGGGAGGGCAAGAAATCTTTTTCCCCATAGCCAATATTCGAAACGATCCCCCGACTCTGTCAGCTATGATATTAGTACCGATAGCGAGGAGGCGATTCTTGTCAAGTGTAGATGCTTAACATGCCATCTAAGCTCTCTTGTCTTTTTTTCTGGATGTCATGAGAGGCGTAGGAAGGTTGGAGACAATGAACGGGAAGCAATTCGGCCACAGATTATTGAAGGAACCACTCCGGCACTCGCCTGGAGTGATGTCGTGACACTATGGAAAACCTAAATCTGGATGGCCAGAAGAAGGTTTGAACCCACGTCTCTGAGATGCTGGTCTTGCGCGTTACCCTCAACCACCGAGCTCTGTGCTCCGTTTCCGATGTCGTGGAAGGTAATCTAAATCTCTGTTTCCAACAATGCTGTACAACTGTATTTTTTCCGTTTAAAATTCATTATTATTTCACAGTACAGTGCCTGGAAACTTCAGTTCTCTCTAAATTCTCTCGTGAATCTGGCGCACACAGGATACAGAATATTAATTATTAAAACATTTAATATAAAACCATAAAAAATTTAAATACTGAAATACAAACTAATGTCTCCTTTGTATACCTCCCCTGTCCTCCGTCCTATTTTATTTCCGCGGTGTCTGCTGTTGGGCCTGAGGACTTCCGTAATTTCCTTTTCTTCTTGTTCTTCCTCAACATCTTTTTCCCAACATTTTGGGGTAGGCTTATTTGTTGCTGTCATGGTTAAACTTAGAGATTTTATTTTTCGGCCGCGTGACTTTTCTGACGCTAAGCACTTTATACCCACTGCCATGTCGTACTAAGGAATGTGAAGTGTTGCCATCTGTCTGTAAAACGTGTAAGTATGTTCAGATTATGTCAAGTGTGTAAATTTTGTTTGTGAAATGTGTAGTCTATGAAACGTAGGTTGGTGACCGTCCCCGCGTTCACCTTAATGTCTGAGGAAATTCGCCGGTAATTGGGAACCTAGGCTCGTGCCCAGTCCGTTGTACCTTCCCGATCCATTGTTGAGTGTTCGGAGCCTCAGCCCACTGAGTCACACTGACGGGTGATGACTCGTGTAATTTATTAGACCTTAATTTTATATGATAAAAACCTTGCAGTAAGTTTTATATTGTTCCTTTCATCGTTAACGGAAAAAGACTAGTTTAACCTTTTTTTATACAGAATTTACTAACGACTAGACCATTCTCATCAAAACGTCATAGAAACGCTATTTTGTTTACTCGTGCGCATTCATGTTTAACCAGTTTTCGAGATTGGTAACGATTTACTTGTATTGCAACTAGTTGTTTGTTTCATATCTCGAAGTTCATTGAAGCAGTTCTATCTCCGTTTTTCTTCCTTCTTACCGGGCACCAGAACAAATGTTATTCATTATACAGGGTGTTACAAAAAGGTACGGCCAAACTTTCAGGAAACATTTCTCACACACAAACAAAGAAAATATGTTATGTGGACATGTGTCCGGAAACGCTTACTTTCCATGTTAGAGCTCATTTTATTACTTCTCTTCAAATCACATTAAACATGGAATGGAAACACACAGAAACAGAACGTACCAGCGTGACTTCAAACACTTTGTTACAGGAAATGTTCAAAATGTCCTCCGTTAGCGAGGATACATGCATCTACCCTCCGTCGCATGAAATCCCTGATGCGCTGATGCAGCCCTGGAGAATGGCGTATTGTATCACAGCCGTCCACAATATGAGCTCTAACATGGAAAGTAAGCGTTTCCGGACACATGTCAACATAACATATTTTCTTTGTTTGTGTGTGAGGAATGTTTCCTGAAAGTTTGGCCGTACCTTTTTGTAACACCCTGTATATGTAAATTCTGGTCTTGAGTAATCTGTTTATACACCGTAAAGATCTTCAGTTATTGTTGACACAAAGATCGTAGGTTCTCAGTTTCAATCATAGTTCTTTATTCTTCACCACTTCTATCTTTAACAGATTGTGACTCTCGGAGTACTTTTTCGATGAATATTTACAATTACAAGAAAAAACCGCAAACAAAAGCTCATACTTTAGTTGCATCTGTTACAAATCATACTACATTCAAATTGTCTATAACACTTTCGATTCCGAGATGGACTGAAAACTTGAAGAAAGCAACGGAGAAGAGGGAGTGTAAAGAAAGCAGCAACTAACTTCGTCAGCTGTTTCTCGTTCCAACTGTAATGAATAGCTTATCGTGATCATGCGCCATGCACAAAATCAGAATGAAATATTTCTCATTGTTTCCTGTGTAATTACGGCGTTTATAAGTTGAAAATGTAAATGAATTCCGTTCCAGCAGGTACTCCATCAAAGAAATATTAAAATGGTGTTCCTCAGATCTGTCTGCATACAGGTCGGACCCAATTTCAATCAAGTTTTCACCAATATATTTCCCAGCAGGGGAAGCGCTGATTTAGTAGCATAACTCACGGTAAGCGCACTGGAGCCCTTCCGTATTGATCTCTCCAATATTTAAAACAAGCATTCGGCTTCCACTGTGAGTCGGAAACGGAACATCCATCAGTCACTTTGATATTAAAAAAATAAGTCATGATACAGTTATAACTATTTTTTCGCATCATTATATCGATAACTGGTCTATAAATTTTCTTATTTCTCTCGCTGAAGATACATAATTAGGTTTCTTATTCAGTTTTTTTATTATTTTCTTGTATTGTCCAGCATACGTCTTACGTAGATTCCGTATCCCTGTTGGTCGCAAGAAATTAAAGCAAATGAAGTCGAAAGATGAGCTTCCATGAGTAGAATGATGAAATGCAAACAAAAAACTTTAATGAATATTAGCCTTAAAAAAAGCGAAGCATAGACGTTAATGGAATGATTGTGTTCGATCTGCTATTACAGCACTAATTCTTCTCTTCGTTATATGATTTATTGGAGGTAGCTATTTGCCAACAATAGTGATTTAGCGCTGTAGGATTTTATTTTTTGCTTCCGGCTCTCCGGCTCGTCGAAGTCAAGATTATTAGAGTGAGGGCCGGGGGCGAGGAAAGAGTAAGAATTGGAACAATGCCTTTTGAAGGAACCATCCCGGCATTCACCTGGAATGATTTCGGGAAAGCATGATAAACCGAAATCTGAATGACTAGATGGTTATTTGAACCTGCGTTTTCCTAAATGCTAGGCCTACGTGTTACAGCTTAAGCTGCAAGATATCAGGATCATCTGAATAGACGTGCAACTCAATCAGGCTATGCGGATAACTATAGGACACATTCGGAGAACGAGCACCTTATAGCTTCCAGTTCTCTGTAAAATTTTATTTCCAGCTCTAAGAAGATTAGAAACTTTACTAAAGGTCTGGAAAATCATCCTAAAGAACCCTCAGCTACCCATAATCTAGACATTACACAAGCGAAACACCAATGCTTGCATTCAAGGAAACCCTTTGAACCTCAACAAGATTTGGATAACTCAATGAGAGCAGTCATCGGTAGCCAACAAACATCTTCAGTGCGGTTACAAGGATTCGATCTCCCCAGAATCATCAATCTGATTCGAACAGGACAAGGCAGATGCAGTTACTACTACACAAATGAGGCTTAGTCAGCTCTGCAAATTGTCAGTGTGGAGCCGCATCAGTTCTGACTGTCCTCTTCGAGCATTCAAAGGAACAATAATGGACATACACAATGCATCTGTCAATGCAATTTAATTGATCGCTAGATCTAAAGATGTAATATTTCAATATCTTTTTAAATATCATACGATAAATAAATAAATGTCATGCAATTGCTGGCCTATAACTTGTGAAACAATTTCAGTATTTTCACAAGTAATGTGACGTGGTAAGTTTCTATGATATGACCTTACTGACGACGTCGTGATGCAAGGATATCTTTCTGAAGCCTGCTGAGTCAGGCAAATCTGTTTGCGAAGGAGGAGATGTGTCCATTATGAGAGCAGCAACACATGTTTTTGGCGCGCGTGAGGTCCCTTCGTGGTTTGGGGGTTGGGACGGAAGCCATGTGCAGACCAGCCCAGGCACGTTGCATGCCCCGGCGGCAGATGTGCGAGTCTCTCTCTACCTGCCTGGACAGCTGCCGGCAGGTCCTACTGTGTTGTCGATGACGCGACGCCGAGAGTCCACGCTCCCCAGCAAGATTGTTTACTACCTTGGCTCCACCACACATGTCACCACCAATGACATGGTACCATATTATGATATTATACTAATCATATTTTTTAATTTCTCCATTTACATCTACGACACTGAAGAGGAAGTATGAAAAAACGGACGCGAAATTCCATTTACATAACTCTCTCAGTTTTTGGTCCCGAGAAGCTGTTTCTGTAATCTGTTGCATCTATACTTTCCAATGACGAAAAGCAGTAAGGCGTATTCTGAGAGTCGAACAGAGGACAAAATTAATAAATAATTTTCACGACACTGCATTTTGGTGAAGTGTTATTGCTTACGGTTTGTCTCTTTAAGCAGTAAGCATCGTTTTATGTGTGTACATTGTAATGTATGTTCTTAACTCGGATGCAAATAAGCTGTATAATGCGATACCAAATTTATAATTTGAAATTTAAACCAATTTTCACGTTTGAGGACCTTGGAATTCATCGTGACTCTTTCAGATTTCAAGTCTGTTTGTCTAACCTGTAGACAAAGTATGTGAGACCTGTTTCCTAAACATGATCTTACGTATCAAAGGCCAATGTGGTTATTTCAGTGGCAAAATGTCGTTTTGAGGATAGGATTCCGTTTGAGCAATTTCAGGATTTCCAGAGACCTTTAATGTAGATATAAATTACGTGATTCATATTTCAAGTCTATTCATCAGTCTATTACAGAAAGCTTATGTAGAAAAGAGACTACATATTATGCTTCATTTTACGGTCTCCCAACAAAATTTACAACCAAGCTCATAATAAGAAGTATATTTATTTGCAGTCTCCAAATATAATTATACATTTTTTTGCCAGATTTTCCTTGATAGGTTAAAGTAATTTTCTTCCACAGTTTCCGACGAATTAAGGTTAACTTCTAAAACTAATCTTTAAATACCCAGCGTAATGACTGACAGTTGAGATGATGGTTCATAGATTCATTTCAGATACATATGTGGATGGTTTTTAGAAATTTTCCAATTTCCTTTTTTATCGCACAGTCCCGTTCTCTATTAATTTAAAGTCTTTAACTCACGAAGCTTCAAAACCATCTACCAACATTAAGAAGACTAATTGGCGTCAAATTCAATAAGCAAATATGATTTTCAAAGAAAAATTGGCGTTAACACTGAGTCAAATAATAGCTTCATTTCTAAATGAATTTCCAACTCACTTGAAAACGTCAAGATTACGAAAATAGCACTATCTAATAACGTAGATAAGTTTTCGGAAATTCAGAGGATCCTACAGACGTTTAGAACTATTGAATGGGATAAGGAATAAAATACTACTAGCCAATTTAAAAAAATATTAAAAGACGGTGGTAGATACAGTATCAATCTGTATTACACGAGAAGTATTGTAAATGTATCTTAAAAAAGATTTTCCGGAGATGATTAATTTTAAACACTTATGATAGGTAAAACGCACATTTCTAAGAACAAAAGAACTGCCAAACACCGGTTGTGATTGGAAGTTTCCTGAACAATCGAAAATTCCTGTTCGCAAATGTTATAAGTATAGTTTGGACGTGAGTCTATAGAAATTAAACCATATGGTATTCTGAGAATGGCTTTGATCGGTATCAGCTATGTTTTCGGAGGAAAGTTGTAGGACACCGACTGCAAGAATGACAAAATTCTTCTCACTGGTCGTTAAACATTGTCCGATGATCTTGATAACGTGTTTTGTTACAGAAAACCTAGTTGATTTCGGGTGTTATTGAGGTGTAGATAACGTCAATGGTAAACAAAACCCTCAAATACCGAAGAATCGACGTTTCTAAATTATTAATAAAATGCCAAATAATAAATTAAATAAGGAAAATGCACAGAAATGGTTAATCCGCAAATCTTCTGGGGGTATTATCAAAGAATTAAAACTTGTCATTGAATAATGATTCAGAAATTTAGTCAGATTATAAGAAACTCCAAAAAAACAATTACATTCATAATATTAGGGCTATAGTTGAGATACATATTACATAAGATGAAATCTATGTGATTTGAATGCTTAACTTACTTTCACTCGCTACAAGGAGCGAGACACAGTGCAGATTACAACATGACATGAAATACGCTGTTATTAGTAATATTCTGAAATGCTGATCCTAATACCGTGACGTGCTGCGGTGAAATTACGGTAGCAGAAATTAATTTCCATCATACTGAATAAATCAGTGACATACAACATTCATCACTTTGTGCAATGTTACATGATACCGCTACTGTGGAGTAGTCGAGACCTTACCGTGCTGGTTGCTGACTCACAGGGGTACACCACTATTGTCCGGCACACCAGGACCATTTCATTCGGCTACAGAACCTGTAGTATTACAGCAGAATGGAAGGTTATAGAAATTAGTTTGCAAAGGATTCTATATCTTTTTACTATACCCAATCGAGGATAAACCTCATACTTGTGACGCGTCATTCGTATGTAAAAGATATATACAACTGAAATACAGCGATTATTAATTGCGAGGGGCTTCCTTTTCTATTCCAAATTGATAAATGTTCACAGCTCTCATTGTAAGTCCTCTCATGAAAGATGAAGTTAAAAGGCTTAGCAGAATACTGTTCCACAACAGTTTACGAAAATTGAAGAGACCAAGACACGTACAAACAGGTAGTGACGAAATATAAGGTGTATAATGGAAATCCTTCTACAAAACATAAGTTGCAGCTAATTTTTAAGAGTTTCTTTTGCTATGTCCCAACACTGAGTGAAAGTAAATCTCGAAGGGCTAAGTTCCTCCTCTATCAAATCGCTTGAAGATGCGAAATTTTCCCGTTCTTTAAACTATTTCAGCAACGGCTGAAGTTACCGTTTTTTGGAAACTGACAAAACTTTATCCTGAGACCCAAACCCAGACGTATTCGCAGAACTTTCCTTTTCCGCTCAATGTAAAGAAAGCTTATGGTGGTTTCGGTACAAAAGATGATTAGTTCATAGAAGATTTAAAACCTACTGAACAACTGGCAACAACAAAAGACTGTATGTGACTTTTTAAACAATTATCTCCCCATACCGTGACGATTCTAATAAATAGTTCAAAACAGTTTCTTTGAAAATCATAATTCTTATCAGTTCCTTTTCCCCAAGTTCAATTTCATTATGTGGTTCACTTTCTACAATAGTATAGCGATGAAAGTATGAGACATCAAAAATTAATATGAAATTCATACTTTTAATTTCCTGATTCATTGCGACGTTTCATACTCTCGTCTAGAATTTTAAACCAATTTCAGATAGAAAAAAATTTATCATGGGATTTCACTCGTTTAAAAATGAAAATATGCTCTAAATCTTCTACATTTTGCAACCTGACGATAATTATAATCCAAAATTTCTAAACTCATCATGTCATGTGTTATGATCGTTTTATTGAAAAAGCACTGCTTTATCAATTTGCTTTCCATTATATTTAACCATTTTAGAAATCTAATTCCATTTTCATGGCTTTTTAAATTATGAACTTGCTGTTGCAGTTTAATAGTTGCAGTAGATTAACGCAGATGATAAAAGTGGAATTTGAACATTTTAAACAAAAACTGGACAAAGGTCATAAGGATCAAAAATGATAATAGCAACAATAGAAAAAATGTCCAAATTCTATTAGTAAGAAACACAACAAGTCAGGAATGAAAACAAAACAACAAAACAGGTTAGAAAAGGATTATTTGAAGGCATAATCAAATATTGATCTCGGAAACAAAAATTATATATACGATGCACAGGGCTGAATGAGAATAATGTACAGATTTTAGAAATATTTAAGAAAAAATGGATCTTCAAAATCACGAGGAATGATGAAGTGTCAAATGATTGGTGTAATGAAATGAGTTTGTGTAAGAAACTTATTTTAAAAATGCAGTGTTGTGCCTCGCATTTAAAACCCATGGGCCACTTATTTGTTAGCGAATGCAATGGTTAAATGGTGGGTGTATTGAGGAAAACAGATAATTGTGCTGAAACAGATCAACGGCGAAGGCAATGTAAAGCATTCAGTTTAACAAATTAGTTCGTGGCAGAAGTTAACGGAGGGATTATTTCACTAAGTTGACAGGCGAATAGTTACTTTTCTTATTTATTTTATGTATCCAGTGGGATACAGTAAACGAACTATCCCGCACACAGGAAGAATAAGAGATGAGGACCACAATTGGGCGTATCCTGAGCTACGTTGGTTTAAAACCACAGACTAATCATTCAACCACGAGAAAATACCCGTTAAATAAAAAGCCATTCTACGGCTGCCGATAACTTCTGTCAATATTGAAGGTCAGTCGAAGGACAAATACATGAGAGACCGATGACAAGAACAAGAGGGGTTCAGGCATTGGTGGGACTTCAAGGTCACGTTTCCAGTTGCTGTTAAAACTAGCCGTGTCGTGAGTCAGCTTAGTAGTGAAGCGAAATGGTTCCGTAAAAATAGCGCCTGCCGGGTCCCCCTAGTGACGAATGATGGTGGCGTGCACATGTGGCTAGTTGTACGGCCGCGCGTCGTCTTCTTAACGCCACCGACGCGGGACTATTTTTGCCGCTGGGTCAACGCATGGGGGCGACACACGCAGAACAAAGGACTCGTCTCTTACTGAGTCACGCCCGGGACCCGAATTTCACTATCTCTCTCTCTGGCCGCTCCATAGGCGATAATTCTGGAGCCAGCCCGTCTAATTAGAAGCGGTGCTCCGTGCATTAATGTGGAGGATTGCGCAGACCCCTCCCGCCTCCCCGCTGGTCCAGGGACGCTGTCGTCGGCCGAGCTGCGGGCTCGGGGCCTGGCCTTGAACCGCTAACCGCCAAAAATCTCTGCTGGTCCTTTGTGCAGGGGTGTGCAAAATGCCAGGCCAGTTGCGTGCGTGCCGCTCTAGTGCGTGCGGCAAAAAAAACGCAGGCGCCATCGCGTCGACGCACCAAGGCTGCAAACCGAGCCCACTACTGGAATCGCTCCTTACACGCCGTATGGACGACAAGTTCTACCACAGCTGGATTTTCTTTAACTTCCTTTAGTAAGACGTAATTTCTGGAGGTCATTTCTTCTGCACATTCTTCTTACTACTGTTTAACAAAACCACCAACCCGTCTGTTATTGGGATTACGTTTATTCGGTCGCGTTCGTCACGATAGTCAGTCATCAATTACTTACAGATTTTTTTTTTTTTTTTTGTAATGTTTGAAATTCTGCTGAATAATTTTTTTAACATGATTGAAGTTACATCTATGTATAGGCACTGCAACTACTGATACTTTAATTTCTGCTGTGAATTGTGGTGAAGGCATAGGTGATCAATAGGGTTCGGATCTATAGGACAAGTCATATTTTTTTCATGCCTTCTTTTTGAGCTGAAATGATGAGTTAAACAATGATTCAACGTTTCTGATTGTATTTTATATGGCATATAAATGCATATTCAGACCATTTTCCTAGTTTTGGTCGTATGGTCATATTTTGAGAAAAAATCTGGTAGTTTTTTAATAGTACCTGGGAATTCACTAGATACAGATGAGAAGAGAACTGTACTTCTGCTATACATGTCGGTGGGGGGGGGGGGCTAATTTTTATTGTGGTCAGAATTCACCATTCAAGAATTAAAGTTATACATTATTGTTATTCTCTAAATGTAATGTTCTGCCCGCCTTTTAATCTCGACAATGAAGCAGAAGCATGTCTGTATCGATCCGCGTCAATCAATATCTCAATGAAATATCCTCAGTCGTCGTTAAATCTGTAGAGGATCAGTCAGTAGACCTACCATCATGCCGAAAGTAAAATTTTATGAAAGTGCGAAGTTACGTAAGGGAATTTAGAGAGAGTATTTTAGTGCAGATGAAAGAGTTATATTCTGGAAATTATCTGAAATTAAAGTGTCTTCAACAAAACGATTTAAAATTTAATTTCCCGATGGTGCAGCGAGTGTACAGATGCAAATTATGCTGTCTACATGAAAGCGACACTACAAGATAAAATGAATCATGTATAATTGAGCATGTTTTGATGTATAATAAATTTAAATGTTTGGTCATATTTTGTTATTTTTAGGTCATATTTACTCACTTTTAAGGTCATATTTGCCTGCATATTTGTCTATCTTTTTGGTCATAAGAACCCTAGTGATCAACAACCACACCTCACACAAGAAACGTAAATGTAACTACACTGTTGTAAGCAGACTAATATAGTTTCAACCACGTAAAAAGTAAACATCTGTACATAACGTTTAAAACTACAAACTCTTTCCAGAAAACACAGGATCGCCGACGGTACCACGTCGAGAGGCGAGTAGCGTTAGAATAAGACTAGCGTTAGAATATTAACAACAGTTGCATTGGCGATTTTATTGTGCAAAAATTTAGATTGTAAAAAGAGACTCGAAATTAGATTATAAATATAAAGTTTTCTGTTATGCAGCCAGTAAAGTAAACATCAAAACAACGGGCAAAATTCAGACAATAATTTCCAATGAAAAAAAGTGTGAGTGAACGACAACTATCAAAATTTTTAAGTCAGTTGAAACACATGTCCCAGTCACTAAGTTACGAACCCTGAATATTGATGCAGGAACAACAAAGGTGAGGAAAATAATAAGATTTATCTTTAATGGTATCTAAACATTAAACAAATGGAGATACGTAT
Source organism: Vandiemenella viatica (assembly GCA_031002005.1). Classification (NCBI taxonomy): domain Eukaryota; kingdom Metazoa; phylum Arthropoda; class Insecta; order Orthoptera; family Morabidae; genus Vandiemenella; species Vandiemenella viatica. The sequence continues at coordinate 138,260,471 of JARYHS010009186.1, forward strand.
TAGAGAAACAGCCGCACATATTACGGCCAGCTGTTCTGCTTTAGACAGGATGGGAGGTTTTTTTTAAAAAAAAAAAAAAAAAAAAAAAAAAAAAAAAAAAAAAAAAAAGTATTGGGAACATGAAAAAATACATCCCTGACATTATTATCTAAAATTAAGAAAAAGCAATTTCATGTAGAGAACATTCACACAACACATCACAGCGGAAGGTACATTTTTTTGGCGATGGAGAATTTAGTCTGGAAATTCCTCTCAAAAAACATAAATAGCAAGAATAAAACTACATTCGCAATTTAAAATTTGAGAAAACGTGAGTTAGTTTACGGCGTGGAAATATTACTGTACAGCATAACAAATATCTATATGGCACTCGTTTCAGCATTTTCAGTGTATTTTCAGTAGATAGACTATACTATTTTACGAGTTCGTGTAAGTTGTCCTGAAGCCGAAATATTACTAAAAATATGTTTCCACTGTAATCAGCTGTGAGTGAACTAACACTACAAACATAAACTAAAAGCGCTTCCGTTGCTTTTGCGAATAAAAGAACATTCAATACAATCGGCAGTTTCCAGAAGATACACAGTAAAGTTTTGGAATTTACTTATTCTGCCCTAGAGAAAAACCTCTTTGATCGTTTAGAAAGATAGTAGCATTGTTTGTGACAAGTGGAAACATAGGATGTTGGCTAGTCTTGAAATTTCTCGATAAACTCTAGATGAGTAGTACCTAACATTGTGTACGGATATCAAAATCGTAACAAGAGATCTTCCAACAGGCAGAAGTTTTTCTTTTCGAGTTACCATGAATCCTAAGTGTAAGCAATTCATCAATACGAATCATTTTCAGCTTGTAGCGTATTACTTTATAAGCTCGTTAAAACACTAACTGGCTTTAGTAATAACAAGCCAAAATACTTAAGCAACTAATTTTCTTAACTGGTAGTTTCGTAAGAATTGCTAGGTTTCAATTCAAAAAACCATTTAAACATTTGCGGAGTTCCTTACGAGGGAACGGAAATATTTTCAGAAAAAATGATGTCAAAACGTCTAGCTTAACTCGTGTACGAAACATGTGTGTAACCGCGTTCTTCAACACAGCAGAAGGTTGTTCCAAGCTACTGTATTCGTATCGAACCTCGTCGCAAAAGACCCCGGAGAAAACTGAACAGTAATTGAGCAATTACTTCAACTGCATAACGAGAATACAATTACGGTCCCTAACTGAGAGACATAATAGGGTCGGACGACCCTGTGGCGCACTTCGTAACTCCGCGGGCTTCTCAATTACGCGCTGCCATTGTTTCAGCGTGTGCTGCCGCCTGACGGCCAGTGCGCAAGTTCTCCTCGGGGTCTACTAGGCAGGCATACCGGCGAGGCCCAACACAGCAAAAAACCGCCAGGGTTGTACTGCAGGGGTGATAGTTCGCCAAGCACGTACAAATGCCTTTCAGAAATACTTGATGCTCCCTTCTCCGAGACCAATCTTTCCCCAGCCTTCTCCTCTATTGAGTTACAGTACGGTAAAAAAAAAAAAACTTCACACTCTTGAAAAATATTCATTCTGACGAAGTTACGATTTATAACAACGGCATAAATTTTATTTAAATTCTTTATCTTCCAATGATCAGGAATACAAGAAGAAGAAAAAAAATGTGCCTGCAGCATTGGATACGCCTTGTTGAAGAATATACCACAGAAACTGATTTCGGTACTTCTTCCAGCAATGAAGTGAATTCAAACACAAAGTAAAACTTACAGAAAAGAATCAGTACACGTACAAAGAAAAAATAACGAAGAATAAACAAGGTAGAAGCAAGAGTTACCATAACGACGAGCAACGTACAGAATAAAAGAAAAAGAAGTTAAAAAAAGCTCCGGTTTGGAATAATGAAAATAAATAATTTGGAACTTGTGACTGAATGATGGCATTTGTAATGTAAAATAGACTCCATGTTTATATTGAAAAGTATTAGCATTGCAATATTCGTTGTTAAATTTAATTTTGTTTCACATTATATCTTTAACATCTAATACTAACTTTTCAGCCGTCATGACCTACTTTGTTATCCTCTTAAAGATAAGAAGGCATAAAGTACTGTGTATTGCTTTGGCGAAAAATTTAAATGACTATAGAGACGAGAGCTAACTATGCGAAAAATCCTGTTATTAGTAATCACATTATTCATACTTTGTATTTAACTTAGTCCACACCCCGAAGAGCGTTTGGAGCCTTCCAACCAGTTGTACGAAGCCAGTATGTCAGAGATAGTAATTGTTGGGGAATCCTGATCCTCGAATTGCGTAATTACAACAGCCGTTGAGCTTCGACCGCAAGAAATGTAAAAGCTCAAGATAAAGTGCATCACTTCCTTTGTGTCTAACAGTCCAGTCACTTTATCAATGCATTGTAGAGATGGGTGATTCTTCTACAGCTAAACAATGAATGGTGTTTGGTATAGATTGCATAAATTCATTAATTTCAGCGCCAACCATTATTATTCAAACGCAAATACATTCTTAACAGTAGTCTCACAAAGAGGTTATTTGTTTTTACAGTAAGAGAAGTATCAATGAAAAAGGAAAGGTCGTTCGATGTATAAAAACATTTATTTTATTTAAATGACACTGAAAATACTACGGTGTATTTCTGTATGAAAGTGAAATGATGTGGTACTTCATTCTGTCTCAATTCTTCAACAACCAGCAGGTTAGCTGGTCACGCTAAGGTTGAAATCTGACACCGGAAAATCCACCATTCTTATTATCGTCGTTATTTGGTTTTACGAAATCATTTAGGAACATGCTGGGGTCTTCCCAATTTAGACGTTAGTAAAATTTGATTCTGTTTCAACACTGAATATCATAGCAAACTTATTTGTGAAGAGGGTTTCATGACTCAATTTTCTCCCTTTCCATTTATCATCTGTATGATTTTCATTGTCAACGGTAAAGTAAGCTCTATGGAAATGTAAAAAAAAAAACAAAGGAAACTACCAGATAATACTCACGAATCGTCTATAAACGTTCAGTGGAGCATTCTCTTTTTGGAATGCGAACTGTTCAAGGAAGGGGAAACAATTAAATACCTAGGATCGATGACAGAAATACTAAATAAAAGGAGTAGCGTAGTACAATATGAAATTAAGACTCTCAATACAGTAGAAGTCCGATTATCCGAGGTAAACGGCACCGCGACCACCTCGGATAACGAAAAACTCGTAAACCGGAGGTCAAGGAAAGAGGTTACAATGAATCAAAAAACGTATTGAAACTAAAAAAAGACAATTAATTTGTGAAGAAATAAAGTTGTTTTTTGTACATTAATACGCCAGTTTTTGAAGCCAACATTCTAAAATTAAGCCCTGTTTCATCACAATTAAAAAGCTGTTCTGACGTTAGTCCCAATTTTAAAACAACATCAACAAGTTTTCTCTTACATTCATAAACTTCACAGGAATCTGTAGAAAGCTTTTCACCCTATATGTTTACCTGTCTGACACCATATTTCTTTTTCCAACGATTTATTGATTCCTATCATATTTCAAAAATTTGCCTCGGTTAACCCGGCGGCTCGGATAATAGGAACTCGGTTAACCGGACTTTTACTGTATCTAGATAATTAGTGTAGGGAGTTTCTTTATCTTTACCGAGAAATAGTAGAAAATTCGAGTACTTATCATTTAAAATATATATATATTCTTCAACAGTTGCAATAATGAAAACCGAAGAGAGAATAAAATCTGGCTCTTTGATATTGCATTAATCGATTAATGTAATGTGTCATGTAGATTTTTCTCCTAGTTTCTACTTCACACGTAGTAATTTCGGAAAATTCTAATTTATAATGTAAATTTCTAATAAACAATACAGAAAGGTTTCCTAATTAGATTCAGAACAGAAATGCTTCTGTGAAACACTGTGTGTAACAACTTCCCGCTACACCTGAGCGAGCTGATGAGTCGGATACGGGCTGTCCACAAAGGAGAGCCTGCTCGCTCGCTTGCGTAACCTTGAAAGCGCCGTAACTCCCCTGGGCCGCGCGGGCATCGCTTTTACGACTTCTCAGAATCGTACTCCAGAGGCGGGATGGACCTCTCAGCTTGTGGTCGCACGCTTCTTCGGATACAATGGACCGACCCAAAACACTGGGGCAGCGGGACACCGCACCCGTTCCTTCCGCGAATTTATCCTCTGCGCTCGCCTGCGCAGTAGGCATCTGAAGTCAGAGAGTCTGCATACGGGGAAAACTCTGAGAATCCGCAGTAGGACGAGGTTAGTGAGTGTAAGATTTACGAAGGATCCCGCATTTAAATCCCTATCTCTTCATTAATTTCAGGCGGTACTGGGATAAATTTCGATTCCAGTGACAGTAAAAAAAGGGTACAGATAGCACTGTATCTCAGACGAACGTAAGAAGGATTTCCTTTCTTGTTGTTTGACACATAATATCACCCTACAATAGCATTACCACTACATTCCATCAGTGAAAAGCCTCAGTTACTATTTAGATGCCAGGCAGGATGTGACAGAAGGGGCAAAACGAACTTTCGGCTCAGAGGAAACATACTATGTTTTTCGGAGATATTTAGTACGTTAATAGTTGCTGCTTCGAATTAAATATGAGCCTGCATTTCATTTCACACACGTATATTTGATTTTTCTCTGCCAGGCGACAGAGACATTAGAGAAACAAACAAAAAACTCGTAGCTATTTCAGAAAAAAACGATGAAAATCTAAGTCTGCCATATAAACCTGGAAACGATACCGGCTTCTAACAAAAGGCAAACTCAAACTTATCCACTGTCAATTCAGAAATGCTATGGTAAGTTAGTTTAGAGCAAGTTTATGCTTAATAAGTCCTCTCATCTAATTAAAAACTTCAGTAACACCGAGTTATCCCTGCAGTATTTTTCATGCACTCTTACACCAGACCGGAAATCCAAATTTCTCGTTTTGAGGCAAGTGGTTACTCAACAAAGGCAATAGCCGTTTTCCTTACCTTTCCTTGCCAACATTCCTACCTTTGGTGTATTTACTCCTCTTCATAAGCCGGAAGCAATTTAAAAACCCATTCTGCACTGCCTTCCCCATGTTTCCGCGGCCAGTGGTATAGTAAGGTAATAGAGTATTGTAAATTCCCTATATACCAGCGAGAAAATAACATCATTTGTGGCATCATTAGTTACATTATGTATTTTTAAAGTCTACTTAAATCGTTGCGGCACCGAGATTGCGAACGGCTCCCGTAACGGGATGAATTGATACTATCCCGTATGATGTAAAATATTCGCACCATCGGATATTGACAAGCTGGGTTAGGTGTTCCATAGGTCTCAATCATCCACATCTTCGTCGGACATTGTGACATTAAATATTGTGACCCCCGGGTGTCTTTCGGAAGATTAGGTCTGAATTGGCCGGCACCGGGTTTCACACTTTACCATCAAACCAGCCGAAAGACTGATGACAGAAAAATAATAATAATTTCGTGTAGTTAATTCTTACTAGCAGCTGCGCAATGTGCCACTATCGTAGCCGCCTAGCCTAACCTTGTTGTCCCAAGTATGGGGAACATACACTTTAAAGTGCAATCCGAAACACGGAGCGTTCTAGAATCTTCACATTAACAAAGCAAACCTTTGCCAGAGGTGAAGGTCAGGTTTAAGGACCTTAAAAACTCCAGCCGAGACCAGCAACCTTCTGCATCACAGCCACTTGCTTTATAAAACTGAGCCATCAGCTCCCTCTATACACCACATCGAAATAGCAGGTGCCGACAGCGAAGTTAAAACTCATAAAGAAAAAATTTTAATGATACTGTTTCAACTCGAGATAAATTTTTTATCACTTGTTATATAATCCATTTGGGGCACAGTATGCATTAACACTGATAAACATTTAGTTAGCGAGAGTTTGATCTTTCCTGTTGTGCAGCTTTTAATATGTTTTCTCTTGTTATCAGACGGATAAGTTCTGAAATGCACAACGTTTCGGCAGGTACCTTCGCTGTCTTCATCAAGTCACAGTTGATGACGTGTTGTAGCAGTAACAGCTTCGAACTTCAAATTCACCCGATGAAGACGTCGTACATGGAAGAAGTTATCCGCTGAACACCCGAAAGAAATTTTTGGTACCATGTATTTCTCTGGTGGTCAAACTTTTCTTAGGTGAGTGAAACATTAGTCTTCAGATTTAATTGGAATATTAAGGAGTTCCTGTAAAGAGTTCTGATTTTTCTTGCGTCGGAAAAATCATCAGGAATAGTAGGTACATAAAAATATAAATTTATCGTTTCTTCCGTTATGTAACATGATAGTTCCCTCATTTTTCCTAACTACTCCTTTCCCAACTTCTCCTTGCCTCTTCCCATACCATGCTTTTACAACTCTTGCCTTCTTCCTCTTCACATGATAATCTACACAACAGTGTCATCAACGGTCGTATCTGTCCAATTCATTAGCGTAGGTACTAAAGACAGGCAACGTGTGGTTAATTTCAAAATTACTTCTGTTTAATTTATGGCTAGTCATCATTTCAGCTTCTCAAACAGAATTGCAGTTTTATCAGATCGCTCTCCATATGTTAGAAAATACTGCCACTCCTCATCAAAGTCACCGCGTCTCGTAAAAAAAAGTACAAAATTTCCAAGTAATTTTGTTTCCGGCAGGTGAACAGAGGAACTTAAGAGGGGTCACCGTACATTAAATACCAGTTAGCTCCACTGCTGAACGGTTTGTTTATTTTAATGGCGAACCATCACCTGGCTTTTAACACACGAAGGGTTTAAGAGATGTTTTTTTTTTTTTTGTAACAGTTTAACGTCCCTTTTTAACAACGTGGTCTTCAGAGACGGGAAAGGATGGGGCAAGGAATGGGAAGGAATTCGGCCATGGCCTTTTGAAGGAAGCATCCCGGCATTCACCTGGAGTGATTTGGGGAAACCATGGAAAACCCAAATCTGGATGCCCAGACGGGGATTCGAACCGCCGTCCTCCCGAATGCGAGGCCAGAACGCTATCCGTTACACCACCACGCTCGGTTTAAGAGATGGAGAAATCATTGGGCCAAGACGAGTAAAAACACCGAGGGATCCAGGTGTTTAGTTACTGTGGATAGGAGCAAGTGTAGCAAGACCCTTAAAAGCATCGCAGCCCACTAGATAAGGAACGTAACTTCCAAAAATTTCGAGTAAATCCTGAATACCTCTTCTTTTGGAAAAAGGTAATTTATCTCTTATATTCATTTTGAACCATTACGATCGTTTTCCTAGGCAACATATACATTTTTCGTTAAATGAATGTTTCGGCTATACAGCTCTCCGTCTAGTGCAACGAAACTAACCTGCATTTGTCTGGCATACGACTTTTGATTAGTTAGATAATCACCGGTGCTAGTTTTTCCTTTCATGAATTACTACAGTGCTGTCAGAAAATGCTCCGTTGCAGAATTCTGCTGACTTAGGAATCTATTTGTCATGACAAACACTTTGTCGTGGTTTACTTTAAGATAAATATTCCTCAACAACACTAAAGTTTCTTGAAACTTGTAGTTTTTATTTAATTATTTTAAATAAATGCGTGATTACGAAAAGGAACATAGTTTATTTAACGAGTCAATATGAATGAAAAGTCACCCGTATGGCTCAGTGCACTGGCTCGGGAGGTACTGCCGGACAGAATCGATTCCTGCTCCCCGTATACCGGCCGTCCTGACTGCAATCACAATGCCGAATGCCGGGATTGTCCCCAATCTCCGCCTCATAAACTATACATTACAGAAACAAAAATACACTTAGCACCCACAGAACATAGTTCCACCTTTCGCAGAAAGATGGAACACAACTTTCCTTCCCCGGAAGCGTCAGTCTGAGCAACAAATCAGCCACATCGCAAACACGTCGCATCCTGAGAAAGCCGACCTTGTAGTAGCGGGGTAAGTGCAAGGAAGAAGAAGAACGTGATGATGGAAAACGTAGAAATATAGATGTCTATTTTCCCCATTGCCAAATACAAATACTCTAGAAACGGCTCATGTGGTCGTGACCTGGTGACAGGGTTTTTAGTGGCTGTGCATTCAGCTCCTATCGTAACCACCTTAACTTAACCCGGTAATTCTACAGGGTATGAGTGATCTTTCAGTTCAAATTGGTATTCGAATCACGGAAGAGTTCAAGCGTACTTCACATCACACCGCAAGCTGTGCCAGAAATGAAGGTCGGGTTAAGGGCCTTTGAAAATTCCTGTCAAGACAGGGACTCGAACCGGGGACCTTCCGATCTCCAGTCAGGCACCTCAACCACTGAACCACCAGGCCGCTCTACAAACACTGTAAATGACGATTCACGGCCATAGTTTCAGTCCTTTGTTTCACCCCAGAAAAGAGGACTCTCTCCCCAACTTGCAGCAGCAAAGTGCGGAGTCTTGTAGCTGTCTGTTTCCTCCGAGCTGCGAACTATCCGTCAAACACTGTGCGCACCACCCTGCCGACATACGTCTGGCGCCGCCCAGTTTTCAAATCGGAGCCATAAACGACGGCCGATAGGGAGGTAACACGGAACGACAATTAGAGTTTGTGTATACAGTCTATCAGCGCGTCCTCCAAAAAGTGGGTCACCAGGTAGTAAATAAACTTCTCATTATCACCCTCCGACCAGGCGATAAGGGAGCTCTTTCCACCCCTCGCGCCGGGGGTTGCTGGTCCACACATAGCAGAGCATTCCCTTCCACTCCCTCAATTTCTAATTCACATCTGCGTGTCGACAAGTAAGGGAAGAATTAGTTGTCAGCTTCTACCAATTAATTACCGGTAAAAGATAATATCATGACATGTATTCAAAAGAGAAGTTTTCAAGTGTAAATCAAAATTTCTTCTTCTTCGATTTCAGGCTTCTTCCGACGACGGGAAGCTACTGGTTTATATTTATCCTTTTCTTCTCTTCGCAGATTATTTTTCTTTAACTGAGATTAATCCCTCTTTCTTCGGACCAAGTGGTATTGGCCTTTATACATTGTTTCTGGAACCCTTTGAATTTATCAGTTTTAGTTTGAAACACTCTTCGATTCTCTATCTCATATGCATATCTTTTCTTGTTTCTTCAACCCCTTTTGCTGTCTCCATTAATTTTGTTGAAATTTTTGTCAACCTTCACCGTTATTATTTATTGAAAAAAAGAAATATGTAAAAAT
>JARYHS010009186.1:138270658-138366551 GCA_031002005.1 Vandiemenella viatica
GTGCGCCGTTAGATACAGACGTGTTTTTCGGCGCGAGGCTCTGAGGGACCCCACGCGACGAGTGGCGTAAGTAAAAATTTCACTCATACTTTTTTTCTGTTTTATTATTATAGCTTACATTCAAATTTCTTTTATTTTAGATACGCTACAAGACTGTTATCATGGACGAACGTCAGTGTCACGGATTCTGAGATGGTTGGAAGAGGAAGATGTTGAAGCTGTTGGTGGTGAAGAGGATGAAGAAGAGAACATCGATTATCACAGATGAAGTTAGTGAGCATGACATAGACTCAGAACAGACTGCGAAGATGGTAACCCTCAAGAACATCTCCTACAATTTGATTCATCTATCAGTGATGAAGAAGACACTTCAACAGCGAATTTATCGTCGGACAATTTATATTGTGAAAAAAAGACGAAGAGACGGCAGTTACAGTGTTATTTGCAAATGGAAAAAAAACTCCCTACCCACAGGCTGTCAGAACACGACTACATAATATAGTCACAGAACAAACACGTGAAGTATTAACCCTTTAGAATCTTGGTTATTGTTTATGGATACAGAAAATGTTACAGCTCATAGTGGACTGCACAAATATAAAAATAAACGTCAATGCATATAAAGTATGGAAGAGAACGAGACTGTGAACTTACAAATTTGATAGAGTTGAAAGCTTTGTTTGGTATTATGTATATAATTGGGTTACATAATCGTCACATACTTCTATTGATGACATTTGGATTACTGTGGAACAGGCCTTGATTTCTTTCATGCTGTCATGTCTAAGCAGAGATTTCAGTTTCTATTTAGGGCGCTTAGATGTGATGACATTCAGACTCGTACAGAGCGAAACCTAACAGACAAATTAGCACTTATCAGGAAGCTATATGAAGCGTTTGTCAACAATTGCAAGAAATATTACAGAAATAATGATATGTTACTTTAGATGAAATGCTAGAGAGCTTCAGAGGTTCGTGCCGATTTCGTCAATACATGCCCAGCAAGCCTGCGAAATATGGAGTGAAGCTGTTTTCTTTAGTTGATGCTGTTACATTTTACACTAGAAAATTTGAAATTTATGTCGGTAAGCAGCCAAGAAGGACCTTCCATCAGGACCTTCAACCAATGCTCTTGTGAAACGACTTATTTCTCCGATATCAGGAACTGGACGAAATGTGACAATGGATAACTGTTTACAAGCGTCCCTTGCAGAAGAACTACTGAGAGATCACAAATTGACAGTGTGGGTACAGTTCGTAAAAATAAAGCAGAAATTCCAAATGAATTCAAGCAGAAGGGCATGCAGTATGTACGACAATTTTCGGATATCTGCCTACAAAACCTTTGCTGTCTTATTGCCCAAAGAAGAACAAAGTGGTAATACTTCTTTCAACAATACATCATGATGGTGGTAATAGATTACAGTACCAAGAAAAAGCTTCCAGAAATTATAAGTTTTATAATAACACTAAAGGGAGTGTGATGTAGTGGACAAACTTATTGTTCATATTCTGTAGCGCGAATTTGTCACCGATGGCCACTGCGGCTCCTGTTCACTTTTCTGGATGTTGGCGCACTAATGCTCATATAATACTGGACACAATCACCCAGTAAACAAAATGGAGCGTAAAGTTTTTCTTGAAAACACTGGCATTTAAACTGTGTCGCCATCAGTTGCGGTTACGAGCTACTATAATGACTCTGCCTCGTGAGCTGAGACAGACCATAAGAATATTCACACCTCACCTTCAAGATATGCTACCAGATGACAATGACTTCGTACCAATGAGGAAACGATGCATTCACTGTCCAAGACAAAAGGATCGAAAATTCAAGTCTGTTTGTCACTTTTGCAAGGGCAATATATGCCCAAATCACACGAAATTCGTTTGTACTGACTGCATCAAAACTGAAAAATTAGGGCCAATTGTAAGAATGAAAATTTTGTATTTTTCTTTGCTAATTTTTGTTACTTGCTTTTTTAAATTAATTTTAAGTTTGTGTTGATCTCAAATAGTTGTGCAATAGAAGAAAACTGACTGATTTTGGCAGAAAAAAAGAATTTAATCATAAGACAAACATGTGACTACGATAAAAATTGTATTCTGTTTGTTTTAAAATTTATTTAGCACAAATAAATAATTAATTTTCAAATTTTCTCTTTTTTTTTTTTTAAGACCTTTTTAAGTAATTGAAAACGTTAAAATATATATGCAAATATAAATGGAATGCGTTTATTTTTGGGGTCTCTGAAGACCCCACGCGACGCCTCACGTAAGAAAAAAAGGCGCGACGGGAGGAGGGTTAATAACTGCTTCACAGTCAGTCTTTTCCATGTAAATATTGCCTCGCAGCATTTCTTTCCTTCATTGTTACCTATATTGCTTTTAATTAGCTACTTTCATGTTAAATAAACTAATTTATGACTATCATTTACAATCTAATCTTCTAGGATTATTGTAATAAATAATTCAAGCATACTATTTTAAGGAAAGGTAATTGTTTTATTAGCTTAAACCATTTATTTGTGAAATAGTCTATATTTTCAATCTTCCACATCAAACTATTCTACCACCCAACCTCCAAGTCATTGCCTCTGAACCACAAGTCTCATTCCAAATAAGGGACTCTGATTCGCACTGACTCCAAGTCTGACCACGCTGCTCTAGTCCACGATTCATCAGCATTCTGTCGTACCCTCCGCTAAAAATAACACTCTGCCGCCATAATGGAGAGTGATAACCATAATGGTAAGAGTGAGTCCAACCAACAGTATTTCAAACAACTATACCAACTGAAACCTCTTCCCCTTTCCTACCACCATCCCCTTCTAATGCAAGAATTACTCACATCTACACTAAACTTGCAAATTTCTTTCAACTCCTTTCAATGCATGAAAAAACAACTTCAGTTCCATGAGAGAACTGAACATGAATAAAAAATATCATCATCATCATCTCAGTTGATAAGGACTCAACCCATCATGGGCATGGACCACAGTGAATAAAGATGCCAAGACTCATAGACAGATTTTCAACACCAATACCTATTTTCCACACTCCTCACATCCCATCGCTTGCATTTGCCATGAATCAAGAATCTGTTTTGCTCTGCAGCAGGGCCGGCGTTAGGGAGGGGTAAGTGGGCAAAAGTACCCGGGCCCGGGTCCCCAAAGGGGCCCTCCGGCGAGGGTGCCTAGCTAAACAGAAACCAAACAAAAAAAACTTTTCTAAAAAGTGTTTATTTGATTTTTTGGATTAAAATTTTCTGCCTGTATCCAAAAAATCAAAGTTTAAAGTAAAAAAAAAATCAGGGTTGTGGGGGGGGGGGGCGAGAATACTTATCCGGGGCCCGAGAATCCTAGCGCCGGCCCTGCTCTGCAGGCAACATAGAAGGCCTCTCATCCCAGTTTATTGTCCATTCTCACTGCACAAAATTCCTATTTCAATCACCTTATACTTTCTTACCAAGATCCACAAGGCTAATAATCCCAAACATTCTATTACTGTGGCATACAGATTACCTACGAAATACCCCGAAACCAGTCATCCTGCTAGCCTTAACCTCTTCAAAGACCCTACCACTAAACCTATTACTTATTTGTATCAAGCATAATTTTATTATTATTTATTTATATATAATTTTTCTTTATTTTAACTCATCTTATGATCTAACTTAAGAGTAATTCTAAGGATAATACTTTCTCCCCATTATTGATTGTCTACTTCTACCTCAATATTGCGATCCCTAAGCTCTCCATCTTGTTCATCTATGGTTCATATAGTGGGACTGGTGTGTGCATATCAGATCCCCTTGTCAAATGGCACACCTCTAATCAATATGATGATTTTAATCAAAGTCTTGAAAAGTGTGTTCATGAAATGTATGTTTGTCATGTCCCAGTTGCCTGTATCTGCATTGAATGATGGTTTACTTTCAATGTCTTTCCATATTTTTATATAATGCCGCATGAACGCCAGTGTACCGTCTGCCAGCATGGCGCAGCGGGTAGCGTCACGAATTGCGGTACCGAAGGTCGCCGGTTCAATCCCGCCCACTGACAAAAATTATTTAATTCTGTTTATTATTTCCAGAAGATTCTACATGTTTCCTAAGGTCACTTGTAACTTCTACACATTTCATTTGTTAACTACTCTTGTAATCTCTAGTACGTTCTATCTGTGTATAAATAGAAGAGCATTCTGCCCAAGAGGCAGTCAGTGCTGCGTGTATGTTTGAGTTCTCAATAAACCTGTTCTCAGTTTAAGTGCTGTGTTCATTGACAAGTAACCTTCGAATTCACACCTGTCCCGGTTCCAACGCGACATAGTTTGGTGGAGACGCCGGGTACCCTGTGCAACAGCTGCATCGTCGTGGCTCCGATTAGGCAACGTAAAAGTCGCCGCCTACACGGACTGGAACCGGACTACAAAGGATATACTCAGTACGTCCTTCCGAAAGTCCGCGTCATTAGGAAACCCATGGCGGCAAGCCAGCTGCACATTCGACACCCATCGGTGTTCTCTGGAGACGCTGGACAGGATCCTAACAAATGGCTAAAAGGGTTCGACCGAGTCGCCAAGTACAACAGGTGGGATCATACCATGTGCTTGGCAAATGTTTATTTCTATCTGGACGGAACCGCCCAGCAGTGGTTCGAGAACAACGAAGAAAAACTGAATAACTGGGAAATGTTCCAGACGGAACTTAAGAAAACGTTTGGGGACCACCAGCGACAAATCCGCTCGGCGGAAGAACAACTGAAGAACCGGGCCCAACGACATGGGGAGCCGACGCAATCTTACATACAGGATGTTTTGGCCCTATGCAACGTAGTCAACCCGAATATGACTGAAGCCGACAAAATCACGCACCTAATGAAAGGTATTGCAGAAGACATGTACCAAGCTCTTCTGATAAAAGACGTCGCTACGACGGAAGAGTTCATCAAGTGGTGCCAGCGGATTGAGGAGATGCAACAAAGGAGGGTTGGGCGAAAGAAGTATGACAGACTTCCCAACGTAGTCCCTATGGCAGTTGTGGAAGACCAGCACGACTTTGCGTCTCTCATACGACAAATTGTGAGAGAAGAATTACAACAGTTCATGGCAGCTGGGACTCTTGAACCGAGTGAGCATCAGATCATGGCCATGGATGTAAGCCCAGTGGGTCATGAAGGAGCCGACGCGGCGGAAAAAGAGGTATTTCAGACAATAGCTCCTGTCTGCCGAGCCAATCGCACTCGACGTGAAGAATGGCCTCGCCCTGATATGACGTATGCTGCAGCTGCCAAACGGCAGCCTAGGAACCGGCCGACACGGCCACAACCAAATCCTCCGGCACCTATGACGTCCCGCAGACGAACGGACGTCTGGAGGACAGAAGACAACGCGCCAGTATGTTTCCACTGTGGGCGCCCTGGACATGTCATACGCTACTGCAGAGAGAGAAGACGAGTATTTGACGATTATTTTGCCGCAAGACGTCCGCCATCCGAACAGTTCTACCCCAGGCAGCCACCCGCTGACGAGTTCGGTCGACCTACGGGAAGAAGCCCATCGCCGTACCCTAGACGAGGTCGATCCCCGACGCGCCGCTGCCGTTCATCGTCGCCGGACAGAGCTACCAGCCGCTCCCCTAGCCGCCGCACGCAGGAAAACTAAGCAAGGCGACCATCTACGGAGGTGAGGCCGCCGCAGATGAAAATCCTCCATGGATGACAGTCACTAAGATGTCGGGAAATCTCATCAACGTTATAATCGACGGCCAACCTGTCCGGGCGCTGGTTGATTCAGGAGCTTCTTTCTCCGTATTGTCGGACAATTATCGTCGCACACTAAAGAAGACAATGTTCCGTGATACGGGGGCAACTGTGCTAAAGGTCGCAAATGGAAAGTACGTCCAGCCAGCTGGAGCTTGTGTCGCGAGAATAACCATCAACAACAGGACCCAGCCAGTTGAATTTGTCATTTTAACAGAATGTAGTCATAATGTCATCCTTGGATGGGACTTCCTTAAGGCATCCCAAGCTGTCATTGACTGTGGAACGTCTGAGCTGCAAATTGAAGAAGTCGTTGCGACGGGTACACGTAACACAGAATCTTCTGGGAAGTTATTCGCCGTTGACAACGTGACAATCCCGCCGTTCGCAATGAGAAGAGTCCCAGTCAAAAACACGGACGACCGCAACCTTGAAGTGCTTGTCGATAGTAGAAAGTTTATTAGGCTCACGAAAGAAATCTACATACCAGCGGCTATCATAAGCATTATCGGTGGTCGAGGAGACATTTGGATCACCAACTGTCACGAGCAGTCACAAATTATCCCCAAGGGAATGTGCATAGGGACAGCTGAACCAGTCCAGGAGGGCGAGCTCAACGTCATTAACGAAGATCCATGCTCTGTTACTAGTACCGACAACACGCTGGAGGAAACAACTATGGAACTGCCAATAGGGGTCCGGCCCTGACCAAGGAACAACACCACCGGGTGTTAGCTATTACTACGCCAATTCTCTGGTGTATTCACACCCCAGCAAATAAAAGGTCAGACGAAACGGCCCACGATAAAGCATCGTATCAATACTGGGGATCATCCGCCAATTAGCCAGCGCTCGTACCGATTGTCACCAGTCGAAAGGCGAATAATTCGAGAGGGAAGTGGAGAAGATGTTGCATAATGACATTATTCAACCTTCGGAGAGTACTTGGTCATCCTCCGGTGGTCCTCGTAAAGAAGAAGGATGGTACGTGGCGATTCTGTGTCGACTATCGGCGGCTGAACAAAATCACAAAGAAAGATGTCTACCCACTGCCGCGCATCGGACGACGCCTTAGACTGCTTGAAAGGAGCTACATACTTCTCAACCATGGACATGCAGACAGGCTACTGGCAAATCGAGGTTGACGAAGCTGACAGAGAAAAGACGGCCTTTTATTACACATGATGGCCTCTATGAATTCAAAGTAATGCCATTCGGATTATGCAACGCTCCGGCCACATTCGAACGCATGATGGACAACTTACTTCGACACCTTAAGTGGACGACGTGTCTTTGTTATTTAGATGACATTGTTGTTTTCTCGAAAACATTTGAAGAACATCTGAGTCGCCTGTCAACGGTGCTGAAGTGTGTTCAGACTGCAGGACTCCGCCTCAATCCGAAGAAGTGCCTCTTCGTCGCCAAAGAGATAAAAATCCTGGGGCACCTGGTCAACGGAGATGGCGTCCGCGCTGATCCAGATAAAGTAAGGGCAGTCATGGAATTTCCAACTCCTCAGCACATTCGTGATGTGAGAAGCTTTTCTTGGGCTGTGCTCATACTTCCGGCGTTTCATAAAAGGATTCTGTAACATGGCACGTCCACTGCAAGAACTTTTGCAGGGAGACGCCAAGTTTTACTGGGATGAAACTAAAGAAAGATCTTTCCAGGCACTTAAGGAGGCTCTAACTTCCGCACCAGTTCTAGCCTTATACGACGAGAATGCAGAAACTGAACTTCACACTGACGCCAGCGGTTATGGATCGGTGCAGTGCTTGTGCAAATTCAGGAAGGTGCTGAGAAGGTGATAGCCTATGCATCAAGAGTACTCTCTAAGCCCGAGATAAACTACTCTACAACCGAGAAAGAATGCCTCGCAGTTGTCTGGGCTATCAACAAGTTTCGTCCGTATTTATTCGGCAAACCTTTCACCGTCGTGACAGACCACCATTCTTTATGTTGGCTAACCAGCTTGAAGGATCCATCAGGTCGACTAGCAAGATGGGCACTTAGACTTCAAGAGTACGACGTCACGGTGGTATTCAAAAACGGACGCAAACACAAGGATGCCGACAGCCTTTCAAGGAATCCTTTAATAGAACACAACAGCATGAATGGAATTTCAGCCCTCGCTGAATTAGGTGACGTTGCAGCTGAACAGAGGGAAGATTCAGAGTTATTAAGAACCATAGACGCCTTGGAGAAAGGAGAAACCGGCCAAAGGAGAGTTTCAATTGATAGATGGGACATTGTATAAGAACAACTACGATCCACTAGGCCCCAAGTGGCTTCTGGTCGTTCCAGCTCATCTCCAGCCAGCTATTCTCAAGTATTTCCACGACGCTCCAATATCCGGTCATCTGGGATTTGTGAAGACCCTGGACCGAATCCGACGCAGGTATTACTGGAAGGGTCTCTACCGATCTGTCAAGCATTATGTGAGTCACTGTAAAGAGTGCCAGCGACGGAAACATGTGCCGCAATTACCTCCAGGTCATCTAGTACCAATTCCGCCTGCAGCAGTTCCATTCCACCGAATTGGGATCGACCTTTTAGGGAGGTTCCCGAAGTCGACAGCCGGTAACCGATGGATAATAGTCTGCACCGACTACCTCACGCGCTACGCTGTCACCAAACCTGTGCCGACTGCAGAAGCTCCAGAGGTTGCAAAATTTCTAGTAGAAGACATTATTTTGAAGCATGGAGCACCACGTGTGATGATATCCGATCGTGGAAAGGTATTCCAGTCAAGACTAGTATCAGAGGTCATGTCAAGATGCGACGTTGTCCACAGGATGACAACTGCATACCACCCTCAGACAAACGGTCTCACAGAACGCTTCAACAAGACATTAGCCGATATGCTGTCGATGTATGTGGATGTTGAGCAGAAGGATTGGGATACAATACTGCCAGTGGTCACATTTGCTTATAAGACAGCAAGGCAAGATACGACAGGCTTCACTCCGTTTTTTCTGCTCCATGGCCGTGAAGCTGAGACCACAATGGATACGCTGTTCCCATTCCAGCCGGACGACACTCAGGATGACTATATAAAACAGCTCATTACCAGGGTCGAAGAAGCAAGACAGCTGGCTCGCATACGAACACTGGCCACCCAGGAGAAGGACCGTCAGCGGTATGACGGCAAGCACCGACCTGTTGCGTACAACCCAGGAGATCTCGTATGGATTTTTACCCCTGTCCGGAAGGTTGGGCTATCAGAAAAGTTACTGAAGCGGTACTTTGGTCCGTATCGTGTCATACGTCGCCGGTCAGACGTCACATACGAAGTCGAGGATTATGAGCCGTCTTCGAAACGACGAAAACGAAGGGACATTGTTCACGTCCTCCGCATGAAGCCTTACTACAATCCTGACGAGCAGCTAGGCACAACCAGCTTCTTGTTCAAGGACTCTGAGGACGGTTTGGATACTGAGGAAGTCGGACAGGAAGATAATAGTACAACCGGGAGGGGCCCTCCAGAACTGCCATACAGAGGACCCACGACAAGATCAAGATCCAGGACACTTCAGCGTGCCCCAAAAGAAATCTAACAGCGGGACGCTGTTTTCCTCAGGAGAGGGAGCAATGCCGCATGAACGCCAGTGTACCGTCTGCCAGCATGGCGCAGCGGGTAGCGTCACGAATTGCGGTACCGAAGGTCGCCGGTTCAATCCCGCCCACTGACAAAAATTATTTAATTCTGTTTATTATTTCCAGAAGATTCTACATGTTTCCTAAGGTCACTTGTAACTTCTACACATTTCATTTGTTAACTACTCTTGTAATCTCTAGTACGTTCTATCTGTGTATAAATAGAAGAGCATTCTGCCCAAGAGGCAGTCAGTGCTGCGTGTATGTTTGAGTTCTCAATAAACCTGTTCTCAGTTTAAGTGCTGTGTTCATTGACAAGTAACCTTCGAATTCACACCTGCCCCGGTTGCAACGCGACAGTATTGATTAGCTACAGCAATTTGTTTTATTATATCAAGCTCGTAATCATGGTTGGCTTTGTTTAAGGGGATTCTTTAATCATCTTTGCCTTGTGTACAATACAAAAACTTTCAATCTGTGTTCATCATCCATAACGTTTGTGTAATTTAAGGATGTATTTGTGTGTGTTTCTGTGTTGCCATTTTCGTCAGAAACCTTCTAAAACGTAAGTGATAAGAAAAATGTTTCCATTCATGTTTTATTACATAGTCTTTATACCATAGTACAGCATCCCAAAATTCTTTTCCAGAAATCACATGAAAACTGTACAAACGTCCAGCAGAAACAAACACAACGACTCCTTATATTTCTATAACTAAAACATGTAAACCTACTTATAGTGCGTTTGAAAATGGGAATAAATTCCCGAAACGCGTCATGCACAAAATAAATTAAAGCAACAAAAGTAACTGTGTCGCAGATTTTCATTTGTTTACCCTCAATTTGAAACAGTTGCAGACTTTCACTAATCCTATTTGTTATGGATAAAGTTAAGATTGTATAATAAATTTCGTTCATATTTAATGCCTAGCTAAACATGGATTATAACTAGTTTATTAGACTTCTTTTATTGCAATATAGAACTGTTAATAACTTTTGCACATTTTTACTCAGACGTTTGTTAGAAAGAAGTTTTGTACAATGTTTTATAAATCGTATGTATTACCTGTATTAAAATTTTGAACATCTTTCCCATTCAACATTATCAAAAGCTTTTTCTGAATCAAGAAATACCATAAAAGTATCTTTTTTAAAATTGCTTTACGCCTCTTTGACGGCTAAGGTCATTTGAGGCGGGAAGTAATTCAGCCATGGCCTTTTTGAAGGAAGCATCTCGGCATTCGCCTGGAGGGCAGTTCTATCATTACCGTGGCGCCAAAATCTGATGATGAATTCTTGTAGAACTCGACGAAATAAATCGAAAATAAAGAATAAAAATTTTTTGATATCTCGCTTGGTTTTCGAGATATAGCATGGTAAAAATCAGTGATAGGTTTAGTTCCTTCTGCTTTTGGTGTTTTTTCTTCTGGTCCAGGCCGTATTTCAACCTAGGAACAATCACTAGGAAGAAAATAAAACACCTACAGTGCATTTCCACCATGTGGATATGGTGGTTTTGACGAAAAAAAATTTTCTGGTCCAGGCCGGATCTCACCCTAACCTCCTCATTTTTAAGATACAATATCTCGAGAACTAAGCGAGATATCAAAAAACTTTATTCTTTATTTTCCATTTATCTCTTAGTGTTACATACGAATTCATCATCAAATTTGACTATAACGAAATTTTTCTTCTGGTCCAGGCCGTATTTAAATCTAACTACGTCAATTTTGAGATACGATATCTCGAGAACCAAGCGAGATATCAAAAAATTTTATTCTTTATTTTCGATTTGTTTTGTCGAGTTCTATAAGAATCAGTCATCAAATTTTGGCGCCACGGTAATGATAGAATCCCCGCCTGGAGTGATTTGGGGAAACCATGGAAAACCCAAATCTGGATGCCCGGACGGGGATTCTAACCCGCGTCCTCCCGAATGCGAGGCCAGAACGTTAACCGTTCACCCACCACGCTCGGTAAAAGGATCTTTTATTTCTGATCCGCCCTTAAAGTATTAATCTTAAAGTCTGAATTGCTTCTCCTAAAATGCGTTTTTTTTCCCTAAACATAAACTGATCTTTACCTACTATCTCTTCCACTATCCTTTCTATTCTTCTGTAAATCATCCTGGTCAGTAAGTCAGTAATTTTGATGCATGTGGTGTTTTTTTTTAGTGCAATAATTATCACATTTGTCTGCTTGTGCTTTTTTCGGAAGTGTAAAGATGATACTTTTTATTACTAACAATTGGAATCTCTCCTGTTTAGTAACATTTTGATATCAGTTTGAATAATCTTAAGATCCTTCTTCTGTGTATAATAATAATATTCCATTTAAAAATGGCACATCATTTCAATGTAACCCATTTAGAATTGGTTCTGCTGACACTATTTCACTTATCAGGAACCAAGCATGGTGGCTGAGTGGTAAGGCTCTGGCCTTGCATTCGAGAGCACGCGGGTTAGAATCCCCGTCTGGGCAGATTTGGGTTTTCCATGGTTTCCCCAAATCATTCCACGCGATTGCCGAGATGCCTCCTTCATAAGGCCATGGCAGAATTTCTTCCTGTTTCTTGTTCCCAGTCCTTTACCATCTCTAATGATCCAATTGTTCAGAAATACGAGTTAAACAATTCAGTTATTGATATGGTCGATTCTATGAAATATTTGGGAGTAACAGTACAAAGGAACATGAAATGGGACTTTAAATATTGAAAAATTGTAATGAACAAACAAAGGAGATAGCGTACAAATCTCTTGTGAGTCCACATTTGGACTATTGTTGTGCCATTTGGGATCCGTTTCTTAAGGGGTTGATCGAAAGTATAGAGAAAGTACAGAGAAGAGCCGCTCGATTCGTGACCGCTTGCTACAGTCCTTATGAAAGCGTCACAGAACTGATTAGTAGACTAGGCTGGGAGTCTCTGGTAGATAGACGACGCACGTTTCGTTTAAACTTATTGGTAAACATGCGTACTCCCACTTTCACTTTTGAGTGTAGTGAAATACTTCTTCCACCAACCTATTTGAGCCGGAATGACAGGAAAGATAAGATTAGAGAAATAAGGTGCCGCAATGATTCTTATATGAATTCTTTTTTCCCTCGTACCATCAGGGATTGGAATGCACAACAAAGAGATTAGCTTTGGTGCTGAGCACCCTCTGCCACCCACAATTTTGTGAATTGCAGAGTATATATGTAGATATTGATGTAGATGACGAGGCCTAAACCAAAAAAAAAAAAAAAACTAGTCAGAAGTGTTATCCTGCTCTCTTCGAAGTAAGTTTCCGACTTGGTATCCAGAAGGTTGCGATTCGAATGCCGTTCGCTACGTCAATCTTTACGAGCTCATATCTCTTCGTTTATCTCGGTGTAGGCACTGCAACATGCTTCGATAGTTAGAATCACCTTACAATGTAGCTACTTCTTTGTCTACAGGATTGTCGGGTTAGCTTAGGCGACATGAAACTTTCAGTGATAGGAAGCAGAATTAACTTTCCGTCAAAGTTTCCCTTATGAAAAGAGAAATTCAACAATATAAGTAATTCTACTTTCGTTTTTTACTTTGTTTTTACTTTTAATTATTCGCATAGAATCTTTTACTATTGCGTCGTTTGTAGTTCTTCAGTATTTAGTTGCATGACATATAACCACCTGTTGCTAAGTGACAACCATTGTTGAGATGAGTGGTACTACTAGTTTTTGACAGACTCTCATTTGGAACCTTATAGTTTTTAATTACATTCTCTAAGTTCCTCCAATATTCGTGATTATTGTTATAAGATACAACGCAGTTCTATTGCGGTTATGTCGTCTCTCGCGAAGTGTTTTGTTTTCATCTTGGGCCTAGGTGCACAGTGCTATTAAGGTACTGTGTTGAAACGAGTTCTGTTCCTCGGATGGCAGAGGTAACTCTGCAGGAGGCGGCCGTTAATGGCGTTACGACTGTGAAATTTGGCGTCAAGCAGAAATACAGCGGTTGGCAGGTGATGTAGAAAGTATTCGCCGGCTGAAAACCTCATTTCTCTCTCAAGCAAGACTGGTTTGCCTTTTTGTTCAGACGGTCGGTAACTTGTAAGAAAATTTAGAGCAGTTCCGTCATTCCCACGGAGTGGCGCAGTCCCAGCTTCTCACTGCGGAAAAGAATGCAGTGTGACTCCATGAAGAGCGGTCTCTGTCACCATCTAGACTGGAAACACACGCCCGTTCTTCCAACAATATTATGAGTTAAGCTTGATTATCTATTTCGGTGGAAAGGCTAACGAATTTCAGGACTAGTGAAAATGATGCAAAAACCAGTGCTTGTCGAAGTCTGGTTCAAGCACTCTTTATTATTATTATTATTGCGCCTACTGCAAGATATTAACAATTGTGTCAATTACACGGCTTGTGTAACTTGGTTTATATGTTTTTTGGCTCGTGGATGCTGTTGCACAATTATCTGAAACTCCGATGCAGAATCATAGAGCATAGAGGTAATTAGTAACAAAATCAATGCCCTGATATAGGAGCTAGCCGCCAAAAGTTTCAGTTCCAACCGTGTTTCAGGGATTCGAAAAAACAAACAATTGGATGGAAAAACTCCCCGAAGAAATATTTCATTACAACAGTTGCCACAATTGTGGTCCTATGAATTGAAGCGTTGTCGCGAAGAACACATCGTCCATCTTTCGATTGTCAATTCTTCATGATGGCATAGTGCAACTTGTAGGCCAGGTTAGTCGTATCCGCCTCCTTGAAGTCAACCATTAAGATGCCTTCGATATCAGAAAAAATCGTAACCATAATTTCCTTCGTAGACTATGTCACCTTTCGACCCTTTGATTTTTGTTTTTCGTGTTTTCACAACTTTATGGATTTCGAAGACAATCATTGTTCGGAATCACAGTTTAATCCCCTGTGATGCTAAACTCCAATATTGCTCCTAAGTTGTCACGGCAACACTTTGAAACGTCATACAGCAGGCCTGATTCTTTTTTTTTTTTTTTAATTCGACAGACACAATTAGAACCGAGCGTGGTGTGTGAGTGGTAAAGCTCTGGCCTCGCATTCGGGAGGATGTGGCTTCGAATCCCCGTCCGGTCATGCAGATTTGTGTTTTTCAATGGTTTCCCCAAATCTTTCCAGGCGAATTCCGGAATGATTCCATCAATAGACCATGGCTGAATCTGTTCAGGTTCCTCGCCCCCAGTCCTTTCCCGCCTCTAATGACCTCGACGTCGACCAGGCATAAAGCCATAACCAAAAAAAGAAAAAACAGTTTTCTTTTTCAGCTAACTTTGCTCTTATGAGAACGCTCATAAAGATGCTGTTTACCATGGTCATTGAAAACTCTTACCGTGCTTAGCGTTCCTACAGCTCAAACGTCGGTCTTGCAGCCATTATGTTCCACTAGGAAGATGTTCTCTGTCTCCAGCACTTCCACTGGGTAACTAAAAATTCTTTCATGGCAGTAAGCGAACGAGAACATTCATCGTAGAAGTCTTCCAGGTGCTGTTAATAGCACTGCGTGGAATTTAATGCTTCACAATAGATTTTTAACATCACGCCTAATGCACAACAGGCAAACTCGGCTAAATACCAATTATCAGTTGATGTACATTCTCTGCTGAAGTTTACAGCTGCTTTACTTCCATTACACATGGAGAATGGGTAGACCTGAAATTTTTGTGCCTACCTTGTATGTGTTTGTTGACAAGCATCTGATTTAAATTATGACCTACTTCAGTCCAAATAAACAACTTTGCATTGCAAGTGCATTATATTTGAAGCAAAAACAGGATTTAAAAATATCACTTCCGTTTAAATCATACGATTTCTGATCGTATTTCTTAGAAGAGGGCCAAAAAGGACGATTGATAACATATACGCAAAGTGCAGCTTCAAGATGGTGAAAGATATTTGACAGATAAAACGGGTAACGTATATGATAAATATCATCTTGATAAGCCCGAAACGGTATCTCCATGCTATATTTGGGGGATAATTATTTGGAGCAACCTGGAGTGGTATTGACCTTTAAATTCCGCAACAGAGAACGAAAATACCAGCAAAGATATGGTATATGCATATCAGTTAGATTATACTATTAATAAGAAACTTAACATGGTATTCTGTGGCAGTATACTGGGCCAATACAAACGGTAACTTAGCAAATAATTACCAAGCTTGCGAGGCGTAAAGTCTCTTATTAAGAAGTTCCAGACCTTATAAACAACTGAAAAGGAAGTAGCTTGCTATGGAAAGAAGAAACTTGGAATCAGACTTCCTAATTTGCAACACTCAATTCTTAATATCTCATCTATTGATTTTGTTCAATACTACAACCAGGAGGAAGAGAAATAAGACATTGCAATGACACCTTTAAATATTCCTTTCCCCCCTACTGCTGGCAGGAAAATAGAAGGTGGCAAATACTGCAACAGGCCTTTCACATGTATTACTTTACAATAATGATGTGTAAGTACTTGGTTGTTTGTTGAGACGTGAAACTGTTAAGCGACTAGGAGATAAAGTCCTCGATCAGCCAAGGGGTGATACTTGCTATCGCTGTATGAATGAATGGTATCTGCTCAAGTGGTGACTCGACCAAGGCCGAAGACAAGTAGCGGCAATCAGTGCTGTACGCCTAGCAAGTAGTGCGGCGACATATAGCTGACCCTAATCTCTCAATCTGTGACATCCTGACTTTCAACATAGCTCCTTGCACAAGTACCTCTCCGAACAAGCAAATTGCCTTCAATCGCTTCTCAACGAGGAGCCTTCGCGGCCACCGGCCGGAACTGAATCACGGTGACCGCTCCACGTGGCAGTCTCTCGATGACGGTATAGAAAGTTCTCACCCTACGCACAGATGCTATCGGAAAGTAGCGAATATTAAAAAGTGGAAGGGATGATGATTAAAAGAATCCAAAATCTTTTTATCGTTCCGACATAGAAAATTCAACGTTGTCTTCATTAATTAAATATTTGGAGCCACATCAAAATGAATTAGCTTCAGATAAATACTTAGAGCTCCGTAAAAGGACCACACCCCTACTTACTTCAGCTGTTTGAAAAAAAAACTAAGCGAAATTAAAAAACATGACTTCCAGAGAGAAATGGTCTCTCTAATCTTTCAAGTTAGTGAATTTTACGTTCCTGAGAATCATATCCAAGACAATGATTTGAAAGTGTTCAGTATTTTCACAGACTTCGTTCTTTAAAAGTTGAGAACAGTCGATTATTAACTTTGTACTCAGTCCTGGCCTAATTTATTCCCTACCAAAATGGGAAGAATATACATAAAAATGAAGAGCATAGTGCTTTGCGTATAGTAAAATTGTGAAGGGAATACACCCAGAATCTTTGAATGGGAAAGTTATTCAATGAGTTATTTTACTCTGAGAAATCTGAACAGACTGATCACACAAGTGCTTATACGTAAATTCTGACTAGCTATGTGCAATTAAAATCGAGTTAATGGGCGAAGTTTTTATTCCTAGTTTACGGTATCCATCAAAATGAAAGGACTTTTTGGCTCACTGTATATCAAAGTAAATATAAAATTACATTTCTACACTATAGGTTCCATATTTTTCTTCCAAGTCACTAACACTTTCTAAATTCTTTCTTCATAAAAATTTCTTGGACGCGCGCACTAGAAAATTTCTTTTCATATTAATTTTCTGGGAAGGAAATGATAGTCTCGTGTTAACAAATACAGGCTATGGAGAGTAGTTCTCCCAATTTCGCTTGCGAAAACAGGATGCTATTGATGTTTGGTCTTGTGGGCATAAAAATCTCTCTAATCAAGCAGCAGAGTTCACAGTAGTATACAGCGTTGGGACTTCGTCTTTCAAGACGACAAGCGACGTACACAACACCTTTAGCATTCCAAAAAGCGAGCAAGATAATCCTGCAGCAGACAAATCGCTTATCGTTTTCACTGTACCAGTAGTTGCTTTCTCCTTTCTCACGTCATTCGTATTCCGCCTCTTCGATTCAGGAGTGTAGTGATTCATCACATGTGAGAATTCACATAAAAAAATGAGTCGTCTTCAGATGCAAAACGCTCCAGCCACACTAATTTCACCCACTCAACAACCTCGAACAGCGAGGTGGGTCTGATCCAGTATCAAGCGCTTAATTAACTCTTACAGACTTAATGAATTCGAAGTTATCAATTATACTAGAAGGCCAGTATTGTAGGTTTTATAAGTTTTCGGAAGCCATGTATTTATGCGTGGTTACTATGTAACCGTTCAACATCTGGCGAGTGTGTCAATCTGATGCAGAGCATGGTGTCGGAGTGGTTAGGCTCCGGTCTCGCATTCGGGAGGACGCGTGTTCGAATACCCGTCCAGACATCCAGATTTTGGTTTCCAATCGTTTCCCCAAATCCCTCCAGGCGAATGCAGGGATGATCCCTTCGAAAGGCCATGGCTGAATTCCTTCCCGTTCCTTATCCTTTCCCACCTGTAATGTCTTCGACGTCTACAAGGCGTAAAGCCGTAAGAAAAAAAAGTTAGTATGATGCGACTTCATCTTCCGCAAGCTGAAGTCGGAGAGCGGATCCGAAAAATCGTATCAAATTAATACACTTCTTCGGTGGGAGGCCCGAGAACATTTTATACAGTTGATACACAAGGAAACCTCCATTCTTTCTAAACAAGATTATTTGCCTTGGACCTGTTACCAAGTTAGTAATAAATTGCTAGATTGTGACCTCTACTGATATTTTTAATTGGTTAAATAGAAAATGGTGAAGGGTATATAAATTCTGCAGCTTTCCTATGATGCAAGAAAATTATTTATCAGTATTGAACTAGAGAGTGTGCCAAAAACCAGAGACGTGGTTGTACGAGATTTTAATAATTCTTCTTCTCTTATTTTATTACTTCTAGACTAAATTGTAGACGCCAAATGACACTCTCGCTACATCTACCGATTGAATACTTGTTGTCTTCTAAAAATTGAAAAATTATGCAGCTGTTTCCGCTCAGTAATTAAAATATTTTTGATCACAAGTTCGAATGAGAATTTGAGCATTTTTGGTCGGTGTATCTCTGAAAATGGAAATATTTCTGATAGTGGAAATATGTCAATCAATCCGATTTAATACGGTTTCTTCTACTATTCAGTGCTATAGAACGCGTGTACTTCCAGTTAAGTGTCGATCCTTGATTCGGGAACCTCACTTTCCGGGAAACTCTTTAAATCAGTTCACACTATGTTTTCGTCAGTGCAGTTTAAAACCTACATGTCATAAGGTAATTTAAAATTTACCTTTTTATATAGCCATGCAGCCATAGATGGCATTAATATGACAATAGTATGAATTTCTCTCCAATCGGAGAAAATACTTTCTCATTACCCTAAACGACCTCCCTTATTAACAGAGAACAAAGTAAAAAATGAAGCACTGAATACGCTAGCTTGCACCTCGGAATTTGTATTTGCAAGTCAGCGCTGACGAGCTGATATTTCGGGAGAAGGGTATGCGGAGGGAGTGAAGACAAAGGCCTGGCGGGCGATGAGAGGAAGATGCTGAGTCACAACCGCGACCCGCCTCGTGGTGCAGGCCTTGTGTGGGGCCAGTTATCAGTCACGACCTCGTACAGCCCACCGCACTGGCACTTGAATGTACTCACCGAGTGCGATGAGTAGCATCAAAGCAATTTTAGTAGTATATAACAATTATGAGTGGTCTGGTAGCTCAGTGGTTAAGGCGCTTGCTTTCGAAAAGTACGTTGCTGCGGTCCCGGGTTCGAATTTTTAAGAATTGTGTTTGATCATATGAGCTATGTCAGGTCGCTCCGTGGTTCGGATTCCACGTCCCAGAGGAAAGGAACTGACCATTCTACCTCTGACACAATGGCTTAGTATGCCTCGTTTGGGAGGAGCCAACAAACCTTCGGGTTGTGGACAAAGTTAGTTTTTATAGCAATTATACGCATAGGTTCTTCACAATATAAGGGGTCTCATAGAGGTACGAACGTTAAGATGTCGTAGGAATTCATGGTCGGCAATGTGGTGGGAAAGTGATGGTAGAGGTACAAGAAAAGAAAGGACAAAAGACAGAGATTAGGAGGAAAACATTAATTCCACTTCATAATGGTGCAAATATTTGAAGTTTTCTCCGTTATTTTCGATTCATGCGTTGTATTGCCGCACCAGACTGGCAGGTTCCTCGCTAGAACATTCAACACAGTTTGTTCCATGGTGGACGTACGAGTCTGTGTGAATATGGATAGTGAGAACAGATTGTGATGCACATATGAAGACATACTGTTGGGCGGTCACATCTCTGCGGTAACCGTTCTCTATAAAGTCGCTAAGCTGTTAGTGCATTGCCGTCAACTCTCACCAACAATGCAGCATGCCGACGAACGGTTACGTAGGTCCCTATGCATTTCTGAATCGTTTTGATGTTCTTCGTAACCACTTAAAGTTTGTACCTCTGTTTATGGGATATCTCGTATATGTGGCCCATCTGGATCAAACGACAGACTGTATCTCAAGAAAAAAAGAATAAATAATAAAACTATTTAAAATTAAAATTCATCAATATACGTGCTTTAGGCACAATGAAAAATGACTGACTTTGGTGGTGATTTAAAAGGTGTAACGAACACGATTCATCTTTTAAGCGTTTGACAGGATGAAAAGAACCAACGTTTGAATGTATGGGCTACACTTAATTTAGGTAATCGATAACAATTAAAAGACCGGCTACAGCATTCTTTTGCGAAAAGTTTTACGCTCGTTAATTAAGTTGACATATAAGAATCTGGAGGTTTCCACTTCAGTTGATTCTTACCTCCTATCAGGTTTAACCTGACAGTGCATATCTCATATTACCAAATAACATGAAACACATTCACAAGAAAATCCCAAAATTACAGCGATACGGTGAACTACAAACTTCAGTAACATTTCAATTATTTCCGTAAATTAGTTTAATATGAAATTGACAAATGCTAAAATTTATTGTTTATCGACTATAACAGTCACAGGTTGCTTGAGATACTATAATTAACCTGATTTCGAAATAAAGTTCTAATTCGCTGTATAAATAAGGTATTTGTACGTAAGTTAAGACGAATTTTCTTGAGACGTTATAACAAATTCGTGTTCGAAATTACATCACAAAACATGCGCAATACGTTTCCACGGTAGAGCAAATACTACAATATATCTCCACCACTGACAGTCCAGATTCCATTTGCTTGTTAAAAATCGAAGGAGTCAGTAAACAGTTAAGATGCAGTTGGTAAATAAAGATATGAAGGAAGAGTTACTTGTTCAAAAACACAGACACATTTTTAACAATGTCCACGTAAATAACAAGTAAAAAAAACTCTCATTCAAGAAAAAGAAAGTTTAACTATAGATAATCCCCTACAAGGGGAAGAATCCAAGAATCCATCAGATGGTGAAAGTTCATTTATACTATAGTATATCATTACACATCCAGAGAGCAACTAACATGTTGCTTCAATCCTTTTTAAAATGACAGAATATCTCACATTGAATTTCTTTGTGTATGTAAGATTTGTTATGAAGACTTTTTATTTCGTTGTAAAAAGATATCTAAGCCTCTTAGAAGTATGGACCCTCTGAGTAGTCCATTCACAGTTTAAGTTTTCAAAAAATAATTATCTTTCCTAGAATTCGTAACTTTCATAGATGTAGAATTATTTGTAATCGTACTAGCAATTTTAACTAAACCGAATACGCGGTGAAACAATAAAACGGAGTTACTGATAATTTGAGCGTTGCATATACGTACTACCAAAGTATGTATTAACAACTCAGTGTTACAGCTTTTTATTCAAGAACAAATTAAACGGATGGACGTATCATGGACGTAAGTTTGGTTTACTTTCGCATGGCCAGCTCAACAGTTTTGTTTTCACCATATTTGTGTTTTAATTTGGTTGCGTTCATTTGGCAATATTTTCCGTATTCACTTCCATTGCTTCCACATCAGAAGGAAAGAAGGATACTTTTGCCTTCTCCCAAGCAAACCGTACGTTCCAATTGAAGACTAGGAGAATGTTCAGTTTTCTGCTTACTCTCTCTTGCCATTCTATTTCCTTTTCCACTAGGTCAAAGTATTATTGATTTCGACCCTTAAGTAGTGGGTATTAAAACTCACAGAGTAATTTTTAAATTCACTTTATCTTCAGTCCATATACGTTCAGCACCACTATCAACCTTGGGCGAATCTCCGTGTGGCTGCTGAGTAATGAAACACCACCCATTACAGTTTTTCTTCTGTTGCATATTTCATGTGCACCAGACGTAAAACATGGTAGTTTCTGTCACATAAATAACTTATAATTGGCAACCGTCGTAAAACTTGAAGAGCAACGTCGAGTTCTCTAAACTGCCACAAGTATTTGAGACTGTCCCTTTATCTTAGCCAACAATTTCGGAAAAAAATATTTTTAACTTTAAATGTATTCCAATTTCAGTAAGAAACTACTAGCTTGAATCACCATTAACTTAAATTAGCAGGTAAAGTACAAAAACAAAACAACTTTTCATTCTGTAATCGAGTTAAATCCATTGCTGTTTGTTACCGGCAACCGTTATTTCTGTGACCGCTGAAGAATACGTTCTACCGGTCCTGAGTTTTCATATGGATCACTGCAGATAAGTAAAATAAGCTCCAGTGTAAGCTTTGAGATACCAACATTCGACACGAGCGAAGATTTTCCGAAATCATTCTGGTAGCGTTAGGATCATAAAATTCAGTTTTGAATTAGCCCGTTGTTATGCTGCTTCTCAAATTCATGAAAGTCTAATACACTGTAAAGGAAGTCAAAAATAAATAATTCGAACCTACGTGCTGTTAAAACCCATACAGTCTGTTCCCACCGATTTCGCTATTTTCTTCAATATTGTTTCTTACGGAAAAACTAAAATGCTTATGAAGATACGGTAGAGCATAGTAGAGCCTGAAATATTTTGTCTAGTAGCTACCATCTCAAAATGTTTAGCCAAGGCCTAACGCATGACGAGATCGACGGAGGAATTTCCATTCCATGTCGGTGATTGCCGACATCTGCATGAGAATACGCAAGGCTTTATTTTGTGTCTTAGAATTTTGATTCATAAAACGCGAAATTTCCAGCAGCAGGACTTGACTTCATATCTGTCACTTCATGTAAAATCCAGAGCATAAGCAGAGTAACTTTCTAACAACATAAATTTCAGGAGACCATACAGATATATTTATTACTGCGTTTTACATCATTTGTGATGCACTGCTACGCCGCTTCCTCGGAGGAGAAATAATAAATAGTGAATTGGTTTTAACATAATGAAATCGTGATACACATTCAAGTTGCACGCATTCATTAGCGATCCGTGTAATTCAAACCACAGTTGGCATGAAGCATACATCGCCCCGCCCTTTTTTTTTTTTTAAGGAATTCAGCCATGGCCTTTTGTAGGAAGCATCCCGGCATTCGGCTGGAGTGATCCGGGTAAACTATGGAAAACCTAAATCTGAATGCCTGGACGGGGATTCGAACCCGCGTCCTCCCGAATGCAAGGCCAGAACTTTAAACGTTCGCCCATCACTCTCGGTGTATACACCGTGTATAAACGGTAATGCTTCACAGATGTGAGTATCAGCTTAAGAATCTGTAGTATGTCCTATAATAACTAGGTTAGAATCGCAGCCCTTCTGTTCGCCATCCAATCACATTACCAGTTTTTTGATATCGGCTTTTTTATTTCAGTTTTCACACTTTATCTTTGCAACATTGTAACATTGCGAACTGAAAACGAATAATTTATCGATTTCAGTACTTGTCAGAAACTTATGATAAAAAATCACGACTGCAATCGTTGAATAATGTGCACTGATTGGAAAAGATCTTAATTCACCACACCATATGTTGCGGTGACATGGGTTCACTTTTCTTCCGATACATCAATAAGTTGAGTCAAGAAGCGAGCAAATTAATTTTATAGAAGTATGAAACCCAGTCTTGAACTAAAGCACTTGCAAGTAGCGCAAGACGCTCCTTCCAAAATAGCAACATTTTTGCCACATTTTCTGAATGAAGTGAGCATTAGATCTGATATTTGATTCATAGCACATTGAAACAAAGGAATCATGTTTTCGCAATTTTGTTTTTGAAGGACTAAGTAGGCCATTTTTTTTACACGACAGCTATTATAAGCTCATCACTGTTTGCAAATGACCAGTCACTAACTGTTTTTACAGTTGTCGAAACAGTAAGAGCAAAAGGTGGGTAATGAGCTGGAAATTTTCTTGCAATACGATACAGTAATTGGTAGGACATTGCTTTGACATTACAGAGGTAGTCAATTACTAGCACTGAAATATTAACAGCGAATCTGCTCTAAAAAGAAAATACTCGTTATAAAGAATTTAGGGATTCAGATTTTCTGTTTGTGTTCATATTAATTTTTTTTAAACCTTTCAACTATGAGTTTCAGAGGTATTTATCTTGTACATGTCCTTATGAACCGCTTCGCTTGAAACTAATTTGTAACAATGTAATTTAAATGTAGTGTTCGAATCAATTTAGTTCCGCTAAATCTTTGACACAATTCTAGTTCCGATACTAAGAACAGTTCTTTCACCTACTATCAAACACAAGTTTAATTCCCAATACCAGACTCTTTAGGTGATTAAGTTTGTTTAAAAACCATAAGAGAGAAATCTTAATTCAAGTAAAAATTAAACTGATGCTTTTTTTATTTGTAAAAATATATTTTACTAACGGACATAAGATTTTTCCAAAAAGACTGTAATTTAAAAGTACACTTGGTGAGTGAATTGTCAGCATATTCTCCTTTAAAAAATGAAGGATATGCATCTTGATTGTAATGGAAGAACCGAGCCCGGTGGGTGAGTGAGGATTAACGCTTGGTCCAGGCATTTGGGAGAACGCTGGTTCGAATCCCAGTCCGGCTATCCAAATTTCGGTTTTCTGTCGTTTCCTTGAAATTATCATAACTGAATTCCTTTCCGTCGCTTGTCTTCAGTCCTTTTCCACCTATAACGACTTCGACGAGGTGTAAGATCAGAAGTAAAAAAGGAAGGAGATGGAAGACATGCCACAGTAATATTCTCTCTGATCCTCTCTTCTGTATCATAAATAATTTGGCGATATTACCTCTTTCTCCCATGAGATTCCCATTTCCCAGCAGATGACGTAGCAATAGTACCATATTACGTAGCAATAGTGATTGATTTTTCGTCATCAATTGTGAAACACACTGTATTCAATATATCTGCTACGTTACCAAAGAACAAGGAAAGTGAATGACACAAATAATACGATAAGAGTTGTACTGCCTATGCGTCAATACATATCAAAACTTAGTGTTAATAGCTTTAGAATTTAGGACGTGTGACGTAAATGCAACTATTATTCTTATATACTGTTGAAGACGTAGGATGAAAATCTCACACGGATTTTTTGTATCTTTATTCCTTCTCGTTACGCGAGATTCTTTAGGTATATGTTACGTCATAATGGCTCCAGTTTTCATGTGGTTAGCATCACTGGCGACAGAAACGGACTCCTGCTTTTGAGCTTTGCTGTTGAGATGCTGTAAACTTCTCAACGACAGCAGAGAAACATTTCAGTAAACAAGAAGGAGAGTACGAGATGGAAAACTAGCTTTCCGGAAGTGGAAAGGCAGCCATCTGGTCGGCTTATTGAATAAATGAGACCCGAAGAGATTTCTATAAAAGAGTCGATTTTGTTTGATTTCGGCAGCTGGTGTAGCTGAAAAGCCATTATTTTTCATTCAACCTGGTAAATTTATCTGTCATAAGCGTTGTCACCAGATGAAGCAATAATTTACAAAATTTTCACCGTAGCTTCACTTAAGCTCCACCAGGGTAAATAATTTCTTCAGCTATTTATCTATCGAATTGAGCGGTCCAGTGATTAAGCCTTCTTACTGGAGATAGAAAGGTCCCGGGTTTGAATCCTGGTCTTGGATGTGATTTTCAATGGTATGTAATCCGAGTCACTGTCTTGCTGTCGCAGTGTCAACTTCGACCTTTTCGCCTGATGAAGACAACAGAGTCTGATGTCGAAACGTCGCACATGGAAGAGTTGATCCGGCAGAACACCCGAGATGAATTTTTGCTAAATAACACTGTTAACTTGCTCTGTTAAACTTCCTACGACTTTTATAACATTTGTTGATTTGGAAAAATGGAACTTTGCTTAGTATATTTCTCACAACTACAATTTGGTACAAGGAAGGAAGAATCGGGTAGTACTTTTTTTCAAGTATGTCATAGTTTGTTTCAAGCTGAAGCGACAAATTCTATTAGGATTCCTTACTTTAATGAGGTTAACAAAGATTTCGCATGTGGTAGGTTACATTCCGGTCACTTGAAAAAAAAACCAATGTTTAAGATATTTTTTTTTTAATGTCATTTCTCCGATACTGCGCAAAGTTTCCAGTGCAATCGTTTAGCTCCAATAAAATTTACTCTAGGTATGTACTGTACATTTTGATGCAATACATTTTGAATTAAGAGCATTTCCAATAAATAGTATTAACCTCAAATTATAAAGAAATTGCATGTTTTCATGGCTTTCACAAACTATATTAGCTGTAAGTACTTTTAGCATTTTCAATTTAAATACTGTATATGGCCAATTCTGGAGACAAATTTCAAGGTCCTTGGTAACAGCGTTTCTGGGATACGCCTGGAAACAAAGGAGTAAAAAACTGACAGCTTTGACGATCACTCACAATTTTATTATCAATGAAAAAAGTTGAAAAAAATTTTATCTTAGTCCTCTGCTTGACAAACTACAGACATCTATACTCCACACTCTGGAGTCCGAGTAATAGGCCTGTGGCAGACGAGCAGAAAGCGAAGTGATAGTAACAGAACTCAGTTTTCCTTTGTAGTATGACACAATGATGCATTTCTATTTAATTTATATTTCAATGAAGTAATAAATAAATTAAGAAGTAGTGCAAGTTGGTGGAAAACATTTGTGGAGTAACGGTAAGTATGGTGAGGTTCGCCGATGATATAGAGCTCAGAGTGAATATCATTTGCGAAAGATACGTTGCGTAATTGATGACGTGGATGATTTTAACACGAAAATAATGAGCAAAATACAAAGCAGGAATAAAGGGTATTAAGCCAGGGCAAAAATCGTTGAAGACCTGATCCAAGCAGTAAAGGAATTAATCTGTTTATGAAGTAAGGGAGCATCCATTAATTACGTGAGGTGTTTTTCCGGAATTCCGAACCCCCCTCCCCCCTCCCCCCTTCCTCTCTGGTGAGTATTTGTGAGATCTGTTGGACCCCCTCCCTAAGATGACGTAAGATTTTGACGGGAACACCCCTCCCCCATGCTAATCGAGGGTGATTATACCCTCTCCCCCCCCACCCTATGGTCGGTTTCTGTTTCGTTTCTAGACCTTATGCCCCCCTTTTTTTAGCTCTACTGTCCTTCAAGAATTTTAAAAGCTCACATGTGATTTCCGTCGACTCCCCCCCCCCCCATCCCCTTTGGTGAGATTTTGCCAGACACTCCCCTCCCCCATTTCACCTTGCGTAATTAATGGACGTCACCTAAGGTGATGAAAAATGGCCAAAGCTCCAGCAGTTAAAGAAAATAACCAGGTTGAGATTGAAGCTGATGCAAATAAACAATGTTTACTCAGAAAAATATTCGTGGAAGGTAAGAAAGAATTTACCATATACCTATGTACGGAATGCTGTTATCTATTGAAGGGAATCATGGTCAATATTATAGTGGGAATAAGAAAGAGCCTCCTAGATTTCTAGACTTCATATTTTAGAAAACTGTTCAAGATAAGCCAGATAGGAAGAGCAATAAAAATTATTTTAAAGAGATATACATTGTGGAGTATTCTTAAAGTTAATGAAAAGAACAAATGATAAGAAAACAGAAACGAATAAATCGAATAGTAAACCCATAACTAAGGCATATGAATCAAGTAATGAAAAACATTAACTGTTATTCGTATTACAAACTGAAGAGCAAAAATGGGCCAAAAGTTGAGAAATCTTGCCTGCCCGAGAAAGGGAGAGAATTTCTTTTATAAATGCAGGTTTCTTAAATTCAGCCATGATAAATGTTTCTTTTTAGTAGACCACAACGAGCTCTAAAATTAAGAGAAATCTGTCAGTCAAAGTCTACGTTATGATTTTCCTTTGTTGAAAATTAACTTCAGTTACCTAGCAATGTTCATTTCATTGTTCTCAGTTTATTATGAAGAGGGATTAGAACAAAAAAAATCCCAGTTCTAAGAAACGTCAGAGAGAACAACACCTTGTCTTGAAGGATGTGAAGTAAGTGACCAGGTGGACGAATCCATTTGTGAACAAAGAGTTGTTCGCTCTTTGCGCGTCTTGCGCCTAGCCGATCGTCCGGTTTTCGACAGGACCGCTAACCTTCCCCCACCAAAACACTGTACGCTCTGGCCTTGGAATGAAATAACGATCCCGAGAGCGAGAGAGATCGCCCGCTACTCTCCAGGCAGGATTAGCATT
Source organism: Vandiemenella viatica (assembly GCA_031002005.1). Lineage (NCBI taxonomy): Eukaryota > Metazoa > Arthropoda > Insecta > Orthoptera > Morabidae > Vandiemenella > Vandiemenella viatica. The sequence continues at coordinate 138,298,553 of JARYHS010009186.1, forward strand.
GTCGCCCGTCTTCGCCTATCGTGGATCTAAAGAAACCTACGCGTACATACGGCCGAGACCGAAAACCAGAAGAAAACAACGACAGCCTGCGTACGGCTATGTATAACCCGTGTAAAACTATAAATCTTGTTTGGATATCGGATTCAGTAAACGGTGTCCCCCCTCTCCCAAGAAACTAGTTGACCTTAGGATAGCCGAAATAAAGCCGGCCTGCGTAGAGTTCAAGAGACGACTTTCTTTATTTAGCTGTGTTTGCGGGAGGAGAGGGAGGAACGATTAAGTGGGGAGATCGGAAGAGGAGAGGAGGAATTGGAGGGAGGTGGCGCAAACAAAAAAAAAAAAGTGGATTCGGGGACATTCACGTGACAGGAACGCTCGGAGTTTTAATTGCAACAACTTTTAACATGATTAAATTTTAAAAAAAATCTTTGTTTACTGCATTTATAGATCTATTCTGAAGAACTAGAGGATAGATGTACGGAAGAAACATTTACAGGAATTTCTCTACAGTACTTCTCTTACTTGTTCGTTCCCAATTAAAAGTTCGAAACGATTATTAAGAACAAGTTTTTTTCCTTACACTTCGCGATGTGTATTTAATTTGCAAGTTTTCGGAAAACCCTCAAGGTCTCCGTATTTTGGGTTCTTTGTAACTTCTAATCACAGAATTTACACGTCGAATTTTCCTTCACTCATTTCTTTTTTAAAATAAAACTTATAGAATGACAATTTATTTGTATTCCTTAATTCAAAGCTGATAAATTTCTAATGATTTTCTGTTTGAAAGTTGCGAAAGGAAGTTAGAATGAATGTCTATACGTTATAGATCCTCAAGAATTAAATTTAATACCGTACGTGTATTATCAACTATCGTTTTATAGATAATAAATGATTGTCGTATGAGAGCGAAAGTTTCCAGTCAAATTTTTCTCCCTAACAACAATGATTCCTCCGCAAATCTACAGTCAACTTCAGCTCATGGCGAACTGTGTGTTTCAACATACTGCCTATTAAATTAGTTTTTGCTATTATATGTCTGACAAGGCGACGGCAGAACGAAGCATCTGGCAGTATTTACAAGTAGATAGTGTTAATCCTAGGCAATAAGACCTCTCTTTCTGGTTAATCAAAACCTTGCAGTCGTAGAAACAACAGTTATCAAAAACTCGACTGATTTGCCTACATCTATGTACATAAATCTGTGCCGTATATTTTTTTGTTGGATTCAGAGGTTAACTTTTAGGACGTCGAGATTGTGGTTCAAATGCCGCGGCCACTGAAGTTTTTACCGTACCCCAACTGATTTCACTTCTAAAAATCTTTTCTTTGTGTATGTGGAGTACGTTGTGAACTTTGCTGTTTCTTTTCCATGATAAATTGAACGTATAGAACGAAAGAAATTTGTCATCTTGCATCTGACACAGTGGATTAATACTCATGCTCGTGGAACAAATCAAATTTTGGATTGAGTAACTAATCTGTTATCTCTCCCTTCCTCTTACAGCGATGTTTAGAAATTGAATGACCCCATGGTTCATCTTAGAGCAATTATTTTCCCACCTTCTTTACACAGCTAAATTGAGACTCCACAGAGTAACAATAAATCATTTAGAGACACGTTGGAAATGTCAGAATATTCAGAAGAATTAATAGTTGTTCTTACTGTTGTCATTCTGATTTGAATAAGGTGCCAATTCAAAGTCTTCGTGTAGGAGGAGTGTTTCCAGAAGAACTGGATTTGCTCGTGGCTCCACCAATTATATAGTCGAGGCATTGCCATTCAGCTTCGTTAGTAAGCGTAGTGAAATGGAAATTGACGTTACAGAAGTTTCTCGACACATTTCAGCTGACAGTAGTAATTTTATATGTTACTAGAGCAACAGCAAGTTACTACTAAATTAATTAACGCAAATTTAAGTTCGAGAGGTTAGTGCGATGAAAATTTTTAATGAAGAAAAAGGCTGGTGGGGGTTAGAAATGACGGATCTGTAATTATTATAGAATTTTAATCTTGTTAGTGCTAGCAATAGGAAAGAAATGGATGAGCTAATTATGTGCGAAGTCCACCACGAAATTTGTAATCGTTATTTTATGTCGTCCAGCTTTAATTCGTAGATTTATTTCTCTCCGTCAGTAGTATTTTTAAGAGTTTTGGAGAGAAATCCTGAAAAGACTCAAAAAGGATTATTAGCACTTTTATTTTATCGTTTACTTCATATTAATTTGCAAAGCATAAAGCCTCATTGTGTGGAATTACACACACAAAAAACCAGAATACTTCTCTTTGTGATTTATTCTCACAATAACACATATATCTTCACCATTTACCGATTCATGTACTCCGTTCTTTATAGAGATAAGGCCTTAAAACTTTATAAGATTACCAATACAATGTTCACGGCTTACGAGGCTTGTTTTTTTCCTGCTCGCCATATTCCTTCCTTTAGCAGAGCCTCTCCTTCAAAATCCAAAGATACTCCACCTCTGGTCCATGCAGTCAGCGTACCAACATAACTAATACAAACTACAACATTCCCGTACCAACGTATTAGAGATGTATTCGTTGCTAAGTAATGGGTTCGTCGCCTGACTCGAAGTACCGAAACCGCGAATCGTTACTCACAAATTCATTTCGTTACTCGTATTTGTCGTATAGATGTCAGTTTGATTCGATAAACGAACGAACACGACGTATCATGCGTCATGCGGAAGCTAGAACGGTTCGCCCAGTGATTGAAAGAGCAGATGTTTGTTTTGAAATTAGTTGATTTAAGTGTGCTACGATTGCGATATTAGGTATTATTCTGAAGTATGTAGTATTCAGTGCAGTAAATCAAATGTACGAAAAATTTACGTATATTTACTTTACTCAATGAACAATTTACTTGAACTTTCCAAGTACTAACGAAGTCATTCATGCGATGCTTCATGCTAGTACTCAGTTGTATCAGAAGTAATGTGACAGCAATCAATGAATTTTAATTACCGCAGGATCCATGTGATCAATGCGGTACTGGTTTTGATGTTGATTGTTTGTTGTAACCATGACGCAACAGCAATTACGAATCTGATAGTAAAAATATGAACAATTTACAAAAATAAATGAAAATAGTAAAGGAAGACAGTGGTGAAACCTACTATTTAAAAACCAACTTATTTGATAAGATTTGTTAATTACTTGTCCCATTATTATGTCAGGCTTGTATGTAGGATGTTGAGTAGGCTACTTAAAAAATAACAGTCATAGTTATTGTCATCAGATATGTCACAGTCAGGCGAAAGATCGGGTCTTTTTTTGTATACACACAGGTGTTTGTTTTGAAATTAGATTATTCCTTCGTATATAATATTCATTACAGTAAATCAGGTTTACATTCAGAGATTTTCAGTGAGATCCATGTAGTTTTATCCAAACGAACAACTTATCTAAACTTATTTTACTAAATAAGCAATTTCCTTAACCTTTACCAAGTACGAACAAAGTCGTCCCGTATGCGACGAGACTCGATGCTTCAGACAACATATCATGGATAGGAAAACCAAAGGCCTAGAAATAATTTCCAACCTTTCACCAGTATTACGAAGCAGCAACCTACAGTTTAAATACCAAAAAAAAAAGAATATACAAATCGGTTATTCTCCCATTTTTACTATATGGATGGCAGATATGGGGGCTGGCAAGCCAAACCAATCTACAACAAATCCAGTTACTTCAGAACAGATATCTAAGAATGATCCTTAACGCACCTAGATATACACCAATAGAAACTCTACATAACGAGACAAACATTCCTCTAGTAAATACGGAAATATTTAATTTAACAGAAAAATTCCACAAGAAATTGAATGACACCAGAGACGAAAGAACCGAGTTGATTGGAACGGTAATGCTGAGGCAATGGCAAAAGTATAAAGTTCCCCTCAGTATTCTACACAAGCCATCATAGAACAGTACAGTACAGTACGTGAACTCTGCAGGGGTTTTTTTCACCATTAAGACCATCCTAGATGGCCATAGCCCTGGTTTTCCCCCTGAAAGTGAAGTAAAAAGTGTCACAAAAATCAGCACCCTATCCTGACTCCTAGAAGTTATGCTACCAAAGGTAGTGGGACTTCAATCACAGCCGCAGAGGCAACGGGGAAAAAAACCCACACAATTTAACATATCTTTATTATGTATTCAATTACGTCAAATTAAGAATAACTAGGTAGCCAATGCAAAAATTTCGCGAATGATGTACAATGAATAGCGATGATGATGGTTTGTAGCAGGATGAAAAAAGAACCGGAGCATTTTTAGCAATTGTTTATTTACCAACTGAAACACTTACAACGTCCAACGAAACAATTAGAAATGTCAAAATGTTTCCCGAACAGAAACAAAATTATTCGAAAAGCTCCCTTCTCTAGGAGACACAGTTTATTCATATTTCTCTGATATGTTCTCGCGCTATTATCCAGCGGCAAAGCGATAACTTCGTATCGACGCCAGACAAGCCTCTAAGCTATTTCATTTTGTAACAACAGTTTTTCAACTGAAATGTCTAGCGCTAACGCGATCATGGCCTGTGCTACATTTCGGTACACGATGCTGCTATCTAGTGTAATGCTATCATTATTTATTGCCATCAGCGAAGCCTAACATCTTGACTCTGAACTACTGCTTACCTACTGTGACGTACATTGTGCAGGATTGCCCAATGCGTGCCTTTCCTGGTAGTCTCGAAGACTCAATTTGGCTACCGGAGGCGGTAGTCTGGTTGGAGCGCATCGATTTCATGTTGTATTGGTTGTGACTGGCGACCCTGTAGTAGTGGCCGGCTGAACTATGTGTATATACGTGTGTTTATTTTGAAACAAGGTTGTTCATTGATTGTATAATTGTTGTTGAGTGTTGTAAATGTCATGTAGCATCATACGCAAAATGAAATAAATAAAATTGCATACCTGTGACCTTGATTGTTCATTATTTCGCCATTACAGGTTGACTTCAGAAAATTGCTTCCTTAATTAATGATGTTACCAAAGCGGAGAACTTATTCTTTAAAATAATTTCACATTTATCAATTTTGGTTAAGTATGAAAGGAGAAAGATGGGTCGTCACACAAAATCACCATAGAGAAAGAATGTATATGATATCATATTAGAAGTTGGGAATAATTTGTGCTTTTCAGACATGTGTCAAAACTATTTGCTGCCTGATGATGGTGGTAGAGCTTGAAGATAATTTGGCACCTGCATTTTTATAACATTTTATTGTTAGGTTCTAATGCAAAGATCGTTAGTATCGTATGGATCCACTGTTGTAACGTGGCCAGTAGCCAAATGCGTAGCTGCCCGCAGTGTTCGTACGCTGTGCATAGGAGAGGAAGGGAGCCGTTTCGTATTGCGAGTGCGCAATGGGAGACGCCGCGTCATTGCGCATTACTGTCAACTGCGTAACGAGGATGTCCTGGATCACTTACCGCATCCCTTTTCTGTCCAACAACTAGAGGCCCAACAGCACATACAATTGAACCTCGCTCCAGCAGAATGACCCAGCAAATAACATTTCAGACTAAATTGTTTTCACTCTACTAAGACTACAGACAGAACGAGAAGTGGACATACGCACTTGTCATTTTTTTTCTAATGCACTTTTTGCAGTCCTTGAGATTAATCAAATGCAAATCCCAATGTGGCCTGAGGACTTTACTGCACCATTCAAAGTAAATCGAAAATAGCTATATTCTTTTCGCAAGAGAGGCTGAAGGAGATGAACTGGCTAACCTGTGGTGAACTTTTTATATTTCAGTAATTCATATTCGCTTGCATATTTTTATTATTATTAGCAAGGAAGGTGGTGAGTAGATAATTCTGACCTAAAAAAATTAGTGACTTGATGATATTTTACTCCCTGCTTCCTTTTCCCTCGCTCCATTTAGATCATGAGACATTCAATAGATGAACTTTTGCATCGAATGATTACTTTTTAAAAAAATGGAAAATTAAATATACTACCAGCTTCCAGGGAAAGACCAGATTATATATATGAAAGAATTCAATAGATAGTTTTTCTTAAATTTAGAACAACAAGTTTCAGAGAGTTACGGAGCGTGGTGGTGTAACGGTTAGCGTTCTGGCCTCGCATTTGGGAGGACGGGCGGTTCGAATCCCCGTCTGGGCATCCATATTTGGTTTTTACATGGTTTCCCAAATCACTCCAGCCAAATGCCGGGATGCTTCCTTCAAAGGCCATGGCCGAATTCCTTCCCATTCCTTGCCCCCCATCCTTTCCCGTCTCTAAAAACCACGCTGTTAAGAGACGTTAAGCAGTTAAAAAAAAAATTCTGAGAGTTCACATTTGTTCTATTTTTCTCAAACCTTGGTTTTAGACTTTGTGATCAAACCTATTCTGATCAAAAAACTTTTTCGTTTGTGTTAAAACAATAGTTTCTAGAAGTGAATTACAAATGGTAAGAGATTTACGCGGTCTTTCCCCGACTTACTATTGATTTCGAGACGGTCTGATAAACAACAACACATCATAACGTTTATATATTTCTTATAATCAATAGATTAACTATAGTTACTAATGAAAGAAAATAATGTAGATATTTTCGTCACTCGAATTGTGTAGTATTTTTTGACATATATGGCAGTGTAGGAGGCAATAATATCTATTGGTGAAGAATGTTAACAGATATTTTCTATAGCAAGTTGGTTCTGTTAAGTCGTAGATCAGTATTTGAGTTGTAATAAATTTATAAACTGAAGAAAAAACTGCCTTTTACTTACTCATAATTGATAAACGTAGCTTATGCCAAATTTCAGTATTACAATGCGTAGTGTAACCTGTAAATTGCTTACTTTCGTATTCAGCATGATTAGTGATGACAAAATAAATCACTAAGTCTAAGAGCCTTATTTATAGAGCTATATTACAAAAATTCGCCAACAGTTTAGTTTGAAACATCATCGTCGGGTAGTTTAATGAGGCTGAAGCGACGTAAGCACGAGTCTTTTAAAATTCTTGTATAGAATTACGCAACTCAAAATAACAAAGTAATGTTTTCGTGATCTAAGAACCATATCAGCCAAAAAAAATCAGCAATACTTGTACATGATTTATTTCATTCGCGTCATTTTAGATAGTTTACGTTATCATGAACAACTGAATTTAAAAATACGATCGATCAAATATTTACCCTAAGTTTTAAACTTTTATGGGCTGGTATCTTATTCTTAAGTTTGATTTCTTTTAATGATCCTTCGAAAAAGAAAGAATTTAGGAACTTCGTTTTATCATTGGAGATAGTATATTTTGCAGATAATTTAGAAGAGATGTCAGATCTATTGGATAGACTAATGCAGTTGCTTTTTTAAAAAATTATCAGTAGCATGCATTTCGCCCTTTTTGCCTTCAAACACGCAGGAAAAAACAATGCAGTTACAAAGAAACTGAGATTTAGTATACTATTTGAAATGTATTAGGTTATTTATTTGTCGTGTTAACGAGTGCCACGTATGAGGTTTACTTTTAATTGCAGCCCTTTTTAGGCTTCTTACAACTTAACCAAAAAACTTATTCATATGTCAAATACTACATTCCAATGAATGCATGATGTGCTGAATGAAACAATTCCAATCCTGACAAACTATCACTAATCCAAGATCCTACAAGACAGCCTCCTGAAGTTCCACCCTACCTAGGAAGACATAGACGCCACTGAATCCTGTGAGAACAGGCCACGATAGATGCAACTACTGGATGCACCTGTGGGAAATAGTGGAGAATCCTTCTTGTAACTGTGGTAACCACAAGCAAACTAACCACCACATCACCATGGAATGCGTTCTTGTACTATCCAGCAGCTTCATGAAACAATCACAGAAGCAATTGATGTGGCTACAATCTCACTACATAAATCTGCGGAAACATCTATGTTTGATTCCATTATAATTACTATTTTTGTATCCTTGTGCCATACGAAAATAAGTAAATTCTACATTTGTAGCTAGAACATTGGTTTGAGCACATGGGTGGGTAAAACAAAAATGTTACTTCTGGATGTAAGAGAAATAACAGGTACAGTTTAGAAGTATCGCAAATCGACAAAAGTGATTTAACTTTGTAGGCCATCCTGCAGAAAAAAGTTTTTAAAAACCCGTCGACAGTTATTGGAGCAAAACCACCGTACCTCAACATTTACCCAAAACTTTCTGATCTGAAGTTTCTTACGAGGAAGCAGTGTTTCAAGGAGTAGAAAACTTCATAAAGAGGACTAGAAAAAATGGCACTAGGTTTGATAAATGAAGAACGATGTGGTGCTGAAATCCTCCTAATTTCCAGACAGTTAGTATATTATCGTTTACATGTGAAAATTGACGGCACACATGTTTCAAAGTATCTGGTATGAATTATGGCTGTGATAATTTTGCGAGCCGCCGCTGTCGACTCCAAGTGGTGGTGAATAACGACGACTATCAAGTGTTGTGGGACAGTGAGAACTGGCTCGGCTACTGAGTAATGCAATGCAGTGCAAATCGACAAGCAGAGCATGCCTAAACTGGTTCCACTGGTCCTCTCCGCTCTACACAACCGCGTGGTCTTCGCTACACATGGCAACCGTCTTCACCTTAGCTACACTGTGATAGATCTGAAAAGGGGCTGCCCCTCTACATTGGCGATATTTTTGAAAAAAGTGATTGGATCCTGTTAGTTCGAGGTCACTGAGCTAAAACTACCTTTTTCCAGGTGTTTTTCTCTCTTTGTTCACCTAGTGTGGTTAACGCTCTGTCCTTGCGGGTTCGAAATACCGTCCGGGTATCCAGATTTGTCGTTTCCATGGTTTCCCCAAAGCACTCCAGGCTAATGCCGGGATGCTTCCTTCCAAAGGCCATGGCCGAATTCATTCCCGTTCCTTGCCCCCAATCCTTTCCCGCCTCTAATGATCTCGACGTCGACGAGGCGTAAAGCTATAAATAAAAAAAACTCTCTTTGTTTTGGCATTACGTAAAAACTAGTGAATCGATTTTGATGCAGCTTAAGAGCGTAGCATCTGACCTTAAATATGAGGTATGGCCCATGACGCGATGTTAACTAGAAAACTGTTCTGAAAATTCGTTGGAGGCCGAACTATGTAGCTTCATGATTACGATAATTTCTCTTTTCAAAAAACTACATAAATCGTATCGATCAATAGTAAATTAATGGTGATAATTTACACGCTCACAAGAAATCGCCGTTCGTTGTTTCGCTCGAATGAACTAGCAGAAAAAATCCTAGTACTGAAGTGTCTCAGTAACATAACCGAAACAGTCTCTCTGATATATTAAAATATAATAATAACAATTAATACAAGTCATATTGAGGTTTGTATTCTCTGGCATAAAGCTAGATAGACATTCAGTTACTCGTAGAGAAAGTTTGGTGGTTATAGCTACGCGATCAGATTTAGACTAACAATATAGAGCCTATGTGTAAGTCTAGCAGAAGTTTTTACATCCAGAATCAATATATAGTTACAATGAAAATTTGGTGGAAGGGGATCTTCTCCACCACCACAAAACTGGTACTGTGACCTGTTGAAATTTGGATTAACTGCTTCGTTATAATGTGCTCTTCACGTTTTAGACTCTCCTTTTCGGAAAAGTAGCCACGAATTAAATTAAAATGGCCGATATATGAGACGCTCCCCAACCGCGAAATGTTAGCAGCACTGGAAAAATGCACAAAAATTATCGATACAGTGATCAGATCAATCTAAACAGGTTTGTTTTTTCATAGTGATCGTGGTTAGGTTGAAATTAGGCCTGGACCAAGAGTAAAAAATTTACAGGAAATTCGTTTTTGAAGCACCCATCTCGGAAGCGGCACCTTGTCAGATATTTCATAACCTATAAAATTTTCACAAGCTGAATGCCGCTGCAGTGACGATACTAAAGTCGAAACATTTCGTGAGCAGGTAGTGCCTTGTGAAAGGTGTGTTAATTGGGATTCCATCTGATGTCCCTGACGTTTGGCCCTTGGTAGCGAGAAGTGGTACAGTAAACCAGAAACAGAACCGCCAATGCCTTGCTGCCGTCTCCGCTTGCAATTGTGGAGTTAATAACGCGGGTCTATTAAGACGGATAATTGCGATTCGTCTCCCAGGGGCTTAATTGACTCGGTTATGGTTTATCGGCAACATTGCTTCCACCCCACCGTACACTTCGGCGAATTTGACAATTTGCACTACATGTAGAAGCAATCAGAGGTCTGGAATCTTCCGTCTAAATTGGGTGGGACGATTTCCAGAAATATGAAACATCCTCGCAAACCAACAGGATACAACAGTTTCCGTTTTTCGGTGTTCAAAAACTTCATTATTGAGTATGAGATATAAAATGAACAAACACACAGTTTTATTCGATTTTGATGGTGCTTTGCATACGTATACGTTAAAACAAATAGAAAAACACTATTTATCTTTGAATTACAGAAACCTAAATCGTTTCCTCCTTTTCCACCTACCTTAATTTCTGTCACCGTTGTTCCTTGTACAAACCCACAATTATCATCCAATTTTGATAATAGTTAGCGCACGTATACTTTAAAACAAGGCGGTCTGGTAGCTCAGCGGTTAAAGCACTTGTTTCGGAAAGTTCTCTCTGCGGTCGCCAGTTCAAATCCTGCGATGAGTAGGAATTTTTAGGATTTGATTATATGAGATACGCTGGAACGTTCCGTGGTTCTGATTCCACGTTAAACTGCAGACCCCTGAAGAAAGGAATTAGCCTTCTTGCCTCTGACAAAATAGCTTGGTACATCTCCTTCGGGAAGATTCGACTAACCTTCTCGTTATGGACTAAGATAGATTTTTAGTTATTGACATGAATACTTTAGGTGCGTTGGGCGATTTCTGGATGGGTAAAATCTTATTAATTCGAGTCACCGACATGCTAATGTTAACAGTATATTTGCAACGGTCTGGTGGCTGACTGGTGAACGAAAGGTCCTCGGTTCGAATACCTGTCTCGGCGAGGATTTTTATAGACCCTTGACCCGACCATTTCCTCTGGCACAGCTTGATGTGTAATCAGAAGTGCCACAGAACTATTCCGTGGTTCGGATTCCCCGTTAAACTGTAGGTCCCCTTTACCTGTTAGCACTGTCGGGTTAGGCTAAGGCGGCTAATACAGGGGCGGAATGCGTGGCCAATAGAAAATCTGTCATCAGGTCATTATGACCACACGGAAAAATTATTACTTAGTATATCTGTAGCTATAAGTATGACGTGATATCTTGGTTGTCCCGGTGGAACCGCGTCAATTTATCGAAACGTAGCGTTTCAGCCATTAGAGGCTTCATAGGACTGTCCTCTGAGGAAAGCCACAAAATGATTGCTGAAACGTTAGGTTTTGATAAATTGACGCGGTTCCACCCAGACTACCAATATAACATCGACAAAAACCGCGGAAGTCTGCGCACCTACTTGATAAGAATGACATGTTTCACGTATGATATTAATAGTTTTAAGGGGTGCTGTGCAAAGTACGGCCAGTAGAAAAAACTGTTACTTCTCGATGAAAATGTGATTAACGCATTCCTTAGGCATTTCTATTTAAGAAAACGTGTACGCGAAGCCGATAAAACAGGTAGGAAAGAAGTAATATAGTGAAAATCGTCGGATTACGTGCGGTATTAGCCGATGTTTAGCAACCATTTTACCGCGAATGTTGTGTTCCTCAAGCTGTACACATGTTAATTTTCAAAAAGTTGTATTGGTGGACGATGTGGTTAGGTTGAAATGCATCCTGGACCGGAATTACGACTAATATTCCGTGGTTTATAGTGAATTTTGAACGAATAAGGAGGCCGCCATGCCGCATTCTGACTATAATGACGTCACACGCGGAACGAGACGTCTATTACCGCTAAATCGGTAATATGAGTAACGGTGTTGTGTTTAGGTTGAATTTCAGCCTGGACCAGAATGACTACTAATATTCCATGGTGCTGAGAGGATTTTGAGTGAAGAAAACAACGGCTATGCCAAATTCTGACTATAATTACGTCACGGGCGGCTCAGGATCTCTATTAAGTCAGTAACGTGCGTAAACGTATGTTTCGGCACGGATTACACCTTTGTTACATATTTTACGTCTTTCGGGTACACTTTTCCTTAAACAGTAAGCGCCAAGGAAGAAGCTAGTACTATTTTCAACCCGAATTAACAGTTTTTTCTACTGGCCATACTTTGCACAGTAACCGCTTTTAAATTTTCACTTCTGTCGGCAGTCTACAATGACTGCTATTTTTTTTACAAGAATTTCATAACGCTTTTTCAGACACTTTTTAACGAATTTGAGGTATTTCGTCTTACCATACGACGACCAACTTAGACTTTCCACAATAGTAAACCTCTGCAATTAGCTAATAATGTTGTGCACTGTGTCATCTATTAGAATTTAGTTTTCGTATTTTCAGTACTTGGTGTTAGATTTTTATATTCGCGTCTTCATGGAAATTTTAAATTAAATTTTAGATGTATTTTTGATTTCGATTTTTAAAGTTGTATAGTGAAATGAATATTTAAAAGTGAATAGAAAAAAATGATTTAAATCGCTTACCTGAAAGAAACACAGCGAGCGTAGCTGTATCGACGTATTTCATCCCAAGCCATCATAGTCACTGCGGTAACTTTGAGCCGACACCTTAATTTCCTGGCTGCTCACAGTACGACCGGTGATGGATTCGAATCCTCTTGCCAGCAGCGGCTGAAACGTGCGAAGCAGTAATAACTTAGAAGCCGTTGCTTAGCAGCTGTCCAGTAGCTTAATAATGACACCAAGGACAAAAAAAATCAGAATCCAGTATCAAGAATTCATCTCTTATCATCCACTCGCATTCGGCAGGATGTGGTTTCGAATGGATTTTTCATGGTTTCCCCAAATCACTCCAGGCGGATGTCTGAATGGTTCCTTCATGATGTCATCGCCGAATACCTTCCAGTTCCTTCCTGCCAGTCCGTTTCCGCTTCTAATGACCTTGACGTAATAGAGTAGTAAAGCCAGAAAAAAGCTGTATCATCCAGATTTCAGCTGTACATGATTTTCCGAAGATTTTACAGTAGAAAGCCTAGATCCTTCCTTCAGGAGGCCATGACCGGTTCCTTCCTATTCACCGAGCATGATAAGTGAGCTGTAACGCTCTGTCCTGACATTCGGGAAGGCGCGACTTCGATTCCTTCTCCATCCAAATTTCGGTTTTGCATGGTTTTCAAAAATCACTCCAGTCAAATGCAAGGTTCGTTCCTTTAAAAGACCATGGCCGAATTCCATCCCGTTCCTTGCCTCAGTCTTTTTCTCGCGTCTAGTGACCCCGACAATGACGAGACGACAAACTGTTCATGATTTGGAGTGAATTGTCCCCAGCCATTTGTAGTTTGCGTTCTTATGCCTCATGAACTGCGGGGATCCCAAGTAGGGAGTTTTCTGTAAACGTCTGCCTGAATTCTTTGATGGTACCGGTACCGATAAACGTTTTACAAATACAGTAACAGATTTTTTCGTGATTCACACACATTGTGATACTATTTCCTCTCCTAGAGCTTGAATCGTTCTTGCTGACATTAATCGACCATGGGAACTTAAACTCTAGTAAGCGGATTCATTAATATCATAAGTTAATGTCATGACGTAATTTCTGTATTGGACTACAGCCTCATACAGCTAAAAATATGCGTATTTTATCCTAATATATTAAGACATCATTTCATCTTGATTGAAAGCCATGTCACAGCAGCTTCCACATTTGAGCGATTTTTGTACAGTCAGCGGAAACTATCGAGAAACTATAAAGAGCCTTTTTACATCGAGCTGCAATGTGAGATTGATACAACTACTTTCATGATAGACAAATGCCTCTAATGTGGCAGCCGTGAAAATAATGGCAAAATTCAAATACTTGATTCGCTGTAACTTATCTTTTAAGGATTCTGCATGCCATTCCTTACGTACATACGATTATAATTTTGTGGATACACCATTTAGTTTTGATATTCTACAAAAATATGAAATGTATTACAAACATTTTGTGACTATTGTTTCACATCACCAGTAACAGATTGAAAAATGTACCATTTTTTGCATTGAATGATTTTGCAGAGAGTAGAAAATTAATAAACATTCGTTTAGTAAATTATTAAATTTTAAGTATATCAATGCGGTCGGAGTTTTGTGATATTGCTTAAGGTCTGGTTTCGTAAAAGCAGTAATGAATTAAAAATTCAGGAAAGTCTTACTTATTTTGAATCTTATGTTAATCTATCATCTGAGACTTTCATGACTCCTCTTGTTTCTAACATACGCCTCTGAGTCCATGATTAAATTTTTCAGCTCACAACTTTATGATTGAAAGACAGAAAACATTTATAGATTGTCCTAATCTGTCTGTCCATCTATGCTGAACAGTGTTCCTTACCTACTGTTGCCAAATTTAAAAGTAATTTCATGATTGACATTTAAATATATATATTGAAATAGTTTGATTTCGTTTATGTTTGCTGTACTAGTTTGAATGTTGTTCCGCATTGTATTTGCCACCAGATCAGCTGGTGAAAATTCAAATTCAGCCACGGGCGTAATGACATTTTAATTACAGTTTGTTAGTTGGATTTCCGTAACTGTCTATTACAATGTTGGACTCGATTCGCGAATCAATATTTCACAGAAACAGACACAATGGCTTAATTCCTTTGCAATCGGAGACGACACCTGTCCGTCCCTACGCCATCAATAAATGTATAAATCTGTAAGTTTCAATTCTCGTGGGATTTCTTTGTCCACGCAAAAACTACCGAACCGGTTTGGGTGAAGTTTTCATGCTTTGAGAGTTAAGGGTCTAACTTTAAAACTGTGATATGTTTTATGACTTTACGTGAACGGTGGACGGACCAGTAAATGATAATCTGTTTGGTAGCTGAGCGCATAAGCGTCAAAGATTACATTGCATCAAACTTAACTACTAAGATTAGAATGGCTGTCGACTACACAACCTACAGAGAATGATAAGTTAGGTCATTGAGTAACATGGCTTTTTTTTTTACGATTTCATTCCTTTCAGCTGAAGGCTGGGAGGCGGGCTGTTGAAGAGTCACAGGAGACTCTTTACAGCCAAACTACTCTCTACAGGGAGGGAAGGGGGATGGAAGGTCGGCCGTGGCCTTATAGGGAACCATCCCAGCATTCGCCTAGAGTGACTGAGGAAAACCACGAAAAATCTCAGACAGGATGGCCGAACCGGCTTGACCCCGGTACTCCCGAATGACAAGTAGCAGTGCGAAATCACACTGCCGAATCCTCGGTAGGTAACATGGCAATCATGAAGATAATTTAAATTATTGAAAACTAGATTCAGCTGCGAGCGATAGTTATGACGTCAATAACATGACACTTTTAAGACAATTTAAATGTTTGAAAACTAAAATCATTGTGTCTTATGCTGACATCACTTCACTAAATTGATCCCGCCCCCCCCTCCCAGCCCTTTTACGTCTGCAAAATGTTAGGTCCATGCGGGAGAAGATGCCGCGATACGCTTGTACATCCTAAATCTGTCGTTAGTATTACGCATCATTCACAATGCTGAAAGTGCACAGAGTTTGCTGCCTGTAGCATTATCGTTTAAAGTTCACTTCTGGTTATTTCTAGAGAATTTGAAACTATTTGAGTGTGCTTTCTGTCTCCTCTGAATTATCTTTTGGGTTACAATCGCCACAGCAAAATGGGGGAATATTTTTGCTAAATTGTTTCTAGTCCTCGTTGTCTTCCTCTCGTTTTATCCGGTGCTCTAGGAACTGTGGCTGGTCGCTCGACTCCAGCGGTGGCCGGTGTTTATAAATCTCTGCTGAGGCAGCAGACCGTCCCGCCTTTCACGCCGTCCACTTAATTAGGCGTAAACTAATTCCTTGAGCACGTTTGTTGTCTGCGTTAAACGACGCCCCGCGGCTGCCAGATCTTTTTAATTTACGGCTCCAAATTGCCTTTGATTTCTGATGACAAACTGCTACACTCAGTCCCTCTCACGAGCTGTCTTGGAACGGTGTTCCACGTCTTTTCTCGTCACAAAGCCGTCTGTGTATCATCGCGAAAGTGGCAGTGTTAAATAACTCGCAAGTTCAGCAGCTGACGCTTTCAAGCTTCCGGTTATTTATTCAACGTTCTGAAGTGTAATAGCAGAGAACAAGATTTATTTACTGGTTGATTCCAACATATATGTTTACCTATGTATGTAAATTTCATAGTAATAAACAAGCTAAAAGATTCGAAGCTTTTAAAGTAATAACCAAAAGGGAAACATACTGAATACTTTTGTTCGGCATATCTTCATCTGACTCTGTGAACTCACATTAGTTCTATTGTTATAGGTTTTTGCTTTTTTTTGTGTTTTTGTTTTGTTCAGCAGCAATCGTCAAAATATGGTATTATCCTTACTGATATTAAAATAAATGCTGTCTCCTGTAAACAGAATACTATGCCACTTTAAACAACTAATTATTTTCTCAATATAAGTAAAGAATTAGAGCTCAAAGCGATTACAATATTGCGATACCTTCTATAAATCAGATTTTTGCTTGTCTAACATTGCTTCCTCGGAATATAACAGGTATCACAATTAACTTCGGGAAGACACACAGTTTTGCATACGTCGTTGCTGAATAGCACTTGGTCAGCTTTGAAGTACTCGCTTCGAGAAGACATGAACTGAGGACAGCATATATCCTACCACTAAAAATAACTATTGGACTTAACCTTAAATTCTGGAGCATGCAGGTTCGATCCCTGCTAGGGCCATACAGTTATTGGTTTATATTGGTTTTGTAAAAATCTTCAAGGAACTGCCAGAAAGGTTCTTTCAAAACCTCAACTTTGTGAAGAATTACACGATTTACATTTCTCACTTTTGATGCTTTGTCTCAGGCTTATATTGGTATAACACGACCAGAAGTATTGTTGTCACTCAAAAATGCTTGACAAAGTTCGCTTATCTTTTTTTTTTTGTAACGGTGAGCTCCCTCTGGTCCAAGTGGCGTTACCTTTCTTATAATAATAGTTTCAGTCAAAATTTTGCGACCAGTTTCCTCGTCGATGTCTATTTGATCAGCTGTTCTTATCATAGTCAATTGATGGTTATCGCGTACAACTCCAAATTAATTTCTTCTTCTTTTCTGTTGGTTGAAGGGTCTGGTAGCTCAGTGATTAAAGCACTTGCTCTGAAAACTCCAATCCCGGTTTTAAATCACGCTGGGACTTAATACACGGTAAACTGTAGGTCCAGCCACGATAGAGACGAAATGCGTAGTAAACCTAAAGTCTGTCACCAGGTTGAAAGACCCTAGGAATTACTTCTTACTTTTTTGTTCATTGCTGGCTGCCATGTCACGTGTTCCTCAGTGACTCTTTTCCTGCCTTCAGAAAAATATTTATCTCATTTGTACACTCCAGTTTTCTTAAATAAATTATCTTCATAAGCATGGTATAACATGTTCCTAATTTCAGATCCACTCTTCCCAAGCTTAACGAGAAGTGTAGCGTTTGATCATTGCTCTAACTGAAGTTTATAAATTTTCGCCACAGCGTACAAAAACACGTAACAGTAATAAGGAGAGCTATTCATGAATACACCATTTCAAGTCCATGAACACTGAGGAACTGATAGGAGTGTATCATGATTAAGAAATCTTTCCGAGTTGTTTGTATATTGCTTTCCAACATAGGTACGCGTTGGAAAGTTTCCAAACACAATTCTCAGACCTTGTAGTAATTTAAAAAATTAGTAATATACGGTACTTTTGTAGTTTCATGGTAATTATTTATTCATTTTGGCTTGGAAGCAAAGTCCTTAAGCTCTTCCTGTATTATTGACGCAAAAAGAAACAGACTCCCTTTGATATTGAAAGGGGGAGGTAGATGAAGCAAGCGGAAGAAAAAAGAAATAAAAGAAAGAGCTATGATGTCGGGGCAGTTCTGGAATTCGATGTTTACCAAAGGCATAAAGTGCCGTAAATGTTATGCCTGGCGGCGGTTGGCCGTGCGCGAGGGAATAACAAGATCAATGGAGCAACGCTCACTCGCTGGCTGCTGAGTCAGGCGTTTATTTTTACCGGCCCGCCGGCTGCTGCGACGCCGGCGCCCGCCAGCAGGCGTCCCGGCGCCACGCGCCGTCGGCGTGCCCCCCCCCCCTCCTCCTTGCTCCCTCCCCCAACACCCCGCCCTCTGAGCGGGCGCGTGCGCTTCCTTCAATCCATTACAACTGAGTGACCTTCAGACGTACACCGCGCCGTCTCTGACTTCCTCCTTTGATCAAAGATATTATTTTTTACTATGTTAATGCTTGTATGCAACGACGCAAGCAGTAAAGCTGGAATATTAAGAACTAGCTGTTACCCCGAACCCGGTATATTATTGCCATAATAGCTTTAAGTTACCTAAAAGGTTTCCCAAAAAGCATCTTTGCATCATCTTTAAAAACAACAAAAAAATTCGGGGTGGGGGTGGGGGGGGGATTAACTGTTCCTCTGGCAGTTTTCTGTTTTTGGTTTAGAATTATGTTATTACGGCTTTTGTTTTTGCTGTACTATGCTAACATATATATAGCCTCGGGTTTGGAAAAACGCGAGCTTGTTACATATAAATGCCAATGGGGAAAAAAACGACGTTTCTAAATGTACCCCTGCTGCTTTCAGTGTCTGTCGCTAGGATTGAGAGTCATCACATGCAGTGCAAATTCGCATCTGTACTATAAAGTAAGGTCTTTGTTTTAGTGGATGTTTATGATGCTCCGTGCTAGCCCAAGGCATCACTGCCTCTTTGTCAGGAAAGAAATTCATTGGAAAAAAGAAAGAAAGGAACCGGAAGAATTTCGGTCAAGGCCTTTTAAAGGAACTATCCTGGCATTCGCCTGGAGGGATTTCGAGAAACCATGAAAATCTGAAATCACCCGGCACAAGAGCCACCGCCACCACAAAGGCGCTTTGAGGCCCAGGAGTCAGCCCAACCGCAATAGAAGAGCCTCTTCCCAAACACAGCCGTGGTTAGCTTATCCACAATGGATAAGTCTTATCCCGTCCCTTTATAATAAGTTGTGTCTTTACATGAAACTTATGAACAGATCACACGAAGACTAACTGCGAGAGAAACAAAGCCTCGGTGACTGATATAACGTTTTAGTGACTTCTATCAGCCTGTCTGTCACTATTCGGTTAGTTTTAAAAATTCGATGACAATATATTTTATTTATCCCGAAAAAAAGTATCCTATGTCCTTCCTAGTGATATACAGTATTACGTCGTAAAATTTCATCAAGACCGGTAACGCAATTGTAACAAACAGACAGAGAGAGGGTTACTTTAGCATTTATGATATTAGTGTGGATAATCCTCACATTTATTTAAAAATCTCCTCTGGCTGGAAACGAAATGTGGATGATCCGGTTTAGCAGAACTGTTGACGCGCCTGTTTATTACAGTTTCACTTAGTGTAGACCGACTTAACATCTTTTCCTGATACGAGTAGTTTTAATTATCAACCTTAAGCCATGTTCGAATATTTCTGAAAACATTAATAACGAAAAAACAATATTTGTGGTAAAAATAAAGGCTACAGACGGAAGATAAACATAATAACAGCTGATTATATGGTCACAGAGATCAATTTGTGTTTTAAGATGCCGAAACTTTTTTCAGTTACCGCATTACATACTATCCCGCTACAGGTATGCAGATTTTTTATGGCTTTATATCTCATCTACACCGAGGTCATTTAAAGTGGGAATGGACTGGGGACAAGGAACAGGAAGGAAAATGGCCATGGCCTTCTGATGGTATAATCCCGGCATTAAAGAGGGGTGATTTCTGGAAACCACGGAAAACCGAAAACTGGATGGCTGGCTGAGGATTCTAAGCCGCGTCCTCCCTAGTGTCAGGCCAAAGCGTTACTACACATCCACCATCCGCAGCATCTTTGCAACACGCTTTCTAGAAAAATCCCTTACTGATATAGCCGAATACAGTTTTAGTATTCATGCGATATAAATTTATCGTAAATTTCAGCATTCATGAAAAACACTTGTAAGTGTTGCATAAATATTCGGGAGTGTATTCTAGTATTAAGTGAGGGAACATTAGAAATTTTAACTAATGCTGTAATATTTGTAGTGAGGTATGTTCTGGAAGAGTTCTTTTTCTTAACTTATATTATAATTCGAATTTTGGTTGCATCTCCACGAAGGAGGCATGTAAACCCTGGATGTCAAATTTATAAAATTGCCATTTATTTTCCTCCTACACTATAACGAGAAACCACGTAGTACCTAGCGTATTTCATACGCACAAAGCATACGCACGAAGCAAGCTTTACTCAGTGTAGAGGTCATGTTGCGCGCCTGACAAAATTCCGGCCAGCCACCCTAATCGACATCGGAGCATTGACTTCTTAGGGTTGGAACGTCAGGAATAACCCAACGTACCGCTCTTCTAAATGACTCTAAAATGAAATTATAAAATTATCATAAACCGACGTTGACCTACTGATTGATAATGTCTACGAGTTGAGGGAAATAATATTGCAGAGTAAGATGGAAACAATTAACATGCTTATAAGTAGTATATAAAACCAAATGATTTAGCCGTTTATCAGTGATAAAGAACGGACTAATTGTTTTCGTTACCTTACACCTCTTTCAGGAAGTTTTTGGGTTTTATTAGTCTACGAATATTTATCGTTACGTTTATTTCGATAATTTCTATTGAATGACGACTCCAGTTAAATACAGACATGCCAAAGCATTTCAGACTTTCTTTTTATTGAAAAGCTACGTCATCAATATGCCACGTGCCAAATTTTTTTCTGTTTAATGCAATGCTGTTAGTAGCAATTTTACGGCAGTTGATAAACTAACCTGAATTCTTATAAATAACATCAATACAATTATTTGATTTAATGTCCTTTGAATTTCGCTTCTCACCCATGTATCATCAATGGCGAATCTGTATCTTTGCACTGGCGTTTACTTGTCCACAAAACCAATTACTACCAACGTAAAAAACCATATATTCGTCGCTCACACCCGGACTAAAAGCAAAAGGCGAACGTTTAGAAAAATAGGTTGCATCGGAGGTGAGTTCGGTTACGTTTTTCGTGATGAATTCAAATTAGAAACTGCTATTCTCTGGTTGTCCTCAGTGCATCGTTAAATTCAGTCATCTAATTATTCTCATAAGCGCCTTGGTAAGGAAAGCCCAACAACTACCGATATCAATACCAGCTCATCTAGCTTCAAAAAACATAAAAGCTTACAGTGTCATGTATGACTTTATACATGAGACTGCTTAACCATATAAACAAATCCAGCCAGCGGTGACGTTAATAGAAATATTCCATTCAAAACCAAGAGGAACGAGATATTTTGCATTTATCTCTGCACATGTTAATTTGTTAAAGTGTATGTTGTGAAATGCCAAATAAATTATATACAAAAAAGATTACTTTAAATAAAGAAGAAAAGAAAAAAATCTTGATTCTTTACGATTGGCTTGTAATAATTTAGGAGAAACATAATTTATATGTCCTCCGGTCTTTCACTTTTGTCAGGGATTACAGTTTAAAACTAACTGTTTATTAAAAGACCATTATTAAGAATGGATGGCAGAAACTTGCTAATGAGAATCCCAGCAATATAGGCCGTTACTGTGGCTGCATCTAACATCCGGCAGCTAGTAATCCGCGGTGAGTTTCAGTGCAGGCAGACCCTGCTGATTGAGGCGGTCTGGGCCGGTAATCCTCTTCCGGGAGGGCTGAGTCCTTGACCTTACTACGGCCGTAGCCCTCTGATTCAGCGCCACCGCACCAGACAGAAAGCTATGAATGGGAGTCTGGCCAAGGCCACCTCTGCTCGCTGAGCCGAGCCATCCGTGTGTTTTGCTACCGCAGCGCCCGGGTTGGCCTCGGGCCATAAACCATTCTCATACAAAACCGACCCCCCAGCTGCAGAGTGGATGTGAGTAGGATTACAGTGACGCAAGCAATTAAAAACGCAAATCAAAATTCACTCAGATACACACTCGTATTCGGGAGGACGCTGGATCGAATCCCTGTGCTGCCATCTAGATTTGGGTTTTCCATTACTCCAGGCCAACGCCAGGATGGTTACTTTATAAGGCCATTGCCGAATTCCTTCCAGTTCCTTATCTCCGGTCCTTTACCGCATTTACGCCTTGCCGTTGACGAAGCATAGAAACAGAAGCAACATGCATCAGGAATTTGTTGCAAGTCACTAAGCCAAATACAAAGAAATTTTCAAGCCCGATGAACACTTAAGAGCATTCATTAAACAGTGGAGTACCTTAGGACGCTCCTTGGTCTCAGTTCCAACGGGAAGCTCTATCATCAGATCGTAAAGCCATAATATTATCAATTATATCTAGAAGAGGATTTTTCGTAACTAACCCTTTTTCTCCCTTCATACGTAAACAAAACTGATATGAGGTACCGTTTTAGAAGATCCCGCTTTGATTAATTGACGATTGTATTGTTTGTTTTAAAACTCGAAGATTGCACCGTTGGCTCAGTTAACAGAGACACGATGGCGTCCGGCGCTGAGAAGGGGTTAACTGGTTCTAATTCTGGTTGTGGAACAAATTATCATCAAGGACTTGGCAGATAGGGTAGGAAATATGGGGGAGTACAATTCCTAATCACAAGATTGTGCGCCACGGACTTGGATTAAATGCCTAGCCTCTACGATATGCGTATCGAATGCAGGCATACGGCACTGTATGGTGATTCGTGCCCTACTGATGCCTTTCGGAAGAGTAGACCTGAATGGACCTGGCACCGGTTTCACCCTCTCCCTTCTTAATCTCTTATTTCATACAACACGCTACGCTGAGCACATACTATCCCCGTGATACATATAATAATACATATACGAACACACCCTGGCGAAGGCAGCTATATACCACCCCAGTTCATTTTGCCAACAAAGTTCTCATTGAGGGGTACATCCCCCACTGTAACCGCCTATACCCGGAATCGGGGATGGCATCATAACAAAAATAATTGCAAGATTTGGCCCTAGAGTTTTTATCCTGGATAAGTCGATACGGCAGGGTGGCATGATAACTTTTCCACGACTACTCCATTTAGTATTTCAGTTAATATATCGAGCGTGGACGGTGAGGGGATAAAGCGGGAGAACGTGAGTTCGAATCTCCTTTCGGGCATCCAGATTTGGGGTTTCCATGTTTTCCCCAAATCACTGCAGTTGAATGCCTGGATACTTCCTTCAAAAGGACATGGTCGAATTCTTTGCAGTTCATTGTCCCCCATCTTTTCCCGCCCGTAATGACCTCGACGTCGACGAAGTAAAAACTATTAGCAAAAAAAATAAAAAAAAATAGGATAATACGCCATGTATATTTACATTATTACACCAAACACGTCCAACAAATTTAGAAACATACAACAATTTAGACGAAACATTTTATTGCATCGTTTCTCCGAAGTGCAGAGTTCAGCTTAAGCCCACTAGTTTCATTTTATTGTTCGATAAACGGTTCTTATGAAACAACCTTCCATCCATAGATATAAACACAGATATTCCATCTTAGTAAACAATAAACGCTGTCACAGCGAACTCGCTCTACAAGAAAACTTCCACTTCGAAAAGTTATCAATGGAACACTGGTAATCCAGCCTTCTCCAAACAGCACCATAAACAGGATAATCAATACACTATAACAAAACATGATAAGAGGACATTTTAGAAACTATGAGGACTGTTTTCTCGTACGAAACAATGAAAACAGTTCATATAAATATATACCCTAAAAATTATTAATAAAATAGCAGTTTACAGTGGCACATTGTTGTCATCTTATTAGGATGTTGTTTAGAAACAGAAACTCATAACAAATGTTCGAAACGTGCTCCGCCTGCTTCTACATACGCATGCACTTGTTGGATCAAGGACTGTAGCACACTTTCAAACACTCCTGGACGGCGTCAAATGGTTTCTCAGGCGTACCTGACACGTTAAGGCAGCGTATCTGCTTTAGGAATGTCTGCATCATAAACCAATTGTTTTAAATAGCCCCGTAGATAAAAATCCAGGGCATTGCGGTCAGAGAAACGTGCAGGCCATGGAACTGGGCCTTTGTCATGCTAGTTATCAGCTACTCTTTTACATCAAAGTTAATTCTTCTAACTTCTAGTTTCCCCATAATAACCCTGTACCACCCATTAAAAATCGTCGTTAACCTGCTACCGAATCTTTTAAGGCATCTAGCTTCGAAACAATTTAACCTGAGTCTGCAATATCTATATCCTGATAATTAGTTCAAAGTCCCGTTTTCCTATATTCGGGTTTTATATGATTTTCTGACATCTGCTTTTGGGAAGACCTAACAGTTTTTCAACGGCTTTCAGCTTGCCATCTAGGTACATTAACCGACAAGTTCTCTAGCGCCAACAGAAATCAATCATGTTTAATAGACATCACAATAATTGATGTATATTATACGCAGAACGGCAAATGTTTTCTCACTTTAGGCGCCGGCAATCTACTTTATTGGTTTTGTATGACCTAGTGCTTTAAAACTGTTCCCAGAAATTACTCCAGGCGAATGTCGGGATAGTTTCTTCAAAAGGCTATGATAGAATTACTTCCTGTTCCATATCCTCCTCCCTCACTAACGACCTCCATGTCGACGAGGCTTAAGTCCATAAACAAAAGAAACGAAAAAAAACATTTGAAACTGTCACTTAATATGTGCCGTGCGGTATCGAAACGATTCAGCGACAGAAGGTAGCTGGCGCCATTCGTATATTACCCTATCATTCCTCATAAACATACATCTTACACTGCTTGGTATGACTTACGACTTCGATAGTAATGGTAAATCCACTTCAGAGGTTAATAGTTTCATGATCCAGAAATTTTCGGCCGAGTTTCACATTGTGTTCCGAATCAGTTTGCTTATGCTGCTTACTGCACAAGCAGTGGTGGCTCGAACTCTCGTTGGTTGCGTGTTAGAATCCTGCCGTTGATCGTGATTGCTGCAGGAAGGATTAAAATCGGAGCACGCAATCCTTCGGAGGTAATGTAGAACTATCGACCTCTTGTGTTTTGAGACGTCGCCATAAGTTATAGAAACCTTCCCAGAAATAATGTTTTCAAGGTGTTTTCCAATTAAATTTCCTAATAATACTTTATATTTTACTTTATTTGTTGCCATTCTGAAACGAGACCAGATAGTCAGAACAAGTTTGACATAAAAAATACCTTAAAGATTAAAAAAACCCAGCAAATGCATATCTAAAATTCATTTAACACTGATAAGAAATAATTATCATTATTATTCTGCCATGGAAGTAGTAAATATAAATTTCTTTCCTTAAAAAAAATTCTTTGATTCTTCCTGTTTCTGATTAGGCGTATTACCTGTTTAATCTTCAGTTTTTTTAATGATACCGTTTTCGTCAATTGTATTGATGTGCTCGTTCCATTAATTTTTTCTGCTTTATACCCACTCTTAAATGCAAACTGCTTCAAAAATTTATGTTTTCACTCCTCTCCGTGTCTTGTATGTTTTTCGGTAATGCTGCTGGACACTTTTTACTTGTATCCAGCAAAGTTCTGATTCTCTGATTATTATAGATTGTGTTTCAGCCATATATATAAATCATTGGCTTAACCCTAATTCCGAGATATATATATTTCATTTGGCATCATGCAGACTGGTTGCTGTTGTTACTGCTATCTTTGTTCACTCTATCTTAACATTTCCACTTCAGAGATTTCTATTCCTAATTATTGCCATTGCATTTCAAGTAAAATTTCCTTCCATTAACAAGTAATTTATTTCTCACAGGTGTTTTAGAAGTTTTTATGCAGTATTTGCATCAGAAACAAAATATCATAGGGAACTGTAGTGAGAGAATGCGAGTGCTGGCTAAAGATCAGGTACATAATTTGACTAATGTATTTTTTCAGTACAGCACCAACGGTTTTAAATTCTTTCGTTTCACATGCAGGAAAGTAAAGTAACTGATGTTTAAGCGATCGTTTCCGGCCCGAGTTCGGCTGAGAAACACGTGATATCGTATAACAAATTCGGCCATCCTCGAAAATTAAAATAAATAGGAACATTGGAGGCCAGAGAATTTGGGAAGTACCTGTACCACGCCAATAATGAACGGCGTATAACTGATGCTAAATTTTGCAGTAAGGGTGAATTTATTACTGGCAGTATTGAAGAAACTCATTTTGTGATGCTGCATATCTTGTTCATTGGTTGCGAATTTAAAGTCGTGGAAGTATAATTTACATTACTGATATAGATACGATCAAAATTTTCAGTTTTAATTTTCAAACATTAATACACAAGTGATACGCCACCGTGTAGGAAGTGGCAGTATGCCAACGACGTTTTCAGATCAGCTGGCTGAAAGGGACTGTTCTGGAGGATACTCAACCAGTTAACACTTTTCTTTATCAACGGAAACACAGAACCCACTTTGGTCCTAATTAGCCGTGTGATCTAAATGTAGAACAGACGACAAGCAGCTGGACGCTTTTTATTTTTTTCTTCCACTGGGGAATACCGCTGATTTCTGTGCAATGCTACATTGTTCTTATTTGCAGTAACCTCATAGTATTTACCAGAGGAACAGATCTGTATACTTTGTGATTCAAAAAAAACAAAATTAAAAGCGTCTAAATAGGAGAAGTTTTGTTTGTAGAAACTCTTACGGTAGAATATTACTAAGTACTTATAGAAACCTACGACTCTGGTGCATCCTTTATTACGTCTTCAGCAGTGTTTCTCCGCTTTGCTTACCGAGTGTGGTGGGTGAGCGGTTAACGCTCTGGCATCGCATTCGGGAGGACGCTGGTTCGAATCCCCGTCCGGGCATGCAGATTTGGGTTTTCCATTGTTTCCCCAAATCACTCCAGGCGAATGCCGGGATGGTTCCTTCAACAGGCCATGGCCGAATTCCTTCCCGTTCCTTGTTCCCAGTCCCATTCCGCCTCTAATGGCCTCGACGTCAACGAGGCGTAAAGTCATTCGTTTTGTCACCTTCTTTTTTCGATACTACCCTCGTGCCATCGTCCCGCTTTTTTACTCAGGTGGCCAGTGTGAATCATGAGATTGGGAGGAGGGGAGGGCGAGGACCTGTGCCCTGCCCCGAATTCATATTTGTTGGATCCGGCGTACTTAATCTATAGGAGAAAAGTTTGTTTTTGTCTGCGAAAATACTTTTCGTGGTCTGTATGAAATGTATGTCTTTTATTTGTGAAAAGCGGATTTTAGGAATCGCAGTTGCCTAGATGATTGCGGAATCTCCTATAATCCGCAGTGATGACAGTTGGTATGCGGCGGCGGCGGCGGCGGCGGCGACTAGGACTCGAATCTGGTCCCATTGTAACTCCCGGATCCAATGTGGTGGCGGCTTAAAGCGTTCAGCACCACTGGTGGGTTTAAGTACTCCTTTATTAATGACGTCCTACTTTTTACTAAATACAGTAGCTGTTTAACAACTTACATTGAAATTCGTGTTACTGTTTGTGCTGTGCGTATTTAATTTCGCTGATACTGGATGAGTTGGAAGTTTTTACTTTCGAGGCGAGTGTATACCATAGAAAGTTAAATGGTAACTTGACGAAAGAGAAGGGAAGAAACAGACTGGAAATATTGTCAACATTTAATTCATTTATAGTTTATGTATAGCTTCTTAGTGAAATTTATTGCTTTTGGCTTCAAATATATTTTTTGCACTAAGGTTTATTCTTCTAACGCTGGCGTCTAATATCAAAAGTACTTTTCACAGTGATAGAGTGGACAATGAATACTCTAAATGGTTCCCCCTTCATTTTCTAGGGTTATCTTTAAATTGACAAACTTACAATCTGTTGACCAAGATTAACGTATCTTGGGCGGAAAATGATCAAAAGTACGGTAAGCCAAGTGATGTTTGACAGTAGTTTTGCTTGATCTCTTCCTTTTTCGGGCTTCGTATTCGGTCGGACGCGGATCTGAATCCCAGTTCGGCCATCCAGATTTCGGTTTTCTATGGTTTTCCGAAATTAAGTAAATTCTTGTGGTTAGGGGTATGACAGGATTTCTTATCGGCTGCAATCCCTCCGGGTGTAAAGCACCTACAGTTTAACGTGGAATTCGAACCACGCAAGCGTTCCGGAGTACTTCACATTATACGGTAAGCTGTGCCAGAGGTGAAAGTCGGGTCCCTGCCAAGACAAGGATTCGAACCGAGGACCTTTCAGTCTCCAGGTACCCACTGAGCCACCAGACATCTCCCTTTCCATAAATCACTCCGTTCCTTGCTCCCAGTCCTTTCCCGCCGTTAATGAACTCTACGTCTTCAAGTCGTAAAGCCATACGAATAAATAAATAAATATTAAAAAAGTAAAAAAATCTCGAATTCTCGAATGTAGTTAAAAAAAATCACATCTCATTTTAAAGCAATTTAACGATTTTATTTTCTCCGAGCCGACGACGAATCGTGCGTTGTGTCATGCAGTGCTGTGCTGGCTACAAGCGCCACTTTCGCTGCTCCAGAAATAAACAGCAGAGCGCAGCGGCTGAGCACACCACTGTGGGACCAGCCACGCATAAATCGCGCACTTTAGGCGCGACAGTTATGACCGATGAGAAACTTTATTTTTAAGCTCTCTAGGACCCGCCGGGCATCCGTTATAAATTATCAAAAGTAGTGAGCTCTCTCCACAACAACTACAGCGCCGCTGCCTCCTCCGTCGGTTTTAGGAGCGCCCGTAACGGCACTTCGCCGCAATAAAGACAAGAACCACGTAGGCAGGTCTTGAATATATATTTTAAAAAGCTGTCTCTGACAGTCGATATAAGTTCCGCAGCAGTCGCATAGATTGTCGACTGTTGTTTTTTCTTGGATTCCCTTCTCCAGTTCGCAAATACGTAAATAGTGGCGTCTTATACATCCTTACCGTAAAGAAACATTTCACGATCAAGATAAATCGTGGCCTATTTTTCGAGTGCATTGTTCTTACATGACGTAATTTTATTTCATATTTACATTGACTTCGAGGAAACATGGAACTTTCCCCGATATTAATGTAAACATGAAGAAAACTGTAGAGTGTAATATATATAACATTTAATAGTAGATTATTATTATTATTATTTAGATACACATACTATTACAACATAAAAACATGTACATAACTTGTTCCAGCTCACTGAGGATGATAGAATAAATAATCGAAATGCTTACACCAAAACAAAGTTTTTTATTTAGCTGCTCCAGACGGAAAAACCACTACAAAGCCTTATTATTAAAGCAGCAAAGGACAAAAGGCCAGAATATCAAAATGTTTACATTAACAAGTTTATACAATTATTCTTAATATCGAACTATTTATTCTTTGCAACAAAATCCTCTCGGGTGTCCAGCCGGATAGTGGTGTAAAAACACGACGTTTCGACAGTCAGCTGAGCACAACCACAAGAAACCTGATGAAGACAGCAGAGTCAGCTGTCGAAACGTCGTGTCTTTACACCACTGTCCGGCTGGACACCCGAGAAGATTTTGTTGCATCGATACGCCGGGAAAGTCTCCACTCACATATTTATTCTTTCTTAAAATTCAGTAACACTATTTATTTTCGTAACTTCATTCTCAATACATTATTATTTTCGCAATAATAATTGGCGTACTCATTGAATAATATTTATTATTTTAAGAAGCAACTACAGAAGATGTGGCCTATAGTAATCCGTATTTTTCTAGCCCCGCCAGGCATTCCCAATATACCTACATAACCTCTACAAAAATATAGTAAATAAAATCAAACAACAATTGCATTGGGGTACTCGTCAAATAATAATTATGATAATAACACGCAGTTTGTTTCTTTTTTCCTTCTCTCCGCAATAATTCCACACAAAACTCTCTGGTAACGTGACCTGTCCACGGCAACGTACATATCTCGTATAAATATTGTCTATTATGATACGAAACTTATTAAATAAAGATACGTCAGAAAACATATTTACCTGACAGCGGGCACATCATTACAGAGTGTGTACACACTTTGACAATAAATTTGGCCGCCGCTGAAAAATTCTATCACTCTTATTTTGCACAATCTGACATCAATGTCATCCTAAGAAACAGTAACGGCTTTATCTTTGATGGTAGATAAGGTTTTAACTTATTGCCCTCCTTTCTTTGTATTTAAATTTAAGTCGGTCTTTGAGCATTTTCCGCCAGGTCCAAGTGAACTCATTACAGCCATTTTCAAACTAGCATAATTCCCTGTTATCGTAGCCTGATGGTCTCACAGAATGAACAAGTATAGAGCTGACCTACAGTTGTTGACACTTGTAAAACCAGCTAGCATTACACTTCCGTGGCCGGTGTTATTTCTTTACTGTGTTCTGTGTTAATAGACGACTTCGGCATTCTTAATAATAAATCATGGTAAAGTTCAGCGGTATTTATTTTAGTTGCTTCTACTCTTCTTCACGACATACTGTCGAAAGCTCGTAAGTTGGATCAGTGTTGGCTAGCTTGCTTGTTGTCTGCCTGTATCTCATTATGTTTGAATGTTTTGACCGGTCTTTTTTATATACAGTCTAATTTAGTTTTTGCTCGATGTCTGATTGGTCTCTGCTAAGTCATCCAGATATATCTTATTCTCATAAATTTTTGTGTTGTAACTGGGGTATGAGAGTTGGATTATCTTTTTGGGATGATTCAGACTTCTATTTTATTACTCGTGTGTAGTATGGCTACATTGTTATTGATTTTTTAATTATTTAGTCTCGGGAACAGACTGTGCACCCCAGAATATGCCAGTTAGTTTTCGAATTGCACAAGCTTTCTATTTGGTGTACAGGTAGTGTTGATTAAATTACAAACTGGATCCAGTTTCACTCGCAGATAGAAAGAGGTATCGATTTGTTTCAGTTGTCTTTGCCACCTATTTAAGAAATTTGGTATTTGCTTGTTTATGCCAGTCCCGTTGGCTCAGGTAATTTTTGGACCGTGATGGCATTAGTCACCTAAAACTGGATTAAACAGGTTCGAGTCTAGGGTGAAGAAATTTTCATCATTATTTTGTCGGCAGAGTAGAAGTGGTGGTGGACAACAATTCCCCATCACCAGATTGTTCCCCAAACCTCCCGATAGCGCGTATGGAGTGAAGGAGTATGACACTGACGGTGGTGATTCGTCAATCGTAAGTCTCGACGACATTATATGTCTCTTTGAGAAGAGTAAGCCTTAATTGGCCGGTACCGTGTTTCACCCATTCCCTCATTTCATCTCTCATCCACAACACTCTACACTTACTGTAACACTGAATACAGTCCCACTGGGGCAGGCAACGGGAAATCGCGCCAGTTCATCTGCCCAGGGAATCCTTATGGATGGGTAAAACCTACGATACTGAACGCCTTCGCCTGGTCACTGGAATAGCATGCACTTCTTTTATCCCTGAGATGGAAAATGTAACCTTGGATTTTGCTGAGGTTTGGCTTCAGATGGTTTTGATCATAAGAAATCGAGAATTATTCAAGAGATCTCGTCATCTTCTCGCCAACTGCTCCGAATGTAATTCCTAGCTCTATGGCGACAGAGCTGTCTACGTAAATGAAATGCTATACGTCCCAATGGATTCACTGGTAATCTGTGGATATGATACACAGTACAGAGGTTAGTACACTACCTTCAAGCATCCAGTCTTTATAGATTATGGAGTCTTGTATAGAAACATCTATTTTGAAGAATGTACACTGAATCTATTTTTTTTTCTTTGCTTATTAATTACGCCTTGTCGACGTCGAGGTTAGTAGAGGCGGGAAAGGACTAGGGCAAGGACCAGGAAGGGATTCAGCCATGGCCTGATGAAGGAACCATTCGCCTGGAGTGATTTGGGAAAACCATGGAAAACCCAAATCTGGGTGGCCGGACGTGGATTCGAACCCGCGTCCTCTCGAATGCGAGATCAGAGCGTTACCGCTCACCCACATCGCTCTGTCCATTGAATCTAACTGTAGTACTTCACTAGCAGCACTGAGTTCGACGAATGCTGTCCCAGTCACCAATCTTAAATCGAGCTCTGTAAATATCGAAGACCTTCATCCATATCTTTCTCCGCTAAATTGAATTCTTCAATAATGGGTGCAGAATATGGAATGAAGTAACCGATACCGAGCCCGATAGGTGAGTGGTAATGCTCGAGTCTTGCATTCTGAAGGATACTGTTTCAAATCCCCCGTTCTGCGTTTCAGATTTCGGTTTTCTATGATTTCCGAAAAACACTCCAGACGAATGCCGGCACGGTATACACAAAACTCCGTGGTCAAATTCCTTCCCGTTCCTTGTCCCCTCTTCTCTCTAGCATCAAATGACGTCGACGGAGATGTCAAGACTGAAAGGGGGAACGGGGAAAAAGAGATATTGGTCAGTACAATACACAATTTTTTCTTTAAACGAGAATTGCCTATATTTTGGTCATTCCAATTGCTGAGTATCCAACTAACGGTACCTGCTGGTGATGATTGACGAAAAATTGGTTTAAAAGGACTGCATCCTCATCAGGAGAAGAAGGGGATTAAGTTTATCACAAAACTTGAGTGCAACGCAAATTTAACAGTGGAAACAAAATTGCGAATATGTAAGATGATTATACTGCCGTACCTGTTGTACAGATGGGGGAACAGCGAACAAAACAAGTTATATTCCTACAGAGAAAAATATTGAGAGCATCAAGATTCAAGCAAGTAGTGGATTCCCACGTCTCCACAAATATTCCGTTCATTTTAAAAGAGATTACACACTAAGTAAAAAAATAATTAGCCAGTGACTTTTATTGTCAAGGTTACAAAATTTGGGGCCCACAAAACTACGACCGTGACATAAATACAAAGCGCTTTTAACAATACTAGAAAATAGTATGAAAACCTTACAAATCAATAATGAATAATAATGAAAACAAAAAACCCAAATCAAGAAAATTTATCTTTAAAGATTGCCTTTATTACAGAGGCTACAGTTTTATCCCAGTAAAAGCTAAATAAGTAGTTCCCTCAAAACTTGCGTGATGTAGTGTAGAGATGCCGAATGTTGCGGAACCTAAAAAACTGCCGCGGAGGCAGCGACAAAAAATAATGTTTTATGAACGTTTCAGTGGCCCCTTGATATCATCCAAAGCATTTCAACGAACAACGTGACAGACATAGACATATTTTCAATTGCTGACGTATATGGAATGGGTCAATTTCTAGCTGACAATTGGGAAGTAATAATTACACAGTGAAAGTCCACGAGCAATGTACGAGCTGTTTTATGCTCCCTCTTTTATTGCTCTCTGTACAGCGCAATCCATAATTTTCCTTTAACGACCTTGTAGGAAAGTCGATAAGAGAGTTATGGCGGGCAATACGTGAATGTTAGTTGAGTGAGAGGGCCGCTTGCGGTAATTAGAGTAGGTGAGCTGGCTCGGCGTTCTTGTGTTTCGACATCGGCGGCCTGCCCGAGCCGGGAACACTTTTAAAAATAATCGAGTACTTGGCTCGCAGGATGCCCTGGTGGGGGTCACAGCGAGAGTGAGTCTGTGGAGCATCAGCTCTTCCTCAAGGACGTTACAAGTACTGCCAGCGATAACAGTTACAAAAGTCTGTACATGGATCTAAAATCAGCGTACAACTAAAAGCTTAATTCAAATTTTACCTATTGTATTTCCATAAATTCTCAATTAATTATGAGGTATTATGGAGTTTATCCAGAGTGATGTATATAAACAAATCAAAATTGTAATTTACCGGCTCCTTCAATGCAGGGGCTAACGCAATGACGTCGCTTTCCATGGATCGCTGGTTCAAGTCGGGCATACGGTAAGGACAGTTTCAATCTTCCGGCCTCCTTACTGTTGCTCGTGGCAATCTGATGGAAACAGTTTAATCGAGTTGAGACAAAAATCACATAACACTTATTTAGGTTTAGCTAAATGTTTGTAATACCAAATTAGGAATTCAGTGCCGAAGTAGCATTGCAATTCGATTGCAAAAACTTAACACCTGTCCCCTTCTCCATAGCGGCTACCAGTCTAAAAGTGGATGGTTTGTTAATTACTGTCGGAGGATGTTACAGACCCTATCGCGCTGCCTTAGTACACTGTTTCCTAATGTTATACAAGAATAGTATCTGCGCAGTTCTTCTATTAAATTTTCTAACGGATTTAATCTCGAATTGTTTAAACAGCATGATACACAATTAAAGGTAAGCAAAATAAATTTCTAACCTGTGCAAGGACTTTATGATTATAACTTTTGTAGGTCATGAATTCGTGTTTCTGAGGACATTTCCTTAAGTGGTATTTGGCTGTTGCGTCTCTAAGGAAATTTTCATTCGAAGATATCACGTTAAAAAGTTAAACCTCCTGCCAATACTTTCTCTTACCCAGTCTCCAAAACCATTACAGTTTTATTTGAAATCGAATATCTTCTAATTTTAGACATCTGAAGGTGTCACGTAAACAAGCGTACATTTTTCTTACTTACTATTTCTATCCATATTAGGATCGTTGTTTTAATTTTTTGTTTGCTGATGTCGTTTGTTGTTCTAAAGTGTATATTAAGAATGATTTTTTGACATTTTTATGTTGAAAAAATTAGTATTATAGGGAACGTATTCTGCGTGTTTTTGTACG
The DNA here is from genome assembly GCA_031002005.1 of Vandiemenella viatica. Classification (NCBI taxonomy): domain Eukaryota; kingdom Metazoa; phylum Arthropoda; class Insecta; order Orthoptera; family Morabidae; genus Vandiemenella; species Vandiemenella viatica. Next base: position 138,333,292 of record JARYHS010009186.1, read on the forward strand.
TAAGCGAAAGTGTGCTTCTGATGTTGATGCGGGGGAAAGAAATGGATGGTAAGTTAAGCGGGAGAGGCTAAAGTAAACGTACAAGTTTTCAGACATGGCCAGGATTGTAAGTGCTATTCTCCAAATATAGTAAAAGTATAAGAAAAGGTCTCAACTAGCAGTCACAGTGGCATAACTTTGTTATGCAGTTTCAGCCTATAATCGATAGAAAAAAGTTAAGTTTCAGACTTTTTTATGGAGCTAAAATTATTTGAATATTTTTTTCTAAAATATGTGTACGTATAATCGGCGTCTTCGTAGACACGTCAATAAATAAATAAGCAGGTTATCTAGAGTACTGCCTGAAAGCTGGTATAAACGGGCAAGCAAGAGGCTGTCAGATACCAACCAATGGTCCGCCCGCTCTTAATAACGGCAGCTGCCCAATTAACGCGGCATCAAAACAGCCGTCTAATGCAAACAATCATTCGGTCGATCGCTGACTCGTGTTCGTTGTGCTAGTCTTTTGATAGGTACCATAAATAACATACGCATTTTCAATATCTATAACATACCTAATGAAAAAGGAGGAAAAATAATTTGCTGAGTAGTGTCGAATGAGGGATGCTAAAGACTGATGTATGAAGGAGAATGAAAAAGTAAGTTACACTTCCAACTTATGACCATTTATGAAACCACATACGCATAGGCAACACGGCTATGACAACATACACTGTAAGTTCACTTTTCCTCACAGTCCGCAAGAAACTGTAAACATTTCTCGGTACGCTCAGCCAACTTTTCGATTTCGGATGCGTAGAAATCACTTCCGGCGCTATGCAGCCAACTGGAAACAGCTGCTTTTAACTCATCATCGTTTCGGAATCGTTGTCCGTCGAGATCCTTTATCAGCTTACTGAACACATGATCATCGCATGAAGCTAAGTCTGGACTGTATGGAGGATGTTGCCATACACTTGAATCGCTGCAGCAGTTCAGACGTTTGGCGGGCCGTATAAGGTCTCGCGTTATCGTGCAACAAAATCACACGGCGCTCAATTTTCCCCGCCGTTTTTCTTTAATAGCCTTACGCAACCGGTTCAACGTTTGACAATATATAGCCGAATTGACTGTCGTGCCTTTCGGCATAAATTCTACGTGCACCACAGCCTCCATGTCAAAGAACACTGTCGCCGTTAACTTTCCTGCTGAAGGTTGGACCTTGGCCTTCTTTCGTGGTAGTGATGTAGAGTGTACCCATTCCATCGATGTTCTCTTTGTTTCGGGGTGAAGTGGAGGACGTAAGTTTCATCGCCTGTGATAATTCGCAGCAGAAACTCGTTGCCCTCCACAGAATACCTTTGCAAAAATACCAGTGACGATTGGAAACTAGTCCCTGTGAACATCGGTGAGCAGACGTGGGACCCCTCTTTGATACAGTTTACGAAATACTCAAATTAATAAAACTAATATGTTAACGCTGCGGAACTGTGATGGTGTCTGGTGATGACTAGAGTCCGGTGATGGTAGACATTTTCACCATAAGGACTTAGCCGGTAGAGTAGGAGAGGTGTCGGTGCACAATTCCTAATCACCAGATTGTGCGCCGAAGTCGTGGGTTACATCCCAAACCTCTCCACAGGGAGTATGCAGTGATGTCATTGGTCGTCCATCGAAGGGGCCATTAATCCTGGCTGCTAGGGAGGAGTCTTTCGGAAGAGTAGGCATTAACGGGGAGGCGCCTGGTTTCACCGTTTCCATTCTTTCATCTCTAACACAAACAACACTCTACACTGGACACACACACTATCATAGTCACTCACACTTACAATACCACTAACGAACACTGGAGAAGGCAACGGGACACCACCATTGTTCATATCCCAGACGTTACCATGGACGGTAAACATCACCAATGGTAGCCGCCCACTCTCGTACATTGACAAGGCGTTCATGAAAAAAATACGTTAATAGTCTAATCACCGTGCAACTGATTTTTTTTTTTTTGCTTGGGCTTTACACCTCGTCAACAGCAAGGTCATTAGAGGCGGGACGGGATTGGGGCAAGGAACGGGAAGGAATTTGGCCATGGCCTTTTTGAAGGAAGCATCCCGGCATTCGCCTGGAGTGATTTGGGGAAACCATGGAAAATCCAAATCTGGATGCACGAACGGGGATTCGAACCCGCGTCCTCCCGAATGTGAGGCCAGAACGTTAACCGTTCACCCACCACGCTCGGTGTTCAACTGAAAAGCGCTTTGGCAGTTACCAGTTTTAAAGAAATATGAGTTCCGAAAACTATATTTTTTAATAGTGTTGCACGTGGAGTATTCTGACGTGAAAAGAAATCGCAATGACTTATCACTTGCTACTAAATGAACACAACTGCTCGGAAAAACAGAAATTCGTCGGAAAAGTCGTAATGGTACGTATCGATCAAAATGCGACAAAGATTAAATAAAGATTGATAAATTTAATATACACGTTTCAAATACTAACAACTCTCTTGACTCCAAATTGGGCGAAATGCCTTTTGGTTCGTTCACTTTTATATCATTTTTCCCCCGTCTTTTCGACTTTAAAACAATGTTTTAATGTATCTACGGTTCTAAAGCATTTGAGATAAGTTCGGAAAGAAAATTATTTGCGCTGTGATTAAGTAGTTTTCATTGATTACATTCGCTTAGAAAAAATCCCAATAGATTTATGATTAGACATTCAGATACGACGCATACTTGCATCCCACGCGTAAGAATTTTTCGTGTGCATTTTCAAGTATTTTCCATTGCCAATAGTCGAACGTTTCACTAACTTAAAACACCGTTCAGATGGAAAGCTTTTGTTGTAATGGTGTCTTCTTTCTTTACTCAAACTAAAATCCTCTGGGGAATGTTGGAAGTTGATCTTTCGGTAGTATGTCTTTATCATCACGTTTATATGACGTATTTGATGAAAAAAATAGTTTAACAACTGTGCGTAGTAATGAAGGTATAGGCTACCGCTTTGCCTAAATCTTAAAGTATGTAATTGTCACTTGTTGGAAAATGTCTCAAATCTGCGTTTCTGAGCTTCTCAGCTAGCAATAAGGATTAGCAGTGGATAAAGCGGATTCCTCTGTAATTAACGAAATACAGAATTTGAAGTTGCCATTCAATCCACCACTATCCTGGCGGGTTTACATTTACAATTTAACAAGAAATTCCAATCACAGATTGGTCATAGATACTTTGTATACTGAAATTAATCACATCTAGAAGGAAAGGTCAGGGTAGAAGCTCATAATTCAAAACCAGACCGAGACTTGAACGTAGCTACAATATGACTCAAAAAAATTCATGGTTTCACAGATTCACAGAGTTTTTTTTATGTATGCAGTAGATGCTGGGTTGAATATCTCCTCGCATCAAATATTCTATGTTATACAGTTACGAATCGACTACCCTCTCAGCTAGTTGTCTTGGATGAGAGAAGATGATATTAAATCTAGGATATTTAAAGTTAATAGAATAGTTCTACAGATGCTCTATCAAATCCTTGCGCAGTAAATCAATAAAATTTATGGGTAAAAATTCTAACAACTCAACGAGGCTGTTCAGTTATTTTACGGGCTTGGTTGTAAATCTTCAGATAGTGGCTACAAATTATCTGGAAGCTATGCCCAAGTTGTAACAACATGCAGTAAAATCGTATTGATTGTTACTGAAGTAAGGGATGCTTCCCTGCGTTAAAAATTTCAAGAGCACAGAAAGCATTATTTATCATAGCAGAAAGCGCGATACCGGAAAATCATACGTAGTATGTTACGACATGGCCCACCCATTTAGCTCAAGTGGTTGCGGCACCATCTTACTGTCCGTTGCCTAACTCGGGTGGTGGAAGAAATTTTCACCATCAGGAATTGGCTTCACGGGTAGGAGAGGTGGTGGAAAATAATACCTTGCACCAGAATTTATCTGGGTTGGAGTCCAAACATCTCCTCAGTTGGTGTTGGAGTGAGGGCATACAACACTCTTGATGATGCTTATCGATCTCTTTGTCGTCTTTCGGAGGTGAATGCCTAAATTGATAAGCACCCTGTTACTTCATGTTTCATTCATTCAAGACGCAAACAACGCATTGCACTGAACACAAAACACAATTCAATGATACACACAACAGTACTGATGCCTTTACACCTCAACTTCGTGGTCGTTAGAGGTGAGAAGTGACTGGGAACGAGGAACGAGAAGGAATTTTTCAATGTCCTTTTGAAGAAGCCATATCGGCATTAACTTGGAATGATTTCCAGAAAACATAGAAACCGAACTCTGGACGGCTGAAGAGGGATTTGAAACCGCATCCTTCCAAATGCTAGACCCGAGCATCACCACTCATACGCTGGGATTGGTCTCAACAGTAACAATTATATAACCTTCCATTACTTTGCAACAAAAATGGAAGCAATGCCAATTAAATTTCCCAAGACACTAAAATGCAATTGTAACTCCTTCCATCTTCCATATGACGAAATAAGTTAAATTTTCCGGTAAGGAAGAATAACAATAGTGTTTACAAGGCCGTGATTCGCTAACTTTATTCTTAAAATTTCGTCTTTCTTATTAGGGCTTCACTGCTCCTCAGTCATTAGTGCCGGGAGAGGATTCGGAGTCAAGGGACAGGAAGGAATCCAGCCGTGCGTTTCATTTGAAAAATCCGTCCTGGCATTGAGCTGGAGTGACTTCGGAGACCGAAATCTGGATTGCCGGACGGTGTTACCCACCAGGCTCCCATAACTTCACGTCCCTCCATCGGTATGCCATAGCCTCGTTCAGGCACCCAGTAAACCCCTATAATTATTTTTTTTTCGAAATTTTAGGTTTAAAAATATTTCGGATTCGTAAATTTCTAACTAAATAATTCAAAAGCTGTGACAGATGGACAACTGAGTTCACAAGGTTTTAGTCTTACATTCAGTAGTTGTGATTCTTAAAAATTTTATTAAAAATTTCTTAGATAATGACCAAGTTTTTCTCGGGCTAGGATTAACACAATGTTCTCCAGTGACTAACCGAGTGAACAAAGTGTTTACAGACGATACTTGGGCCATCGAAAACCCTGTCGCCATCTATTCGCTGGGCTGGTCACCAGTGTACATTATTTCAACATTAGGCGACCTGGCAATGCTTCACTATTGCTAAATTTGAGTATACATGTTTATTAAATGAACACAACTGAAAGTTAGATTTTAAATTCTGATAAAAAGTGATATTTACATGTACCTACATTATTATTATTATGTTTTGGATTACATTAACAGTAATTACGATTTTATTCTGTTTAAAGTTCGTTGCAGTCCTCTTGGAATACGATATTTTAGGAGATTCTATTTCGCACATGTACAGAGAAATACCTTGGTTTTGCTACACAGGAGCATGCAAAGATTAACTGTCCATGAAATAATTTTACCAGTTCCAATATCCAAAAATATAATAGCAATATGTACTGCCGAAGGATAGTTTTGTAATTTAACACGCATAGCGGACACACGAACATTGCATTTCATGGATATATAGATGCAATCTAATTTATCTTTTAGATTTACTTTCTTTCTCCAGGTCTGTTCGAGGATTTTTTTTCCTTACGACTTTACGCCTCGTAGACCTCGAGGTCATTAAAAGTGGAAAAGGAAAGGGAAGGAATTCGGCCATGGCCTTTTGAAGGAAGCATCCCAGCTTTTCCCTGGAGTGATTTGGGGAAACCATCGAAAACCCAAATTCGAGGATTTCTGTGGCTTAAAAACTTCTGCGGACAATGCGGACTATTTTGTAAAAACCGCGCGTAATTCGGTCCATATAGCGAACACACATACAAACTTTGCCATTTATATATATATAGCTTATATTAATCATATTTTTAGTGTGTTAAACAACGTCGTGTACATCATCTTGTTTGTCGAACAATAAATTAATCAAATATGGGCAAAAAAAATATTTGTACCTTACTATTTCTCCGAGTGTACTTTTTTCTCACAAATTAGTATCAGACATAAAAAACATAAGCTTTTCTTAATTATTTACTGATTTTTGAGAGTTGTTGTTTAGGCCGCATAAATTGGATCTTGGCTCAGAAAAACCATGACCTTGCTCTACCTCTCCGGGAGGAAACCGACAACGACAGCACGCGGCTATTTAAACTGCCCCCTGTGGATTTGGCGACGCTAACAAGAGTCTGCCGTGCGCTGCGGTTTGGTTTTTGTGCGGTGCGGGCGGCTGTCCGACGGCCAGAAATACCCACGTGTCTAGCACGTGGCGGCCCCCGCGGCTCATGACACGTCCCGGGTAATTGTTATTAATACTTGGGCTCGGCCTCCTACTGGACGCGGCGACCGGCTGGGGGGCACTCCCACATGGAAAAACAGTACTACTTTAACAGACTTATACATTACCTTATAACTTACTATTGACGAGCGATCATCACTGCAGTACTGCTGTATACTTCAGTGATCAATAGTAATATCACTTGAAAGCAATACCTGTGCGCAAATGTGGATACCTTCCGCTTACATTTTGTACCAGAAACTCATTTTGAATTCCTCTGATGTAGTTTGAGCGAGTTCTTATATTGACCGATGTTTCTGTATAAATATCAGGTATGATATGTAACATTATTAGTGTAACAAATTTCGAGGAAGGGCCAATCTTTCTGCCATTCGTATTTTATCTTAACAAAATCGTATTTAAAGTGACTAACAGTTTACTGTGATTTTTGATAGCAACGCTAATTACTAGGTATATGATTACTCATTCATTACTCCTAGAACAAATAATAATAATGAAATGAACAGTGAGTTCAAAAGATTTCAGTAAGCTGTCGCACATTCTGCCTATGGTAGCGGACTGTACATAAGTAGACGAAGATTTATTAGTGACGAATAACAAATTAAGAAATCTAGCCGCAGCCGGGGTTCCAACCAGGGACTAAAGGTTTTCAAGACGGTCGCCTCTTCAGTGAGCTGTCGGATCGTTTAATTTCTTCCGGTATATCGCAACTTATCTGCTGTGAGGTCTAAAGCATTAAACGATATTTTTGCTTAGGTGATGAAGGCAGTCTAGCGTATTTTATCGATTATCGAAATAGTGTCTTTGGTGACTAAATTGTTGTGTGATTTTCTGGTATGATGATGAAACCACTCTAGCGTTGGCTAACGTCGAACAGGCTCTATTAGGAACGATTAATGTCCCATAGACTAAAAACGATCCGTGTATATTCATCTCACCTAAGACCGTTGCAGAAGCAATTGTGGTTTACCTTTGTAAATGTTTTATCAACGGCTTTATACTTCGGCAGCAACAAGATCATTAGAGCAGAAAGACTCGAGAAGGAAGTATCCCGTCATTCGCCTGGAGAGATTTCGGGAAACCATGGAAAACCGAGATCTGGCTGGAAGTGGATCTGAAGCCGCCTCCTCGTGAATGGCTGCCCACTTCATAGAGATAAGCGAAAAATAATTCGCTAAGCATGTACGCTACAGAAATATTCAGTTTTTAATTTCTTGCTGCCAGCCAAACAGCTTTGTCATAACGTTGCTTCAGTTTGTTTATGTGCGTAATTTTCTCCCTGCACGTACTTGAAGATAAGCATCCTGAAACAGTTGGAATCGGACAAGAGCTGAGAATTATTTTCTGCAGAGAACACGGCTTATGCAAGAGCCACCTTCCCCGCTTTAGTGTATAGTGAGCATCAAACCATCTCATTAGGCATGGGCTAAAAGTGTCTGGGTAGCGGCCAGTTGCAGCTGCGAGAGGATCTGACAAAGAACGCGTCACACACCTGCCCTACACCTCCGTCTACACAGCGCCCGCTTTGTTTCTCGCGCTGACCGCAAGCCGACTAATTGCAGTGGACTCGAGTCCGACACGTCCTATACTGCAAGCTGCTTCCCCAAACTGCGAGACACAGGCCTTCATAACTTGATCCAAAAGCTGCAACTCTACTTTTTACACCGCATCCTTTTATATCCAAGCCACATATCGACCTTGCGAGGACAACTGGTACATCAGTCTGAACAGAAGATTGACTTCTTTCACTGATTTTGTTGGCACGATGTCCACCAATCCTACAGTTTGGAATTAGGGAATACCGCAATGGCCGTTTCTTGAAAGACTTAAGATATGGAACTGGATCCTGCAGGATCTACAACATCAATTACCACACCTGATGCATGAGTAACGACAGATTAAACTCAAAGATGGAAGTTTAGTTTTTCCACCGCTGTTTTCAGTCTGAATTAATGAACCAACGTTGTAAGCTAATGAAAATGAAGATGAGTCTCCCAACATTCTAAATAATACGAAAGAATGAGAAATTTTTATGTGGGTTTAAGGTAAAGATCGAATACTATGTATTCCCACTGTATATACATATTAGGACGTTACACTAAAAAAGAGTGCATTTTACGGAGCTCAAATGCTTAGTAGTTATATGGTGAACACGTTATCACTATCGTGTTTTAGGCATAGTGTAAGTTCCTTTTTGGCAAATGTTGGAAATTAGGATTTTTTCGTGAATATTTGGAAATCCGTGAGTGCAATACGTCATCAATATCTCGTTTTTAGTCTAATGCATCAGTAATGTGATGTTTACAGTTAAAATCATCCATAATAATCCGAAGTCAACGACAGGTCATAAAACCCATGCAAACTACAGACACGGAGAGAAAAATATTATCGGGAAATGTTATTCCGTTTAGATCATGTAATGAGACTAAATTTGATATTGAATACGCGGCATAAATTTTGAAGAACATTTTGTATCAATCTGAATGGTTCGTAATGAAATACAATTCTCTAATTCATTTTGAGACTATGTTATCTAATAATATCATGGATTGGTATTAATTAATTGTGCAGCAGCATTAATTACATGGTTGTGTCTACTGAAAGAAATCACTGCTTTAATTCAGCTACACAAATTGTCGGGAAAGGTTATTAATGTTTTAAGGGACAGTATGAACTGTGAGAATGGACCAGGTAAATTTACAAAGTTAGTACTGTAATAAGCGTAATAAACGTTGTGATTAGTAACATAGAAAGAAAAATACTAAAATTCATTCGTCTACTATTTCTGATTAAAATAAGTGCGATAAGACCTGTAATATACATTCTGCCTAGAATTTGTCTAATTATTTGTGAATTCTCAGATGGTCACTCTATTATGGCACGAAAAATATTTTGATGTTCGATAGTAAAGGGTCCACAGTTATTTGGGCCTTTAAGTTAGTTTCCTGCTTTTAGCAGAACTCAGATGTGTCCGATTTGAGTCACAGCAATTTTCCTCGTTATGTGTGGAATCTGCCCGAGTATTGCTGGAAATACTAGAACAACAACCCGCTTTGGCTAGAGATGATAACCAGTTTTTGCAGCTGACAGTTTCCTCACGTTCAAATCTCAAATGATGAAACCGCTATTGAAAAAGAAGGAACATGTCTTCAACTGGTGATATATATATATATATGTGATGAAAAGTTATATAAATAAATTTGGTGAAATAAATGAGGATGGTATCCTAAGAATTTGTTTCCATACTGGCAAAATTGTGTTTGTTGCTAGATTACGGTCACACCATCTTACATTGGTATCCAAGCCATTATTATACTCCTATAATATTCCATTGTCTGTGTTCGTTTGGGCCAACTAGGACCACATTAAGCCTTTGTTTTGGCTTGAATTTTGTTGTACATGTGTATATATCAGTGTTCTTAGCCCTTGAGGGGACCTACAGTTTAACGTGGAATCCGCGTCACGGAAGCGTTATGCGCTCTTCACATTACACACCAAGCTGTGCCAGAGGTGAAGGTCGGGTTAAGAGAATATGAAAATCCTCGCTGAGACTGGGATTCGAACCGGGGGACCTTTCGATCTTCAGTCAGATGCCTTAACCACTGAGCCACCAGGCAGCTAATATTCCATTCTATCAATGAATCTTATAGTTTTGTTGTACGGCACTTTGGTAGCGTTTGTTTAATAAATAATGTTTATTACATACTTCCAAAGTATTTTGTTCTTGTAATTTTATTTCTTTCGCAATATTTCACTTTCTTCTAGGTGTCACCGGCAAGAAATTTTTTCTGTAATTTTACATGTCACGTATAACTATTTTCAAGAGTGAAAGGTTGTGTTTTGATTTAACTAATAAATATTTACGTTTATGTGAATATCGTATGAACTTTTACATTCATGGTAGTTTTGGAGCCAACTACTTACGCTTCTATAAAATCTGAGATAACTTGAAATGTAAAATGTGAGTTATATATTCAAGTAATCACTAATTTTTATTAACTAAGACGGAAAATCACGTGAACGTACACAAATCTTAAACATGTAGAGTTTAAATACAAATTTTGTCGGTCGTGATATCTGGTAGAAAAAAATTAAAATGCGTATTTAAAGTCAACCACAGAACAAAAATATTTGCACTATCGTTTATCTTATTGAACTAACTATAAAATTTTTAATTTCATTAATTTTCTCATGATATGTGAAACAAAAACTAAAAATCGATTAATTAGTGTTAGCGGTTAAAGAAAGATCTTTGTCGAAGAGTATGAAAATTGTGCAATTTTTTGCAAACAAGACACACACATAGCCTCATAATTCGGTTATTAATTACGAGGTAACAAAAATATTTCGCTATTTACGTATATTAGTAGATAGCAGTAAAATGCCTAATGAATACAGAATTCTTAAACATTAGCGTCATCTTTAACGAAAATTTTCATACACTTTTCTTCAAATAATATATTATCTTCTGCAGAAAGATCTTTGGTAAAATGAGCTTTAACAGTGTAAAGCCTAATTGATTCTTTAACGGAGTATTTAACATACTTTTCTTCAAATAATTTTTTATCTTCTGAAGAAAAAATATCTTTTGTAAAATGTGCTTTAGCAGTGTAATGCTTAATTCATAGATATCGAATCCTTTTAGAGTGGTTGTCTATCTACTACTCAAAAAATTAGAGTGGATTCATAACAAGCAATACCCCCGCTTGAAATTTAACCACCATCTATCACTGTGGAAATATTAACAGTGGGTGAATTAAGTTGAAGCCTAAAAATGTTAACGTCATTAATGGAAGTAGATACGGAAAATTTTTTGCTCTGATCATGTGTCTATATGCATAAGTATTTACCGTAATCAGTGTGCGATCTTCAGTACGTTTTGCACAACATGATTGAGGATGGCGTTCCTTTCGGCTGTGAAGTGCTACCAGTTCCACCCACTGTAAGGAATCCCTGGTGGTGAGTCTTTTCCTCCTTACGTTCCTTGGCATCAACTGAAATTCAAATTGCATCGTGCATCGTACATTAATGCAAAGCATGTTTTGAGTATTTATTTATGCGCCTTTTGCTACTTTCGAATTGATCTACTTGCATACCGCTTATTTGCTTTTGAACCTGTATACGAATAATTGCTTTTCTTCTTTTCATACTTTCCTGTCTGATTTCAACACGAATGTCTTTTTTTTTTTTTTGCTTTGCTTTATCTTATCAATCTATTTCGAGTGTGCACTGTCTTGCACTGTGTCAGTGACTCACGACTTTCTTTTCTTCTCAGCTCTGGCACTGGTACGTCCCTGAGGTTTCACGACCCTGTTACGCTGTACATATCGCCCCTTCTACCCGATGCGTTGACCAATGCTACCGCTGTGCCTGCTATGCTTTGTTATGAATCCACTCCTGTTATGTTCTTCCACCCTCGGTTGTGCCAAAATGTGCATCGTGTTCACCTTTCAGCTGCACCTCGGAACCGCAGTGACGTTGAGGCGTGTGATGGTAAGTTACTGTCCGGTCGTGGTGCGTCATAGCCGGTAATACCTTGAAGGAAACAGGACTTGGCGCGACCGTAATGGAACCGTGCGGTGGCAAACACCAGCGCAATGCTGACGGAGTGGAATTTCCTTGCGGTTAACTGCTTGGTGGTGAGAGTACAGTCAAAGATAGCGCACATTGCAACACACTCATCCTTATTTCTCACTCAAAGAGTTCCAATCATCTCTTATCAGTACGCAAAGTGAGGAACAACAGAATGATAGGATAAATCTTGTCTCCATGTTATCTGAAACAATAATCAGCGAAACAGAAACGCGAAAACTGCTACAATTCCTAAGAAAACAACGGAGAAAGGGATAGTTTGTCAGTTTGGTAAGAACTATTGAGAGCACAGCACACGATTTTATTTGATAAATTATGTGGAAAATCATGTTATTGCGGCTAAAACTTTTAATTCAGCATTTGATGTTACTTAACACAAATCTCGATACTGAATCAAGAGATACAATTCTTACAATACGTTGTCGGGTTAGTTACATGAAATAAAAATTGCTCTAAAAACCCTTTTATCAACAGGCTGAGTTTGCGCTAAATTTCGTCCGTAAATCTACAATTGAAATGTACCAAAAGTGCATAGAATTTGTGGAATTGCCAAAACTCGCCGTATTCTTGGTGTGAAAGAACTTCTAAAGAGATAGAAATATAAGAATTGGTACGGTGAGATTCTCAAGAACGACCTGAGCTAGACTTGAGACATCTGCCATTGACTTCGGTTTAGGAAGGACCTTGAATCACGAATTGCTACTCGTAAGAGCGGGTTGAATTGTCGCTGTAAACATTAATGAATGGGAGGAATAATGAGGCTCAAACGAATTTGATATGTGCTGCGACATGCACAGCGATGGTACATATGCCGCACCCACATGACAGGTGTATTGGTAGGTGACTTCATCATGGTCAACGTGACTTAACTAGCGGAAAGTTCATGTTGAAACGAACCTTTTGCTCTTCCGGCTTTACGCCTCGTCTACGTCGAGAAAATTAGAGTCGGAAAAGGACTGGGGCAAGGAACTGGAAGGGATTCTGGAATAGCCTTTTGAAGGAATCATCCTAGCTTTCGCCTGGAGTGATTCGGGGAATTTCATTTTGAGTGCACTAGTACCGCGCCTGCACCCCTGGGCACACATGCATAGCTATTACGTTCACTAGAAACTTACCTGAACAAGCTTCGCCTTTTGAGAAACTAACTATAATATTGAAATGAGCTGAGTCTAAGGCAATTTCTTTGTCTCATTAAAGACGAATTTGTGTGCAAATAAGCGTCTAACCTACCTTTTCTACACGCAATATACTAGCTTGAACAGTATGTACGGATGTAATGGAATCTCTCAATTCAATTTTACCCCGCTCTGGAAGCGTCCGAATTATTTGAAATTTTGTACACGCATTAAGAACTGATGACAATAGAATAATTACATCGCTCTGTCCTAGTATTCTCATTACTTTTACAGTAGCAACAGAAAAGTGTGTAGCGTCTGGTTTTTAAGACGTTATTAAAAATTAAATAATGAGATGCATTAATTAATAAGGTAATTTGCTAAATTAATCCCGGGTAGGTGCTAAGAACGGAAGTGTTCTCTATCCGAGAGAAGCGACATTCCAATTCTGAAATACTTTTAATCAAAGCAATTGTACTTTTAAAATTACCATTAAAAAACACAAATCTTCATCTATTCAAATGATATACTGATACATTGGAAAGGAAGTTATTGAAAGCAGGGTTTACAACACTTATTTTCATTGAATATACAATTGATTGATTCATTGAACAGAACTGAATATTTAAGGTGGTTACAACATTAAGCGTTTATTGAGCAATTCAGAGCATGACTCAAATCTCAGAGCGTTGCCTAGGGTTGAATGACGCAAGAGTGTCTATACATCGCCGGAGTTCTTTACCGTAGCAGATGAGTTGCGGAGAAAACAGACGGACCCTGTTGATCAGCTGGGCGCGAGGCCGGTGATGGCTGCCTCAGGTAGAAGCGGCTGTTCCCTGGAGAATTCAGCGTGGTACGCTGCGTCCCCTGTCTAGGACAACTCACTGTCCGACCACAAAACAGTCCCCCGTGCTGGGCCGCTGTGATTCGTTTCTCGGCCAGAAACAGAATGTCTTCCCCCTCGCTTGTTGGCCGCGTCGAAAGCTTCCAGGATCCGGAGTTTTAGCTGACGCGGGAAATTTCCGCCAGTGGGAGCGTTTGGCGGGTCGTCCTCGATCTCCATTGGCACTCCTCATACAACATAAAACTTATGGTTTCTCAGAGTTCGTAACACACTGTTTGATTCGCTGGTTCCCAACAGAGGTGTTCCGCAACCTGACTTTTTCTCGGAAGCGTCGTTTCTCTAGTTTCAACTTTCTACTCTACCAGGAATCCTTCTTTCGGCACAGGGCCTATACTGTCCTTTGAATTTCCTTAAATGCGTAAAGCTTTTAACTTTTCGACCTGCCCTAAATCGTTCGGTTTTTCAGCACAGGTAAGAGTCACCTGGCTCTCGCCGATGAAAAAGAAGCGGGGAATGTTCCGGCTCGGCCCGAAACTGGCTAATTCACACGCTAAAAAACCAAGGGACATTACAAGTGTTTGAATGTAATGGAATCTTCCAATTCAGTTCTTACCCACTTCCAGGCGTCCGATTGTTAATTTTCCACATATAAATAACCGATAACAGTACAATAATTTCATAGCTATGTCCTGGTATTCTGATTACTTTGACGATAAGAACAGAAAAGTAGTTTAATCGTCATGTGGCAGATGTGCCCATTTTCACCCACTTCCAGTAACTCTGGTGGCTCAGTTGGTTAAGACGCGTAACCGGCGACGAGATGTTCGCAGTTTCGAATCCCTATTCCGGTGGGAATTCTTACGGACCTTAAGACTCTCCTCTCTGGCAAAGCCTTGCTTTGTTTATGAGAAATACGGTAGGGCGTTCCATGGATCGGTTTTCCCGTTAAACCTATACACAATGGAATTGTCGGGTTAAGCAAGTGCAGCTGCGACATCAGTGAATATGCAATTCGAAAAATTGTTGTCACTTGGCGGCCCGATTCTTTGGAGATTTCTGGCCAAAAATGACATACGCCTTTAATTTAATTGTTCAGATGCTCGAATTGTTTGAAATTTTACACAGGTATTAAGAACCGATGTCAATACAATACTTTCTTTTTCATTACGTTAACAGTAACACAAATGGTTGAATGCAATGGAAATTTTCAATTTAATTTTCACGCAGTTCCAGAAGTCCGAATTATTTGAAATTTTGTAGATTTTAACATGGGCGTATCCAGCGAGAGGCAGGAGGGGACTACTGTCCCCCCCCCCCCCTGGATGAAAAATCTAGTTGCCTTCAGTGCGCTTCGACGAGTGAAGAACTAGCTCAGGAGCACTTTGTTAGAGGAAAGATTGACTGGATTATGCCTGATAAGTGTGCATCAAAATTTCGAGAAAGAACGCCTTGAGATAGTGACAAACAAGGTTATTGAGAATTTTTCTGAGAATCCGAGACGGTTAATGTTTACATAAAAAACGATAATTGAGTTGCGATCTTGATTAACTGCATAGTTGGTCCTTGGATTACTTTGTTAATCAATTATAAAAATAGTTTCTTCAATAGGTTTCAGTTTTATTTTGTAAGAAATCGTCATGTTTCAGTCCCCCACCCCACTTCCTAGAAAAAAATATGTGTTGCCTCCACCCCCCCTTAATTCAGATGTTGCCCCCGCCCTAGGTCTGATCCTGGATACGCCCTAGCCTATTAAGAACTGACGTCAACACAATAATTTCATATCTATGTTCTGGTATTCTCAAAACTTTAACCGTAAGAACAGAAAACTGGTTTAACCGTCATATGAGAGATGTAGCTAATTTTCACCCATTTCCTGCAGTTGAATAAGGTGTGTGTCTGGCAAATAGACGTCCTCGGTTCGAAACCCGTTTTTGGTTGGAATTTTTACGGACCTCAGAAGTGACTTTCATCTTTGGCAAAGCTTTTCGTTGTTTATATGAAGTACGTTAGGATGCTCCTTGGTTCGAATACCACGTGTTTCTGCATGTCCGCTATACCCGATGGGATTGCCGATTAAGGCAAATGCAGCCCCGACATGAGCGCGCATGAGCGGCAATTCGAGAAACCTTTGTCACTTGGCGGACTGACCATACGGAGAGCCGGCCCCGGTAGCGCTCGGCTAGCGAGCTGGTTTCCCGTTGCAGGGGTCGCTGGTTCGAGTCCGGCCTAGGGCGTGGGTGGTTTTAATTAAGTGTTGTGTCCATCCTGTATTGTCCTGTCACTGGTTATCATCAATAATAACAAGAGAAGATTCTACATACATACTTGAGTAATAAAAGAAACACAGTGCTGGCTGAATGGCTACAAAGCCGAATACCAATTTGCCTTTAACAGTAACAACGGATAAGTGGTTTTGTTGCGCAACCTTCTGCACATGCGCTCTTAACGATACCTTGATACAAGTAACTACAATAGTGGCTGCTGTCACTTAATGTGATGTACAGTGAGTATTCCCAACATTGTTTGAGTTAGTTCTGCTAATTAAGAGCAGTCTTCTCCATTTATCCTGTTATAGAGTGTTCGTTAATTCTGGTGGGAATAATAACCAAATATGAAACTGCAACACGAAGAAAAAAGAGAGATTGGCGTAGAAAAAGTAAACAATAGGAGAAATGTTAAAACAGTCTGAACTAAAAAGTTAAAAATAAAATTTTAGTTTGAAAACCTTAAAACAGGTTTTTGTAGCAGTGTGAACTAAAAAGTTAAACATAATCTTTAAATATAAAGCTTTTGTTTAACAGGGATAGGACGTCCCACAATTCAGTATAAATTAGCTTAAAATAGGAATAGAGTCACTGATTAAAAAAAATTAACTTTAATGTAAAAAAGTGGAGTGTTCTTTTCCTTTACAAACAGCTAGCGATAAAAAATATAAGACAACTGATATCTAGCAACATACGATTTTTTACATTAGTTAGTTTTTTGGTCAGTGACTTTATTCTCCAATAAATTAATTTATACCTAATTGTGGAACATCTTATCGCTGTTAAGCAAAACGTTTGTGTTCAAAGATAATTTTTAATTTTTTGGTTCACATTGCCAAAAAAGTTTTTTAGTTTTTTAAACTATATTTTTTTTCCTCTTACAAACGAAAAAGCACAGAGGCCTTGAATAGCTTAGTTTACATGAGGATGGAAATACATCGATGTCGCGACAACGGCCGAGTTTGTTTTTCTTATCTCACTTGCACAGCTCTGAATTCGGAGTGGCCCGTGCACTTCAAACGGCGCTGGCTGCTGCTCTGTTTACGTCGCGATAAGCTCCGGAGGAAAATGACGGCAGTTGCGAAGGGAGGAGTGTGCCATCGAAGTTGGGATGCGGAAGTTAGTTGCCGGGCCGAGAACAAATAGTGCGGCGGGGGCCAACTTGGCCCCTGATTCCAGGCAGTGCAACTCCTGACGGAAACGAAGTTACGCAACCTGCCGCCAACACTTCCCAAAGACTTCGACCAAAACTCCCATCTCGCCGCGCACCAAAGTTCCTACGTCCCGCTACACAAACTTTCTTTTATACCTCCACATTCTCTGGCTTTGATACAAAGTGATGTTAGCTGAAAGATACAGGTGATAAATGTATCAATTGAAATCGATATTGAGAATATCAAGTCAGAAGTTAACTGTACTATTAAGTGCATCATGAAAGCTATAGACCATACCAAGCATACTGTAGTGGGTGCCTTAGTGGGCAAACTACGTTACAATTATCTTTCATACCTTTATGATTAATAATTGTGGATTTTTAATTTTAATTTTTATGAAGGAGTGAAAATTTATTAATTTTGCAAGAATCTCGACGTTAGTTGGAATTTAGGAAAATTGTCACAATATGACATTTATTTTCTTATCACTGGCGATTACAAGTCTGAGCGAACTTACCGTTAACATTAACACAAATTGGGAAAATCATAAAAGCAACGCTCAGAGGTACAATTAGCCGTCATGAGCAAGCAAACAATTGTATATTTACTTTTAAATATATCTCAGAATCAAAATGCAAGAAATAATGACAATTGGAAACAATGAAAAATACAAGTTATGACGACCTCAGACAAAGGTATCATAATACTGTGACTTTACAGTAAGAAAAGAAAATCATGGGCGCCACGAATGAACAATATATCATTCGAAAATAACTAGTTCTGGCAAATTATGCCGCTAGCTCAGGGTTTTTACAATTACAAAGTGAGAACATGGATCTATCCTCTCAAAGTCGTTAAAGGGTTCTGTTTCACGGAATGTACAATCAGATGGCTTGGTCGTAATAAGTTACCATTGTAGTTCTGCGTCTGATGTCTGCGGTGGTTGGAGCGGACCCACGGTATGTGAGACTATTACACAAGTCGGCTACAGGCATCTCTGGTCTGACAATGCGCGTCATCGCATTACCGGCTGTGTTGCCGTGATAAGCTTGCTCCATCAAGCCGGCAGCCAGAAGTCGTATAGCAGCAGTTGGCGAAAGAAGTTAACTTTCGAAGTCAACCTCAGACTAGACTCGCATAGCATGGACTCGCAGATCGAATTGAAGCTCGTCGCTCTTCTCTCTCGCGAGGAAACTTCTCGCTCCGCCCCTTGTAGTCTCGAAGCTCACATATAATAGAAATTCCCAGGATTTTAAGTTATACGCTCATTTGGATTGGATCTTCAGGTCGGCACCTAATGTCACGTGACATCCCCGATATGTGATTTTCCCAGCGTATCTAACAGAGGTCGGACATATTCGGCTGCGTTCGGGGGTGACTCTTGTGTTCTGGCGGCAGGCATTTCCCGCCTGGTGAGTGACCTTGTTGACCACCCATCCCCAGGGAGCAGAGTGTGTGGTCCGGCAAACCCCAAATCCGCGACTTCTTGTAGCCATGGTTCGGGAAGACCACGATTAGCTTCAAGCCTACATAGCTCAATAATTCTTTAATATTCGCTTTACCAAGATACACTGTATGTTCACCATTTCATTACAGTCCTCACTTGGAATCTTGCGTACTTTATAAAATTACAACAAAAATCTATTTAGGTGGTCGCCCAAGATTTATGTAAATTACTCTAACATTACGACATATATTAATAAAAATGCACCTTGTAACGTGGCGTCATGTTACAATATGGCCGTCCGTTGGTGAAAATAAAATTATGAGAGAATAATTTTATTTTCACCTAATTCTACCTCCATTGTGACTCAACAAAAAATGAAACATTTTTTACAATTACATAAATTTTAAATGTGATTCCAATAACCACCGGAATTTTTACACTGAATCTCTTAGTTTGTTGCGGAATACAAAGCAAGTAGACTAGTCACTAGGAAATAAAAAAGGTTGCATATTTTGGAAGTAAGTCAGTTCATACCAGAGTATCAAGGATTTGATATTACGGGCGTTGATTCGTGGAGTGTCCTCCTTGGTAGTATAGGGGCTAGCACACAGACTTCACAATGCAGGGATTTACCAGTTCGAATTCAGCCCCCGGGCGTGGGCAGTTTTAATTTTTGTACCCGTCTTGTATTTTGTCGAACCAGAATGATATGGATACTCAATCATATACTATATACATTGAGAAAGTCGTATTATTATAGGTGGTTGTATGCCTACTAGCGAAATATCAATTTAAAAAATAAAGAAGCTTAGGGTGAATTTGCTGAATGACGATACTCTGCATACATTTTTCATCCTCACTGTTATTCTGAAATGACATATATTACAAACAAAGATTTTTACCTCAAATTCGAAAATAATTTTCTTCAGTTGAAAGGGTATTACAAACTTGAATTATTATTTGCTATCTAGATTTGAGCAATTAGAGTGAAGTGAAAGTGTATCCAAGAGTGAAAAGCAAAAGATTCGGTAAATCGAATACAGCGTTCAAAAATGACATAGAATGTATCCAGAAGGAAACTGTAGATAGAAAAATGATTTTCCTTTTTATAAAGAATACCTAAACAACCAGAAACATGAAATCAACGGCCAATGAAATCATATTGAAATGTAACAGAATTTTGCTTTCAAAAATTCGCAACTGAAAACGTCATGATAAATGAGCTGCATTGTCTTTTGTTGTAATGCCCCTCTGTTTAAGCAAGGGGATTAATACGTTTTACACAAAATAATTTCACCAACCAAAGCTTGATTCACAATCTGAATAGGTTCAGGAGGACGTATGAGCCTTTGTTAGGTTGATAACAGACATGAATAATTCCACAATACCTCTTCATCGTTTGCAACTCTCTAGACACTGTAAGAGCAGTTACTTTTTCTGTAGCTATCTTCACAGCCCTTATTTCACCAGTTAATGCCATACATTAAGAGAGAAAAATTAATGGATATAAAATGTCTAAAGGCTCCTTGCATGCTGCCCCTTTAAGCATTAGTATGTTTGCGAAAGCTCTTGGTGCGAAGCTTTTTCGATAAATGTTTTTGTGAATTTCTTAGAACCAACGAAGACGTAATTCTGGCTAATAAGTAAGTTTGCATGCAGCTATTGTGAGGAAGGTGGCTCGAGGAATTAGTACGGGAACAACGATTAACAAAAACTGATAAAAACAGTACTCTAAATATAAATCTCAATACAACATTGTGCTCCTGACTTCAAAAATAAAAAAAGTTGGAAATATCGAGTATTTTGCATTAACGGTATTAAAGCATTACGTTTAAAGCTTAGGAGAATCAAACAACCATTTTTTTTTACCTGTCTGTGATACGTATTTTCCCGTTGCTTAGAGCCACCAGCTCCGTAGAAGGCAAACCGTCACAAATTTACAGAGTTTATTTTAGGCAAACAAAGTTGACTCTTACTGACAAAATTTCAGCTAAAAAGCGGCAAAGTTTAGTTTTTATAAAGATCCAGTAAAAATTTCTGGAGAAACTTCATTTTTCAGGTTTTAAACATTTTCCACCAGCACATAAGTTTAGAAAATACAAATCCGTTAAAGGCAGAATGTTATCTAAAGAATTAACTATGGGGAAAAAATTATTTTAAAAATGTTTGAGGAAAACAATAGAAAATATAAATGTTTTATTTCTTTCTTTCTCTCTCTCTTTCTAATAGGATGTGAGTCGAAGTTTTTTATCCGCGTTTTCAACTTATTTTAGTTTAATTCAGCACTACTGTATTGGAACATGAAATCTGCAAAAGATTTTACTTTAACGTTAAATCGTCGACTTTATCCAAACGAGAACCAGGAAACAGAATTGTAGTCGTCAGAAGGTTGGTGAACTGTATTGAGCTTAATGGGGGATGGGGATTCTCTCAAGACGTGTTGTAATCATTTACGAGACTGTGTTAGCGAACGAAATGATGTTGAATAACATTTTTATGTTTGTTATTATAATTTTATGTAATCATCATATTACTTAGTTCTTTGAATACGACTTGTTACAGAAACTACACAAAATTCTACTTGAGTCTTGACAACATCTCAAACAGCAATTAATTCCTACACTTGGAGGTAGTGGTGTTGCCTTAATGCTTAAAAAATAGTAAAAATATATTTCAGTAATTCAGAGCTGAAATATTAAAGGACATTTTTACAGTTGGAACTATTAGCTTTGGAGTTAGGCCGCTTGAAAAGTTCTCTGCGGCAGGAAGCGAATATCTTTTTAGAGCTTCCTTATTTGCATCGTAACGACGTCACGCGAGAGGCATTGGCCAGGGTCTCTCATTTATACTCCTGAATACGAATACAACTGGAGACGTTAGAAAGCAGAATGGCGCGTCTTCCTCGTTTTAAAATGGCGTTAGAGCGTCAGCGAAACCTTTTAAAGTAGCAGACAGTGCCATGACCATACCTAGATCCTATTAAGTAATTGTGAATACTGATAACTCACTATACACAATTTTACAGTTTTAAATAAAAAAAATATAAATTTATACTTTGCTTCAATAACCCCGTACATTACTGTTATATTTTGTCCTAAACTTTCATATTTTCTTTTGAGGCCTTACGCCTTATTGATATCGAGATCATTAGAGGCGGAAGAGGACAAGGAATGGGTAGGAATTAGTCCATAACTTTTTGAAGGAACCATTCCGGCATTCACGTGGAGTGAATTCGAGAAATCGTGGAAAGCCGAAATCGGGATGGGAATTTGAACCCTGTATGGTCTAGTTTTATGACGTTGTTAAAATTTAAAAAAAAAATAAGATGCATTAATTAATAAGTTAATTTGCAAAATTAATACCGGGTAGGCGCCAAGAATGGAAGTGTTCTCTATCCGAGAGAAGCGACATTCCAATTCTGAAATACTTTTAATCAAAGCAATTGTACTTTTAAAATTACCATTAAAAAAAACACAAATCTTCATCTATTCAAATGATATACTGATACATTGAAAAGGAAATTATTGAAAGCAGGGTTTACAACACCTATTATTTTCTTTGAATATAAAATTGATTGATTTATTGAACAGAACTGAATATTAAAAGCTTCTTTTGAACAATTTAGAGCATGATTCACATCTCAGAGCGTTGCCTAGGGTTGAATGACGCAAGAGTGTCTATACATCGCCGGAGTTCTTTACCGTAGCAGATGAGGTGCGGATGAAACAGAGTTTCACGGACCCTGTAGATCAGCTGGGCGCAAGGTCATTGGTGTCGTCCACTTGGCGAGGTAGCTCCACGCAGGTAGTGACCTCTCCGGTAATTTCCCAGGGTGCGCCGGTGCGGATTGTTTGCTGGCCAGAAACAGAATGTCTTCTCTCCCGCTTGTTCGCCCAGTTGAAAACTTGCAGGCTCTGGAGTTTTAACAGACGCGGGAAATTTCGGCGAGTGGGTCGTCCACGATCTCCATTGGCGCTCCTCATGCAACATAAAAACTTATGGTTTCTAAAAGTTCGTAACACACTGTTTGATTCTCTGGTTCCCAACAGAGGTGTCCCGCAACCTGACTTTTTCTCCGAAGCATCGTTTCTCTAGTTTCAACTTTCTACTCTACCAGGAAATCCAACTTTCTGTGCAGGCCCTTACTGTCCTTTGAATTTCATTGAATGCGTAAAGCTTTTAACTTTACGGCCTGCCATAAATCGTTCGGTCTTTCAGCGCAGGTATGAGTCACCTGGTTCGCCGATGCCAAAGAAACGTGGAATTCACACGCATAAATTTCCCGTCACCAAGGGACGTTACAACCCTCTTCCTCCCAAGTATCAGGTCCGAGCGTTCCAACTCACCCTCCGGTCTCAGGAAAATCTTCACCCCTTTTGTGTTAAAGAGTAACTGCGTCTCTGTCAGGTGTTGAGGTGATAAGATGACAAATCGACATCAACGTGTGCCTGCAGGAGGTATTTACATACAACATAGGCACGTCATTTAAAATAAAATGCCTCCCTACTAGAAATTCAGTTGCTTCGTGGCCTTCTTTGCTGTTCGTAGCCACATACAAGGATCGTATTCTGTGTTGACCCTTATGTGATAGCTCAGATGATTTCTGCTTTTACTGGTGTTAAAAACCTTATGGTTTTAAACCAAAGAGCGGCGCACACGTGAAAATTTTTCTGGTACGTATGTGCGGAATAAGTTTCCGTTTGTACCATTCCACTGCCATTACTTTGTTTTCACGGGAGCCTCGCTGGTGGTGAAAGAAATAACCTACTTTTAGCCAAAAACTCTGTAGTCAACTTTTCCTCGGTGGCTGTTATGTAATTTAATGTTCTTGCGATGCTGACGACACACCCATTGGGAGGGAAGAACATGTGCCTTGTTGATGCCATAACGTAATAGATGGTGTTACACAGGCTCACTTTTTCCTTTCGATGTCGATAGATTCTGTGCGTAATCATTTTCTGCCAGAGTTTCTTCGGAAAAAATATGAAAAAGAAGGGCCAGAGATTGTTAAACGCCGTAATAACATCATCGTTAATGTCATCGTTGACAGCGGCTTAAGATATCACGATGCTTGGCATGCCTTACTGCGAAGAAACAACTGACGCCGCGTCCCCCCAACTAGTCACCCAACCACGTGACAGTTGCAATCTTCTGATTGGCTTAACCTTCAAACCTTCCAGAACACCGAACGTTACTAGTGTTTAGTACAGCGTGGGAAAGACATCTATGTGCCATACGCTAAATAAGAAAGCCAGAGCAATTTCGCAGAAACGTCTGCATTTAATATAACCACCAGGAGAGCACGCAGAGTAATAATATATCAGCATTTTAGACCCTTCACTCCCTTAGAAATTAAAACTTTGTCACCATAAAAATGTTTCAAGATATCTCTATGACTATCATATTCGTTAAACACTACCGGAGCCAACGTCACAATTACCGGATCACCAGAATAAATTTCTAGTTCATTACAATAATTTCTAATGTCATTCCTCTGATGCATAAACCAGAAAACATTTCAGCATTGCGTTATAGGAAACCGTTAGCGACTATAGACGGTGTGCATCAGGATTTTAATTTGTCATTGGTGGAATCCACCTTCACTTAACAGTAGTACGGAAGATAGATGCTTGTGTAACAAACAGATCTAGTAGTTCTACCAGTGTTGGGTTTCAGTTTGTTGATTAATTCCAAAGTATTTACACTAGCCAGGATGTTTTGGTTTCCAGACTGAAAACGACTGCGATGTGACAAATTTCTGATGTAAATTATGCTTTTCACCATCTAGATTAATATTCTAAACGAGGAGGTGAGTTACAGTTCTGTCACCTGTACCTTTGCCTCCAAGTAGCTTAAAATTTTTTTACTGAGTTTCCAGGTAAAGCCCAGCTGCTTTAAACATCTTTTAAAGGAAAAAAAAGCGCTTTACATTACACAATATTCTGAAATTACACTGGCTGAGATTAACAGTTCCACGCACAGACGGAGTTGTGATATATTAATGAAATTTGGCTCCAAGTATTCCCATATGAAGAATATTAAATTATTAAAAATTGAAAGTTTTACATGTAATAGTATGAGAATTACGGGGCTATTTCTATGTAAGATTGGTATGTTTTTTTAGCGCAAGAGTGGTGAACAGTGTGGTGTAACATGACACTTTTTTGTCCACTAGTTCTTGTTGATCAAGTATACCAAGGCGAAGAGTGACGAGCGTCTACACTCAAACGTCTGTTAGAGAAGTCGTAGAATTGGCGTGTTTGAAATGGACGCATCATATCGTGTTATCTCCCTAAGGAATGGTCGTAGTGCAATGGCAGTATACAGACTTGTTACACAATTGAGGAACGAAAGCTCTGTTACTCCTAGAGCGTCCGCATCTGGATTACTGTTGTGGGGTTTGGGATCCGTATCGCAAGGTTCTGATTGACTCAGTTGAGAGGGTGCAGAGGAGAGCCGCTAGATTCGTGACTTGTTGTTACAGCCCTTATGAAAGCGTCACAGAATTGATACATAGATTGGGCTGGGATAGTTTGGAAGACAGACGACGTAGCTTGCGTTCGAATTTATTGGAGAATATGCGAAAAAATTTAAATTTCGAGTGCAATGAAATACTTCTTCCGCCAACCTATTTAGGTCGCAATGACCGGAGGGATAAGATTAGAGAAATAAGATGCCGTACTGATACTTATATGTATTCCTTCTTTCCTCGCACTATTCGGGATTGGAATGGGCGGATTTAGGATTGGTGCTTAGCACCCTCTGCCACCCACAATGTTTGTGATTTGCAGAGTATGAATGTAGATGTAGATGTAGAGCAGGCACAGGTCCACACAGAAGGACAAGAGCACGTGAAGACCGCCAAATGTGTGGGTGGCTGTTGCTGTAGGTCAGATCAAAGCAGTGGTTACAGAGAGTCATTCTCACTCTCCCCTCCCCCTTACGATGCTTGAAGCAGGGTTACACTCTCTGATCCCTATGCAATGTGTTCCATTAACCTGATTTCATTGCCAGCATCATCTAACCTGGTGAAACGCAAAACGCAAAAATGTAAACGTGAATGGCGTACATTTGTGTTTTAGAGACGAGTCTCGATTCTGTCTGTGGCAAAGTGATGTATAAATCTGCTTCTGTCGAATTAAGCCAAAATTATTCATCCACTTTTTAAGCAAAATTCAAAATAACAAAACATAGACGTCGCAGATTTATTCCATTTAGCAACATGTTAAACACGTTTTCCAATTCTGTCCGTCATGCGTTACTTGATCAGGTGTTTACACGTAAGTTTGAGTATGTTCATTAGCTATTTCGAGAAATTCTGACAGTTCATTACTTAAATATCAAAAGTGTAATTGCATTGAATGTACTTCCTATTCGCTTTCTTTTCTCAGTGGTCTGCTGTTAATGAAATAACTTAGTTTCATATGACCATTTTTTTTTCTGGGATTTAATTTGACTAAGATTGTACAAACACAACTATTCCTTAACACATCAGATGTTGCTGACAATATTCGATCAAGCTCTTGGTTTTCTCTTCCTTTCTATTCTATTTGAATTACCACCATGTACCATCAAGAATTTCCAGTTTTTTTAAATGGCATTTGGCTACGCGGCCATACAGCCAGCCAGCACTATGTAATTTTGTAGTTTGCAACTATGTATTGTATAATTCAATGTATTATAGATTCTACTTGGTATAGACGACACAAGACAAACACAACACTTAATTAAAACCATCCATGCCCTCGGCCGGACTCGAACCGGCGACCCCTGCAACGCGAGGCTAGCACGCTATCCCCTACGCTGCCGGGGTCGGCGATTTCCAGTTGTAAGTTGATAAGGAAACAGAAAAGTTTACTTCCCATAAACTATAAACAAAAGTTCATAAAATCTGAGTTACTTTGTGAATCGTCCTCCAAATATTAGAATCAACTGTCGCTAATCTTTGTTCGTCTTATCGTTAGTCTTTTCGACAAACATCTTATTCAATTTCTCCGGATTTTGACAATTATTATCTGAATATATATTTTTTGAAGAATGTGTAAAATGTCATTGCCTTGATTATTTTGTCAGGCTAAATTTTAAGTTTTTCAGTCTATCAACACGTAATAGTAATAAATGACCTTAAATGAGAAAAACCTTCCAGCATGACTGCCATCTATCTCCAGTACCCCATAACTTTTGGGGGAAAAAAATAAAATAAACATGTAATGTTGCTAAAACGAAGCTTTTTTGAGGACCTGCAGAATAGAAATGATTTTTCCTTTGATTTATAACGATATTCTTACTACCTTGATTAGGCTGCTTGAAAATGATAGAGCACAGAAAGAGTAGCTCAAGAATATTTTTAAAAGAACCACAAAACTCAAATGTGTATTTATTATGTTCAGCAACAACTAGGATTGTCACCCGTACTTTGCTATAGATATTGTACTCTGCTTGACGTGGGAGTACTCTATAACCTACGAAATTAAGAGAGTACGCCAAAATACCCTTTTTTAGTCAACTCACATTCTCATCTGACCGGTTGACCTTTTGCGTACCAAAATAGTACCCGTACGAAACCTTGGTTATTTTCCCGTCATTCGGCCGCATTCGACTGAATAGGTCGTGCGTAGTGGACGCGCATCAATCCCTTCTCCTGTCTTGTGATTAGTCGGTAATACTCATGTCATGTTATTAAAGCATAAACTACAGATTGATATGGCCCGTTTGTATTAAGAAAACATACTGCAGAATGAGTTGCGCGTAACACTGGTAGATGGTAAAAGTTTTATTGATTATCCAACTTCTCAAAAATGGCAGTACATATTCAATACAGGTGAAGATTTTCAAAATTTCTTTGCTTTTGTCTGTAGCTGCCACTTCTGCATTCATTGACAGGGGGTAATTTCTGTCAGGAGCGCAGAGGTGAGATGAAAGAAAGAAAACTTCTCTCAACGCAGTTAAGTATAAGCTCATCATATATATCACTTTAAATATACAATATACAGATACTGTAAAAGTGTTCAGGAAGAAGCGTACTCTAATTTTGCCATCCCAAAATACAAATAGTTTTATCGTTAGACAAAAAAAAAAAAAAAAAAAATACAGAAGACTAGTAACAAAAATAACAACGTGGATAGAAATTAACGTGTTAGTGTAGCGTCAGGGGCTGATATTTTAAACAAATTGAAACGAGAATGGGAAGAAGGCTACCTGTGGAATCCTGCTGCACCCGGTTTCAAATACGGCGGTGTTGTTTAGCGTAAAAATGAACGAGGTGTGGATAAGTTCGAAGGTGGGCTACGCGATTTGTCATGTGGTTTCTACTACTAAACGAAACGGAGAGTGGTGTGTGTGTGTGTGTGTGTGTTGTAACGCTCTGGTAGAAGCGGGTTAGAATCCCCGTCAGCCCATCCAGATTTGGGTTTTCCATTGTTTCCCCAAATCACTACAGAACATGTTGGGATGGTTCCTTTAAATTCCTTTAAATTCCTTCCGATTTCTTTCCCCAGTTCTTCCCCACCTATAATGCCCTCGACGACAATATGGTGTAAAGAAAAACCCCTCCCCTTCTCCAAAAAATAAAGAAGTGAAGTATCTGGAGGAAAATTAATTAGAAAACATTTAAATACCTGGTCTATACACATACATAGACCTTATCGAAGGATACAATACACCGAACGATACTAAAATACAAAGTTATGTTGGTGAATTCATTATTCCTGTTTGCGACAGAATTATCGAATTGTCGAAGTGAAACCGGAATATGTTAATATCACTCAGTGCCATTCGCTAGGATGTGGATGGTAGATACAGATCTCGAGTTAAACTTTAGTCAAAGGGCTCAAGCTCTGAAAGGCAACAAGAGAAAAGATAATAGTCACAGCACCTGTACGAGACTGCTATGTAACTGCGTTCAGTAAGTGACAAAACCGTTAGTTTATTTACAAATATTCATTTATTTCTGCAGTTTGGAACCAGTGATACATTAGAATCGCCTAGCAGTACAAGTAAATACCAATGATTTTGTTCCAATTCTGTGTGAAGTAGGGAAAGTACGTAGTTTAGTTATCAATTTTTTCTGCAGCATAGTTTATGAAACAGGAAAACATGTAAATAAATGGCTACAAAATCGCAAAGCGAATGTATGCATCTGCTATGAGGAATCTCGACAAGAGTTTCTGTGAACACTTCGTGCCACAAACTTACTGCGGAACTTTGTGAAAATCGATTTAGTTTTTTGCTGCTCTGAGCGTTCGTATCTGACAAGTAACTCTTTGCGTGCGTGTCCGGAGAGCACGCCAGATTCTGAAGCGGGATGCAAAGGTTGTTGTGCTGCAGCCGATGTCCTTGAGAAACCTGATAGAAGAGTAATGGAAAGCTGTGTACGCTGCGACCGGGTGATAATTTTTCGGCTGTCGGAGTCATTAATGGTCTCTAATGGTCCACTGGAATAATAGGGCGCATAACGTTTCATTAAACAGAGAAAGCGGTTGCAGCAAATTAACTCGTTCAATTATAATACCAGTCGGGTTGGGATAATCAACAAGCAAGTCCATTACGGGTATTAAAATATGTTCCGTAGGCGGTACATGCGGGTGAACTGCCACGCAAGCGCCTCGTATGTAGAGGCGAGAATTATCTGGAATGCTTACAGTAATGAAGCCTTATTGATCTGATGAAATAAGGCCCCGACGTGATGCAAGAGCACTGCAGCAAACAGCTCACATAAGTGAGAGGAAAAACCCGCCAGGCGTAATCGGCTTCTGGATCCTCGATTGCTTCGTCGTATACCTGCGTGTAAACGACGTACAGTAATAATCTTTTTTTTTTTCTCTCATTTTCAGCTCTGCAAAAATAGAACACGTAACCACAAATAAAATTCAGTTACGTAATTACTTAGTAATATTAAAAGAAACGATGTGGTGCCCGCATCTCTCAAATGAAACTTCTTTGGAATGCTGCTTAGCGTGATGCCCTTTTTTCACTTTTTCCCCCTTCTTAATTTTTCTTTTTTTCTTTCCTTTACTTGTATTTGTTGATAATCATAAAACTAATACAATATTTGACGTCTTAATTTTGTTCCTACACATGACCGCCCACTTACTAGAGCACAGATTAACAATTTTTTGTTGTTGCTTGTTAAATTATTATTATTATCGCATGTCAAGTACAACAAAAGACATGTCAATCATATTACTAAATCTATAGATTCAAGCGATCTTCTGGCAGCTGGCCCAGCTTGATGCAGTGTGAGAAGGCCTCCAGATAATCTTTTTGCTCGACAGTCCATCGCAATGTGGTCAGCAGTTTGGATATTACCACAGTCACACAACGCATCTTCACCGAGACCCCACTTATGCATGGTTGCATTTCACACTCCGTGACCTGTGCGAAATCTGTTAATTAACACCAAAGACGCCTTGGCAAGTCAAATCCAAGAACACAGGTTGTCGTATCTTTTATAAGCCCACAGAAGTGTGGGCTGTTGGCTTCCCACTCCTTTCTCCATTCTTCATACAAGTTAAAGTCGTTATGTCTGAGATTGGCTGCTTCCATGTAGGCAGGTCTCCTCGAATTTAGTCGTGTGCGAGGCAGCTGAAGAAGGTCCGTATGCAGAGGAATCATGTTGTTTTCATCCACTCCTTCCAATTCTCTAAGCAATACCGATTTTCTCCTCAAATGTTGTGGAGGAATGTTGGAAAGTACTGGCAACCAGGATACTGGGGTAGACCTAATGACACCACTCACTGTTCTCATAGCAGCATTAAGCTGGGTGTCAACTTTGGCAGTATGAGCACTACCAAGCGATATAGAGCAACAATATTCTGCTGCAGAAAATGCCAAACCAAGGGCTGCTCCTCGAAGAACTTGGGCTCCTGCATGAACAACGTTTATAGCACTAACGAATGACGAAGAAGTTGAGTTATGTACAATAAACGACATTTTATATACTGCACAGTCGGCTAGAAATTCACTACATCGTTTTCCGTCGGTTGTTATTTTATTCGCATTTTAACATCTTCACATGTTTACACTTTTTTCCCCTTATAGCTCTAGTGTCTTTACCTCCGTCACTAATTCCGCTTCATTGAATCTCCGGCTATGCTGTTGTAAGACCATACATGTGGTACCCAGCAACATAATGTGATGCCATGAATGACATTAGGATAATCTCAAATGCCAGTGCAATTTAACTTACTCCTCATATATGCATGCATAATGTTTTGCAGTTTAATGCTATTCTGCGATATCATTATTTATTAAATTTCATAAAACGACAAATTTATTAACCTGAATCTTTAATAAGATAATATTTCCAATGAAAATTTACTGTAGTAATATGCGTTAAATTGTTCGGTGTCGTAGAAGAAGCATAATAAACTGAGAAACAAGCACCAAATTAATTCTATCACTTTTATCTTGTGTGTCAAACCGTGGCCATGTTGGACTCCAGGAAATCCAATAGATCCATGTTCGATATTCCGTCAGGATGTGCCAGTTGTTCTGATATCGCTTATAGTGATTTTCCGTAATCACTCAGGCGAATGTTACGTTGGTCCTCACTTGTCTACATGATATACTAAGAGAAAAACACACAAATGCATATCCAGGAAGCTTATACGGGTCACAGGTAAATAGCAACACTGATTACCCAGACTCGGGTTACAACACGTACCCACTATTACACAATGTAAAAGGATAATTTAATATTGTTTTTTAAATTTAATCTGTGCTAACTTTTGTCTAATTATATGAAATTTTTCGGTATGAAACGTGAGTCCTTAAGGGTCTTACGTATGAAGCGAAATGCCATTTCAAAACGGTAGTTACATGAAAAAGATCTCGGAGTGTATAAATTTCCTCATTTAATACACAGCTGCGATTCAGAAGTCGTTCTTGGTACACTGAGTTCCAATTGCAACTTAAGATTAGGCCATGTCTACTACATTAAAAATAAATACACACACACACACAAAAAAAAAGAAATGCTCTGTAAGTAGAGCAGTGGTTCCCAATTAGGGGTACGCGTACCCGTAGGGGTAGCGTGAGGTTGCTACAAGGTGTACGCGAGTTAATCTCTTGGCTAAGGTAATCATTAAGATAGTTTAAAAATTACGCAAACATTAATGTTTCCAAATATATTTTGGAAATTTGTTGATTTTGTTACTGGATTAAAATTTAATAAATTGTGAAAAATAGGTTTTTATTCATGATTTCAGCTATTTGAAGGGGGGGGGGGGGGTTCGCGGGGTTTAAATTTTTCTTCAAGTGGTACGCGGGAAAACCTAATTGGGAAAAACTGAACTAGAAGAGCCGAAACGGCTGAAAAAGTGACGTAAACGTGGAACTTTTCCTCTTTTTTGCGTATCGTTGACGTCGAGGGTTGAGGCCATTAGAGGCGGTAAAAGACATTAGACAAAGAACGGGAAGGAGTTCAGCCGCGCCCTTTTGAAGGAACCATCCCGGTATTCGCCTGGAATGATTTGATAAAACCACGGAAAAACCAAATCAGTATGACGAACGAGTATTCGAACCCGAGTCAGAGCGTTACCACTCGCTTACCACGCTAAATCACATGAAACCAGATCACGTACAACATACTCAACGGTGATCACGGATCAGAGTCGACACAGCAACATTCAACAAATTCTGTAATCAGGGTTGTGTGATATGCAAGTAGTTTTTGAATACATAGCAAATTAACGAGTTAACAACGACTGATCGAGTGGCACTCAAATTATCTAACAGTACATTACCCAATTGTGAAATACTAACGAAGTCACTAACATCTTCGCCAGTCTACGCATTAAAGCTGGCCGGGGGGGGGGGGGTTGTTGTCCTGAGACATTTCCTCCCTCAGTCTTCTCTTGAGTGGGCTTCTCTCCACTTCTGGTTGGTCGTCTTGATGGCGTATTATTAGTTGGTCCTTTGCGCTCCGTCAGCACCAATGGCCTGCTATGTTTGTCAGCGGCAGTTTCAAATTCGCCGAGACAACTGACTAGTGGATTGGCAGAGTGATGTGCTGCACTGTAGAATTTATAGGCATGTTGTCGGAATCTGTCAATGAGCTTCGCTGTTCCCCGACGCCTCGTGGACAGTGGGGAAACGGTCGGGCAGATGTAGTGCCCGCTTCAGTGTTCTGTTTTGTAGCAATTAGCAGCGTATACCCAGACGGGGCAAGCATACTCAATTACCGGCCTAATCAAGGAGCAATAAATGGCAACTCCTATGTGGTGCCAACGAGCTTTCCCGGTTAAGTATAGGGTAAAGAGAATGGAGCCGAGCATTTACCCTTTGCCTGATGTCCTTGATGTGAGCTCGCCATGTCAGCTTACAATCAAGTGTTACACCAAGGTAGCGAACAGTTGTTGCCCAGGGGAATGGTTTTACCTCTGAGCTGAAGTTGTGGGTGAGGTAGTTGCTGACTACGGCGTCCTAGGCGTCTCGTCAGCATAATCGCTTGCGTATTGACGGGGTTTATACTTATCCGCCACCTTCTGGCCAGGCTATCGTCAACTGAAAAGCTTCCTGCAATCGTCTCGTAGCGATGGCTCTGCTG